>NC_051168.1:175887490-177087490 GCF_013339725.1 Rhipicephalus microplus
GTGCGCATCTCAACTTGCGTCACGCACCACTGTAGTTGTTCGCCACCGCCGCCTCTACCACCGCCGCCGCCGGTGTATGTAACCATATCACACGAAATTGAAAACAGAAAAAAACTAGCGTTTAATGACACAGAGGATCTCGAACCTAGGTCCACAGGGTGCAAGCTCAGTGTTCTACCACTGAGCCACGCCGGTGCTTTTTTTTTCTTTAATGAATGACATTATCACCAGTAAAGTACACAGAACATACTTCATCAGAAGTCAGGCAAACACACACAAGCGTAAAGAACGGGAAGCCACTCTGGAACGGGGTCAAAAGTCTCGACAACACTGCGCGCTTGAGCAGCTGCTTCTCGGAAGACAGATCTCGTCGACCGTGGTGGCTCGGCGTGTCTATCGATCATGCGACTTTTCTATAGGACTGGGTGGCAAACTAGACTTAGGCACGCTTGACGTAGGGAAAGCAATAGCGTTAATGCGACATGTAAAACGTTTTAAAGCAGCACAATAACAACCAATCATCACACAATGCGAATAGCGTAACGAGTGGGTTGTCCAATGCTCCAAACCTTTACAAAAGCTTATTCTTCTTTGCCCAATAAATGCTGTGCATACCCACTTCAAGCATCATTCCTCATCGTCGTCAGCCACCGCATAATTGTCACGAAATTCCTCGGAAGTATTTAGAGGATACCAGGCATCTCAGAAGAATGATGAAAAATAGCATAGCAAATACCAGCCTATTATTCAAAAATGTTTTTGAAAATAACGCCGTAATGGGTATCAAGCAAGTGTGCTTGCTGTAGTTACCCAATGAGTGTTTGGAAAAAGTTCTGAAAGGCCGCTCTTCTAGCTTTAGCTGCGACTGTGCTGTGCCTTACGCGCAGGCCTGGCGTTTTAAGAAATCGTAGATGGGTAGCGGTAACCTTGGTCCTGTGATTTCAATTGTTCGCGTTTAAACTCATGGTGATTGAGTCATTAAAAAAAAGAAGAATGAAACTAATATTATGCATACTCTTCTCACAATAGGGCAATGTAATATCAGCTACGTCACCAAGGGCCAACTGACACGAATTGAGTTCTACGATAAACGGATGGCAACAACTAACGGTGTTCTCAAACTCACAAGTACCAGAAAGAGTGCTCGAATTTAAATCACAGCCAGGTCTTTTAGGCTGGCCGGGGCCTGTGCAGTGCTCTTCATTGAATAAGCTTATGCTACTTAAGACTTCAAGAAAACTATGAGCTCATAGAACGCAAGAAAACCATGAGCTTATAGAACGCAATTTCTTTAAGCTGACTGTTGGCGACAAAGCCGGCATCACTCTGCCGGCCGAACCCAACCTGGTCGGGCCGGGCTGGTATAAGTAAAGCGTTGTTGGATCATTCCTGAGCCAGGATCGAGCCCGAGATTAGCCAGGCGCGTATTACTCCCGGGTCTCGTGTAAATGACGTTGCAAGAACTATGCTCATTATTATTTAACCCCCCAACTTTTACTGTTTGAGGTAATAACAGATCAGTAACACACATAAAAACGGCAAACATGAGCCCCTCCTCTTGTAAAAAAAAATGCCACTCCTGTGCGGTAGGCGTTCCACTGTCACAACGTAAGCTAGAAGAGCGGCCTTTCAGAGCACCTTTAAAACACTTATTGGGTAACTACTGCAAGCATGTGCACTTTCTTGGCATCCACTAGGGCATGAATAATAGACTTTTGGGTAGTAGGCCGGTATTTGCTATGCAATTTTTCTTCATTCTTCTGAGAAGCGCGGTATCCGCTAAACTTTTGCAAGAAATTTCGCGCCAATAGTCCATGCAGAGGCTGACGACAATGAGGTAATATGGCTGAAGTGGGTATGGGCCACAGTTATTAGGGGCACAAGCTTATGTGAGGGTTTGAAGCATCGGACGGACGCTATTCACATTGTGCACCGACAGGTTGTTCTTTCGCTGCTTTAAAACGCTTTATAAGTGGTTATTACCGCGATTGCTTTCCCTGCATCCAGCCTGCCTAAAGCGAAGAACGGCTTTTGGGTAGTAGGTTAGAATCCATGGTGATAAGAATATGTCACGTTGCTCACGTTTGCTGTTAAAAGATTGTCTGTTGTATATATTATCATGTGTGCTGCGAAAACAAAAGTTCAGTTGGAAGTCAGTGCTCGTGTTGTCCTCTTTGCTTTTCTTGCCTCGCCTTTCGTTTCACGTTTCTTCTAGCACTTTCCTGCTCGCACTGCAGCCCTTATCACCATGCCTAAGGCGAGTTTGACAACAATTGATAAGCACTGGCGTAACTCAGTGGTAGGATATTGGCCTGACACGCAGCACACCCGGGTTCAAGCCCCACTGTGTCATTGGTGCAAGAGTTTTTTTCTAATTTCGCGCTATGTGGTTAGGGACACTGGTGGTAGCGGCAGCGGCAGCAGCAGTGGCGGTGTCGGTGGCACAGAACAACTGCGCGTGGCCCAAAAAGGGATCTCATAACAGCTTTCGCTGTAAACAGTCAACCTCTGCAGGTTGCCCGCGCTTCAAAGTGATTTCATAACAGCTTTCGCTGTAAAAAGTCAATGTCTGCAGGTTGCCCGCGCTTCAGAGTGATCTCATAACAGTTTTCGCTGTAAATAGTCAACGTCTGCAGGTGGCCCGCGCTTTGCTTTTCCTTTATTGGTGTCTGCAGAGGACAAACCTGGTTGCGTCGCATAGTTGCACAAGCTACATAGTCTTCATTAAGAACATGAGGGACCACATGCACTACGCATCGCATGCGGGTTACATACTACAAGAATGCCCGTCACTAGGCTCGTCGAAGCATCCCTGGGGGACATGCGTCTTCTTTATTACCAGTCACGTGACTCTTCTCGCATACATCTCGTTTTCCTGCATTGTTGCTGCCGCGAGCCTCCATTCACAGCCAAACTACGCTCCCCTGTTCTCACCGAGGCTTTCCACTTTAGGTGACTAGGTGACCCACCTGGTTCCGCTCACTGTGATGAACCACGCTTCCTACTCCCAATACGCCACGTTTGACGAAGAGCGCTAAAGAAGCCGTCAGCACATATCTTTCAAGGTTCACTTCGGCGCTTTATTTGACATTATTTTGGAGACAGTGAGGCAGATCGTGCTTTAGGACTACAAAAAACTGCACGCGACGAGGCCCCAAGAAAGGGAGAAGGGTACAATATTAGTCAAGTACCTCTTACATGCTGGCTTAATGAACAAAACTAGACGAATAATAAACTGTTTTTGAATATATGCAGCACTTCAAGCAGGACGTTATTACAGTAGTGCCAGTAGAGCAGAGGCTGTTTGTTCTTGAACTCTTTGAATGTACTCCGTGTTGTGGACAGCATTCGCTGAGGGTCAATAAAGCCTTCAGGGAGGTTTTTCCCAGCATCGTTTTTGTTAGTCTTCCCAACGTTGCAGTTTAAAATAATGACGTAGTAGCCGTACGTAAGTTAAGTGACGAGGCTCAAGTTCAATCGGAGGGGACTAGCGAGCCTTACAGTGAGCGCTAGGTCATACGCTGCCGTGCTAAACGAGGTACTGCTGAACGTCATCCCCGCAGAGGCCGTAGTTTACTACTACAAACGCGAAGGTTCAGTTCAGTGCGGTAAGGTTCAGTTTCAATGGACGCCAGCGGTACCCAACCTTCGCAAGAGGAGATGAGTCATCTGCCTCAATTTCTTCTAATTAAATCAGAGTGTCATGATACATGCGCAAAGATATAGACTCCAGTTCTGATTAACAGTTGCAATGCCACTCAACTTCCGCAACCTTCCATCATCTCCAGCTGCCAAGGTTCTTCACAATAGGACAAAGACTTCTTTCATGTCCTACGTTTTCTGTGCAGCGAGAGGGCATACTGCTGAAGAATGCACTGCACATCTCAGTGTAGCAGAGAAGCAGAATTTGCTCCCAGTGGATGGTCATCGCTACGAGTGAACCACCAAAGCACACCTCGCATGGGGCTGCAGCCACCGAGTCAAATGCAAAGATGCGAACGTCGTGATGTATCTAAAATGTGTATTGCGGGGACAACTTAAAGTGCGCGTGCCGAAATCAAAAGTGCTTCTGACGTTACGAACAGCATGACTCCAGCACTCTCCTCTGGCGTTCTTCTTTTTTTCGCACTTAGCTGATGACACCGACGCATTTCTGTTACGTACAGAGTGTTTTGGGCAGCGGGATTGAAAGAACATTCTTACGAGGAAGATGGATTAGGTAACAAACGTGTTTCGACATCAGTAGCCTCAACTTACTCAACGCGCGAAGTTTGCCAGTGTTACGCTTCAGTATAAACACCGCAACACTATAGTGAAAGTAGAAGCTGTCACCGTTCCTTTCATCTGCGGTAACATCATTGAATTGTCAACGCTTAATAAGCTTCACGCAGTAAGTAGTCATTTCAATAAGGTACACCATTGACAACTGCATTGTTCTCCCAAGCGTCAACTGCGAAACCAGAGTGATGGTGTTATCCATTGGCACATATGAAGCACTTCCGGTAATACTTTCTTCTGCTCCATGTAGAGCAAGTCTGTTTCATTGGCGCATTGAGAGCGCTCATTGCATGTTCGGTTGGCAGATCTGGAGCAGCTCCATTGCGAGATACACTCCACGCAGCAACTTTTCCTGCTCCGCGAAAATGGGTGAATTTGACCGGAAGTCGCAAGAGCCCCTGCCTTGAAACCGTGCCAACTTTGGGTGCGCCAACGGTTGCCGGTCGTTTTAGCTGCGCCTCGTGCTGGATCTTCCGTTTTTTACAGTAGCATCGCTGTGCTCAGCCTGCCCACTCAAGCAAAAAGAGAGAGGCGCGCATCGAGTTACATTCTGACCGTGCCAATTGCTCCTGAGGAAGCGCGTGTGTTCCGTTGGTAAATTCCTTTCTGTTACCCTCAGCCAAAGTGGAGTGCTCCGGCGCAAAGTTCGTGGGTCACTCCTGATCCACCTTTGGATGGCACCATACGACTACCTAATAGAGCAGATAAATCGTTGTAAGTAATTTGAAATAACAGCGAAGCCTGTTGGCGTCGGGTAACGGAGCGTTAGTCGCGATTAACAAAAAAAAAATGGGTGGACTCTCCCACAGAATTGGAGGTCCATCAACTGTCAAGGAGCAAGGTGGAAGGTGTGATGGGGATAGTGGTCAAAAGAGGAGAAAGGCACATAAATTCTGCAGCCCGCTCGGGAGCACGGCCCAGTGCGTGTTGAAGGTGTGCGAGCAGTCATACCGGCGTTCTTCGAACAGACGCCTGTGAGGCGGACGATTTATCTTGCTCGTCACGGCGGGTTTCGGAGCTCAATTCCAGTGGTATTGTAGCAAAGCCGTTCCCGAAGCAAGATATAGAAATAAGAGGGTCAAAATAGCCATCGATTTCTGAAATGGCCAGGATGAAGTTTCACTACCGAGGACATCAGCGAAGGATCCACTTAGTGTTGCCATTTGCTTGAAGAAAGAAACAGTTCAATCTTCTGTAAAAATTATAAGGCCCCTTACGAGAATGGAACATGTAGAGAAGATCGCCAATCCAAAAATGTCGAAAGTATTGCGCGAAACAGGTACGAGAAGAACCTCAGTTGTGTTTGACGCCTCTTCAAACGGAGCATAAGGGAACCTTCTATCTCCTACTTGAAGAGGAACCTGACGGTAAAGAGACTCTTGATGTCGGCTCTCCCTTCGACAACGCCACAACATAAGACGGCCACTGGCCTGAGTGGCTGCTGCAGTATCAGCATTAGGCAGAGCTCAGTTCAAGTGACATGCATCGACACCGTCGTCATGGTGGCATTAATGGCACTCTCGCTGATGTCTCTGAAGTGTTCTGGTAACTAAGAAGGCACTCACGTGTTAAAAAAGTGCGCAGTAATAATGATGCGATTTTGACTGAATGCTGTTTCAAGAGTTACAACATATTTCTAACGGATAGTGTGTCCTGATCGAAGCTGCTTCAAGTCAACAGAATCCACAGTGTTGTACCTGTAGCTGCAGTGTGATACTACCGTGAAAGCATATATTGTCATTGCTAAGCGTGTGTCAGTGCAGTGCACATATGTTAGGTTAAATTGAGGTTAACACATCTACGAATGTTTCCTGTCTTTTTATCATGGAGTTTCATATTCTGATAAGGAGGAAGTGACGTTCTAGACAGATAGTCGTGAACTGAAGTTGAAGATTCTGAGACGCATTATTTTAGGAGTTCTCTACACTCACGCACATAACGACTAAATTGTAGCGATATTTCTTGGGGGCAGAATGTGGGAAACGATGAATTCTAAAAAACGATGTACGCATAATGACGTAGTGATGGACTGGTCTTTCTTACTCGAATACGCCAGTCGCTGCTAATGGGCAACGAGGGACAACGGATTCCGATTGCACACAGAGACGCACAGTCAGCTTTTCGAAAACGCACACGCTGATATCTTGTCGTTCAAAAACGCACAGGAGAATTTTCCCACTGGCACTACCTTGGAGGTAAAGGTCCACTGCCTATATATACGGCGTGCCCAGTTAACACCTGTGCAGCGCGCGCAGTCAGTTAAGAAACTCGCTAGCAGACGCTGCCTACGCCGGTTAGGGAAGGTGATAGAGGGCGAGGATAGCGCAGGAGAGGAGAGGGGGACGTCAATGCGCAATGGCGGTGTAAACGCCGCTAGGAAGGATGCCTGGAAAGAGAGAGAGAGAGGAGTGTGGGCAGGCTTGCAGGCGCTGCCTGCATCAGTGTTGCGAGGTGAGAGATGAGGCCGTAGGAGCGGAGAGAAGCTGAGTCGGACGCACGTGAAGTGAGTGTGGCCATGCCGCAGAACAAAATGAGCTAAACTGCAAAACGCTACAGATCTAAAAATCTAGGATTGAATGGGACTTGAACTCGCATCATAGAAGAATAAAGTAACAACCAGGCACGAAATAATGCAAATTGCACACCTAACGGATAACTCTGTGATTTTATCCTTATATAAACTACTTAGCCGAATTTATTCGCCGTCAGGAGGTGCACTACAAAGTGCGCATAATGACTTAGGTGTATGTGGGGCTTTGCTTATTTATTTATTTATTTATTCACAATACCCCACAGGCTCCTAATTGGAGCATTGTGTAAGGGGGGCGATACATGGTAAAACATGACTTGAGACAAATATAAAAAGATGAAATCAAGATGGTACAATATGGAAAGTGCACTGTGATCTAAACGACTGCCAGAAAAGCAATAGTAACACCCCAGTAGAAAAACTAAAGAATATCCTAAAGGTTATCCTAAAGGATCTTCAGGATAACAATCATTGACACATTAAGTGCTTGCCTACTTCCTTAAGGTTACTGCGGTTTATGGAGTAATAGGTACCTTTTCTATGCGTTTGTACGAGTTGCCGCAAGGTAGTCTACAACGGGTTCAGGAAAGAACGCTATTTCACCTTCTGCTGGGAATGGGTTGCGTGTTCTGCGCAGGCCTGCTCTTTTTTAACCCGACAGTGTTTTATGCCGGGGTCCACATAGTCTCCATTGGCGTAGTTGCGTAATGGATGTTACGTTGTAGAATATGCACTAAGGTATAAAGAAAAAAAACTTGAAAAAGTTCAGCTGCTGGTAGTCGAACCTACACTGCGCGCTGCTCGAAATACCTTGGCCACAGACCATACATTCTCCAGCATGCTAAGCTATTATATACACCAATTGACGTTCGGGGTACTCGGAGATTCGCGACAATTCGTATTCTTGTAATTACTAGCGAAAAGCCGTGAACGGCTTGGAGGGACTATTTTAAAGGTCGTCTACAACACGCGTTGCGTTGCGCACATAATCCTATGGGCGTCATTTCTAAAGGCTGCTTCTACAGGGATAACCTCTTGATGGGGGCTGTTTATACTTGTTATGCTTTTTACGCAACCTTGAGGAGTTAGAGCACGAAGGTGCCTTCTTTTTTCTGCGGCGGCCACATCAGTGAAAGAGGTGCGCTGGTCACATTAAAGAAGGAACCATTGTGGCTGTTCTTAGTTCGCACTCATATTTTGTGATATTCTGGGTTCGCTTCATGCGTAATTCTTTGTGTTTTAGCAGCGCCCTTCAAGTGTAGACCTGTGACAGTTCTTGCTCTGCGCTTGTCCTTGTGCGTCTCGTCTGATTCTGGAGCACGCTTCAAGTTTCGAGTGGCTTCTTGTACTTGAATTGACATTCCATTATGTTGCTTTAACACCATTGCTTGTCTCTTGCGGTAAAACAGTGCCCAATAAATGCTCCACTACCTCTGCGTAGACGCATTCCATCATCGGTGCTTTGCAGATTTCCATAACAGAAAGATGAGCAAGTTTTTTTTAAGAAAACCACCACTGGCTGTTTTAGTCGCTATGTTTTTTTCTTACTCCTTTGTGCACGTTTAGACACTACTTTATTTCAGACAAACTGCGACAGTGGCGTATCCGAGTATTTATTCAGGCAATGTGTACCTAAACTCGAGTCATCATTGTTATAGACGAGTTGCCACCTGAAACGCCAGAAAAAATGTACTTCACTGTGACTTTAGCTCCTACCATGAACCAAGCTGTTCACAGACAGACAGACAGACAGACAGACAGACAGACAGACAGACAGACAGACAGACAGACAGACAGACAGACAAACAGACAGACAGAGAGATAGATACGCATGAAGAATTAGAATTACTGTTGCCTATTATGGTTTGTTGGTATACTTTTTTTCCGATTTAAGTTGCCACTTTGCTAGGTATTCTTCGCATCATTTGCAGCCTTCCATTTTTACACTTACTTTGCAGTACTGAAAAAGATGTTATCGTGGATAACATTATGATTCCTGGAGGCTCGGTTGTATTATTTAACCTATGGGCGGTCAATCGAGACCCTTCGCTTTGGAGAAACCCACATCACTACGACCCCACTCGCTTCCTTTGTGAGGATGGCTCATTGATGAGAGAAAAGCCTGCCTATCACGTCGGCTTCTCCTTTGGTGAGTATAGAATCCCTTGAGGTAATCCTGAGTGTGGGCCCAGTTTGTAGCCGTAGTTCTTTTACTATGTGTGTAACATCAGGCCGATGTTCTTTTTTATCTCTTAAAGAAGTTTCGTTTAAGAGGACTGCCTTGTAATAATATGAGGCTGGTGCGTCATAAGCCATAAAACTAAAATTGTTTGCGACACCTTCGTACGGTAAAGCGCTTTTGAACACTGATGTCTTTCCTACATGTGTGAGTTTTACGTGAACGCGGAATAATTTGTTCACCCTTTGGGCAGTGCGACGTCAGCTGAGGAGAGCTGACGCTGATGCCAGCAGCCTGATTTTTACTGGAAAGAATTTGCAGTGTTTATTGCTTGAAATAAATGAAACTCAAAGACATACAAAAGTGAGGCAAAGAAAACTCCTGGTTGATTAATACGACAAAACAAAGGCGGTTCTTTTTCATCCGTGTCAACTATCTGTCACCTTTGGTAGTCCCGTGCTTCTAAGTTGGGGGCCTATCGAAATTGTAAACTATATAAAATTTTAGGTGTACTGTTTCAAAAGAATTTGTCCTGCGACGGTCATTTTGACTTCGTTTTATGTCGCGTGGCTAAATGTGTGAGTGTTATTGCAAAACTTTGACACAACCTGCCTGTAATATTAAAGCTAATGCTTTAAAACACGCCTATTTTGTCTGATATTATTTACTGTTTTTGGTGTGGGAAAACTCCTTACTGCGAAGAAACCTTAAAATACTTTTGTTACAAAAAGGGCTCTTCGTTCCATAGCAGACGTTGAATATCATGCGCACACAAAGGATTTCTTTCTTCGTTTCAATGTGTTACCTGCACATACTTTGACTTCAAATTACCCATAAAATATGAAAAATCGGTTGTTAAATATAACATGATCTCATCGATATCACGAATCTAAGCGGAAAGGGCCCTTTCAATTATTTGCCAAAAACAAAACTTCTGTACCGTTTCTTTTTGCCGAACTGTATATGGGAAACAGATGTTAGGTTATTATTTGCCTCACTTGCTCATCAATCTGCTGAGTAACTGTATATGGAAAACAGACGTTAGGTTATTGTTTGCCTTACTTGCTCATCAATCTGCTGAGTAATGAAATGGAAATAGAAAAATGCGCTTTAAAAGATGTAAAGAAACGCTTTTCTAAGTAATTTCATGCAAGAATAAATACTGTACTGAAGAACGGTACATTTGCATTATTTATTAGTTAAAGATTTTGCTTTACGATTGCCTCGTGATAGTTACTTATACATATTTTGTACAGTTTGATTGTGCATATTATAAAAACAATGGTGTCAATTGTCAAATTACTTTATTTTCTCTTGTTCTTTCTTCGTGTATTTAACGTGATCGTTCTGACTTTTCGCGACAGTACTTAAATTTGTTGCATGACGACATTTGGGATATTTTTACTTTCATGTGTGTTAAGCGTGAATAATTGGTTTTGTGCTAGTATTTGCACATACTTGTGTTCTGGACTGTATGACTTGTATATGGGAGCTTTGGCTTTCTTCGAGCGAATCGTTTCGCTTTTCGCCCAAGCTCACCCACATGTTTTAAGATGTGAATAAACTCTGATTTTATTTTATTTGAATAGTCGAGCAAGCACTAACCAGTATGCAGGAATGATTGTCGTCTACCAGCTACATTTAAAGTTTTCAAGCTGTTAAGACGTGGTACTAACAAAAATACAAACTAGCCAATAGAGCTGTAAAATGTGGAGTTGTATGCAAGAAGCTTGAAACCTACAATTTCTTTCACGCAGGAAAACGATCATGTCCGGGAGAGCCGTTCGCTTTGATGCAAATATTTTTGATGGTAGCCAACATGCTTCAGAGGTATAAGGTCGAGCTTGGTGAACCACTCGCCTGCGATCTCGATGACCCCGCAATCGACCTTGGCGTGCTGAAAAGGACGAGGCTGCGCTTCGAGCGTCGCTTCAAGAATACGATCAGATGTAATGGGGCACACCAATAAAACATCATTTCTCATTCGCACCATGATCTTTGTCTCGGATAATGGCCCTGATGCCGACAGCTTGCGTTACGTATATCGTGGTATAATGTGCACGAGAGTATCAAGGTGCATTCTGTTCACACGCTTTTTACTCGAGTAAGAATCAACATAAAGAGCAAAAAAAAGCAAGGAGCAAGGCATTCGTGTTGGCGTTATTCTGCATTCTTGCAGGCTTTTGTTTGACATTCACTTGAATTCCAATCCGGTGATACCAAGCAGCCCTTTGATGTCATACTGGGTATAGTGAATCGGTTACAACTTTGAAAGTTCGGGCATTTTCCACGCAAAGGTTTATGCATAGAAGCATGTACCAATGACCACTCTTCAAAATGACGTCATCACCAAGATGATTGGTGACCCTATATCTTCGGAGAACATGGGCGATAGTATATGCGAGGAACTATTACTTCATTCACGAAGGTGGCCGGCTGCCACGCTTAAATTGTTTGGAAAGGGGCGGGAGGGAGTGGGCACCCTCCAAGCTTTTTCAGTTGCATCCGATTCTAGTCCGTAGCATCAATGCTAACGCTTTTTCATCAATGACGTGAGTTCCAGAAGCTGTGGCGCTGAGCTGGCGCATATACGAGGCACTTTACTGTACCTTCGCTACAGTACTCCTGGTCTCTGCCGTGCTTGCACATCGGCTATACGTATACACTCTAGGGCTAAACTGAGACGTGTGCCCTAAGCATTCGCCTAGGAGTACCTCGATGCAATTCTACATGGGGTCCTATTGCAGAAGCACGTGCTTGTCCAGCTCGTGTTTATCTTCATAAACCACTGCGAGTACATCTGGGGATTCTGAAGAGGCATCAAGAACATCCACTGGCAGACACTTTTAGCACACGACTCGATGCAGAAGCAATAGCTTCTGCATCGGGTCCACATGTGGTCACGGACAAACCGCGCTGGACGATGCCTAAGCCGATCGTGCGACTTTCGATCCCACGAATGACAAAGAACTCAAAAATAGCAACTGCTGTTTTTTATGCATTTCGCTTTGTCGTATATCGCCTCTATGAACGAACATATAGTGAACATTTTTGCAGATGGCCCTGTCACGCAGGCCTCCTCAGCAGCATCTTTGACTCTGCCTCAAACGGAAATTACTCAACGCTTCAGAATAGCACACCAGACATCATCTACTGCTGCTGAGCTGACCGGTGTCCGACAAGCTGCGTGCTACATTTTACAGCAGTGTCCAGCAAAACGGAAATTATTTTAAGACTCCAAGCCGGCCCTTCAGCTAATCATAAACTCCTTGAAGCAAAACAATGCATACGGTCTTCTGGTGTATGACATAACGAATATGTTTAATGAGGCATTTCAATCCAGACATACCGTTGCGTTGCAATGGATTCCCAGCCATTGTTGCTTACCTGTGAGTGAACAAGCTGACACAGGAGCAAAAATGCATCCTACAGCAGCGAAGTGATACCAATTCACTTTTTCCGATATGACATCAACGCTTGCTCTCTCAAGGTATGAAGACACCTACGCAACGGCTGTGGAGTGATCTGGATTATCGCCACGAGCGCATTGATAAACTTGACACTTGTCTTGATTTTCACCTTCGTTTCTGACTTAGGAGAGAGCAGGAAACGCTACTACATAAACTGTGGCTTAGTGTTGCATGCACGCTACGATACCTATGCAAGATTGGACAAGAGCGAAATCCCAACTGCATTTTGTGTAAGGCGCCAGAGACTCATTGTCATCATGTGTGTGTGTGTTTTATACGTAGTCGGAAGACAATCTCTTAATCGTCTCACAAATATCCTTGACTGCCGATCCTTTTCAGAGGAGAAACTTTTGGGTGCTTGGGAACGTGTGGCTCACGCCCGATGCAGCTTTAAGTGCTTGCTCGCATTCCTAAGCAAGACAGGTTTAGATTTTCGTCTTTAGTTCATCTGCTATCTCAGAGACTTTTGTGCGTGTCCTACATCAAAGTAGACATTGTGTGCAGTCATTACTGGTCGTAGCACAAGCTCTGGAATAATCTCGAGTGTTTGCGTTTTCCGCGCATTCTTAACATAATCTTTTAGAATGATCGCGAACCTCCTCAAACAATGAGGCGCAGCTTACGATGAGCAATCCCTGGCGCAGGCTTTGTGGGCAAACACCGCATCACGAGAGGTACCATAGGAAACACGCGAGGCATTGCTGCTCTCTGAAATATAAATGAACAATGAAACTAGTGACAATAAAGTAAGGTTGTTCAATAATAAATAGGTACAAGCAATAGGGCACATTGCCAGAGACATAACAAGTAGTACAGTCTTTAGGTTCCTTACCGCGAAAAACAAACTGGCTATGCGCAAATAAAAGTATTTCTTCCTGAGAAATCGTTCCAAATTTTTGCTTTTAGAACAACTTCCTTGTACCCCTTACATAAAAAACAATAAAAAATTACTTTGCAAAATAGTCGGAATTTTAAATAGACTAAGGTACTACGTCCCAACAAGTATCAAGCGACAAATTTACTACGCTCTAGTACACTCACAACAAACATACTGTTCCTCAGTGTGGCTGACAACGACTGTCGCAAACCTTAATTCTCGTTTAGTATACTACAGAAGGGTGAAATACGCGGAATATCTTACATGGAACTCCGTGAAAGTGCTCGACCACATTTCAAAAGCCTAAAAAATATTGCCCATCGATCAGTTATACTGACACAAGCTACGATCAGAGATACAACGCCAGTATATTATGAGCACATCTCTAGTCTTGGATCCTTGTTATTTGAAACAAATAACATAATAATTACTTAAGATCCTAATATACAAACCTAGATCACGCACAAACTTTGGTAACCAACGGTTAAGCTGACGCATACCAGACATACTGAATCAATACCCAACAATACTTCGTCTATTGGAGAATAGAAAATGAGTGCACAAAAAAATAACAAGAGAACTTCTAACAGAAGAAACTTATCCCTTTGATCCTTGAACTTCTGTGACTATATATGTCTTGTATTTGTGTACCCATTGTTCTTTATGGCCTGTCACCGTTAATTACATTACTTTGATTTACATGTTTAAATCACGGATTTATTTTTTTACCATACTGCAGCACCAAATGGCTATCGCAGGAGTGGGTTAATACAATACACGAATTAGAAACACAGGATAGGACAAACATTAAATTCGCAGAGTATCATTCGCTGAACGAATTCGCTGAACACAAAGAATCAGTATTATATAATAAGAAGTAATCAAGTGATGAAAATTCAAAAAACACATACAGAGCATTCTATAATTTTATAGAATGATCAAAAAACCTAATTTAAGCGCCACCGTACGGCGAGAAAAAGTAGCCATGTTTAAATCTAGGTAATGCCGGGTGGTTGTTGGTTTAGCGAGTGCGATGTATTAGCCTAATGGGGGGGGGGGGATCATGCAGAGTGAAATAAATTTCAAACAATTGTCAAACATTTTACTTGACGACGAGAAGAGAGACTGGTAAGCTTAAGAGTTAGGAGATAACAACTAGGTGAAAAATACCTGTCATAGCGATGGTAAATGAAGCGTACAACCGTCTTCCAAAGAAATTCCATTTTGTGATGTCAGAAACTTTGTGTGGATTCCATGCAAGAGACCCATATTGCAATATTGGGTGAACCAAAGTTTCGTAAATAAGGAGTCAAATGCGAAGTGGTGCTGAACATAGTGTGCGTTGCAGGTAGTCTAACTTCCTGAGCGATCGGTTACACGTGAATTCAAGGTGACGAGACAAAGATAAATCATGGGTGAAAATGAGGCCTATTTATTTATATTGCGAAGCATTACAAAGAGGGCAACCATTTAACAAATAGGTAGAGGGAGAGGGGGAAGAATCATTCGTATGTGACATTGATACAGTTTCCTGGAAGTTTATTTCCATAGATGAAGTTTCACACCATCATTAAAAATATGCGTAGGAATGATTAAATGTGATCTGATCATGAGAAGCATTAATGGTATGATACAAAACACAATCATCTGAATACATGCGGATTTTAACAGAAATATTACTTGGCAGATCAATAATGAAAGTCCGAAACAATAGTGCGCCTAATACTGAGCCTTGGGGCACGCTAGATGTTACAGGGCAAGAGGAGAAATTAGAGGACCAGAAAAGTACGCACTGAGAACCATTTTATAGAAAAGAAAAGATGCACTTAAATAATGTTTCGTTTTTAAGAATAACAGTGAGCTTATTTAACAGTTTATAATGCGAAACAGTGTCGAGAGCTTTAGAAAAATAATTGAATATTGCGTCAACTAGACCACCCGCATCAAGAGCCTATGATGTCATGAGAAAATTCACTGAGCTATTTTACGGTACTAACCAGCGTCGAAAACGATGCTGGGCATCAGATAATACATTATTACAGGCAAAGAATTTTATGACATGTTTGTATATTGTGTTGTCAAATATTTTACTAGAATGGCTTGTGACAGATAGGGGTCTGTAGTTCAATAAAGACTGTTTGTTTCCAGAATTGAATAATTGAAGAATTTTACCGGTTTTTTAAGCTATAGGCACAACAGATGTCGCGAAAAATTTTTGAAAGATAATGGTTAGATATTGACACTTCATAAGGAGTAGCTATTAAAAATTCATTGTTAGTATTATCAATGCTACATTTCTTCTTTGCATGTGGCTTTAAAATGAGATTCAGCACACCCTGGTTTGCAACAACAAGATTGTTATTGTGGCTACTAGGCTTCCCTGTAAAAGAAACAACATCGGAGTTACCAAAAGTAAAAACGTGTTAGAAGTAATCTATAAATGCATTAGCAATTTCAGTAATGTCACTTGTAGCCATGTTATTTATTTATTTATTTATTTATAATACCTCAAATGTATCTCTGGTAGATTCTATTGGTAGTACAGACCTCCGAAATTTACATGGAATATTTCTGAGCAAGCCTGGAAGTGTAATTTGAAACTAAAAATCCCGAGAAGCATTAGTTTTGCTTTGAAGTGTCTCCTTCAAGACATTAATTTGTACAGCAACAAGAGCATCACCAGCGCGTCTAGTACGCCGCATATGCCCAAGTTGTCGCGAAAGGTGCAAAATTTTCTGTGTGATCCATGGCAACTCTGAATTCGTCTTTTTTTTTTATCGGATGAAAATGCATGATGCACATTGCAACAAGATCCGCGAAAAATTTAATTAGAAAGTCAATATCTTCAAAAATACTAAATACTTTGAACTGTCTGAAAGAATTGCTAAGTGTATCATTATTACCAGTATCATCAGCATTGCTCATATTGCGAAAAGTAGTATAAGTTTACAGGACAACAGGACAACGAATAGATGTAAAAACAGCTTCGTGATTAGAAATATCTTCTACAACAGTGCTCTCATAACCATAATAATAGTTAAAACCTTTCATTGAAAATTTTTGTACATTTTATGTAGGTTTTACCTGTTACATAGGCGTTCGCGGCTCTGTCGCCTTTTTTTTTTTTTTGAAGTTTCCATGTGAGCGCTCACTGTTAGTTTCCCCAGCACTCTGGTGAATGTTGATTATATTCTTGTTCAGATCACTCGCAATAGGGGCGAGAAGCTATTTTTATTGTCTTTTATTTCATTCGAAGTCCCTTATGAGTCCACGTTCGTTGTACCAATACCACTTCAAGACAGCTCTGTTTATAGTCTTGTACGCCCATACTGTCACTTTTTTTTTTAATCTTGTAACCCTTCTGGACGTTTCTCTATCAGTGCATTTTCTTATACAGATGCTTATTGGCGTGTTTTCGTTTTTACTGCCAGGGTGACACAACCTAGTCAGGCGTTTACTCAGCTTTTAGTTGTGTCCCGCAAGGCAAATTGCAACAATTTTGCTTGAATGAAATGAATAAACAAAAATTAAATAATTATACCTGGTTTTTCTCTGGCTGCAGCCAAATATTACATTGTTTGATACACGAAATAAAGAAACATGGGAAATAAAAACTTTGAAAGCAAACTATTCCACAGCCCCGCCACGGTGGTCTAGTGGCTAAGGTACTCGGCTGCTGACCCGCAGGTCGCGGGATCAAATCCCGGCTGTGGCGGCTGCATTTCCGATGGAGGCGGAAATGTTGTAGGCCCGTGTACTCAGATTTGGGTGCACGTTAAAAAACCCCAGGTGGTCAAAATTTCCGGAGCCCTCCACTACGGCGTCTCTCATAATCATATGGTGGTTTCGGGACGTTAAACCCCACAAATCGAACTATTCCACAGATAAGTTATCCTACATAGTTGCTACGTTACTTAATAAATATGTGAAAGCTGGTATAGATTTTTTACACTGTACGCAGATTCAATTGCGCGATATACACATGTTTTTTTTAAATTTTTTTTGCAGTTGCTGTATTATTATCGTTGCTATTTTTATTTTTGCGATTTGGACTTGATTTTAAGATCTTTATTTTTTATTTACCTATTTTGTCTTGTCATTGTTGTTGACTTCACATTGCTGATTTTTGCCACGGCTGTCGTGCTAAAAGGTAGCTGTGGGCATTTGTCAACCTGCCCCTTTTGTAGAGCAGCTTTTACCTGCAGCTGCCCTTCATCAAACTATTCATGAAAATAAACATTATTATTATTATTATTATTATTATTATTATTATTATTATTATTATTATTATTATTATTATTATTATTATTATATTGCGCAAGCGCCTATTCCGGCAGCCTGTTAAACACTTGAGATGTCCACCTCGGAGGCCAGGGTAGCCGGCTGCGCACCCGAAGGTCAGCGGTGCGATCCCGCCCATGGCGTTTTAATGAAGGCGAAAATGTAGACGCCAGTTTACTGTGCAATGCACATAAAGATGTCAGATTGTTAAGTTTTTCACTCCTCCACTACGCCGTTTTTTTAATAAAATACCCTAAGAGCCTGAATGGGCATTACTTAGAGGTGTTATATTACAATAAACCTTTCACAAGTTTAGCAAAGATATTCAATTAAAAGTAAAACGTTTGATATATTGATATAAATTTAGGCATACTTTATTCCCACATGCATATCATATTTAGACATATCAATAGATAGCAGAGCACTAATATATCGCGGATAAAAGAAAAGTACTCTTTGAAAGTATTCGTGGTGTGTTTTTGAGGCAAGAACCCACAGATGTTATTGTTATTTTTCTAAGCACGTGGAAACATGAGTGTCTGAACGACTCCAAGGAGCACCGACGCCGTCTGAGTTGACATAAAACATGATTTGCTCTAGAATTATGGCACATTTCTCACACAATCACCTACACACACTTATTAATTTATTTATTTAATGCATACTGCAGACTTTCACAGATCCAAGCAGGTGGGCACGGTACAAGTAGCAAGTACATGTTAGGCACTAAAGTCACGTAGAAAAGGAAACAGGAAAGAATTCAACATACAAATACAGGTTTACACACCCAACACACAGTTTACACACAGTAAATCAACCAAAGTGAATCTTCATACAGAGTCTTTTAGATGGTTCCATTCTTCTACTGTTCGTGAAAAAAAAAGAAAATTTAAATGCATCTGTCCGTGCAAAATAAGGTGTTAGAGTTCCGGGGTGATGGTGTCTCGTATGCCTTGTCGATATGGGTGTCAGGTACTGTGTAGGGTCTAGTGCTGTTTGTCTTTGAAGAAGTTGGGAAAGAAAAGACTAAATGTCTTCCGTCGTGACTCAAGGAGTTCAACGCCATTAGCTCTAATGAACTCAGAAGGTGAATCAGTGTGACGAAACTTAGAGTATATATACCTTACAGCTTTCTTTTGGATTCTTTCTAGTTTATTGACATTTTTCTGTGTGAATGGGTCCCATATTATGCATGCATATTCTAACATTGGTCGGATTATTGATTGGTAGGCCAGGAGTTTGACGTCAGGAGGAGCGTTTTTTATTTGTATCGTAAGAAAGACAGTTTACGGAAGGCGGAAGCGGAGATATTGTCATTATGTTGATTCCAAGATAAATTACTTGTGAGTGTTACTCCTAAATATTTGAACTCAGAAACTTGCTGTAGAGGTGACTCATTTAATGTACAAGTATACTGAAGTGGATTTTTCTTTTGGTTTACACGCATGCATACAGTTTTATCTAAGTTCAAAGCCATCACCCAGCGATTGCACCATTGAAAAACATTCAACAAACTGTGATTACGGTCATGTTGATTTTTCGCGCAAGTAATTTCATTATACAATACACAATCGTCTGCGAACAGACGAATTTGCACAGATGAACATACCACACTTACAATGTAATTTATATACAGCAGGAACAGTAGGGGTCCAGAGACACTCCCCTGCGGTACTCCAGAGGCGACAGGAAGACAACGCGATCACTGATCCCCAATTTCTACGTACTGAATTTGTTTTTTTTTATATTCAGTAACCCAGAAAAATAAGATGCGAGGAAGATCCATATTGTTAAATTTTAGTATTAGTCTGTCATGAGGAACCCTACCAAACGCTTTACTAAAATCCAAGAATATCGCATCAGTTTGACCGTTCTCATCGAGAGTAGATGGATTCTTCATTCTATGATAACGCCGAGCATCATCCCATATGAAGGTGCCACAAAAAAACGCTCAAAAAGTGCTCGCATCCGAATTTTAACGGCAGCGACAATATGGGGAGCCGTTTGGGTGCGACAAAAGCTGGAGCAACGAAGAAACAAGCATCAAAAGACGCCCCACGTGCACCTTCTCTCGCCCTTGAAGATAGCGCCACACGTTGACGAACCTTCTCGAATCTATCACCCAGTGAAACTCATAAATATCTCGAAATGAAGGGGCGTGGTGCTGCAGAGTTGCGTCCCGTTACGAGAGAGATCCCGCCCTTTCCACAGCTTTGGCTGTGTAGTGCGCAGACGAAACTTCGAGAACCGAGCACTAACGTACATAAGCGAGCAGCCGATGGTGGCGATCAGGTGAGAGTTTTCTGCCACCAGGTGAAGGCTTGATACACAGTGACCGAGCAGTACGTGAAGTGTGTTTTTCAACTGCGGGTAAAGGCTTGTCTTACAAGCAGGAGATGAATGTGTGTTTGCTGCCCATGGGCGAAGGTATGGTCTGCAGTAGCAGCGCGTATGTGACCGACAAGTTACCGGCGCAGAATTTTTGTTATTGAAGTGCAGTTCGTTGATCACGAGAGGGTTTCCCGAAAAAAAAATTTAAACATGGGACGCAGCGAGACGACAATTGGCGCTGCACTCTAAAAGAGGGCTTCTTCGAAAAAGTTTTGTTATTGAAGTGTGTTCAGTTGACAACACGAGACTTACCTGGAAGAGAAACATCAGACGCAGTGTGACAACAACAAGCGCGGAAATCTTAATGAGTTCTTCCTTAAATAAAAGCATTGCAGCTTTGTTCCAATAACTTTGGATTGATAACATTTGCAGGAAATTGTAATTCATAAATTTGCTTAATTAATTAACGCATGAGGTTGCTTTGTAGCGTGTGTTGTTGTTTGTGCGCATTGTTTTGAGTACATTCGAGCATTGTATAACTGCCTAGTGTGCATCTTTGTGTAATGATTGTTCTGCCTTAATCGACAATATATTATTGCATATGATAACACCTCCCGGCTCTGGCTCGTTCTTTGGAGCAGCACCACCGTTTGCTCGTGCACTATAATTAGCAATACTAAATTGTGGGGCGAGGGCCAATACGTCAGTCCTTGGAATTAGTCCAGTGATTGCTTCCCTGATTAACAGGACCAGCGACAGTAGGAAAAGCCGGAAAATTGCAAAAAGAAACAAGAAAAAAGGAGCTCACGGTGGCTGCCAAAACAATGTGCGGCGACGAAAGTTTTCCCTTCACCAGTGAGGTGAACTCTAAATATTTAAAGTTAGAACCGCATACATGCCGGAAGCGTCGTACTCTTTCTTCCTATACAATTATCGTTTTTAAGAGAACAAAAACCTTTATAATATGGCATGTTTATGTGTTCTATACACGAACTTTTCTCTCGGATTCCTCGCGTGAAAGCGCGCTCCACTCTCGAGAATCGAAGGAAATATTTGAGTATACTAACTCGCATCTCGACAAAACATCAGGTATTTTTAGCAGTGCGAACACAATCAGCAAGCGATCGTGGCCGAATCACTCATTTCGTGGTATCCTGTGCAGCAATGTGCATAACAGTCTAAACTTTTCAAGCGACAGCCCCGCGGGCGAAGCTTGCGGGCGAAGTTTATTTTCATAGGCTCAATAAGATTGAGTTCTGGGCTAGTTTTGAGTTATCATGATACCATATTATGAAGCAGCGCACTCATGACTGAGCAGGGAGACAGGAAGGACACGACAATCGCGGGGAGTGTCATTCAAGAGAAGGGGGTGGGGTCTGCGTATATCTGAAGTATTTTTTCTTAAATAAATTTAGTTGGGAGTGTGGCTGGTGTCGTGTTTAACTCGTCCCGCTTATCCACGTCATTAGTGCGGTATTTCACCATACGGCATAATGTTCAACAGAGTATGTTTAATATATTTACTTAGCACCAGCTGAAGCATTGCACTCCGCATCAACCACTGCGCACGTAGCCTGGATTTGTAACTCCACGAATCTTCCTTACTCCACGCATCACTTGGTACAAGGAGCCTGGCGTGACCGCCTCCGAAGATGCGCATTCTCACGTGAACTTAAAGGTGCAAGACACGTGCCACGCGTGAACCGTGGGAGCAGAGCAAGACATTACAAAAAATTGTAGAAACGTATTTCAGAAAAACTTGTTGCTGGGAGATTTGGCGCATCCTAACAAAAAAGACTTGAAGGGAACTCCTGTGCATTTTCGACCACACAGAAATAATGCTGTTTTCAAATAGTATTGGCAGTCCTGCAAAAGCTAGGCTGGTTCATTTTGCCCAGGCATTGGTCAAAAATTTTGATTGGGCAGTAAACGGGAAACGGAAACCGAAAGCGGGAGCTGCTTCGTCGTTCATGGTGGGTATCGGATGACGCCACGAGAATCCGTCATCGATGACGTTACGAGATCCACCACACTCTGCGACGGCTGGCCAGGGTGTCGACGTAGCGCGAAAAGCAAGTTGGCAATGTCATCCGACGCGGAATCAAGTTGTGTTAGCTCATCTGAACTTATCAATGACAAGTTCAACGATGATTGCAGCTGCTATCTGAGCAGGAAAACATCAATTCTTGCTTTAGACGCGCTGGTGCGTGTAGCACCTGACATCGCTCGAATGGATTTCCTCGTTACTAAATAATGTAGGACCGACGTCAACGATGACTAACATGCTGTATGCAGCTGACAAAACTGAACTCTTCTCGCGTTCTAGTTGCCTCGTAGAAGAAAGCGCGTGCTGCATCGGTCTGCTTGGAAAGGCGGGGTTTTCGAAAATAGGTAGTTTCTTACGTCTCATACACAGGGTGGCCCGGGTTTACAAGTGTGATTCCAAAATCAGCTACCAATGTAAACATGACTTTTAAAGAAACTAAATGACTTACGCTTGTATAATTTGGTACTTACTATCAAGGTGCCGAGAAGAACACATATTCAATGTTTCATTAAAATTGCTAAATATAAAAAAACGCCGGAGTTTCCCTTCAGCTGCGTTACTTCGACACACACAGGTACAAGCCAGACAGACACACCTGCGCCTGTGTCACGATGTAAAAATAAATTGAGTGATGACCCTGCGCCCGGCGGCGCGTCCAGATTGTGGTCGCCGCCTCGGCTGTTTCTGTTTGATGCGGCTGAGGGCACTCACAGAGGTTGGGCCAAGGCACTCACTGGGGAGTCACTTTAATCCACGCGTAAAAGGTTTGCTGCGGGGCCTTGCTTGCTAATTACGCTCGGTATACACATGTAGACGGACGTCAATAGGTTGATACACTGTGTCGCTGCTGTAAGGAAATTGATTTTGTAGTTTTATATGCAGCTTAACAGTGTTTATGTCATATAAATGCTCCGACAGCAGCCAGCGTTGGCCTGGAGAGCGGTCGCATTTTGACACGACAGCACTAAAATCTCCGTTTGCTAAAACTCTGCTGTCGGCGTGGGCGGTGCCGGCGTGGCCATCTTTGTTTTGGGGCGAAAACGCAGCATTGTATTTGAGAGAAAATTTGAGGTGTTTGCAATAAGGATGCTAGCCCGAGGGCACAGGCACGCTAGCTAATGGGAAGTGATACTTTGCATGCGTTTGTGCATGTTGAGAATGAAAGCGTGCCTGTCTGTGTCTGTATGTGCGCGCAGATATCGCTGTCGCCTTCTGTTTTCGGTGCGAAATGAACAAAAAACTTTGTCAGAAAACTTCCAAATGTTGCATCACGACACTTACGTGCGTTCTACAAAGAACGTAAATCGAAACACTACCCTTGCCAATTTTGCTGTTAGCGTGACGCAGATGACTCTATTTCGGCATCTAACAGTGTAAGCGGCACGGTATGCTGGGAAAACCTTCATAAGGTTCCGAAGTTTGACCCGGAGTTAACCCGTACCACACCCATGTCGGGACTGTCAGGCCAATGAATTCAGTCATGATTTGCGCTATTTGATTAAGCCGAATGGACGTCGATTCGATGAGGTGCTTTACAGACTGAAAGCGATCACGCGACTTAAAGCAGTATATTTTGTGCAGCTTGATCCTCACGCCGCCCATCTGGGTTGCCACAGACTTTTATTTTACTCATTATATTTTATTTATTTATTGTTACTGGAATCACCTGGAGGTATTTCAGCAGACGGGTACAAAAGACATAAACATCAGCACATAACACCAGGCTAACAGATGGAACAGCCTATCACATTTCACATAGTAGGCAGCCATGTAACACAAAGCAACCAAATAACTATGACTTACGTTTCACAACGTAAAACAAACGTAAACAACGTAAACAAACAAACTTTTGAATACAGTCGCCAAACGACGAGTAAAAAGTAGCCAAAAGTCACCATTTTTCTTAAAATTTTGCGAAAAATGTCACCACTCTACTTATGCATGGCCTGCCTAGAGGAAAATATTTGCTAATTGTATGCAGCGCGATAAAGTTTACTACTATTCATAACTCCTAAATACATTGACATTTTTCAATGCCATTGGCATCACCCACTTCATCATGGGAGCACAGAGCAAGGGCACGCGTCAAAAAAGCAGCGTCCCTGAATGCTGCCTCACCATAACAAAAAGTCTGTGATAGTTTCAGCTGTAGCGAGTACAGTGTGACGCCGTCACTAGAAGCCTTCCTACAGATTTACAGAATTCCATTTCAGTGAATGGTGTGTCGAACAGCCTAATTACAAATTACCAGAGAGTAATTCAAAAGGACTGCGTAACCATCGCAACGCCCACCCCCCTTTTCTGTGGGGTCATGCTTAGGCTTCACATTCACCTCAGTGCAGAGTGTGAAGGCTGTCCAGAGAAGCCAGGTACTTGACTGTTCAAAAACGTATGGTAATAAGAAATTTATACTTACCACACATACGAAATGAGGAAGTACTACAGCAGTTAAAAAGTCGACAAGCTATTCAGGACAGTTGGAGCTGTGGTCAGAAGACGCGGCCTAACTCTGACCTAGCCACTTCTGAAGCGAAACCATGAAGAAGCCTAAAGCTCTCAAAGCACCCCAGAAAGTTAGTCTAACTCCACCGCCTCGCGGCACGCACAGTAGTGCGTTGACGTACATTTTCCTGGAATTTTAGTGGTAGACGCATCAGTACCCCTGGAATTTAGAATATTTATGAGGACGGATGTATTGCGGAGCGCGTAAACTGTATATATTTTATTCATAAGTCCAAATACAACAAAAACAGAAAAAAATGTCACTCATTTGTAAGGAAGATACTGATCACAAACGCAAAACTCCATAGAGACCTGGGTGGAAAATGGCCAAAAATTCGCCGTTTCGCCTTTCAAAATGGTAGGCCGCAATGGGCACCTCAAGTTCGCCAACTTGGTGACAACTAGCGATCAGCGGAAACCCCAACACAGACGAGGGATGCCGACAATCTTATTTCGTGTTTGACATTTAAGGCTGTCTGAGGCCTTCGCCTTAACAAACGGCCTTGTGTCGTCACCCTCGTATACGGAAAAGCTCTTGCAGTGTTGCATGACGGTGATGATGAAGCGATAAAGACATCAAAATGCAAATAATTTCTGGCCTGATAACATCAAGCATGGCAGCCTAATTATAAATATACTTAAATTATAGTGAAGGTGGAAAAACCTCGGCTGACTCACAGAAATATTATGCAAAATGACTTACCTACGACATTTATTTTTCTTGGTCGCGTAGATGAGGCAGCTGGAACAATGACATCTCACTTTAAAACAAGAACATGCTTTTCTGATGTGATAAGCAAATTACGGTAGCGAATAGGTCCATGCCGTCACTGTCTTGTTGAGAAGCATCCTCCTCTTTTTTACATGCAGGAGGCACGTCACTGTGGAAGTGAAAGCGCTACCTTTTGCATAACTGCCAGCTGATTCATCACCATGATGTGAAAAGAACTGTCTTACCCTCAATGAATTTAGCGTACTTTCAGTGGTCGTGTCAGGCACTTCAGATGCAGTTGAACCTTATTGCCCTCGTCACTTCCGATAAGTCGGCAGTAGAGCGAGCCGTTATTGCTGAGCTTTCCTGGGGCCGAATTCACAAAGCTTTCACTTGGCTGCGCATTTTTTTAGCCAGGAACTCTCTTATCTCGAAGAATTACGATAGCGTGGGTAAGAATTTAACTTATTCGGCACTTTAGAGGGTGAGGAGAACACACGATAGCCGACGAAACGACAAGGAAAGAAAGAAGTTCCTCGACATGATAACAAGGCAGCTCGCCAAGCGTCTAGAATCTAGAGTACGATGATGGCAAATGTCTTTTCGGTTCAAGTGAGCTTGCAGTTCCGGGCGTCTGCTACAGCGCTTATGCGCGGCGCCGCGCTCCAGAAACACGCCCGCGAGGCCTGCGCAAACGTACGCGCTTTTATTCCATCGTAGGCCATAAATATATGTATATATATATATATATGTATATATATATATATATATATATATATATATATATATATATAAGGGAAAGAAGTGTATATCTAAAGGCTCGTTTTTCCGTGTTTTAACACAATATTATTGAGATATAGCAGACAGTAATGCCAAGGAATGTACAGGGGAAGTTATTAAAAACATGGAATATAAATAAGAAGAAGAAAAGTGGATGAAAAAATAACAGCCGTGAGCAGGAACCGAACCTACGACCTTCGAATAACGCGTTCTATGCTCTGACCACTGAGCTACCACAGCGGCCTTCCCTCCATCCACTTTTGGGGTTATATGTGAATTTAGAAGTAGGAGTGACAGTCAGTAAATACCAATGGAATGTAAATAAGAAGAAAGATGGCGCTGCCTGTCACTCCTACTTTTAAATTCACATATAAACCCAAAAAAGTGGATGGAGGGAAGGTCACTGTGGTAGCTCAGGGGTTATAGCATCGAACGCGTTATTCGAAGGTCGTAGGTTCGATTCCTGCTCACAGCTGGTTATTTTTCATCCCCTTTTATTCTTCTTATATACATTCCATTGGTTCTAATAACTTCCCCTGTACATTCCTTGGCATTACTGTCTGTTATATCTCATATATATATATATATATATATATATATATATATATATATATATATATATGATTGTTTTTTTGCTGTTCTAAAACGTATTACACACATTAACGCGATTTCTTTCCAGACATCAAGCATTCCTAGGGTCATTTTTAAATGGCATTGTGAGCAGCAGCATGGCTCAGTGGTAGAACACTGGGCTGAAACGTTTCGAGTCCCACAGCTTTTTAATGTTCTCCATTCATAAATTTTTTTTCCGCGCGAGG
Organism: Rhipicephalus microplus; assembly: GCF_013339725.1. Classification (NCBI taxonomy): domain Eukaryota; kingdom Metazoa; phylum Arthropoda; class Arachnida; order Ixodida; family Ixodidae; genus Rhipicephalus; species Rhipicephalus microplus. Next base: position 175,914,296 of record NC_051168.1, read on the forward strand.
ATGGGTAACAGACACTCGTGGCGGCGGACATCTATGGCGCCACACGCAACCCTTGTTGTGATGTGCTTACAGCGTTCGTTGTAAAATGTATAAGTAGCGACGATTACGGCACCCCTCAGTGAAAAATGTGAACCCTGGTGTTATTAGGTGATTTATTGAAGCAAGGAACTTCGGAGCGCCTTGCTCGTACGTAAAGTTACAACTTGTTTCTGTTCACTTATATATTTCGGTTTTTTCGATAATTGTCAATTTCTCTATAATCTTTGATGTTTTTATCGTTACGTATACGTCATTTGCACTTTTTTTGTATTTTGTTTTATTGTTTGCCTATTTTCATTCGGTTCTGGCTGCCTAAGCATCCCAGCAGTCGACTATGAAGCGGCAAAAAAAAAGATAGTCGCGTGACTCGAGGTGCGTGTGCTAGGCAGGGGTGGCGCCAAGATTTTTTTTTACTTGCGGTGGGGGCACTGACGAAGACGGGGGGGGTAGCGGGCAGGGAGCTTTTTTGGAGCCACCCGTGGTGCCAGGTATTTTCTCTGTGTTCTTCTCCTTTCCCTCCTCATTTTTTTTTTTTCGTTCGGAGGCATAGGTATCATAACAACGCAGACAACCACGGCAAACGGAGAAACGTCCCGTGGCTAGCGGAATGTGATACAGGCGCCTAAAATGACGGCCAAGAAAGAACAATGCTTAACGCAGCACAGGTGCCTAAGAGCCGTTTTCTTCACACCACTTAGTTTAGAAAACTATTTAATCTGACATATACCATATGTCAATTATTGCAATGTTTGTTTTAATGTACGAGCAGGTGACAGTTTCCAAAGCCTCCTCTTATTGCCAAGCAGTAACGAGAACCTTAGATAATGTTTTCTTCAGCATACTAGATGCAATAAATAGTTGCTCCTGCGTTTTCTTTCTTTGACGTCTGGATTTTTGTGATCGCGTTTCGCCGCGTGTCGAGTGATAAGCGTCTTTAAAGAGAAAGAAGGTAATTGACGATGGCTTGGTCAGCGGTTATCGCAAGTGCGCTCACGCCTGAGCCCAGTTTGGATAAGGGCTCAGTTCCCGGCCAACGTGAAGATGTCGGCGAACCAGCCTAAGGGAGCATGACAGCCGAGTTTCACAAAAAAGGAGCTGTAGCCATTCTCGTCGATGGCTACGAGGCGAACCGGCGGGCCATTGAAAGTCATGAGAGGGCTCCCGAGGGTCCATAAATATATATGTATATATATATATATATATATATATATATATATAATATATATATATATATATATTATCTATAGGGAAAGAAGTGTATATCTAAAGGCTCGTTTTTCCGTGTTTTAACACAATATTATTGAGATATAGCAGACAGTAATGCCAAGGAATGTACAGGGGAAGTTATTAAAAACAATGGAATATAAATAAGAAGAAAGAAAAGTGGATGAAAAAATAACAGCCGTGAGCAGGAACCGAACCTACGACCTTCGAATAACGCGTTCTATGCTCTGACCACTGAGCTACCACAGCGGCCTTCCCTCCATCCACTTTTTGGGGTTTATATGTGAATTTAGAAGTAGGAGTGACAGTCAGTAAATACCAATGGAATGTAAATAAGAAGAAAGATGGCGCTGCCTGTCACTCCTACTTTTAAATTCACATATAAACCCAAAAAAGTGGATGGAGGGAAGGTCACTGTGGTAGCTCAGGGGTTATAGCATCGAACGCGTTATTCGAAGGTCGTAGGTTCGATTCCTGCTCACAGCTGGTTATTTTCATCCCCTTTTATTCTTCTTATATACATTCCATTGGTTCTAATAACTTCCCCTGTACATTCCTTGGCATTACTGTCTGTTATATCTCATATATATATATATATATATATATATATATATATATATATATATATATATATATGATTGTTTTTTTGCTGTTCTAAAACGTATTACACACATTAACGCGATTTCTTTCCAGACATCAAGCATTCCTAGGGTCATTTTTAAATGGCATTGTGAGCAGCAGCATGGCTCAGTGGTAGAACACTGGGCTGAAACGTTTCGAGTCCCACAGCTTTTTTAATGTTCTCCATTCATAAATTTTTTTTCGCGCGAGGATGGTAACAGACACTCGTGGCGGCGGACATCTATGGCGCCACACGCAACCCTTGTTGTGATGTGCTTACAGCGTTCGTTGTAAAATGTATAAGTAGCGACGATTACGGCACCCCTCAGTGAAAAATGTGAACCCTGGTGTTATTAGGTGATTTATTGAAGCAAGGAACTTCGGAGCGCCTTGCTCGTACGTAAAGTTACAACTTGTTTCTGTTCACTTATATATTTCGGTTTTTTCGATAATTGTCAATTTCTCTATAATCTTTGATGTTTTTATCGTTAACGTATACGTCATTTGCACTTTTTTTGTATTTTGTTTTATTTTTGCCTATTTTCATTCTGTTCTGGCTGCCTAAGCATCCCAGCAGTCGACTATGAAGCGGCAAAAAAAAAGATAGTCGCGTGACTCGAGGTGCGTGTGCTAGGCAGGGGTGGCGCCAAGATTTTTTTTTACTTGCGGTGGGGGCACTGACGAAGACGGGGGGGGGTAGCGGGCAGGGAGCTTTTTTGGAGCCACCCGTGGTGCCAGGTAATTTTTCTCTGTGTTTCTTCTCCTTTCCCTCCTCATTTTTTTTTTTCGTTCGGAGGCATAGGTATCATAACAACGCAGACAACCACGGCAAACGGAGAACGTCCCGTGGCTAGCGGAATGTGATACAGGCGCCTAAAATGACGGCCAAGAAAGAACAATGCTTAACGCAGCAACAGGTGCCTAAGAGCCGTTTTCTTCACACCACTTAGTTTAGAAAACTATTTTAATCTGACATATACCATATGTCAATTATTGCAATGTTTGTTTTAATGTACGAGCAGGTGACAGTTTCCAAAGCCTCCTCTTATTGCCAAGCAGTAACGAGAACCTTAGATAATGTTTTCTTCAGCATACTAGATGCAATAAATAGTTGCTCCTGCGTTTTCTTTCTTTGACGTCTGGATTTTTGTGATCGCGTTTCGCCGCGTGTCGAGTGATAAGCGTCTTTAAAGAGAAAGAAGGTAAGTTGACGATGGCTTGGTCAGCGGTTATCGCAAGTGCGCTCACGCCTGAGGCCCAGTTTGGATAAGGGCTCAGTTCCCGGCCAACGTGAAGATGTCGGCGAACCAGCCTAAGGGAGCATGACAGCCGAGTTTCACAAAAAAGGAGCTGTAGCCATTCTCGTCGATGGCTACGAGGCGAACCGGCGGGCCATTGAAAGTCAATGAGAGGGCTCCCGAGGGTCCAAAGCCCAACAGGACAACATCACGGCAGCATTATTCGCGGTCTCGGGGATCATTCGAACGTCCGCCGAGGTTCGAAAGAAATGGTGCGACGTCAAGAGCGCCACCAAGGCAAGAGGTGAGGCTCTTTTGCGTAATTGTTCGCACACGTGCTGTGACATATGCACTCTTTTAGGGTCCTAAATATGTGCGCCTATATTAGCGTAAGCGCACGTAAACACGCAAACAATCAGTCCGCAATGACAGATATAAATTCTGGCAACATCGATACCGTCACTGCATATCAACTACGGCAACCCACCAGATATCACGATGTGTAAACTAGTGCGTGGTCGCTGGTATGGTTAGTAGTCCACGACAACCGCAAGCATTTGCTTGAGCGTTATAACCATTTGAAGAATTTCATGCCTAAACAAGATTACATGTAACGCCATAGTAACGATAATGGGATGAACTTTTATCGAATCAGGATTTTTACAATGCATATAAGTACTTTTAAGTGGCCGCATGTTCTTTTGTTGCGTCCCACAACATGGCTGCCGAGACTAGGCACTTAAAAAAATTGTGACACCAATACTTATGAGCTACCTACCTCCGCTGGGTATGCAAAGTGGAAGAAGAGAAATTACTTCGCATGTCATGCTTTCGCTGTTTTCAAGGCATTGGTGACGATGAAACTTAACGCAACATATTTGTAATATCTTTGTTTACTAAAGCGTGCAGTGGTTCTTGGTGCGTATCCGGGTGAGCTTACAAGTATGCCAGAGAAAACTGCTCAAGATACAGGTAGCCATTGATTATTGGCTCTCCAACATGGATGGATAGATGGATATGGCTGTACCTTTAAGATCGGGCGGTGGCTAGCGCCACCAAGCCGTAATACTTAATGAACCAAAAACTAGATTTATTTTTTTCTTTAAATTGAGTTTGAGGATTCGTACTTTGCAGTAAAGGGTTTATTTTCACTCGAGCCTTGACTTTAGCCACCAATCAGATAACCTCCTTGTTAAATCTACCCGCTTAAAGTCTATTTTGTCCTCCCTGTCCCTAAACCCCAGTGCTTTGAAAAACTCTGCGCCATCATCCTGAACTATAGGGTGAAGTCCTTTACAGAACATTTTAAAGTGTTCGGCAGTTTCTTCTTTCTCTCCACACGCACTGCATACTGTGTCTACCCCTTCGTATTTGGCCCGATATGTCTTGGTTCGCAGTACTCCCGTCCTGGCCTCAAACAGCTGCTGCAGTTCACCGCCGCCAGTCGGCAACTGGTGGCGGTCCAGAAGACGTTCCACCTCTGGATGAATTCGAGACCCGCGTGGCAAACGCGCTGGACTCGTAAGCGATTTCCGTAATCTCTGGCGGCCTTGATGTAGGTGTCCCGAGTGTAGGTATGAATGCGAACAGGTGGGCCTGTATATACAGCTAGACAGCGCGCCTGCATGGCGGTCTCAGTAATGCGAAGATGAGCGTATGTCGTTATAGCTAAAAATTGAAATAATAATAGTTCGTTTATACTCCTAACCTTTTTGCAGCAGCTCATGTTGAAAAATGTGTAAAAACGAGTCAAGTTCTGATGTGGCCTTACTTTTAGGCAGTTGCAGCAAGAATCTAAGTAGCCATTGTACGAGAACATTTTGTAAAGAAATTACACGTGCAAAGGAGCAGTACATAAATTGCATACAAAAATTAGTAATAAGAATACTGAAACAAGGTGCAACAGCGGGTGTATTCGTAAAAGAAAGCCAATCATGGGCGCTGCATGGATTTTGCTTTCCAGGGTGAAAACACTAGTTGTATCGCAGTGAAGCTTGGAGGTAGGTGACATAGCAGTGATACTGCTAGGGTGTGCTACAAGTACTGGTGCGGCATGAGGGGAGCATATCACCATCTTGCAGCCCCCCTCTCCCCCTTTCAGACGCCAACGGAACCTATATGCAATATGAAGAGTACTAAATATGCACTCCTACAAAAACATGGGACAAAAGCGACGAGAGAAGGATTTTATAACAATGCAGATGATCACTGACAAGAACGCAACAAGGGTAAAAACGAATATCAATCATGAACATTGGGCTTATGATGATCTTATAAACATAACCGCAAACACTGCATGCTTATGAGCCACGCCACCGCAGAAAGATAGGTAAATTTCTATCACCGGCGATTTCTTATTGTTAGTGGACGCCACACATTACACAGATATCACTAAGCTTCCACCTTTATACGACCGTCGAGGACGGGATCAAAGCCGCGAAACTTCTGTCAGCAACCAAGCAATGAAATGCCTTATTCACAAAAGTAGCCAGAGAGATTACATGAAAATTTATTTCAGTCTTGTTGGTATGAAAGGCTGATGGACATTAATCTCACAGTTCCATATGGCTTGACCCTTGGAAGAAGCTATCCTGCATATGTGACAGGCTTAGAAGCACTTAAACTTTTATTTTGTGTTTGGAAAAACAACAAAGCACCTAAATATACCTCTGGGAAGGGGAAGCAAGTCGACTGCGCGTGGTGCCTGAAAGCACTGTAACCCAATACACTAGGAGAACGCACCCTTGACACAACCTGATGACAAGTACAGGGGAAACAGACCTTCTTTAGCGAAACTTTACAGTTACGAAGCATTTTTTGAGCGCAAAGCTTCTGTTTGCTCTTGCATAAAAACTAATTTCGCATGCTGTGCTTGTGCATGAGTTGACCATAATCAAATGGTCTACTTATTTTCTCTTGGTAGGTGAACAGCCAGACAATTCCTTTATTGCAGAGCTGTGAATTTCAGGGTGAGAATAACTGTTACAAGACTACAAGACTATTTGAAATACCAAGTCACATGAGATTGATGTCGCATTTTTTCAGACCCAGCCAAATGCCATATGAAGAATTTGGGGCAGGTTAGTGGCCCATGTGCCAATATTTGCTGGTTTTGCTTGTGAAAATATTCGTATGAGCACTGTAGCTAATTGTGTGTTTGCAGCTAATAACTGAATATTGTGAGCAAAAAACACACACAATAAAGCGGCAGTATATTGTAAGCATACTTCTCTTTGACTTTTCATTTAGCAATTCATGTAATAGAAGGCATAAATAAATGCACAGAAATTATAGTACTAACAAAGTGAGACACAGCTCTAGCAAAAGCAATGAAAAACCTTAACAATAAAGAGATGTTTTTGCATGTTCGTATGTCAACCATAGCCACATTATTATTTATTTGGCTTGGTTGAATATCTTTAAGCGCGTAAAGAGTGAGGGTTCACCTTTTATGCAATATCTATAAAACATTGCGAAAATTCACACACAATTACTCTGCGAGCTCAAAAAAAATTCGCGTATGCAATGAACCATTTTTTCATCAAGTTCAAAAGTAGAAGGTAGACCACTTTACGATTGGTGATGTGTGCATATATGAATTTTTGATGCATCTCGACAAGTTGCACTGTTCAGTGTGCCTTAATTTTGGTTTCAATAAAGCGAAAGAAGGGAAAGACTTAATGAAGAGTTGCACTAATGAAATATCAAACAAATAACGCCGCTGCATACCACATTTCGCAATCCCTAGTCAGGGCGGCAGCTTATCTTGTGGCTGGCACACAGGTGCAGGTTGCAGTGTTGCAGCTTATAGTTCATGTAAAGTAGGTATTGCTGATGGTCTGATGAATTTATGCACATCATTGTCCATTTCAGTCCTTCAAGCAGTAATGTTGCATCAAGAAAAATAGGTTTACAAAAATAATGGTGCACAATAAAAGTAATACTAACCAAAGCAATCGAAATGACCAATGAATATACTTAACCAAGGGAAATATATTTATATATTGAAAATACCACGTATGTAGCAGGAATGGGTGCACAACTTTCATGAAGATTTTTTCACACACCCCCGTTGCAGCAGTCCGCACAAAAGTAAATAGACTGTTCCGAACATCCGTTCTGCAACATTCCCTATGTATTGATCTTACGTTACATTGTTTGCCATTGCTGAAAACTAAGACTACAAAGGATTCCTCCCCCCCAATAAGCAGCCTACTGAAAATAAAATATATGAGATTTAAAAAATTTGTTCTTTACTGAATGTTGACTCCATCGCATTTTATACTGCAGGCACCTGTGACACCGTCAGAAATCTTCCGTCTAGTGCCGGGTAAGCCTCAAATAATTCAAAATGGGGTACTCTGTATATCAAGTTTCTTTCTGCATTTGTAAGTCAAGCCAGCAAGACGGGGACAGTGCGATCGGTAAGCACACAGAACCATGTATTTTTATTTCCCTTTTAAAACACACAAAGTACAGCAACCAAAAGTTCCTAGAAAAGTTGCTTATTGTTACGAAGCGCGCCTCCGACGAAGTTACCAAGGGCGCCACGAATCTCGCTGCTGCCACCACTGTTACGAAAGAAAGTGACGTTAACACGGTCCCGAAGGCTCCACTACTTCGAACACCGCCGGTAAGGTCACCAGCCGTTTTGGTATCGTAGGTTTCTCAGCTCGCGACTGCTTCTGCGCAGAGCTGATAGACGAGCGGACGAGACGACGGTGAGTTAACAAGGTTTATGTAAAGCATATATACAGAGGCGTTACCAATTCGGCACTGGGGCTGACAGAGACTCGAAGAGCCGAGCTTTCTTCTCTGACACATATGTCTACTGCTCGCGACGCGCCGCAGGGTTTTTTCTTATGCACCCGGTGGAATCTTTGAGTAACCAAACGTCGAACCAGAAGTGCCGCTGGTCGTGAGGTCAGAACCCTCCAATAGGGTTGCCGCTGGGCCGCGTCATTCTCATGAAATATGGAGCCGCTGCGCTGCACGTGGCTGCACCCAAGAACGACTGACGTCGCCACGCATTGCGTCAGACTCGCCAGACAGGAAGGCGCCGATTGCTTCAACGGGCTCGCTGGCTGAGGTGACTCACTGTGCGTGCGCGGCAGAAAGGCACCGTCTGGTGATGACACCGTTGAGTTGTTCGCGTTAGGCGGGCTCGCGTGCTGGCCTTAACACAGAGTGCCTTTTCAGAGGCATGGACGTTCGCTGTGGACTCGCAGGCATAACAGCATCTCCACCGCCAGACAATGCGCCGGAAAGACGAGCTGCTTCCACGTGGCTCGGAAGTCAGGCACGTTCGATCGCCAGGTCCCTCCAGGTTCGCCTCCAGGGCCATGGGGAGAATGCAGCTCCAGACTCTGTTCCAGGAACACAACCGATTCTTGAGGACGGATCCCAGCTCCACTGGCTTGTCGCCACAACATGTCAACCAGCTTCGCTCGTCCCTTCTGACGATATTTGGTCTCAGCACTTGTGGATGGTTCTGCAACTTCTCAAGGACGGTTCGACAGCAGACAACACACAACACAAGCAAGTGCCCTTGGTCACCCGACAGAACACCAGACATAGTATAGTACATCATAAACCTAGCTACGTGTCTATTGGAATTTCGTCCCCTCTACACCAAGAGGCGCATGTGGGATACAAGACTCTTAAAATGAGAACTCAACTTTTTACACGTACAACTACGTAAAGAAACAGAATAGAACATAAACTTGGCTCGTTGAGATCACTCTGGTCGAGAGCGCTCAGCTAAGGCCGTGATGAGGACAAAATGTCGCCCCGAATCGCCAGCGAGAAACCGAAAGATGGAGAAGGTACTAACTAAACGCACGGCTCGATGCGTCTGCATTAGCGCTTAGCTTTCCTCTTTTTGTAGCGAACGTCAAAGTTGTGCTGTTGGAGCATCACGCTCTATCTCAGTCACCCGTCACTTTTAGGTGACGATACCTATGCGGTACAAAGAGCGGCTCATACTTGCAACGTTGCACAGGAGAACAACAATATGGCTTGCTACGGATTGGCTCCTCACAAGTCATCTCAATATCATGTTCAATAACCATCGTGTTTCCGGGATGGTCCGAAAACACGTCTTCATACTCGGAAAGAATCCTTTTCAGTTCCTCCTACCTACCTGGGCTCTAGGTTCAACTGCTCCAAGATTACCTCCGATCCCCTTTCGATGACATCAATAGAACTCAAAATTTCTGCTCCCTCTTCCTCTCAAGCATTCAACAGCAGATTTACGACCGCTTGACGTTGAACGCATGGTTTCACCAAATCACTGGGGTAAAGTTTGTTCGGCGCCATCCTGTTTTCACTTCATTATTGGTATCGAAAAACTTAATAGGTGCCTTCCACTTGTCCGCGGATTTCCCCGCTCTCTAACAAGTGTCGCATGAGCGTTTCAAAGTCTTCGATATTGCCACGTTCCATTTCCCAAGTTTTTGTTTATCGTCCCAAAACACCACACGATTCTCAGCGCAAATCGCGCCTGCAGTTTTCGAGAAGGTTCCGGACTGTAGTAAATCATTTCAATAAGATCACGCCCAATGTGCGAATGGTACAGATTGTTCTAGAACCTACAACACCGCCAGTGATAATGCTAGAACATTCGACGGCAAGAGTATAAATGCCGACGCGCTTCTCCACTTGTCAGTTGTTGATCGAAGGCAGACGCTCCATTGGCCGCTATCAGTCCAAGACTGCTATCTGTGCAAGACTGCTGCCGTAATTGGACTTTCCGTTTACCGGGCACAGGTTCGCTCAAATAAACAGTTAAATCCCAACACGAAGTCCCCTGTCTTCGGCCACGTCACGACCCCATGACATCTGGTGGAGGTGCTGGGTAGAACCGGCGTTGACATGGTCGCCGTGGTCGGCGTCAACGTCTTGGTTTTCCGAGCCTTGTCCAGTAAAAGCCCGTACTCCGGCGGTAGACCTTGTTGCCTGCGACTAACTCACTGCTCGTTGCTGGCGTCGGTGTCTTCACGGCGTGGGCTCGGTACACGGCTTGACGGAGGTGTCCGGTACATGGAAGAAATACCTCGAAGGCAGTACCGCCGAAGTCCCGAAGGTATTAGAGCACGCACTTGCGTCGTTCTTTCCACGAAACGATCTTCTACAAAAGAAAAACTTTTCACCGCTTCGAGCTAAGTACCTTCTTGTGGTGCCTTCAGCTCTGCTACCAGAACTCCTGCAGGTCCTGCACGACGATCTGACGGCAGGGCACCTCGGCGTTTCTCGCACGCTCGCGAGGATACAAGAAAGGTACTACTGGCCACGTTTTACCACCGACGTCACTCGTTATGTGAGGACATGCCGGGACTGTCAGCGACGCAAGACACCGCCGACAAGGCCAGCGGGACATTTGCAGCCAATTGATCCACCTTGCTGACCTTTCCAGCAGATTGGTATGGACCTACTGGGGCCGTTCCCGACGTCAGCTTTCGGAAACAAGTGGATCATGGTAGCTACCGACTACCTCACTCGCTACGCCGAGATAAAAGTCCTGCCAAAAGGGAGTGCATCCGAGGTAGCTAAGTTCTTCGTCGAAAATATCGTCCTACGTCACGGTGCCCCGGAAGTCCTTATCACCGACAGAGGAACGGCAATCACTGCCGACTTAACTCAAGCGATCTTGGCATACAGCAAAACAAACCACCGCTGGACGACAGCGTACCACCCACAGACCAACGGCCTCACCGAGCGGCTTAACAAGACGATCGCCGACATGCTGCCAATGTACCGTCGATGTCGAACACAAGACGTCCCTACTGAAACGTTCCGTATGAAATCTTATGGAAAATATATGGACTCCGTAACATTTCCTTATGCTACATACGGAAAAAATATGGAGTTTTATGGAAATATACGGAAGTTGTATGGCATTTACGGAAAGCTTCTTATGGAGTATAAGGAAGGATAAGGAAATTGTATGGCGTATACGGAAAGCTTTTTGTGAAGTATACGGAAAGATAAGGAAATTGTATGGCATATATGGAAAGCTTTTTATGGAGTATATGGAAGGATAAGGAAACATAAGGAAACTTATGGAGCATACGGAGAGTTCATGATGGAAGGATAAGGAAAGTGTATGGAGTGTACAGAAGCTTTCATAAGGAAAATGCAGAATGTAAGGTCTTACGGAAATATACAGATTTTGTAAGGTGCTTACGAAAATGTGCAATAGTGTATGAAAGGCATGTGGATTGTTGCAAAAATATGGAAACTCTACAGTTGTTGTCACATTTTAAGCAGGAAATCCGAGCTCTATAAAGTTATAAATGAATGCACAGTGACATATATAGTACAAAAGAATAACGCAGCCTAGTCTGTGTTGTCAGTCACCGCTGTTCGCCATTTTCCAGAATGAATAACACTTCTGCAGATGACCAGGTGCTAAAGTCTGTCACACGGAAAATGTGTCATTCACAAGGAATGACAATAACTGTCATTTTACTTGCATGCTGTCACACGAAAACAAATCAAGCAAAAAAAGCATAACTTCAAGGGCTCGTTTTTTGGTAGAAACAATAATAATGAGAACTAAATTCAATGTGAATGAACTTGTCAATATTAATGAAACTGTTCTCATTAACATTGGCAAAGAGAAATGTCATTTTAAAATATCGGCCGTGAGCTTAGCTCTCCTGAGCACCGACAAAAGAAATGAAAATCTATGAAAACTAATTGCATGTAGCCTAAAAATAATTTTTTATTGATAGTATGTGCTCCTACAATATAAATACAGCTATACACAACTTGCCACAGCTTCACGACAGAAACGAGGTAGGGGCAGAGGAAGTGGTCAGAAAAATAATTAAGTATGAGAGCACAACTGACATGTACAAACACATCATGGTGCTTATCACTGATGCACGGATGGTCGTGTATTGAGCTGGGTCGTTTTGAGATTGTCAAAATCATTGTTTCAGACCACCATGCAGATTACGCTTCAATTGTAGTGCTACATAAGACACAACTTATGGGCCAGCTTCAATGAATAAGAAGATTATAGGTTAAACAATTGCTCTAAAATATATCATATCATGGCTGCATGGACGCATACAAGCTATGTAAAGCGCAATAAAGTGAGGACGCATGAGCTTCTCTTGATGCTTCAGTTCTACATAGATGCTTCAACTGTGCTGCAAAGAAATTTAACCAATGTCTGTGTGTGCAACATTGTCCATTTTAAACTATCTATATGTATACATAAAATTCCTACTGCGAGTTAAGCTACGTAGCACTCCATAACTCTTCCTTTTATTAAGGGCAATTTTTCAAACAATCAACATTATTCATTTTCTGTCTGATGACTTCGTTCCCGCAATTCTTGGTTTGGCTCGATCACAATTGTGCAGCCCTTATTTTGGAGGAATCAAAAACATCAACCAAAATATATTTTGGAACTGCTTCTCGGTGATATTGCCTTCCCTCAACTGCCACAGCTTGAGATGAGTCATATAGCAAGTCTCGCGCATACCTAGGGCCTACCCTTGAAGAAACTGGTCCGGCTGTGAAATGCTCAGTTTTTTCTCAAATAAATTTTTTGGTTTGAGTTTTCTCACTTCTCGAGTCCCTTCACATTCAATCAGACCCATTGTTCCCCTTAGTCCTTAACTTTGTTATATAATGAAATAAATAAAAAAATTAATAATAAAAATAAAAGTCATAATAACTGTTGCGCAAAAAACACAGTCCCACATACGTACTTGAACGCAATATTGCTTTTATTTTATTTTAGAACCTAAGGCATTAGAAAAGATAGCAGTACAATAAAAACGTTAAAAAAAACAAAAAAAAATTTAACTTGGCGGGACTCGAACCTGCGCCACTTAGTTGTGCTCGCGTACGTCAACTGAGTGCGTTAGCTTGCTAAGCTATTCGTTTTTTTTTATCACAGCTTTTTTCTTTCTTTATTGCCTGTTTACATACAACATTCACAAACATATATACATCAAACAAAGTAGAAACATGAAACAAAAAAAACAGGTAAAAAGCATCATATTTAACAGGCTTTTTAAAATTCCTTCATCTGTAGAAAGCTTTCTACTTGATGAAGCCATTCGGGCACCTCTTGTTGAACCTTTTGTGCTTCCACGAACGAACAGACAGATTGAAAGAAATATTGCCTGACCGGACGTGCGTTAACATCAGCATGGCGCACCGCCTTTGTAGATTGCCATATACCGTGCAGGCCCAGTAACATAACTAGGTCGAAAGGTATTCCTTCTTCATTTGATACTGGTAGAAATCTGATGCCATAGGCATCGAGAGGCAGATCCTTTTTCAAAGTCCTTTGGAGAACATCCCAGAAAAAGACTGCATCCCAGCAGTCCAGGAAAACATGTTCAATTGTTTCCGGCTTTTTGCAGAGAAGGCAATCAACACCCCAAGGAACGAATAAGCCTTTTTTTTTGCATCCATGTTTTCACGGGCAAGGTCCCAGTGTGCAACTTAAAGAAAAAAGATTTCGCTCCAGGTGTTACCTCCAATTTTTTAACACGGCTTAAGACATTTTGGCCTGGGCCTACACGGTATAATGCTCTATATAGGGGAACAGGAAGAACTGTTTCTACTAAATCTTTGTATAACTTTTTACGCGATGCTAAGCTATTCGCGCTGGGGGTGGCTTGGTGTTTAAGTTATGTATATAAATTTGCTTTTTACACGCTATGTGTTGGTATATTTATGTACGATATGCGATCGTATCTATTGTTGTGTGCATATGTTTTGGGATTGTATATACGTCACATGCTTTTCGCATGTCTTTACACTATAGATTGCTGCACCGCCGCGGATGAAAACAAGTATTTTTACACCCACACACAAGCTTGAGCAGTTGAAGCTTGTTTCCCGGGGCTCTCTTGCGATTGAGTCGGCCACCACAGGGAATTAGAGTGATACGCCATTAATCCCTGCATCTAGCTGTATTCCACTTAGTAGCTCTATCGCTTGATGACAAATCGAGCGCGGGGCGCGACGCTATTGCGCACGACCATGCCTCGCGTAGCGGCGACATCAGCTGATTGCGCCGGCCGGCTTGCTTCGATTTGCTTCAGAGCAAAGAAATGTCATACCTTGAAAGATTGCGTATTGCACTATGTCAAAATGTTACTGCTTTGTAGCCATCCTATGATTCATTGAGAATTGATAACTCTGATATCACTACTCTAGAGCTTTGCGTCGGCGACACGCACCGAACGTGAAACCGCACTACGTCTGTCGTAGAAGCAGTAGGAGGCTGTCGTCTGCTAGAACAAAAACAAAACAAAGACCTGCGAAAATATTCCTTAGTTGTAACTTGTTTTTTGAATAACCGTTTATCACTTTTAAAGTTATTTTGCCAGATAACATACATTTTTTTTCAGTTTATAGCAGCGACAGATGTTTTTTTTTATTTTTCTCACACAGCTATCCAAGTCAAATCCATTCGCAGCTAAAGCCACATGTTGTTTGTCTTCTTTGTTTCTGTGAGCATGCTGTTTCGGTGCGTGTTTCATGTGTTCGCGCTGCTACACACGAGAGCACGAAATGTTAAATTTACGCAAGGAAGCGCCGTTCCTCGTTCGTGTGATGTGCTAAGATTGCGCCCTATTCCCGCGGTTGTCCGAGTGCGGATCAAGTGCGAGTCGTCCAAGGAATCGGCGGGTTGGGCAGGCGCTCGAAGGACTCCGAGGTGACGGCTGACGCCTGTGGTCGCTTCCCTCAGGACAGTGTGAAAGAAACTAAAGGTAAGGGGGACACTTTTTTATGTAGACCAAGTATGCCACTCAGTGCAAGTGTGTGTTGCTGCACTCGAACCAGGCGTCGTGAAACGGCAACCTTACGCGCCTTTGCGAGTGCGGTTGCCGATTCGCTTTGACAACGCTAACGCCAGCAGAGCCATGGCGCATCGGCGCGGCCTTACTGGAGCTAATTCGAGACAACTCCGGCAACATGCATGTGTATGGTGATCGATTTTTTATATGTGCAATGTAGTGAGGAAGACGCACACGGCGCTTGCTACGTTGTTGATTAAACGAAGCCTGCAGTGCCATTTCAGGCAAAGCAGCATTTTGTTTACGTTCGCGGGCGATACAGTTTGTAACTTGGCTCGATTCACCTAGCCAACCGCCTAAGTGGGTTGATTAGCATACGTTCACGGTAGAGCGTTATTTTACCCCTAAACAGTGGCGTGTGCTTGTTGAAAGATATAATGTGTGTGTCTAGTGTAGAGAGAGAGAGAGGTGTTCGTGCAATCTGCATGTGTACCTGCAAGACGCCATTGCTTGTAACTAATAATGTACCGGCCAGCACCTACATTGTACGCCTGACTTTGAAGAAAACTTGCATGCACAATGCGAGATTTTGTAATCTGCCAGAGTTGCTTTTTATAAAATAATACACTGCCAGCATGTTGAAAATTTGTTTCGCTGCTGTGTGGCAGGGGTGCGGTTATCACGCTGTTGTGTAGTTGCTGATGCAAGCACTTATAGTTTTGATGCGTTAATATTTCTCATCTAACTCATCAGGTGTTTGGCTGTTTCAGCACAAACAAGGCAAAGAGAGAAAGAAGATGGGTAATGACAGGACCATTGCCGACTTTTGTTTGCAGGAGAATACCCATGTTGGTGTATTTATTGTGACAGCCTTTCTGTGTTGCTTTTTTGCCCAATTTATGCAACAACAAAGTTGTCAGCAATATGAGAGAGAACACTGAAATTAGCTTTTAAAGATCATGGTGACTAAATGCCTAGTAACTCACAGCACAAAGTAACAACAAAAGACATCAGTATGATCAATGTGGATGAGTACAGTCTTGCATCTAAAAAATATATTGTGCAAAATGTTGCCTAAGTAAGAAACCTCTCTATGTTTGCAAATAGTGTGACGTCACTTCGAGCACCGTGCCAGCCATTCCCTCCCTCTGTGCAAGGGCTGGTTGGCAAGGAAGTTGTTTGTGACGTTCCTGATAGACCACCGAGATGTATGCGATTCTAAACCTGTAGCCTAATATATACGTAATCTTTTGTGCAGTTACATCGCTGCATCTGACACCTACAACTTATTTGCATATTTACATTGCTCCCTTAGGACCTAACACACAAACTTGTTGTTTGCATTGTCACTTCATGAATATCTAGCGGTAAAGGTACTGAGTATATGTGAAACAAGAATCTCTGCTTATTACATGAAGAAATATGAGGCCTTCGATAAAACGAGTTATACCTTTATTGAGCTTGCGTACTCGTCGGGGCGATTCATACATGCAGCTTCAGCAAATGGTATCTTCCAGCCCGGTGACCTTGCAATTTTTTTCTGCACACAGCGCAAACACACAGATGTATCCACTCGCAGATGGTCACGTCAAGTGCATATTTACCTTGACTAAAATGTTGAATCAAGTTTTTTCATCGACCGGTCCCTGCCATGAGTGCTAGTCTTCGTAAACAAGACACATTGTTATTGACACTGCACACACCACACTCAGTATTCTCAGTTGAACCGATATTCTCAATACCTTTCAATGCACACTACATGCCGCAATCAACAGTGCACATTTTTGAAGACTATGCCGCTGTTGCACGCACAGGCCACCACGTGTGTTCACTTCTTCAAGATAAACAGACAGCGTGGCAAATACTTTACCACACAGTTTACCACACAGCTGGATGTTTGCTGACACATACTACAGCTAATGTCGACATTGTAATGTGAAGTGTAAGCTTTGAAAAATTAAAACTTGCCCCAAACACCGCACGACTGTACCGGGCTGAGCCACCAGCGGGAGTGTTTTTCCAGCCACACCTTTTACATGTGCCAGTGACATCATGCTGTGACGTACCTCGGTAGGGGCCTATCGCTGCATACTTTATGTGAATGAGGGTCCTGTTAGTGAAAGCAGGCATTGTTGATTTCGTAACTTGTTCATGCCCAACTGGATCTTCATTTGCACAAGTTGTCTGACTGATATTCAGGCAAACTTTTGTGTAATAAATTATACAGTTGGCAGTCTGTGCTTGCCCCATACTGTTGTTACTGGTGTTTCTTGTTGTTACTTTGCACTGCTCATTACTACTCACCTACACAAACTAGCCTATCTTGCCGCTGTTTTGGACAAGATGCAGCAGGCAAGTGCGATAGTGTTCATAACTCTAAATTCTCGAGCAAAACTGATCGTTTCATATTCAGTTAGTTGCATTCATATCAGTACATTATAAGAAATCATTGATTAAACATGAATCCGTGTTCCTTTGCATAATGCTCACAGCTTTTATATCAAATTGAATGGTGTTTATAAAAAAAAAACATGGCTTTTAGCTAAACTTCATGCTCTTTTCTCGAAGAGCTGACAAAACGCTATTGCATGCTTACTTGCCATGAATTGGACTGTGTTCTAAATACATTGCAATTCTTCGCCGGACTGCCAGCACACTTCACATTGGGGGAACATTTAATAACCATGGCTTGATTAATTAAGAATGGAAAGAAAGAAGCGGCAGGCCGGGATACTTGATATTGGCAACCGTTTTGCTACCCAGCGCACTATCATGCAAACTTCCTGTAGAGTGGTTATGCGTCTTGTATGTGTGTCTGTAAACCAAGAACTTTGGGTAGAACTATATTTATCTTACAAATGGTTGCAGGACTGTGGAGGCTGTAGGGCTGCTTAGGAATGGTGGAATCCCT
This sequence comes from Rhipicephalus microplus, assembly GCF_013339725.1. Classification (NCBI taxonomy): domain Eukaryota; kingdom Metazoa; phylum Arthropoda; class Arachnida; order Ixodida; family Ixodidae; genus Rhipicephalus; species Rhipicephalus microplus. The sequence goes on from NC_051168.1 coordinate 175,932,103, forward strand.
GGACATGTGTTCAACCTTGCTGCATCAGCTCCTTGGTGTTTTCACGGCATATTTACAGATGTGTTGGGTGAGTAAAGCAAGCAGGTTTCAACACAAGGAAAAGTATAATATGGCAGCACCTCTTGAGCGTGCCTTACATCCCAAGTATATCAAATATTTATCTTGCCTTGTGGCCTGTAATTTTTAAAAAAGACACTTCTTTTTGCTTTATATTTGAGTCTTAATGCTTCGACAGCAATGTATTTGTGTTTGACAGCAAGTGTTCTTGAACAAATAACTGATCTCAATAATGACAAAACAGCCTTCATACTTGGTCCTTAGCATAAGCTAGCACTTATCTGTAGCAGATTCAATTATTCGTTTTTTGCTGGGATGATAATGGGCAAGTAGCAAAAGCAAGTTCAGATTCGAGTGGTCGGTGACGTCTGTTTAGGCTCTGCCATATTGCTTTGCAACCAGAGTTACTTGTGGCCACATAGACAATGAAGCCACATGACGTGCATTCTAAATGAGATTACCATATCACATTTCACTGCATCTTAGTATGTGCCAAACAAATGCAGATATCATTAGCCTGCCACTATAAAGGGATCCTAAACCAACACAAGGTTGAAATTTAGTCGTGGTGTTGCAGCTGTGTATGACTCTACAATGGATACATAGCCGTGATAATTTGTCTATATGTGGTCGCAATAGTAATGTTAGACACATTGTACGATACAAAAGAGGTCCTCGCCTATTTCGCTTTTTTTCGCTATGCTTCTTTCTTGTCTCTTCTTGCCATGTGCTCCTCCTCACTGTACAAGGAGCAAGAGCAGTGGGCATACAAACACGTATTTAAAAAAAAATGTTGTAAGGTGAGCACTGAGAAGCTGAACACTTCCAAAAGGCTCAAAAAGGTAAAGGTATTGTTTCTCGCTACTTTTTGGGCACCCATAGCTAGTTGTGCTGCTGCAGTTAAAAAATAAGTGAAATGTTAAAAATTAATTGGAGATGGTTTGGCACCCATAAATGCAGTTACATACAGAACTAGGTTTCAATGCGTAAGCAAAATCTGTTTACTCTAAATCAATCCTAATGATATCTGAAATTCAAGAAATATTCACAGAAAAGCTCAGGAAAAGGCTAAGTGGTTGCCCCTTGAATGTGAAGGAGATACCCTTCTTCTAAAAGGTCAATAGACAGTCTAGTAGTCTGGACATTACATGCACTATAAAATATTCTGGTGTGGTGCTTTTCATGCATGTTATAATGAGAGGGGTTTTTAATAGAACTGTTGTCACTTTGCCCTGCATTGCTGAAATTGTTCACATAGTTATAATACATGAATCACTTGATGCCTTTTGATTGTATGCAAATGGTTTGCTTACCCAGTCGGTTTAACTTGATTTGCATAAAATCATAAATGCTCTAAAATTTTTTTTACTATACAGCAGGTTTATTTTTAAAATACGCGACCATTGATGTGAACGCAGTTGGTGGCGTGCTTGATTAATCCTTCACTATCACCACTCTAACTACACCTGCTACAGTGCATAGTGTGACAAAAGTAATGGTACTTAACATTACTGGCAGCATACACTTTTATGTCTCAAAATAGGTTAAAAAGCCTGGTAAAAATGTGTTTACGTTTTTTTTTCGCTCCAATAAATATTCGGGTCTACTCAAAGTAGCTTCCACTCTTTTAAGTTCCTCAAACTTTTAGTTGTTCAAAAGAAGTATCAATGCCATATACTTTCTTTGTCAGCCTACTCACCACTCTAATAATGAGAATTACCCGACAACATTACTCAGGAAAATATAGGGATGTTATAAAAAGTAATGTCAATTCAATTGTCAAAAAATGTCAACCCATTAGTAACTTGTCGCCAAGTTACGTTTTCGTTCACTTTTCTTTTCACAATTTTGTTAAAGTTATTTTTGATAACATCACCTATAGTTTTTTTGGCATCATTGTCTGCTAGTTCTCATTATAATGTGTTCAAAAAAGACAACAAACCCTTAAATTTATAGTTCTTTCCTTTACTCATGAATCTGAAACAGTGAATCTCAGTAATCTTAGCGGTGTGTGACTTGTTTTTTTTTTTGATCAGTTGTGCATGGATTCAAGTACATGCATTTAGGTGGGAGGGCGAACTATTGCCTCCTCTTGTGACTAGCAGATTTTCTGAGAACGGACAGATGCATAATGCTGCCAAAGAAGTATAGGGATATTGGAAGTAATCGTAATGTAATTGCAATCGTAATGTAATTGCCGGTAGGCAAAAAAAAGGTGTCCCACACTGGCCATAATGGTAACAGGCAGCGCTGACTGACTCTTCCATGTATAAATGCACATATATACCGTACAAAATGGAAGAGGGATAGCCGCCATGGTAGCTCAGTTGATAGAGCATCGGACATGTTATTCGAAGTTCGCAGGCTCGGTCCCTGTACAGGGCAGGTTATCTTTTTTTTTCCTGCCCCGCCACGGTGGTCTAGTGGCTAAAGTACTCGGCTGCTGACCTGCTGGTCGTGGGTTCGAATCCCGGCTGTGGCGGCTGCATTTCAGATGGAGGCGGAAATGTTGTAGGCCCAAGTACTCAGATTTGGGTGCACGTTAAAGAACCCCAGGTGGTCAAAATTTCCGGAGCCCTCCACTATGGCGTCTCTCATAATCATATGGTGGTTTTGGGACGTTAAACCCCAAAAATCAATCAATATCTTTTTTTCCTTCTACTTTTCTTCCTTCACAATTACAACACTTCTATTCTTCTTGAAGATTTTCTGGTGTAAAAAAGGTACCTTATAATCTGAAGAGGCAAACAGAATGTGCCAGTGTACGAGTTAGCTCTTGTAGTGGTTACAAGTAAGATATGTTTTGAAGAATAAATCATTCTGCCACTTGCCTAAAGAATGGCTACAGGACATGGCGCTGGATGCACTTTGTTATTTTTGAATCAAGCTATCTTGTATTCTATTTTTATAAATTACATGGGATACACATGACGGTATCACACACTTTAACGCCACAAAGATTATACAGTGAACAATGTTATAAATGCGAAATTGCATAAGGATAAGGTGAAAACTGCACCCTCAACGAGAATGTACAGAAAGCACAGGGTGCAGGCGTCATTCCTTCTGCCCGTGCTTTTCAAGTGCGAGCTGTTTTCACCTCGTTCTGACCAACTAACTAGATTGAGATGTGTTGTTATAGTGCAAGAGGATGCTCCACGGGAAACTAGGTTTGTCTCATAGTCTGTGTGTGTCTTGCAACCTATATGGTGCCCGGTTCAAGAGTTCATGCAGACCAGATCGTGTAAAACAGGACCGTGTAAAATGGACCGTGTAAATAAAATAAAATGGGCCATGTAAATAAACAGGATCGTGTAAAATGTCGTTTTCGTGTGCAACTGTAGTTGTGGTTGTGCTGAATGACCTTTCTTTATATACACTACATAACAAACTTGCTTCTTTAGAGTCGAGTGCATCTTCGGATCGATTGTAAATGTTTGCATATGCGAGGCCTTAAGTTTTATAAGAAATTCCTCCGTATGCCACGAGAAAATGTGAGTTCTGCAAAAATTTTATATCATTATATACAACTCCTAAAGCCTCGTCTACAACTTAATGCAGGTTGACCTTGAGCAGAAAACGAGGAGCGGCAGCAGCCCCCAGAAAAGAGCAAGCACCCTCCAAGCTCCCGAAGCTCTCTTCGACAGGAACAGCAAGGTCACTGTGTGGCATTGAAAACCATTGGAAGGAGTGCCTTATCAGTACACTGTGCTGCTCTTTCATCGCAGAAGACGAAGTTGACCACTCCAGAGGAACTTCACGCTGTGTATTGTGAGTGCTTCAGTGGTTTTGTTTTTGTCCAGCCAGCAGTTAAGAAATCATGTGTCAGATTCAGCCAGGATGGCTAGAGGGAGTCGGGCAGGCATGTTTGGACATTTGTCTAGCCAAGTAGTGCCAATTTTCGCACTGGTCCTGTTGGAGTTACTGCCAGAATCACAGAAGCTACGTCACCTCTCTAAATGTACAGATGTGTCGGGGAAGATTAGCTGCATTAGGTTTTTCTATAACTGATAGCTGCCAACATTCTTCATTATACAGGAGTTTTGTTCCTCACTTATGGGTGTAAAGCCCTCTAGAGAAAAAATGCAACACGTCTACTTCCAAAAGGCTCCAAGGCCCTACTTGTAGGTTTTTTCGGCTTGTATCATAAGCACCTCGTTTGGGGTACATGAACATTTTATAAACATGTACAGCGAAAATTTTGGGTGGCTGGTCGTTTTGTCGTTATCTTGTTCCTCGCAGTATTCTTAAGCATGTTGTGCATTACGTTGTCAATCTGGTTCATGTGCATAGAAGACATTATGAAGTTTCAGGCTATAGTATAAAAAGCCTGGAAGCAAGCTATCAATAATTTTTAACAGAGTTGCTTAATCTGATACATGATACATCACTAAACTTTCGTGCGTATTCATCAATGTAAGCTCGTCTTAGTGTTATCCAAAATGAAGATGTGAGTCGACAGATGGAAACATCTAGTGGGGTAATCAGGGTGAACAGTAGAAGTGCTTCAGACAGGCTGGCCGATGTTACGATAAGAGGACCTATTTTTAGAAGTCACCTTGTCATCCTTGGCGTGTTAGTTTAAATGGGGTCAGTAATGACATCATCTATTGGTATAGGCGTGTGTGCCTGTTGTAAATGTTTGTCTGAAAAAAAAAACCTATAACGCAGAAGAGTGCAGCCCTTGCTTCTTTTCAAGTTAGGTTGCGCTGATACAAAGTGTTCTCCTGTTGGAGGTTGGGGGTAAGGGAAGCAAAAAAAAATAAATGATAGAAAAGAAGAAAAAGAAGAAAGAAAAGGGGAATGCAAAGTAAAAGTAGTGCTACACTGCTCCTACTTTGCATCCCCCCTTTTCTTCTTTTTTTCCCTTGTTTTATTTTTTCACCTTTTTTGTTACATTTGCATTGTCCCATCTAGTGCATGAATCAATGACACATGGCTTTGCTATAGCAAAGATGCCTATGTGGTGTTGGATTGAACAGTGCATTGTACTTCATTTAGTTAATTACAGACTGATCAGTCTTGCAATAAGTGCTTCCTGTCTATCACCACACATGTTCAATTGAAAAGTTTGTGCTTGGCTCTTAGTATGCTGGTATATAGCTTGTGTCTTGGACTACTCAAAATGAATGTTATTTTGCTGCTGTTTATGGTAATGAATTTATCCAACATGAAAATATCTTGCCTTGTGAACTTTGTCGGACCTGCCTTTCTTTTTCTTTCCTATGCAGGCATTGTATGTGAGGGAGGCAGTAACAGAGAGGTGATAGCTTGAGCTTCGGAAGAATAAATGCTGGCAGTGAGGCAATTACGCATCAAACGTCCCAGCCATTTTGCCAACCGTCCTAAATGTGTTTTGAAAAAAAAATATTGTGCTCGTTTACTGTATTTTTCTGAAAACAGCAAAATGCTAAAGTATATCGCAGAGAACAAAATATTAGGCCACGTTGGTGCCTTCTGGACTTCCCAGGATGTCGTCTGGGTGTTGTTTGTAAAAAGTAAAGTGTTTCAAAAATACTGCCTCTTCTACACCAAATTCGGTCTTGGTATTAAGTAAAGGTGCTTGTGTGTAGTGCATGAAGCTCAGTAATATTAGTGCAATTTTTTCGCCACATCAAAAGCAAGGAAGCAGTTCTCTTTATATGGCAAGTTATATGATTACACTTTGTCTTAAAGTAGAAATGAATTTTTGAAGTTTTCTTATGATGGCTGTTTTCTGCATTTGATGTACGACAGCTTCCGTTCCGAAGTTCCCCATGGCCCTCAATAGGAGACTTCAAAAATCATTTTCCTCATTTAAACAAAATTTGTAATGATAACACTTGCCATGTAACAAGAACTGTTTATTTGCTTTCAACTTACATATAAAAGTAATTTTCAATTAGACAAACACACAGCTCAAATTGCATCTCAATGTGGACAGAAACGATTATATAGTGATATTTGTAATCTGGACCTAACATTATTTTTTTCGTAAAATATAACTTCTGTGCAGTGAGTATTTGTGGCTCAAATATTCATACAAAATGCAGTATTGCCATACAAGAAATGCAAACGATAAACAGTTTGGCGGAATTCTTCAAAGCCTATGTAGCAGAAAAATCGCACTAATGTTACTTGACTTCAAATACTTTGAGAAGCATCTTTACTTAATATGTAGATCAAGTATGATGTGGCAAGAAAAAGCGGTACCTTGAAATTTTTCTCACAAATAACACCCGCACGACATTTTGCGAAATTCTGAAGGTACCCACGTGACCACTACTCTTTCCTCTTCAAAACATTTCTGCAAATAACTATTTTCAGCAGAGTAAATTACCATCATTTTTTAAACTATGCATCTGCGATGGTTGCCAGGCAGCATGGTTTGTATGTTTGGTGTAGAATAGCCCAGTGCAAAAAACAACAAATGGCTGAGCATCCTTTGACGCTCGGGCAATTTCGAAAGCATTTGTTTGTTAGCAGCAATTCAGTTAAGCCCTTGTTTTTACGCTTAGGCCCAGAAACAAAACACAAGTAACTAAAGTAGTCCTAAGAGTCATGTAGTCTCACTGTTCCAAGGCTTGTGGAGCCTAATTTAGTGCAAGCTTCACCATTTTTTTAAATTCAGATTCAACCAACAGGTTTTGGAGGCACAGTGCATTTTCAGCTAACTTGTTTCACTCCAGTTACTTAGATAAAAAGCGGAAAGTAGAGGTAAAAATACCATTTTAAAGGCATTGTAGGTAATAACAAAAAGGACTGCTTTCTTTTTTTGTGTGGTGCTTTGCCTGAACGCTGTGCTTTTTGTGGTATAGTTCATTGTCTAGTGAACATAGGCCTTAAAAACTAACATTAGCTATGTTGAGGTCGATTTCTTGGTTATAGTCATAGGAGACATATAAATAATTATGACTTCAAACTTGATTGTTCTTTTGAAGATTTTTTCCTTGCATAATGATATTTGAGAGTCTTAGTCAATTTTGTTATAAGAAAACGTGATGTCATAATAAGGTCACTTTTTGTAGAGTCGTTCAGTTCTACCTTACCTTTTACATTCCTAATAGAGCAGTTATTTTCAATATCGGTATTTAAAATGGAATGAGCATGCTGTATGTAGTAAGGTGTAAGCACTTACAGATAGCACATGCACCCAACTTTTCTGTTGGCAGTTTATTTCTGTTATTCTTGATTTATATGTGGGGTTTCACGTCCGAAAACCACTATATGATTATGAGAGACGCCGTAGTAGAGGGCACTGGAAACTTCGACCACTTGGGGTTCTTTAACGTACACCCAAATCTGAGCACACGTGCCTACAGCATTTCTGCCTCCATCGGAAATGGAGCCGGGGTTTGATACCGCGACATGCGGGTCAGCAGCTGAATTACTGTTACTCTTGCTCCCCTATATGTGTGCAGTTCGGTTATAGTTATCTGGCTTGCACAGATTTTTAATGGCACCTGCCTGGTCCTGCTTGCTTTCATGGTGATTTTAACCTTCATAAGTTGCTTAGGTTTAACTCTCAAAATTGTTCAAGATGCCAATTTGTGCACAAACTGTATAGTATAAAGGTAGCAGATGTACATGCACACACTATTAAATGAACACTGAGAGCTTTCACTGGCAGTTCCTAAAGTTTTATTGTGCAGGAAGCGTTTAAATCATAATTTAATAAGGACATAATAATCGATTATCTCTACCATTGAAAATCGTGACAGCCTAGTTATTTTCACTGTGATAAGCATGCTGTTTTTTTTGATGTGGCAGAACTAATTTATACACTCATTCCTTCTATTATTCACATATGCATAACATGAAGGATTGTGTGCCTTAAATTTTCAGTTTCATTCTGTGTGTTATATTTCTTGTGCATGTAAACTATTGTGCTAACATGTGTCTCTGACATTATTTGTGCCAATTATTTTCATTTCCAGGTGCCTATGAAGGACACATAAGTTCTATCGCAGTGACTTTCGAAATTTACAGTGGTGCCGGAGCCTCAAGCAGCATTTCGCCGATCTCCACAAGGCATTCATGACATAAACACAGCGCCACACGTTCACAGTGCTATGATTATTATTTATGTGTAAACATTTCGTTCTAAAATTGCTGTTACATTGTGCCAACATCCTGTGGCTTAGGTGGAGCTCGTGAAATTGCGGTGCAGTCACCTCATTTGTGTACGATCAAACTGCAATGTCACTATTCACAGCTGGAGCATACAGACAAATAAAAAAAAACATATTGATTGTAGCAGGGCTGATGTGTATATTATTGCTTCTCTATTGATAATAATAACTTTATAAGTTCTTTAAGTCTTGCATAGAACACTGCATTAATGTGTTGCAATGTAACCACCATTTATGATCGCTAGCATGTTAATTTAGTAGTTTTGTAGTGTATTTTATTTAAAAGGTAATTTTGCTTCTGCATCACAACAATTAGTAAGATGCCGATGATTCAATCCCTCATCATGCACATTTAAGAAATATTGTGATTTATACACAGTATTGCATGTACTCAAGATGTGGACGTCTATTCAATTTACACATTATATTGCTTTGCACTAGATTCAGACGTAACATGCACACATTTCAGTAATTTCCGCATGATACGTCTTTCCATAAGATGCGGAGGCCGCATCATACGTCTTATGCGGAGCCCGCATCATATGTCTTATGCGGAGTCCGCATCATACGTCTTCCATATTCCAATAAATCCGTATGTGAGGTCTCCGCATCTTACGGAACGTTTCAGTAGGGGTGGGACCCCATTCTTCCGTATGTGACCTTCGCATACAACACGGCGGTGCAAGAGACAACGCAGATATCTCCATACAAATTGGTCTACGGAAGGAGCCCGGCGACGACGCTCGATGCCATGTTACCCAACGTAACCGACGAAGAAAACCTCGATGTGAGTGAGTACCTTCAACGCGCCGAAGAAACCCGACAACTTGCGCGTCTCCGTATCAAGAATCAACAGACGACCGACAGCTATCGTTACAACCTTCGACGACGCTTCGTGGAATACCAGCCCGGTGAACGTGTTTGGGTGTGGACGCCGATACGCCGACGTGGACTAAGTGAAAAGCTTCTGCGACGGTACTTCGGACCGTACAGGGTGGTTCTACGTCTCGGCCCACTTGATTACGAGGTTGTTCCCGACGGCATCACGAATTCTCAACGACGCCGATCGCGACCTGAAGTCGTCCATGTCGCGCGCCTCAAGCCGTTTCATGCGCGTTAACAAACTGAAACAGTGTTTTTTTATATTATTGTTGTATCGTAATTTATTCACTGTACTTTCTTGCATTAATATTGTACCCTCATCTTTAGTTAAGGCATCGGGATGATGCCTTTTTTCAGAGGGGGGCAATGCCACGTTTCATTTCCCAAGTTTTTGTTATCGTCCCAAAACACCACACGATTCTCAGCGCAAACCACGCCTGCAGTTTTCGAGAAGGTTCAGGACTGTTGTAGATTATTTCGATAAGATCACGCCCACTGTGCGAACGGTACAGATTGTTCCGGAACCTATGCCACCGCCAGTGATAACGCTAGAACATTTGACGGCAAGAGTATATATTCCGACGCACTTCGCCGCTTGTCAGTTGTTAATCGTAGGCCGACGCTCCCTTCGCCGCTATCAGTCCGAGACTGCTATCAGTGCAAGACTGCTGCTGTAATTGGACTTTCCGATTACCGGGCACAAGTTCGCCTAAATAAACAGTTAAATCCCAACACGAAGTCTCCTGTCTACGGCCACGTCACGACCCCGTGACAATATCCTTCCAGCATTTCGGCCAATAAAACTCAAGGGAAACTCTAGGCACGGTCTTCTTTATGCCGATATCCCCGGCCCACGCGTTTTCATGCGCCAGTTCCAATAGTTGCGACAATACGTTTGTGGCACCAAGAGCTGCTCATACTTGCGACCTTGCGCATTTGTATAGCTCCGATACCGGAGCCCTGCCTTCTCAAAAAAGAAACATTCTTTTTTCTTTTTTCCGAAGTTTACGCTTTCCATTAACGCTTTAATCGAGAGGTCCTCACACTGCTTTCGAATGAGCGTTTCTCGATCATCCCTTGACAGCTTACTCCAACTTTCCGCTACAGGCGAGAGCGTTGCACCTCTTTCGTTCTGACTCAATGGTGCCATGTTGTCTCCCCCTGCTACGGAAACCGTGCCGGTCGCTGCGGCGACGGGCCGCTCGAGTGACTGCTCACAAAACTCGCACGGAGAATTTCCTCTCAGAGATTTCGTCGACTCAGTGCCAAGGTCACTTGATCGTTCACCACATTGAACAAGATCAAGCTGCTGCAAAAGTTTCCGCGCTTGCGATCGCGTGAGGGATGGACAACGTCCATGGTTGCCGCTGAGTCTCGAAGTGCTCGACACGTTTTCCTATTCACACTAATTTCTTGAAGATACGGCTCTAACAACCGCATGTTCTTTTCCGATTCTCGGATTGTTGCAAAAGCAAACTTTTGCTTACAGTTTATCGCGATGTGCCCTTCCTTTTTGCAGTTGTAGCAGATTAGCGACTTCCGTGATTCAAACGCCCGTGTGGTATCAGTGCGTTGTTTAGGAACCTCACTCGCTTTCTCCGCTTCCGTTTGCCCTTCCCCTACAGTTTTCTTCGTAAGAGACGGGTCCTTCTTGTAATTACGGTGCGGAGCGGGTTTCCGTTGATCAGGTTTCTTTGAAAAGCCATCTTTCCTTTCATTTTTTTCAACACGCACTTCCCTGCTATGCAACTTTCGGCGAGTATAATACTCCTCAGCTAACTCTGCTGCCTTGTTTAGCTGTACTTCAAGTTTGTCCTGCAGCCAAAGCTTGACATCCTCCTCAATGCAGCGGTAAAATTGCTCCAATGCAATGCATTCTACCACTTTATCGCGATCGTCATAAACATCTTCGCCCTTGATCCATTCAATTAAATCGGCTTTAACACGAAACGCGAAGTCAACGTGTGACTAATTCCCCTTTTTAGCATACCTGAACCTTTGCCTGAAAGCCTCGGGTGACAACTTATAACGTCTCAAGAGCACTTCCATAACCTCGTCATAGCTCTCAAACGCTTCTCTCGTCAAGCAAGTTATAGCGTCGGACACTTCGCCGGGAAGAAGAGCTAACAGGTTTCTTCGCCCAAAGAGACCGCTCTAAAGCATTTCGCTCACAGACGTGTTCAAACTTGACGAGATACTTCGCCATGTCCTCACCTACTACGAACGGTGGCAGTTGGTCGCAAATTTTCTGACCGCTGACCTCGCAGAAGCTACGCTAGGCGCCTGCAAACACTGTAGGATTGTCAATTCTATTTGTTTCAGCTCAAGGCGCTCCTGTCTCCCGGCCTCCTCGTGGCGTTCCTGCCTTTCAGCTTCTTCACGTTCGCGAGCTTCTACTTCTCGCCTTTCAGCCTCCTCGCGGCGTGCTTTGATACCCGCCCAGGCCTCGTCGACTTCCTCAGCCGACACTCCTTCATCCTTCTTGATCTCAAGGATTGCTTGCTTTCGTTTCGCACGGCCCAAAGTAATGCCGAGTTCCTCACAAATTTTGATGAGTTCCTTCACTTTAACATTCTCCATTTTTCACACTAGCCTCTTGCTGTTTGCCCCTGTTAAGAATTTACTTGCCGTACCCATTATACATCAACTAGCAAGACGCGCAAGCAATTTGTAACCCTCCCGTGTTTACACCCTTCGCATTAACTTTGGTTTCAAAGTGCTTCGACTTGGCTTGAAACAATCAAAGCTCAATATAATTCTTCAAGCAGCCCTTCTCTAATCTACTATAACCTGAGCTAGAGTAGTCTGGTGAACTGAGGGGAAAACTTCAGGCACTCACCGCATCAATGTCGCCGACGCCGGCCGATCCCGCAGCTGCCAACTACTGTTGCGAAGCACGCCTCCGACGACGTTACGAAGGGCGTTACGATTTCTCACCGCTCCAACCACTGGTACGAAAGACGGCGACGCCAACATGGTCCGTGCCACTGCTTCGAACTACGACGGGAAGGTCACAAGCCGTTTGGTAGCGTAGGTTTCTCAGCTCGCGACTGCTTCTGCGCAGAGCTGATAGACGAGCAGACGAGACGACGGTGAATTAACAAGGTTTATGTACAACAAAGAAATAGAGGCATTACAAATTCGGCACTGGAGCCGACACTTTAGGAGACTCGAAGAGCCGAGCTCTCTTCTCTGACACACATGTCTACTGCTCGCGACCCCCCGCAGGGTTTTTTTATATGCAACGGGTGGATTCTTTGAGTAACCAAATGTCCAACCAGAAGCGCCGCTGGTCGTGATGTCAGAATCCTCCAATGGGGTCGACGCTACGCCGCGTCATTCTCATCAAATCAGGAGCTGCAGCGCCGCACGTGGCTGCATCCAAGGACGAGTGACGTCGCCACGCATTGCGTCAGACTCGATAGACAGGAAGGCGCCGATTGCTTCGACGGGCTCACTGGCTGAGGAGACTAACTGTGCGTGCACGGCAGAAAGGCACCGCCGCGTGATTACGCCGTTGAGTTGTTCGCTTCAGGCGGGCTCGCGTGCTGGCCTTGACACAGATTGCTTTTTTTCAGAGGCATGGACGTTCGCTGTGGACTCGTAGGCATAACATTATTCAGATTTTTATTTATTTATTATTTATTCATTAATTTACATACCTTAAGAACCCGGGAGGGCATTACATAGGGGATGATGTGAATTACACATGTATTGTATTTTACATGTGTAAAATACAATAAATATTCAGAAGCATCATTATATAAAGCCTAAATGGAAAAAAATGAAAAATAGAGTACACGCAACAGTGGGGATAAGTTAATAAAAACATATAAGCAGAAAAAAAGGTACGTTAACAAAATACAGTAGGCTCCAGGTAACAAGTGTAGGCGCAAAAACACACAAAATATTCAAGTAATTCACATAAACAACACCACCACGTACCTACAATAATCGATTGGAACTTCTAAGAACAGTTTTGCCGCTTTCCGAAAGGATGATGATTCTATTAGAGTGGCTACATCAGCTGGCAAGGAATTCCAGTTGGTTATTGACAGGGGTAAGGGTGAGTTTTGGTATGTTTTCGTTCTCGGGAAGATGGGATTAACTTTTTTAGGGTGATCAACACGGGCAGAAATGTGTGATGGTGGAAGGACATGCTTGCGCGCAAACTGGAAGTTGCTGTGGAAGAGCGAGTGAAAATTAGATAGCCTTGCAACTTTACGGCGCGTGGCAAGGGAGGGCAGATTAAGCGATTTCAGCATGAAACTTACGCTTTCATACGGTGAGTATGACGACGTTTTAAAACGCGCAACTTTGTTTTGAACTGATTCAAGTTAAATTTTCAGTGTGAGGGTGCCATATTATTGAAGCATACTCCAGCGATGGTCTTATCAGGAAAACGTATGCATGCAGTCTGGTTTCTTTGTTGGCAAGGTATAATCGCGTTTTGAGGATGCCAAGTTTTTTTGCTTTAGTAGTGATATGTTCAATGTGAGTGGTCCAGTTTAAATTGGCTGTGAAAAATACCCCAAGATATTTAAAGGATTGTACTGAATCAATTCGAATGTCATTTATGGTGTATGACTTATGCAAAGAGATTAGAGCAGAACTAAATTCCAAATGCTTAGTTTTCCCTATATTAATATACATCTGCCACGTGTCGCACCACTCGGCCAGCCTATAGAGGTCAGATTGTAAAATGGTATTATCGGTAGGGAAAGTTATTTCTTTGTAAACAACGCAGTCGTCTGCAAATAGCCGAATTTGCGAACCTATGTTACATGCTATGTCATTAATGTAAATTAAGAACAAAAGAGGAACAAAAACCGAGCCTATCGGGGAACACCGAATAAAACGCTAGTAGGGTTCGAGATGTAGCTATTTAGCTTTACAGATTGGAAGCGGTTTGTAAGAAATTCCAGTATCCATTGTGTTGTATTGTTTTCAAGCTTCAGATTGCGAATTTTCAGTTCTAAACGTTTGTAGGGGACCCTATCAAATGCCTTTGAGAAATCAATAAATATGGCATCGACATGACGGGAAGAATCAAGCGGAGAATGAAGGTCAGTAATTAATTTGAAAAGTTGCGATTGACATGAGAAACTTTGACGAAAACCGTGTTGTTTGTTTAGGAGCAAGTTATTTAAATTCAGATAAGCCATTATATTTGTGAATAGAATATGTTCGAGAAATTTGCAACATATGGACGTCAAAGAGATTGGTCTGTAGTTATTGGGCTGAGTATTCTCACCAGATTTGAATATTGGGATTATGTAAGCAGATTTCCAGTCCTCTGGTTAGCAACCGGTACCTAGAGATTGTTGAAAAATTAACGCGAGCAAAGAGGCTGAGAAGTGGCTGGATAGTTTTAAAAGCTTAGTGCTAATATCATCCGGGCCAGGGCTGGTTTTAAGAGCTAAACAATTTATTGCACAAGCTACACCGTGTGCAGTAATTGTGATGGGAGAAAATTGATTAGAGATAGCTAGCTGTGGCAAATTTAGGTTGTTATCGAGCGGTCTCTCGATTGTGTGAACTTCAGAAAAAAAAGGTTAAGTTTTTCAGCACAGCCTGCTAAGCTCAAGGTGTTGCCATCCTCTCAACAGAGTGCTGGCACCGACTCTCTTTTCTTGGGATTTACAGTGCTCCAGAACTTTTAAGTGTCAGTTTTGAACATGTTAAGTAGCGTGTCATTGTAGTACTTAATTTTCGCTTCAGAAATTGCGGTTTCTGTTTGTTTGAAAACGTTTTTAAATTTCTTCCAGTCCTCCGACGCGTTCGTTATCGACGCTTTAGTGTACGACCTCTTTTTTATATTAAGCTAACTTTTACTGTCATGGGTGAACCATGGATCATCCGCTCTTTCAGTTATTTTAATCACCGGCACACAAAGACGTTCTATTTCTTTTAATTTGTCACGAAATAAGCACCAGTATTGTCCAGTAAACTGATTGAGAAAGTTGGATCTAAACTCATCCGAAAAAAATTCCAGCAATCTGTCAAGCTTATCAGTGTCTGCGCGTGCGTAGTTAAGTATATTTTTTCGGACGTTTCATTTCTTGGCATGCGGAAGAGGCAGAGAGCAGTGAACTGTCCTATGATCACTTATTTCTTTCAAGATTTCAACTTTAGTGCTGTCGGGATGATTGGTTGTTATAAGGTCTAAAATATTGCTATCAAGTATTGGTTCCTGCACAATCTGTTGTAGATTGTGATAATAGAGAAAGCGCAGAAAGTTAAGTTGTTCATGGCGATTAGGATGAGCAGGGACAGATAAAGTGGACCAGTTGATTGAAGGATAGTTAAAGTTACCGCCAAGTATTAGAAAACAATTAGGAAACTTGAGGAGAATAGAATCAATGACTTCCTGAAGAAGCTCAACAAAATCCTGCTGGCAATGAGGGAATCGGTAACAGGTACCAATTATGCAATGAATGTGATCGAAATATGATGAAACCCAGACAATTTCAAGGGGAGAATCTGAGGGAAAAAGCGATGGCTGATAGATGTCTTTTGTGGCAATAATAACGCCACCACCTCGACAACCCATTCTATCTTTACAAAACAAAACAAACGATGATGGAAACAAAAGTTCGCTGTTTGTTACGTCCTCGGTCCACCAAGATTCCGTACCTACGACTATATCAGCTGAGCACGTGTACACGAGAGCGTTTATTGCATCAAGCTTTTTATAAACGCGGCGAACATAAATAAAAGTAGCGAGACCGATTTTGACAAGTTTGCCGTGTGGTGACGTGTTTTACAGGGTCATTCAGGAGAATTTTGTTTATTTGTTGACACCATGACAACGCAATCATTTACCGAGTCGTAACAGAATGTAGAACCATGCATCTGAAGCTTGTTAAAACGCACCGTATATTTTTATTCGCCTTTACGTTGAGCCTTAGCGTAGTCGCGTAACTTCTTTCTGGCAAGTTGGACTTTTGGCGAGAAATCTTGCTCAAGCCAGACTTTGGGCTTTTGTAGGTCTTTCAACTTTGGGGTGCTAGACAGAGCTAACTTTGATTTGAAGTTCAAAAACTTCACCATGATAGGGCGGTTAAATTCGGGTCGGGGTTTTCCTAATCTGTGAGCACGTTCGATGTCACCAGCCTCAATTTTCAGATGTGTTGAAAAGAATTTTTTTACTATTCTTTCAGACTCCACATACCCTTCGTGCTCTTCTTCTGGAAGGCCTTTGATTATAAGGTTAGTTCGCCTCATTCGATTGCTCATATCGTCCACGACGTCAGCAAGACCTTCGTTCGTCTTGCAAACATTTTCTTTTACTTCCTTAACAGTGTCGATGACAGTTTCAATGTTTCCTTTCAGGTCCGATATTTTGTGAACGGTGTTTTCTAGGCTTGAGAGGCGGCACTCAATGCTTGTGATCTGCTGTTCGATTTCAGTTAAGCTGGACGTGGTTTCATCATGACACTTTTTCAGCAAGCTGAGAATATCCTCGATCTTAGGACCGGGATTTGCCTCCACGTCGCTAGCACAGAGCAGTAGCAATGCAAGGCACATTAACAGCAACAGAGTCGAGGGCCTAGGGCTGAGTACACGGATAAGACCTGATCCGGCAGAGAAACGGCTGCCGCAGAAACAATTAGGCATTCGGCAAGCAAAAAACAAACCAATGCGAGTACGATAACTACACACATCAATACCCATGCTCAAAAAAAGGGACTTGCAGGCCACATAAAATTCAGTAGCAGCTATAACAATAAAACTTCATACCTAAAACGGTAGAAAGCAGTGGTTAGACAGTTGCCACTTGTGGCCGCAAATCCCGGTGGTTCGTCGCTTCACTTCGGTTTTGTGGGTCTGAAGGCACTGTCGTCGCTGACGTCACGTGGTTGGTCAGCGTCACGGAGATGGCACGGTCACGATCGCTTCGGTTTTCTATCTTCGATAAGCAGCCAGGCGGCAGTCAGCACGAGGCGAACTTTGCAATGCTACAACGGTGGAAAGCAGTGGTTAGACAGTTGCCACTTGTGGCCGCAAATCCCGGTGGCTCGTCGCTTCACTTCGGTTTTATGGGTCTGAAGGCGCTGTCGTCGCTGACGTCACGTGGTTGGTCAGCGTCACGGAGATGGCACGGTCACGATCGCTTCGGTCTTCTATCTTCGATAAGCAGCCAGGCGGCAGTCAGCACGAGGCGAACTTTGCAATGCTACAACGGTGGAAAGCAGTGGTTAGACAGTTGCCACTTGTGGCCGCAAATCCCGGTGGTTCGTCGCTTCACTTCGGTTTTATGGGTCTGAAGGCGCTGTCGTCGCTGACGTCACGTGGTTGGTCAGCGTCACGGAGATGGCGCGGTCACGATCGCTTCGGTCTTCTATCTTCGATAAGCAGCCAGGCGGCAGTCAGCACGAGGCGAACTTTGCAATGCTACAACGGTGGAAAGCAGTGGTTAGACAGTTGCCACTTGTGGCCGCAAATTCCGGTGGTTCGTCGCTTCACTTCGGTTTTATGGGTCTGAAGGCGCTGTCGTCGCTGACGTCACGTGGTTGGTCAGCATCACGGAGATGGCACGGACACATATGACAACATATGTGACCCTACCCGTATCTGTTTACGCATACAATAATGAAGTGTAGTACAAAACATATGTACAGGTGCATGCAGTTTTGACCAAAAGTTTGGAAATTGTTGTTGACAAGCCTTTTCTATCCTTGAGGCATGTACATGCTTGTTGCAATCAAGCCATCTGCATGAAGTGCCCATACCTCACTATTCCACGAAAGCCATGTACACTACGGTCTATTTGTAAAAGAACGCAACAAGGATCCCAGTTCTTGTTGCTGGCCTTTCAAAAGCAAAAAAACACGGCTGCTGACCCACAGGGCGCGGGTTCGAATCCCGGCTGCGGCGGCTGCATTTCCGATGGAGGCGGAAATGTTGTAGGCCCGTGTGCTCAGATTTGGGTGCACGTTAAAGAACCCCAGGTGGTCAAAATTTCCGGAGCCCTTCACTACGGCGTCTCTCATAATCATATCGTGGTTTTGGGACGTTAAACCCCACAAATCAATCAAAAGCAAGAAACAATGCTTTTACATAGTGCTAGGCTGGCAAAAGTAGTTAAAAATCACAGGCACTGATAACACTATGCAAATCTAAGTCCCGATGCTCATGCAAGAATGTGAAACCGAAACAGATGGAGCACGCAAGCGTTCCCTTTACCAGTGGACAGTCTGTCCGTTGTATATGCAGATAAGCTAGCACAAATCTTTTGCTTTTTGTTATGTCCGGTGTTGTCGTCGGCCCATAGACGTACGCGTTGGTCGCGGTCGTCCAAAAAGCTCAGACAGCCTCGAACGGTTAAAAACAGGTTTATTCCTATTCGGATGGAGGCGGCGGCCAAACTGCCGGGCGAAACGACGGTGGCTCGTTTGCGCCGAGCAGGGGAAGGGGAGGAGCCAACATCTGGAAGCAGTTTCAGCATCCGGTCCTTCGCGGGTTCGGAGGCTCGCTCGTGACACAGGGGTGCTTGGAACACATCTCCTCCCTCCTTAGATTGTCGCTTGGAAGCGATCTGGGGGCCGCCGTGGGCGCGTGGACGCTCTGGACGCACTAGGAAGAGAAGCCTCCGCTCACTGGGTGTCGTTTCTCTTGTGTTCAGGGCCGGCGGGCGGCGGCGCCGATTCATCTGGTGCGAGATGCCAGGCTAAGTGGAACGAAGCTTTCGTCGAGGTGGCTGCTTGAATGGGAGGTTCCCTTGGCAAATTACCTGAACGGTGTAGCTGATTAAGGTGGCGGGCGGCGTGTGGTCTTTCCACCAATGTCGACGAGCCATGACCGCAAACCTATGCGTTTGAGTGCCGTCGCCTCAACCCAGCCAGGCTTTCTGTGGAACTGGCGGGCGTATATGCGCTGTCCACTTTCAATTCTCCTGCTATGCGGGAGCTTTTCTTCCTCCGACGGTGCTTTCGCTGAGGGCTCCGGGACAATTGCTGTCAGCTGGGTTCTCATTTCTCGTCCGAACATCAATTTCGCTGGCGTTTGATCAGTAGTGCTTTAAACAGTGTAGTGCTGTCTGAAGAGAAAGCGCGCGATGTGGCGTTGCATTGTCCCAGTCTGGTCTTTAGTAAGGGCGCGCTTTAGATCAGCCACGTAGTGCTCAGCTTGTCCGTTCGTAGCCGGGTGGTAAGGAGCTGATGTAACAGACGAGACGCCGTTGTCGCTGTAAAACTCGAGAATCTCCGTGGAAACGAACGGAGTGCCGTTGTCCGAGTAGGCCAAACGTTGCAAACAACGACCGCAGAGTGTCGATAACTGCTGCCGATGTCGTTGTAGCCATTTGTTTTACCTCCCGCCACTTGGTGTATGCGTCTACAACCACCAGGAACGCCCTTCGATAGGTCCAGCAAAATCAATGTGCAGGGTGTGCCAAGGCGTGTCTGGTTTTTCCCATTCAGGAATAGGGGCTCTTGGCGGGCTTCTGTGGTTGCATTGGCAAGGCTGGCAATCGTGAACTGTTAATTCTATATCATGGTCGATACCAGGCCACCACATATAACTTCTGGCGCACTTTTTCATGGCAACAATGCCTCGATGACCTGCGTGGACAAGCGAAGCGACATGGCTTGTTCGCGAAGTGCCGCTGGAATTACTACTCTTGATCCCAAGGTGACGCAACCGCGATGAGTGCTCAACTACGCAGCTCGCTTGCGGTAAGCGTTGAAGTGTTCACCCTTTAGCTTCTGCACGTTGCCTTCTTGTATAGCTGCGTAGACTTCCTTCAAGACAGTACACTCCTGTGTTGATGCTGCTACCGTGTCAGCTGTTAGAGGAGGGTTTGGCAGCGCCTCGAACATGAGTATATCACCCGGCGGGGGTGGTTCATCTATTGTGGTGTCTAGCGGCAGGCGGCTTAGTGCGTCGGCATTCTGGTGTTTCTTCCCAGTGCGATGTACGAGTTCGTAATCGTACGCCGACATCTTGATGCACCATCGTGTCATTCGCGGTGACAATGTCTGTGGCATTGGCTTTCGGGAACCCATACTACCCAATAAGGGCCAGTGATCTGTTATGAAAGTCACTTTCCTGCCGGTAATGTACTGCCGAAAGTGATCTGCTGCGTAGACGATGGCAAGTCCTTCTTTATCTAGCTGGGAATAATTCCTCTCTGCCCGCGATAGGATGCGCGAAGCAAAAGCGATCGTGGCTTCCCGTCCCTGGTCGTCAACTTGGGAGAGGACTGCTCCCACTCCGTATGGTGATGTGTCACAGGCTAGCAGTAGGGTTCTCCTTTCGTCGTAGTGTTGCAGAACAGTAGACTTGCGAAGTAGTTGCTTAAGGGCAACAAATGACTCTTATTGGCGTGGCGACCAAGTCCATGGAACTTTCTTCTGCAGGAGCTGATATAGATCGTTGGCCACTGTAGCTCGATGTTCTAAGAACCAGTCGTAGAACGTCAATAGCCCCAAAAACGACTGCAGTTCTTGCTTGTTAGTAGGTGCTCGTGCTTTGGTGATTGCACGCACTTTGTCTACAGTGGGATGGATACCCTGCGCATCAATTTGATGTCCAAGAAACTTCACTTCAGGCACCGCAAAAACACATTTTTCTTTACTGATGCGCAAATTAGCATTTGCTAGCCTTTCCAAAATGAGCTCCAAGCGTTCTGTGTGCTCTTCATTGGAGGCGCCACCGACAATAACATCGTCCAAGTAGACGCAAACACCTTGGATCCCGCTAAGTGTAGACTCCATAAATTTCTGGAAAATTGCTGGCGCTGCAGATATTCCGAATGGTAGCCTTTTAACTTTGTAAAGACCCTTAATAGTGTTTATCGTGAGCAGTTCAGACATTGATTCGCTCACCTTCAGCTGCTGATAGGCTTGTGTCAAGTGCAAGGTGCTGAAGATTTTTCCACCACGAAGCGTGCTAAAAACCTCTTGCGGTGTCGGCAGTGGGTAGGAAGATGCTTTTGTCGCCAGGTTGACAGTGCTCCGGTAGTCTCCGCAGAGGCGCAGGGTACCGTTCTTCTTTCGGACGACAATGAGTGGTGTAGCCCATTCCGAATGTTGCGTCGGTTCGATGATTCCTTGTTCCTGCAGTCGGTCAAGCTCATTCTGGACTGACGTTCGTAGGGCGAAAGGCACCGACCTAGCTTCAAAAATTTCGGCGTCACATCCTCCCGCAGCTCCAGTGTGACTGGAGGTCCGTTTTTTCCTGGTATTTCTTCGGAGAAAACCGCTTTGTACTTATCTTGAAGCTGCTCTACTGACGGATAACTGGGTGTGTGGTGAACTCCGCCAATGACCTCTCCAAGGGGGGTGGACCAATTTTGTCCTAAAAGGCTTGATCCAGAACCGTGGACGACTAGCAAGGGGAGCTGATGGGTCTGCCCGTTGTAGTACACGTCTACGTTGGCACAGCCCAGCAGTGGAAGAGAATGTCCGGACCACGTTCTCAGCTGCGTGTCGTCTTGCAGGAGAGCTGGCGCGTTCTCACGCCAAGTAGCGTGAAACGTGTCCTCGCTGATGAGCATACATTTTGCTCCGGAATCCACCTCAAACCTGATAGGGCGCTGGTGTACCATAACTTCCGTTGTAATCTTCGGTCTCGTTCCGAGGTTCACAACGGCGTTTAAGTCATATAGTGCCGATGACGTTAGTGCTGTTTGGCTTGTATCTTGCGTCTGGCCCTCCTGTGCGTCCACATTGTTGTTCCGTTGCACTGAAGTCTTCGGTAGGAGCTGTTTGCGCTTCGAGATGCATGCCTTTTCAATGTGTCTCAGTTTTTGGCAAAAATTGCAGGTCGCTGTCTTGTATCGACATACCTGGGGATCGTGCATGTCGTCGCATCGCCAACAGCACTGTGTATTTCTACAATAAAAATTGTAGAATTTACCTTAGACGTGGAATGACCTGACTGCTGACTGGTGTGATGCACCGGCTCGACGTTCCGTCGAATATCCTTCTGCTGGTGACCGGCGCTCTCTGCTCGTTGGGCGATGTCGTAGGCTTTGGAGAAGGTGAGACCCGTCTCCGCGAACAGGCGTTGTTGTGGGCCTACGTCACGCAGTCCGCACACAAAACGGTCACGCAACATAACGTCTAAGGGGAGCATAGTGGCGTTAGCAGGTGTGGCTGTCGATCCTCCCTCCTGCGCAGTAGCTGCAGTTGTCGCGGTCAACGTCCCGAAATTGCAGTCAGCAGCGAGCTTTTTCAGAGCCGCTACGTATTCGGCCACTTTTTCGCCTTCCAGTTGGTCTCGCCGTTGGAAGCGGGCTCGACAGTAGACCTCCAATGGCCTTGGATCATAGCGCTCTTGTAGAGCTGCTACGATGTCGTCGTAGTCAACGGCTGCTGGAGTGCGTGGCTGAATCAGGGCACAAACTGTGTCGTGTGTCTGCTCCCCACACAGCGTTAGCAGGTTGGCCCTCTTCATTGCTGCATCAGTGATGTTGTTAGCCTCAAAGGAAAATTCCAGGCGTCTAAACCAAGATCGCCGTGATGAGCCATTGAATTCGGGTAGCCGATTTGGAAGCCCGTGCGTAGTCATAGCTTGTAGCTTGTCAATATCATTGCGTAGCGTTTGTCCAAAGCCACTTCCTCGTCGCCACTGTTATGTCCGGTGTTGTCGTCAGCTCATAGACGTACGCGTTGGTTGCGGTCGTCCAAAAAGCTCTGACAGCCTTGAACGGTTAAAAACAGGTTTATTCCTATTCGGATGGAGGCGGCGGCTGAACTGCCGGGAGCAACGACGGTGGCTCGTTTGCGCCGAGCGGGGGAAGGGGAGGAGTCAACATATGGAAGCAGTTTCAGCATCCGGTCCTTCGCGGGTTCGGAGGCTCGCTAGTGACACAGAGGCGCTTGGAACACAACACTTTTACAGTTCGCACACTTTTGTTTGCATCTTCAAAGAGTAAAACGAATCATCCAGTCATCATGCACATAATTTACGCATGCAGTTAAAGTAACTTTTGAGCACCAAGAAAGGTACTGAACAACTTTAACATGTCAGGAATGCAAATGTGACATTGCTGCAGTAGTCTAGAGGCTAATGTACTCATCTGCTGACCCGCAAGTCCCATGATTGAATCGCGGCTGCGGCAGCTACACTGTCGATAGAAGTGAAAATGCTGTAGGCCTGAGTGCGAAGATTGGGCGCACGTTAAAAAACCCCAGGTGGTCGAAATTTTCGAAGCCTTCCACTACGGCGTTTCTCATATTCATATCATAATTTTGGGACATTAAACACCACATATCAATCAGGAATGCATATCTGAGAAAAGATTAGACAATTTTGTAAATTTTAAAGCGACTGAAAGGAGGTGAAAGCAGCAGTTAACCTAATGAAAGGACACAGAAGCACATCAGCGTTATTAGCAAATACTTTTTGATACATGGAATGAATGCTGCACACATTCTAAGCTTGTGCACGTTGGCCTGATACACTCTAAAATGGGGCAGCTCCAGATGGAGGTCCGGTGAACGAAGGACAAAGACAACCATACTTTTGGCTGCATTCTTCACATTCACCACAATAATTTAAACAAATTATCGTTTTTCACTAGTTGAAGCGTAGTACTTTGATGAAAAGTTGATATAGAAAAGTGCAGATAACTTTAAACATAAATGTCTAATGCTTCCAAGCTAAAAATTAGATTACCTTGAGATGAAAAAACCATGCCCTCTACAATGATACATCCACAAACACTTTCTTAGAAAATCCATTGTGTGGAGGGCCACAAAGGCTGTGACGCATTATTGTTGGGGCACAACACTGTCTGTTATGCATGACTATTGTCTTAAAAAGAAATAAGGAATGTTTACGTTTCACGAGATACAGTTCACTAGGCAGATTTCACTGCAGTAAATGCCATTTGAATCATATTTGATACTCCTAACGGTATCAATCATGCATTTAGTGACCACCAAATGGCATATGACCTTTGTGCAACATTAGGTACAAGTTAGGTTATGTCATTTTAAAATGTAGGTGAGCCACAGAAACGCAGCAGCAGCACTCCACGGCGGCGTCGGCAACCACGCAGCTACAAAAGTGAGAAACTATTTACATAGTAAGGAGGTTTAGTGGGGTGAACAGTACATGAAAGTACATAGTTTGTACATCGAGGTCCATTTTAAGAGAAGACTGGCAGGCAGTGGCATAACATTACAGAGGAGATTAGCATAGAAATGTGCACATAAGGAAGAGTAAAATTCTTATTTCACTCTTGTACTAGGTCCAGAGGTTACGGAAGGTCATTTTTGGTGTGCTTCTGTTTTCCTTAGCAACCAAGTAAAAAAACAAAACAATGACACTCTGCTGGCTCAGCAGTTACTGGGTTGCAGCACCGAGCATGAAAGTTTTGATCGCTTACCATGACAACTAATCTGGGGCACTAAACTCAAGGCTACTTGGAAACATTGCTTTCAGAATGCAATTAACAATAGACATTCCCATCTTCAGGGAAAAGGATCTACAGCCGGGCGTACTGCACAATTCTTAAAGTGCATATACACCAGTAGTGAGCATACAAATAAAAGTCCTCCAGCTATTTCAATGTACGTATCAATCTGAGTAGTACACCTAACAACCCGGCCTGATCACTAATAGTCGTTGTTCATCTGTCAACTTTGTCCCCTTTGGAAACTCGGTGGCTAGAGTAGGTGCATGCTTACCCCAAGGTCGCGAGTGCGATCCCAGCCACGGCAGTCTCATTTCAATGGAGGCAAAATGGTAAAGGTGTGTGTACTGTGCGATGTCCGTGCACGTTGAAAAACATAGATGATCCTCCATTAGGGTGTCTCAGGTAATCACATCGTTGTTTTGGGACGTAAAGTCCCTCATATTTATCTGCAAATTTTGCTGGAGCCACAAATCACAAGGTGATGAAGTGCCAGATGTAGTGCCATTACTGGAACATGGAAAAAGTACAAATAGTTATTAGGGCAGTTGCATGTATGAAAGTGCACAGGTGATACAATTAGGTGATAACATTTTTTTTCTTTTCTTTTTCCAGAAAAAGAAGAACTCTTCGAGCACATACTCGAAAAACATTCTCATTGCTCAGAACCACAGCAGATCCAAGTCAATATTGCGTTCGAGTTCGTGCTCCCGCTCTCGCACGCGCTCGCATCCCGTTAAACGTGCGAGCTGCGCTACCATGGCAAGTGAATCTAACGACAGCGGTAGCTTAACCTCCTCGAAGTTGGACACCTCACCCATACAAGGTCTTGAAGATAAACTGAAAAATCAGGAAAAAAGGCTCCAGAACAAGCACAGCTAACTGCAAAGCCAGTAAAGCCTCAAATAAACTGCTTCAGAGTCAAAAACGACAACAAGAACTCATTGACAAACTACTTGAATAGTGCACAAATCAGCAAGGACAATCGGAGAATGCAGAACAACAATATCAAGAACAAGCAAACTCAAGCACAGAGCCGGCAACGAAACTGGCCAAGGTAGGCGTCCAAGCCCTAGAAAACGCAAGGTGCACGATATTCGCAGCATCTTTCAAGATGAACATGCATGCCACGATGGAAAAGATTGTCTAGTCAGCAATAGAAAAACAGCCTCAATCTGTGAGCCCAAGATCACTACGCGTAATGCCAAAATTGATGGGATTGCTGTGCAAGTCAACAATTTCGTCGCGCACGTGAAGAAAGCTTACGTAACCATGGCAGAGTTTGACAGCTTGAACAACCCACGCCAAATGACTCGGAAGAAGGCACGAGCAAACAGTCAAAATGCTTCTCGCTCAGTCCCGCCGAGTCGCGATCGCAGGCGTGACATCGAATCAATCGAAGATAGCAGTCCTTAGCCATAAGTATAAGAACCAGCATTCAACTTTACGCATATGGCAATGGAACTGTCAGTCATACCGCCTTCGACACGCAAGCCTACAAGAATTCATCAAGCGTAACCAACCAGACATCATTGCACTTCAGGAAACCAACCCACAGAACGTACGACAGCAAGAATACACGACATGCGCACAAACCCAAAGCACTGCCACACTTGTCAAGAAAGCACTTTCAACTCAGAAACACGAAATCTAGGACACTCAGATAGAACATACCCTAATAGAGATTCTGCCGGAACGAAAAAAGCAGCAAACTCTTTTCATAACCAATATATGCAGCCCTGCACGAGACCAACTACCAGACTTCAATCACTTCATATGAGAAATCAGGAAACGCACGAATGGCCACCAGATCATAATAATGGGAGACTTTAACGCCTCTCACACAGCATGGGGCTATCATATCACCACGAGGAAGGATTTTAGGGTGCACGATACTGCTCAACAATCCAGAATAACCCTGTCGGACGACCCTCTTCAGAAGACAAGAATAGGGAACAGCGTCTCGAGGGATACAAATCCCAATCTTACATTCACGGTGAACGTCACTTGGGCAGAGTGGAGTGTGCTACCGAATACTTTAGGTAGTAATTATAACATAATCCAACTCTCCGTAGCGCACACTCGTAAACAGACCAAGACCGGAATAGCGCGGTTAATGGAATGGCAGTCCTTTAGGAATGACCTCGACGTTGAAACCACCATAATCGACATTGAAGACGGGTCTAGGAATGTGCTCAAGATAGCCGAACGCTACACTAAGGACATACAGTTTGACGTCAACACACCCGCCATCGACGAACATCTCCTCTACCTTTGGGAGGCGAGAAGAGGACTTCTAAAACTGTGGAAGTGGCAAAAAATAAACAGAAAGTTACGGAAACGCATTTCTCTCCTCACCAAGCAATCTCAAGATTATGCGAACCAATTGGCCTGGCAGAACTGGCACGCTTTCTGTGACAAGCTGTAAGGGACCCTTAGCACCGAGAAGACCTGGCATCTGCTACGCACACTTCGAGCCAAGCAACCCTTCAAAGCAGCACAGAAGCAGCACTTTCATAGGCTTATTCGAAACTACGCCGGTACAGAAGAACACCTCTTAAAAGAAATACAAAAGTAGCTCTGTGGTTATGCACCCATTGGGGCTTCAATTCACACCAAAGAATACGCTGGTGCACCAAACACTGAACTCGACCGGCCTTCAGCCAGGCTAAACTGCACATAGCCCTAACGAAGTTGACTAGAAATACCCACCCCGGAATAGACAGGATTGTCAACAAGCACTTGCGCAACCTACCGCACCAGGCCACCACGGCTCTTCTCCGATATTACAACGACTGCTGGGACAAAGAATAGCTACCTGCGGTACGGAAGCACTCGAAAGTCAACATGATCCGTAAGACCAACAAACCAGTCGGCATTGAGAACCTATGCCCGATTTCTTTCGCCTTGTGCGTGGGAAAGCTGTTCGAACACATGGTCAACGACTGCTTAACCCAGTATCTGGGACAAAGTGGACACCTACCGGACACCATTATCGGCATCAGGCAGCATCTCTCGACGCACGACGTGCTCTTACTACTCAAAAAAGACCTCCTTGATCACCTCACCCATTGAAGAAAGTACTCCATACACGGAGTCGACGTCAAGCGGCCTTCGATAATGTCAGCCACGACCCGATGCTCAACAACCTCGAAGGCGTTGGCTGCGGCATCAGAACCTACACGTATGTCAGAAACTTTTTAACGGATCGTACAGCAACTGTGGGCATATGCAACATACGCAGCAAAATCTTCCAACTACCGAAAAAAGGCACGCCGCAGGGTTCGGTCATCTCGCCGTTACTTTGCAATGTGGCTATGAACAATCTGCCAAAAATTCTCGAGAAAACACCAGGTTTACGGCACGCTATCTATACTGATGGCATCACGCTCTGGGTCAGGGCTTCGAACTCTGGAAGACAAGAGACCTGCCTACAAACCGCCGTAGGTACCATCGAACGGTATCTCAGAAACTGTGGTCTCTGCTGTGCTACAAGAAATCTGAACACCTCGTCCTCAAAGCGAGAACAAGAGGCAGACCTCCTCTATACGACAAGCCCGACCCTAGCGTAACACCGAAAGGGACCTTAATTCCAAAAGTCGAGACCCTGCGAGTACTTGGAGTTCACATCTATAGAATGAATCGGGAGCTGCCATCCTACCGAGACTCTTACGGAAACTATAACAACTCACGCACCTCGTTAAGAGGATCGCGAATCAACAAAACGGGCTCAAAGAGCACGACACGCTACGTATATTGCAAGCTCTGTCCACCAGCTGCATTACGTATGGCACGCCGTACCTGAATTTGAAAACCACTGAAATTTAAAAAATTAACATCATGATAAGATAGGCCACTAAAGTAGCCCTGGGACTTCCGCCGATGGCCTCTACCACACGTCCCCTAAAGATGGGCGTTCACAACACGTGGAAAGAGCTCATCGAAGCGCATAGGAACAGTCAGGTGGTGAAGCTAAAGCTGACGCCCATGGGGGGTTGGTGCTCCGGTACCTCAACTACAGCGACACGTTTATCGCCGATGCAAACCGGAAAAAGTGCATCCCGCTGTACGTTAGAGAGTCACTGTCCATCGCACCTATTCCACGCAACATGCATCCTACTTTCCACAAAAGTAGACGCAAGGCTAGAGCTAACGCTATTGAACAAAAGTTCAAGGAAGACTAAGTTCAAGAAAAGTTCAAGGAAGACTAAGTATTGAACAAAAGTTCAAGGAGGGCTCCAGGACTAAGGAGCCCTCCCACCTCAAGGTGACACCGGGCATTGCTCGAAGCACTGTTTCAAAATAAACGTTTACTCTCTCTCTCTCTGAAAGCACAAAAGCGCACTGCAAGGGCTCTGGAAAGGATTTTGCTGGTTAAACTGCTGAAGCACAGAATTCATTTTGAAGAAAACAGAGTGGTGCCAAATTCCAATGAAAACAATTAAAATTTTTAAAGTGAATGTTTAGGCTGTGTCTTTCATAAGCTGACCAAAAATGAGGTAACCTAACCGAAACCAGCTCTGCATGGGCAGATATTTTGTGTTGTCATGTGAAATTGTAAAGTGGACGTACCACCCATCCCTGTGTTTTTTCTCTATTACACCTCTGCACTGTGATACACTATGGAACACATATACCGATTACATGTCGGAAGCATTCATCAGCACTGTCTCGTTGGTAAACAGACATTATCTGAGCAGGTGCAAGCACCTGCCTCCAATTGCTCACCACGATCATTAACTTCATTCCTGAAAATTAAGTGCACACAGAAAAAGCTAAATCTTATCTTGCAATAAAATTTTTATATAACTGTAATACAAGCAACAAACTATCTTAATTTGTCAAGTCTCCTCAGTGTACTTTTGAACCTATGACTGTTCTTCATGACCACATGAACAGGTTTCAGAAATAACTTGCTAACATATTCTTTATTTTTGCAAAATCTTGTCTACGTCGAAATCGATTTATGTTGTAGATATGTAGCATCAGATGCAAACACGCCATGAACAGTTAAACTAACTAAAAACTTAGAAAAAACACTATTGCAGACTAGAGCAGTAAAACTAGCCCAGACTTGCCACCTAAAACGTGAAAAGCACTCCTACTTTTTCCATTCAAATCACTAAATACAGCAGTCGTTCGCCAAAATGTATTTGTGGGCTGCATAGCCAAATCGAAATTGTCACTCCCAAGACTGAAGCCGAAATTCTTGAAGGTTAGCAATCGTGTTATGCATAACGACATAGTTGTACGCTGTATATTTCTCTTTCTTCACTCGTCTTGCATGACTTTCTTACTTTCCTTCAAGTGACTAAACAATTCAGTGCTCAAACTTTCATTTACTGCAGTGAAACATAAGCTGAGGCCCCTTTCGCAAAAGAATTTTTTTAGTAATTACGAATCTACAGCTGCTCTCCACACCCAGGGCTAAGAAATGATACAAGAAGTTCATAAAATATCCTAGAAGGATTGATTGAGGGTAAAAGTTGGTACAAATTTTTAAGGAGAGCACTAACAACCAGTAGGCAGAAAGGCAAATGCAGCACCAGAAGTGCACACCTACAACTTTCAGTGAGTGCTTGTGTCATCTTGTCTTTGTCTTATGAACACTGGCCTTTCAGTTGTCACCTGAAGTGTTGGATATTTGGTATCCAATCTCGATGAATGTCAAGCACAGTAAATGCAGATTGTTTTGAAATTGTGTTAGCTCCCAATTATTCAATTGTGGACCTTGCAATAAACAGCAATCTCATTGAGAGTGTACAACAATGCGGCGCTTGAAGCAAGTTGCAAGCACAGAAAAAATGTTTTTATTTCCAATTAGTCATTGATGCAGCTAAGCTAAATCATTAGTTGAGAGGCGTGCTTCTGGTAGCAATATAGTAAGAGAAGTTACATAGACCACACATGCGAAATAATAAAATGCCGACTCATTAACAATGGAAAAGTTTGCCAAATATAGGTGATTATGCACCAGCTATCATCAGAGCCCCATTTCTCAAAGCAGCTGCACAGATGCTCTGAAGTTACTCAATCCTAGATCACCTACCTGCCACTAGTAGCTGAGAAAACATTTTCATGTACACTTGAGCACGCCATGGCATTTGAGTGACAATTCAAAGATATTGAAAGCTGGAGAAATCACGAGTGCACGAAAAGGAGCATTCGTTATACCCACAGCTTTTTTGCACTGTGAAACTACATTGTTGTCCTGAGTAGTGTTACAGGGTCAATGATATGCGATGCTTCAAGTCATTTCCTTTGTGCACAACACTAAGCAAACGAAAAGTGCAAGTTTGTAGATAAACTGGCAAGTGTATATCTTGCTTCAACCTAATAATACATGTGCTATGGTAAAAGCTCACTTTGGTGAAGTAGGAGGTGAAGCTTTCTAAAACAATGTCCTGAAAAAGTTTCCAAACTACCACTTGGCTCAATCCTTGTGAGATTGATTCAAGGAAATGTAACAAGAAGGTAGAGATGTTAAATATTTTACAGCGCAACTGCCCACACTATGGAATCTCCATGCGTAAGCTGAGGCAGACAATGTTATTCGTTGTGGTCTGTATTTATGGTTATATTTACACATGTGCTTGCACACGCTGGTCTGCTTAAGGCATGTTTGCACTAGAGCGATCCAACGCTGACACGACCCCGACGCAGATGATCAGCTAAGTTACCCGCCGACAATGGCACCTGACAGTCTGGTCACACTAAGCCGAAAACAACGACGCTTCGAAAGACAGCCCGTTGTCGTCGTGTAGCATGATGGTAGACCAAAAACACCAGCAAAGCGTATCAGCAGACTTGTCGCCCGCAGATTGTCAGAAGATCGATTGTAAAGCAAAAATTTTCCTTTGTCGTCCATTCTAAGAACTAAGAGAGAGATATTAGGGGGAGGTAGAAGGCCTCGCACACTACTTAAAGGTGTTCTACAACACTAGTGAACAAGACATTTTTCATTTGTGGTTTGCAGAGACCGATAGGTGGAAATAATTTTAGCATAGGTCTAAGTGCCATTATCACTCGTTTTAGTATTTCAATCACACAACAAACTACACATCGCCGCCGACCATATCACTACGTAGTGGCGCTCGCCTGACCTTTGCGGGTGGAAATGACACCAGAAGGTTGCCGCCATTAGATTGTATAAATGTATCACTAGAAGCGATAGTGGGTAGGATAAAACTGAGGTTACTAACCTGTTTCATTTTTCATCTCTGTGCTTCTTCATTAAACCCTGAACAGACACAACCACAATAAAAATGATCACGGTGACTACAAAGCACGACAGAGATACTGGCGGCACTCAATTTTTAGCTTGCACGGGTTAGATATTCATACGAAACACCTCTTTTTCTTTCTTCCCTCTTCTTGCTTTCTGGAGTATACGAGCTGTCTTTATCTGCACATGCACTGTAGAAAAGGTGCAGTGCACCATTTTTTGTTGGGCGGTTCATCTAACAGCACGCAAAGGCGCTACAGTACTTCACTGTCCTGGTTCCACTAGTGGTTTTCTCAGAATAAGAGAAAGGCACTTGTGATGTTGTAAAAAACAGCAGAAAATGCCTCGCTTCGACACAGCAGCTCTCACTCACGCTCTGGCAAGCCAGGCGTTAGGCAAGACATCTATTATGGTAGCAACAAGGTCAACAATACAGTGAAAAAAAAACAAGCAACAGCGGGGTGCGAGGTTCCCTTGAGTAGGCACTTCTAGCATATTTGGTTAGGGGAGCCCTCCGACGACACGGGCAACTGAAATGCGGTCAAGAGACCCTGTGAAAATCGAGTTGAAAGTTGACACTCTGGTTTTTGTTTGCGTTAGGCAAGAAATCTATTATGGTAGCAACAAGGTCCACACTACATTGAAAAAAAAACTAAGCAACAGTGGGGTGCGAGCTTCCCCTGAGTAGGCGCTTCCAGCATATTTAGTGGGGGGAGCTCTCCGAAGACTCGGGCAAGTTAAATGCGGTCAAGGGACCCTGTGAAAATCGAGTTGAGGGTTCACACTCTGGTTTTTGTAGTTTGAATTTTCTAAGTCAAATAACTTGCTGCATTGGTGCGTACTTCAGTGTACACAACACACGAATAAAACATAAGCGGTTGAAAAGTGTTGGAGGGCTCCTTTAATGGTCATCCTGTGCACTCCTGAAAAGTCATTCCTTCGCTTTGTCTTCGTCTGTCCCGACTCCCGGGCTCCTCACCCAAAAAAAGGCCAATGGCGACACCCGGAGAATGGCTGAAAATGAGAAGCAGGCGCAAAATTTTTGTGCAAGTTTAGTAGGTGTCACTGTGTGTGCGCACCAGTGTGACTCGAGAATTGGCCAACTAAAGGCTGTGGGCAGGACAAGGCGCGAACGGAGCCTCCCTGAGACCGTAGGCAGACTTTTTGTGACTTTGCAGTAAACATCGGACGACTACTAGACAAAAAACGCCCCCAAAGACAATCAGCTGACCGAAATAAGTGTCGAGTTGCTCTATTTTACACACGCCTTTACGCATACAACTTATACTACTACGGTGTCCACACTTACACCTGAATTTCCAGTGACAATTTACTGCTTCAAGTATGACTGTTTTGAAAAATGATAGCAGTGCAGAAAATAAATGTTCAATGTCTTGCTCACCCCGTATTCAAAGAAGGAAATAATTTCAGACACCACAGCATGGATTGTTTTTTGTCCTTTGCAAAGCAAGGCAGCGGGAATCTCTTAGCATTATAATCGCAAATAATGTTCATGAAATAACATTTGCTAAACTAGAATGATATATGAATGTTCAGCTTCCAGCCAACCACTGTTTCAGACTTGACCGTTGAATAAAATGCACACAGCCTCGCGAAAGTTTTTCTCTTGTTACCCACACTAGTGCACTCATACGAACCTTATACTTTGTGTACAAATCTTTACTTGCGTGATGCTTCACAGAGCACGTTGCTACAAGAAGTGCTTTGCGAAAGACCATACAACTGTTTGCAAAAAGTGCTAGCTACAAAATGTGTACATGTATGGATGGCTGAAGACATTCAAGCGTGTGTTTTAATACCGGAACATCTAAAAAATGGCAGAAAGGGGACGACAGAAGCTTTGAATAAAAAAATCTGTGAATGAAATTTACGTCAACCTACGTTTTCACAAGTTCACTCCTCTTCCTCAAGGATAGAACAGAACTTCGAGGAAGACAAGTTTGTTGGTCAGCTCGATACGATTCCTTTTAACAGATTTTTTTTACATAACTGCAGCACATGTTTCTTGTGAAGCAAAACCTTGCACATCGTCTTCTAACTAGTGTAACTATCATGCTTTAAAGTGCTCCAGAAGCTTCGTGACAAGAAAAACGAGCATGCTCTCTGCGCATGCTTTAATGATGCATTTACTAATGCAACCTTCACAGACTACGTTATGGCAGAATTGTAAGCACGAAGTAAGCACACTGACACAATTTTGCTTAGCCTAATAAACATTACAAAGATTTCCTCACTACAAAAGCTCTCAAGCGGCAAAATTTTAGCAAAGCTAAGAAATTGTGGAGCTCACAGTGGTGTGCTTGAGTTTGGCGAGAAATCACAATGCTTTAAACAGGAAACAGTATATGAAAAATAATCTGCTCATAGGAACATGTTTCCATGAAAATATGGTAGTCGCGCATCTGGTAATTTTGTCCTTTTATAAATCTGATATATATTAATATAATTCTAAGTATAATAATACTTTAGGTTTTTAGATCTGAAAACAGATATAGCAACATGCGATACACCATAGTGCATCGCTGAGGATAAATCGACCATCCAGCATTCATTTAAGATGCATCAACATCACACTGTACACGGGCCTCTACTATGTGGCTGTCAATGCAGTCTGACTACCAGGACAGGGAAAATGTTTGAAATTCATTTTCCTTTGGAGCAACATTGACGTACTGACAAGGCTAAAGAAATTGTATAAAAAAGCAATGATACATGAACCCCTGTTCCGTGCTAGGCGTTTTAGCAACCACACTCTCGTTTGAATTTTCTATGCAGGTGCAGCACAACCATGCTTCTCCAAACCCTCCCTAATATCTTATGGTACTATTACTCGCAGTATATGTTTTGTGAGTACAGGTATGTAGAAACATCTGGACATTTACACAATGGAAGTGGCAAACCATGTTCAGTGGTTTGAGCAAGCTCGATGTCTTCTGAAAGAACCAAGTCGTGAAGTAGGAGCCGACCCCGCTAAAAGTGAACTTTTCAATATGAGGAATGAAATGTCTACTTCTGCACACTTTTGAAGCTTGAGCAAGACCACTTTCTCGAACAGCACGGCAGTTGGCAATTGCTAGAACAGCTGTTGTCTCAATATTTCTTCTAACGAAGCAGTTCTGCAAAACATGTTAATAAAGCTACTACAGCCACAGCAAACACTTACAATCAGTAAAGTTGAAGTCAATGTCATGCCGAACACACATGTTGTGCAGCATGGTGCATGCCACCACTATTTTGGTGCACATCAGTGGACTATACTGTAGAGCACCCCCGGACTGCTACTGGCACCTGGAGCGTGCTTTGAGAACCACAAAGGTCCTCTCAATGACTTGCCTCGTCCGAGTGTTGGCCGAGTTATACTGCTCCTCGGCAGGACCAACCAGAGACCTTACAGGGGTGAGCAGCCATAGCTCTAAGGCATACCCAGAGTCATCTTAAAAGAGGGAGGCACTATGGTCGCCAGTGGGAGCAAACGCATGCCACATCAGCTCTGTCGATTTGTGAAAGTTTACGCAGGTTTTTCGAACTTTACCCTGGAAAGGGGCACATTATCGGACAGATCAAGTCATCGCTAACCCACGGATACCAGCTTTTTGGGTGAGCCTGAGATTTACCACCTTTAAGGCTCGTAAACTGCAAGAACTATACGAGTGAGCATCTAGGCCTAACGGTGGTTGGGCCTGGCGCATAGCGCGCCGAACTCGAAGACTGAAAGAGCAGCCGAGATGGACGTAGACGAGGCCGGGACAGGGAAAACCATGGACCACAGAACTGAAAAAACAAGAAGCGTTTGCACGAGTGAAGGCGAAGACGCTGACAGCGTTGCAGATGGGTGGGTTGAAGTTACGCAAAAAAAAGAGAATGCGCCAGCCAAAACAAGGTGGTGAGACAAGAAGACGCCCGTTCACCAAGCCCGATGCGCCAAGATTGTCGAAGCATCGTCAGCAAGGTTCTACGAGCACGCAAGATACCCAGACTGCCCAGGGACGATATCAAGGTAATTGTAGGACCAAGGAACGGGCTGAATATACGGAGCACGTGCGGTGTGAGTGTTGATGAGGCGATACGCAATGGAGCAGGAGTGGGCGACGACGAGATGATCACTATCTGCTCCAACCCCACGCAAAACGTTTTGGTGATAAGCATACCGAAGGAAAGCACAGCGACGAAAACCGCCAAGATGAAGGTTTTCACTATCAACGGAAAGAGGTACGAAACAAACGCATATGTTTCGGCGCCTGAGAATATGACAAAAGAAATTATACGTAATGTACCTCTTAAATATATTCAAGATCAGCTCGTGGAAGCGCTGGTGAACAAAAGAAACCCCTCTCTAACGTATGCAAACAAGCTCGGTAGTACGACCAACATGATACTACTCTATGAAGAAACCCAGTTCCTACAATGGTTTACTTCAACAGCGTTATGATAGGAGTAACTCTGTACCGGAAACAGATGAACTTCTGCAGGGAATGTGGCAGGCTCGGCCACAGACCTGACGTGTGCCCAAGACCAGGTATGAAACTGTGCCCAATTAGTGGAATAAAGAACCCCATCAATGGACACGAGTGTACGCCCCAGTGCTCAATATGTGGTGAGGTGCATTCTACGGCTGACCGGATGTGCAAGGCCAAATACAAGGTGCCGCACATAGTGAAGCAGAGAAGGTGGAAGGCCAGGTTCAGAAACTTTCAAGAGCAAACCCCGTCACCATCAGATAGCAAGGCTGGTGCGGTGGAAGAAGGCCGCCTTAGTCACTCGATATCCAGAACCCGCTCTCAACCGGTCATGGGTCGTTCAACCAGATCCGGATCCTCCTCGCCGGTGAAAAGACGGAGCAAAAGTCACAGTACGAGCAGAAGTCCGAGTCGGAGCAGAAGCCGCAGCCAGAACCAACACCACTCCCAACAAGACATAATAGAGGCCACATCTGGCGGGAAAAAGAAAGGGCCACGCAAAATCAACTGGCGCGCCATAGTCACGGGAACAAAGGCAGACCCTGCGCAGGGGCACCATCTCTCCGGCCAGCCGAGGGCAGCCGCCGACCCTCGTCTGGTGGCGAGGATGGAGAACACGGAGAAAGAGAGTAGGGAGCTTAGAAAAGAGTTGGCCAAGGCCTGAAGGCAGAATGAAAAATCAACGCGGAAAATTGAGAAGCTACAGCAGACACTGAACGAAATCATTAAGCGAATGGGAGGACACCCCGCAGAGACCCCATCCTCTGGTGCCTCCTCGTCCCATGGAGCTGCCGACGAACGTGACACAACTTCAGCAGCACGAGACGGGGACACGTACATGTGCTGTGGAGGTGAATATGAAGCGTCGGCCGCGGTGGGCTTTAAGCGTAAAAGCCCAAGCGATTCTCAACATTTTGAAGGCACTGAAAGTCACGCGCAAGAACCGAAGCGGGCAAGACTGGCAGGCCGAAAGATAGACGCAATCGCAGAAATGGTAGACAAGATAACCAACTAGGCTGAGCGACTGTTTCAGACACTCCTCATTCGGCTGAAAAAGAAGGGACGCACGGACAGTCGCGTTCCCCCAACGCCTTTGAATAGCAACCATGGCTGCGTACCACAAGTTTGTCGGCAGACGCACTATCTGGCAACGGAACTGGAGAGGCTTCAAAAACAAAAAAGCTACAATGGTGCAATATATGAAAACTCTCTCGAAAAGCAAACTTTCCGACGTGATTGCTTTGTAAGAACCTTTCGACCGGGCTCTGCTACCGGGCTATGTGGCGTGTGGCTCTCCGTGCGAATGCACGAGGAAGGACATAAAGGTGTGTACCCTGGTTAAGAGAGGGACGACCTTTATCGACCATTAATTTCATGTCAGCAAAGAGTCGGACATAGGCCACAACCTGATTGAGGTCGTGCCCTGCATTGAAAACAGGAAGACCGGCTTATTCGTGCTTAACGTGTACAGCCCCCTTCAAAAAGGAGCCTCAGGCACAACTTTGGCGCCCTTTTTCGTGAAGCGATTGCCAAGGCCGCCTCCAGTCCCTTCCTAATCTGCGAGACTTCAATGAACCGCACACGCAATGGAGATATGGAGCTGGCTCGCCCAAAGGGAAGAGGCTATCCGAACGGATGGACGAGCTTGGCTTGGTTCTACTTGGTTTGGTATTTGGGGTACGACGCCGCATCTGGGATGGGTGACTCACGACCACAGCTGTTACAGGTTGCGGTCATCTGGGCTGCTTGCTCCTGGGTCCCCGGATCCTGCGAGCTGGCTGGCACCGACCGCCTGCCTCTTCCTTGGCCTACCGAAACCCTTCTGAGGCCTAACTTGGATGAAATCGGCGCCTCAATCTGGCAACGCGGAACTTTCGTATCACCTCATGACGTCAACTGGTATATAAGCGCCATCTTTCAGCCGCCTACTTTGGGTACGACGCCGCATCTGGGATGGGTGACTCACGACCACTGCTGTTACAGGTTAGTTATATGAGGGGTGCTGCCTGTACCAAGTGTAATCATTCCTGTCTCATTGCAGTGTCGTGCCCACCAGAGTTTTGCGATGTGCTGAAGCGAGTGTTGTGTTTGCCGTATAAGTTGTGCTCTGATGCCTTGAGGACATTGCTAATGCTTTCTGGTAACGTCGAGTCGAATCCGGGACCAATGAGCAGAACTGAAGCTGATTCGTTTGCTTCGGCATTAGAAACAATGAAAAAACTTGAAGCTGATCACACTGCGATGTCAGCTGACCTGAAACGACTAAGTGGCGAGCACGAGGCTACTAAAAATGAGATCAAATTACTCCATGCTAAAATCGCTGCCCTCGAGGCAACACTTGTTTTGCAAAATAACGCAGGAGGACCCACTGACAATGCTCTGCTACACGTTTCGGATCGGCTAACGGAAATCACGTCTAGATGCGACAATGCTGAAAATAGGCAGCGGCAGTCAAACCTTCTCTTCTTTGGAATTGAGGATAGCGAACCAGAGGATTGGGTCCAGTCCGAGGAAAAAATGATTGATTGATATGTGGGGTTTAACGTCCCAAAACCACTATATGATTATGAGAGACGCCGTAGTGGAGGGCTCCGGAAATTTAGACCACCTGGGGTTCTTTAATCCGAGGAAAAAATAATTAACTTTTGTTCTGAACGACTCGACATACAAACTAGTGCACAGTTTGAACGGGTTCACAGACTTGGCAGGTTCACCGAGAGAAAAAACAGACCAATAATCGCAAAACTAACCTTCTTCAAAGATAAACAGCAGATTTTGTCCTCTGCACGAAAACTAAAAGGTTCAACGTTTTCAATCGGCGAAGAATTTTCGCCGGTGACGCGACAGGCCAGGTGCAAATTAGTGAGCTTTGCCAAAGCCCAAAATAAGGCTTTCAAAGTGTCAGTTGACAGGTTGCACATTGATCAAAAAACATACGTCTATGACATCAACACGGACCCAGTTGTGCTATCAAGCAGATAGCTAAAGTCGAACAAGTCCTTGCAAGATCCCAACGTGACTTCACTTCATACCATTCCTACATTATCACTGTCATCTACTAATATCCGCAGCCTGGTGCCGAAACGGGATTTAGTCTGCTCATTTCCAGATGACAGTGACTGCGACATACTTGCCCTTACTGAAACGTGGCTAAACACAGATATCACCGATATCGAAATTTTTCCCGATCGTAACAACTTCCACATATATCGAAATGACCGTAAAAATAAGCGTGGCGGAGATGTACTTCTTGCAGTAAGAAAGACTGTGCAATCATATGTTATCAATGTTCACTCTTATTTAG
This sequence comes from Rhipicephalus microplus, assembly GCF_013339725.1. Classification (NCBI taxonomy): domain Eukaryota; kingdom Metazoa; phylum Arthropoda; class Arachnida; order Ixodida; family Ixodidae; genus Rhipicephalus; species Rhipicephalus microplus. Next base: position 175,971,530 of record NC_051168.1, read on the forward strand.
AAATGATTTGGGTTGCCTGTGTTACAAAGTTCACCACACTACTTATCGGCAGTTGCTACCGGCCCCCTGATTGTTCCCATTCATTTGTAGACGACTTGCGCAGTAGCATAACCCAGGCCACTAATTTATGTCGCACCGATGCCATCTACATTTTCGGCGACATTAACTTTCTTGAATTAGATTGGATCTAATTGTCTTCCTCTTGTCGCAATTCCACGGAATTTATAAACCTTGCGTTAGATTTTAACCTTTCTCAAATAGTAAACGAACCTACGCGCGGCTATAACATCCTTGACCTAATTCTTATGACAGTTCCTGAAACAGTAGGTACCGTTCTTAACATAGATGGTTTTAGCGACCACAGCCTCCTCCAAGTAACTCTTAACATTCCACTACCTTTCTCCGGCACCAACCGCAAAAATATTCGCGACTATAGTGAGGCCAACTACAGCCAATTTAACGCCGAACTCGAAATTTTTTACAACGACACATTCCTACCCCTTTTCGACCGTCGTTCAGTAAATGATAACTGGGTGCTGTACCGAGATAAACTATGTACACTAACTAATCAGTATGTCCCCCTCGTAAAAGTGAAAAACGATAAAACAAACCCATGGTTTACGAAATCTCTCAGGCAACTCAGAAATAAAAAGAAACGTTTATACCGCACAGCTAAACGCCATGACAGGCCCTCTGCGTGGCAGACATACAAGAATTTTATGAAAAGCTACTGCGTGGCAGTACAATCTGCTAAACTTAAATATTATTCTGTCGATCTACCTTCCCTCTTAAAATCAAATTCCAAGAAGTTCTGGTCACTTGTTTCTCCTCAACAACATGGCCAACAAATATCTTTGCTAGATGACGACCATGTCCCTCTTTCAGATAGTCATTGCACATCAGCATTTAACGCATTTTTTTCATCCGTTTTTACCCTGGAAGACCATTCCGACGTACCATACGTTCCCGAACTTGACATTGCATACATGGAACCTACAGAAATAACTGCCGAGGGTATTTCTCTTCTAGTTAATAACCTCAAGCTTTCCACTTCAGCTGGCATCGACGACATCAATTCTAAAATTATCAAAAACACCGCCTCCGTTTCTGTTAACATTTTGTATCACCTTTTCAGGCAATCTTTAGCGACAGGTCCACTCCCTTCTGACTGGAAAATTGGTAAAATAGTGCCTGTGTTTAAAACCGGTAATAAGCATTTACCCGAAAGTTACCGTCCAATTTCTCTTACTTGTATATGCTGTAAACTTCTTGAACACATAATCGCTTCCCATGTTTTCCGACACTTAGAATCAAATAAGTTCTTCTTTCTGAACCAACACGGATTCAGAAAGCGTTTTTCTTGTGAAACACAGCTGCTAGAACTAACAACCGAGCTGCATTCTAATATGAACAGTAACCTTCAGACTGATTGTATCTTCCTCAATTTTTCTAAAGCAATTCGATCGCGTAGCCCATTGCCGCCTGATTTCTAAATTATCTGCCCTCCGATTAGACTCTCTTATCCTATCTTGGCTTCGCAACTTTCTTTCACTTCGTCAGCAGTTTACTATAATTAACAATTCCCCTTCTCCTCTTTCCCACGTAACTTCTGGCGTTCCACAAGGGTGCGTCCTCGGCCCCCTACTGTTTTTAATCTATATAAATGATCTGCCAAATAACATATCTTCCTGCATGCGTACTTTTGCAGATGATTGCATAATTTACCGTCCTATATCATCCCCCGACGACCACTTAACTCTACAAAGCGACCTTCACCGCATTAATGACTGGTGTAACAAATGGTTAATGTCCCTGAACACGGAAAAATGTAAGATAATCTCCTTTACGCACAAACAAAACGTTTGCACTTTCCACTACACTATCAATAATTCTGCATTATCACAGGCAGCATCCTATAAGTATCTTGGTGTCCATTTCACACCCAATCTCTCCTGATCTCACCACATCACCACCATTAGCGCGAAAGCCTCCAAGTCCTTAGGATATTTACGCCGTAATTTACATAGCTGTCCTGCTCACGTCCGTCAACTAGCCTATCAAACCTTTGTCCGTCCCCAGCTTGAATTTGCCGCTGCTATCTGGTCCCCTTATCACAAATACTTAATTAACATGCTTGAAGCCATTCAGAATAGGGCGGCCCGTTTCATTTCACGCAATCATGACTATCACAGCAGCATAACGCAAATTAAAAACAATCTTTCTCTTCAACCCCTGAGCACTCGTCACGACATTTCCTTTCTTTACCTCTTTCACAAATACGTGTACACCAACAGACCCCTCCCACTCCACCTCGATGTTCCTTCCATTGCTTCACGTAGGTTGCATAATCACTTCAGTTTCAAGCGAATATACGGGGCAACTGATTCATTCAACTCATCTGCTCTTCCTCGCGCCATACGTTTGTGGAATGGTCTTCCAGATAACATCGCATCTGTATCAGACAATAATTCTTTCGGTCAGTTGCTGCTTACTCTCTTCTCACAATAGACTTGCCACTGTTCTGCACAATTTTTTAGTGTCGGATTTTGTGCCCGATTATGTTTGTTGCACACTGGAAATGTTTTCTGTATATGGGCATAGGTTTGTGCGTTTTTTGGTGCTTTTTCTATTGTATGTTCTGCAACTTTTAAACAAATTACCGCACGTCGTTGAGGTAAAGCCAGCTGGCTATCTTTGGTTGATGTCGCCTTCGTATGCTATAATGACTGTATTCGGTTCCCACTGTCGTGTGCGCACTATGAAATCGCCTTTTCTTTTTTGTTGTTATCGCCTGTTAACTTCAACTTATATTGCAAACCGCGTCATATTTTCATTGTGCTGATACGCTTTGTAACGCGTGAATTAATTTTGTGTGATCTGTCAAACTTCATCAATTACCCCCCTTACTCAATGCCCTGTAAAGGGCCTGTAAGGAATTTTAAATAAAAAAAATACTCAATGAACCAGCATCGCACACCTTGATTGGACAGGGCGCGTGCCACGATACGTCCCCTGATGTCTCCATTTGGTGAGACGCGGTGCGATCACCTGGTCGAACCCCTTTGAGGATCTCGGGAGCGACTACAGAGTCCTGTGCGTGACTATGGGAGAGGATAAAGGCAAGATGAATGGCTGCCATAAAGCTAAAGTCGTGGACTGGGACAAGTTTCGAGAGCACAGAGATTGAGAGAAGCAGGAAGGGCCGATCGAGGATATCAGATAATGGTGCAGGGAACTACTCGCGGACGTTTAAAAAGCTACAAAAGAAATAGAATGACCAGATAGGCGAAAAGAACCTAAAGGTGGCGACAGGCCCTTCGGAAGCGTCAATGACAGCGTTCTCGAGCCGTGCAGGGTAGACAGCCGGCTTGCGCATCTTGTATAGGCCAAGAAATCTATGCAGCGAAGAGCGAGTCAGCAGAAACTTAACAGGAAGAAACGCAAGAAGATTGCCGAGATTAGCCTAGAGATTGAGGCCCACTGCGTTCGACTGTGCGAACAGGAGTGGTAAAAGCTATGCGATGCGATGGACGAAAACATGAGTGCGGGGCTCACGTCGAAAATTCCCAGGCACCTGTTGAACCCAACCAGCACGAGAACGGCGACTCGTGTCCAGATGGCCAAGCTGTGACACTAGTACAAAGACGACCCACAGGCTTTCGTGGAGGAGATAATCTAGACGCACCTCATTCGCCCGGCAGGCGAGAGTGACATGGAATACTGCGGGGCTCCCAACGAGCAACTAGACGCGAAATTTTTCATGCAGGAAACTCGAGCAGTCCTCCAGCTACTGAAGACTAAATCGGCGCCCGGTCCTCACAACATCACCAACCGAATTCTGAGGAACCTGAACGATAATGCCATCGAGAAGCTATGGCAGTATATCAACGCATGCTGGAAGGAAGGCCGTATTCCGCAAGAATGGAAGAAAGCGGATGTCATAATAATGCCCAAGCCTGGTAAACCGCTGAGGTTCGAAATATGAGGCCGATATCTCTGACGTCCTGCGTCTGGAAAGTCATGGAGCACGCTTGCCTCAACAAGGTGATTATGATCCTCAAGAGGCGGAATGTTTTTGGCACTCACATCATCGGCTTCCACAGAAGACTTTTGACGCAGGATGTTATGCTGCTAATCCAGGAACACGTCGTTAACGCACCAGCACGCACGCACGCGCCCTGCTCGGGTTAGACCTCAAAAGCGCCTTCGATACAGTAAAACACGCTGCTATTTTGGGCAAGATCAGCCAACTAGGTCTTGCTTCAAGGTTCCACCGGTACGTCAGCAGCTGCCTGACCGGAAGTAAGGTGACGGTGAAAGTCGACGGTGCCCCACCATGAACCGTTGACATGGGGGGTGCGGGTACGCCGCAGGACTCGATGCTTTCTCCCATGCTTTTGAACCTCTTCATGATCGGACTACCGGAGCGTCTCGACGCAATAGAGGGCATCAATCACACGATCTACGCAGACGACGTGACCGTGTGGACCGCAGCGAATATGAGCATTGGTAAAATGCAAGAGATAATGCAGCAGGCCGTCCGGGCGGTGGAGCGGCACCTCGAAGGCATGGGACTCGTCTGCTCTCTCGATAAAGCGGAAATCCTCCTGCATAGACCACGCAAAAAAGGACCTGATCCGCACGCTGTACTGGACGCCCGTCGCTTGGGCATCACGTCACGATGAAGGAGGGGACCCGAATACCAACGGTGCCCAAAATATGAGTGCTCGGCCTGTGGCTGGAAGAGAACGGTGCGAACCACAAGCTGGTAGCGCGACTGCAAAAGTGACCGACGCGACGCACCTTGTGCGTCGAGTAGCGAAACAAACGAAAAGGTCTAAAGGAACACAACGTGGCGAAGTTAACACATGCGTACGCACTGAGTCACATAGGGTATGTCGCCGCGTATGCCGACTGGAACAGAAGCGAAAGCGAGAAGCTGAACGCAGTGATTCATCGAGCGTTCAAGGTAGCCCTGGGTTGCTCCGGTACACAGAAACCCGTAGGCTTCTGGAGCTGGGTGTGCACAACCCCCTCGACAAGATAGCACAAGCACAGAGCATCACACAGCTCGAGAGGTTGTCTGGCACAAGAACAGGAAGACGCATTCTCGACCTGCTCGGGATTCGATATCATGAGGCACGTGGACTGAAGGAAGCACAGCTACCGGAAGCCAGGAACGCCATATTGACAGAAAACATCCCCAGGAACATGCATCCTGTTCACGACTTGCAACGATGCAGATGCAGAGCTGTCACATTCCTAAATGCGCATGGAAGCCAAAAGGGTGTCCTCTTCGTCGATGTGGCCAGGTATCCACTGTCGGCTGGCGGCGGTGATGGGGGACTCACGGAACCCCCGCCGCTACCTGTGAACGAGCGAGGCGAAGTTGAGCCGCTAACACTACCACCACTGTTACTGCTACGACCACAACGACTGCAGCGACAGCGGCAACATCAACAGCAAGTACGGTCAGCGCCGGCGTGACCTGCTTTCTCTATGGCAGTCCTGGATACAGCAGGAAAGGTTCGGGTCACGGCATCAGCACGACTGCCATCATCCGAAGCTGCAGAGGAGATGGCCATAGCTGTATCGGTGCTCCACAGTGGTGCGGACGACACCCTGGTTATTGATTGATTAGTGGGGTTTAACGTCCCAAAACCACCATATGATTATGAGAGACGCCGTAGTGGAGGGCTCCGGAAATTTTGACCACCTGGGGTTCTTTAACGTGCACCCAAATCTGAGCACACGGGCCTCGACATTTCCGCCTCCATCGGAAATGCAGCCGCCGCAGCCGGGATTTGAACCCGCGACCTGCGGGTCAGCAGCCGAGTACCTTAGCCACTAGACCACCGCGGCGGGGCGACACCCTGGTTATTAGCAATTCTAAATCAGCGATTCGGGGCTATATTAAGGGCTGGGTGTCCGAGGAGGTGGTACGCATGCTTAACGCCAGAGCTAGGGACTTCGCGTAAGGCAAGATTACTGACAAGGCCCTCAAGTGGTTTCCCGCTCACATTGGGGACATTGCAACTATCAACAACAACGCCCGTAAAACTAGCAGCAACAACGCCAACAGCCAAAGACTAACGGGCTTCCCGCCCAACCATAACGAGCGCGCCCACCTCGTCGCGAGGCAACTTACCCGCCGCGACGCAGCCAAGCAGGGAGCAGTCGCCGCCGTGGTTGGCAGGAGCACCGGCCGAGGCACGGTGGTGGCCACAGGCACCGGTAATGCCGCAATTACCACCCCCACCACGTCCACTGCTGTGGCAACTGAAGTTGGTGCAGAACAGGCAAGGCAACAGAGAAGCGCCGACTGCTATGGAGAAGAATTTCCTGCCACGTACCACGACGTGCTTGAGCACTATAGGAAAGACCGGAAGAAGTTGCTGCAACCCCACGTGCGCCTGGACAGGTCGCAAGCAGTGGACCTTAGAAGGCTGCAGACGGGCACGTTCATCAACCCCTACCATCTGCACCGCCTATGGCCCACGCTGCACCCGTCGCCTGGGTGCCCATGGTGCACGCACGAACGGGTTGATACGGTACATATATTTTGGCAACGCGAAAGAGATGAAGATGGGCCATGAGAAAGCATGACTTCACATGAGGGACCCACCGAGATGGGGTGCCTTCCTGAGCGATGGCAAGCCGCCCTTCTCAGCAACGCCCTCGAATACCAGGTGTGGGCCGTCCAGCGGGCCAGGGCCGTCGCCGAGGACCTCAAACGATGTGTCCCTGGCAGCCTAGCCCCGGGCACAGCAACAATCATTGGGTAAATAAAGTTTATTCAACTCAACCTTAACAGAAGAGTAAGGGTGTACTCATGTCGTAGGTGATGAGCCGAAATAAACAAAAACCTAAAGATATCTCATATATATATATATATATATATATATATATATATATATATATATAGTTAGTTAATTTTCTCCTCGACTAGCTTCAACACTAGCTAAGGAGGAAAGATATTTGAGGTTCAGCATGGGTCGCCTTGATGACTCTAGTGCACGGTGGCAGCGCGAAGGAAGAGCCGTAGTCCGGTGAAGAGACGCTTTATTGCAGCCTCAGGTGTTTGCCCGAGTCCAAGCCCGAACCTCCGCTCTCTTTTCAAATTCAAACATCCTCTTTTCAACCCTCGGTTGAACGAAAAGTCTTCAGAAACACCAATGACATGTTAGAACTCGCATTATCACAACCAATTGCAGAAACACCTTCATAACAGGTAGTACATTGGTTAAAACCACGTTACCAAATAGAACACGCAAAGGTTCTGCGCGTGGGACACTCTCTCCCATGCCTGGCCGTGCTGCTTCCGTCGGCAGCCGTTCTCACGCTCAACCCCCGTCAGTTCTCTCGTTAATTTTTGCTTTGTAGAAGCCTCCTTAAGAACACTGAGTACACCGTTGGGCTCCCTGCACTCACCAGGTGTGCATGCGACAGCGAGGCGCCCCGACATCCTAACAACAGCGTGGGAGATTATGCTCATCTCCCTGCCGCCACTATGTCTCGGTCAGCCAAGTGGTCGCGTCCCCACGTCATTCTCAAGGCACGCGTGCATGCTAACAATGGCTTAAACTCAGACGGTGGTGCCTGACCTACCTCTTGCCAGACGCTTTTCGAGCAAGCTTCCCCCTTCTAATCCTGAACGGGGGCGACCTTGACGGTTCCACTCGTGGACTGTGCGAACGAAGAAGTCTCCTTCCTTTCCCGTGCTTGGGGTCTTCCGCGTTCGCCTTCGCGGAACCGATCGGCTTCGTTAGTTGACGGGTCGGGAACTGGCTACGTGCTCTACATCAGCCGCATTAATTGCGCTGCACCCAACACGCTGGTAATTGGTGCCTTATACTAACACACACACACCACATATATATATATATATATATATATAAATATATATATATATATATATATATATATATATATATATATATATATATATATATATATATATATATACCACAAACAAAAGTGATGATGGTCTGGGTAAGATTATCCGTAGGGAAGAAGACGCACGTACGAAGTGATTTTATTGATGTTTCGGCCGCGGGTCCGGCCTTCATCAGAATCATCGGAATTCTGATAAAGGGGCCGGACCCGCAGCCGAAACGTCAATAAATCACTTCGTACGTGCGACTTCTTCCCTGAAGATATATATATATATATATATATATATATATATATATATATATATATATACATATATATATATATGTATATATATCGGATCCTGCACACGGCAAGTTATCTTTTCACCCACTTTTCTTTCTTATCATTTACATTTGACCTATTATTTTACCCTACACCTTCCTTGGCATTATTGTCTATTAGATCTCATAAATATTGTGTAAAACACGAAAAACGAGCCCTTCAGAATACAGTTGTTTCCCATATATATAAATAAATATATATATATATATATAGGTATGGGATATGCAACAACGGGATCGTTGTCAACAAGGATAAATATAGTTATTTCCCAACAGTTTCAGGAGGGGTCCTCCCATCACCAGGGGATGAGTTATACTAACATGAACTTCCAAACTTCGTTGCTGCCGAGTCCCTCTCGCCTTGAAAGATGTTTGCGAGAGTGAGAGAGAACTAAAAAAAGAAAGAAAGAAAGAAAAAAAAGTAAAAAGACGAATAGAACAAAGAAAAAAGAAAAAGAAAAAAGAAAGAAAACAAAAAAGAAGAAGAACCACTGTCAAAACTGAGAATGAAACCAAATGTCCGTGTACGTCCACATCCGGTTCTTATCACGAGCTGGTCAGTTCTCGACGTGTATCAGGCCACCCAAGATTGTCGCCGCGGTGGCGGGAGAGGTCCGTGACGGCGTGCGTAAAGAAAGGGTTTCCCCTTAATGGGTCGGTCGGCTCTTTAAATTTAATCTTCGTCCGTTTCCCTTCAATGGTCATCAAGTGGTAGGCGAACATAAACACTTTGTATGTGCATGTGAAAAAAAAGAAAAAAAGGGGAAAAACAGAAAAAACAAAAAAGGGCAGTGTACACGTACAAGTCAGTCAGAAAAAACAAGCATGGTCTCCAGCTATCAATCTTTGTCACCAATTTCCTTCTGGCTCATTTCTCGGAGGCAGCAGAGTCTTCCGGGGTCCTCGGTGATGCCGGCTACTAATGTGCGGAATTTGAAAATAAATCATGCCTCACGCTGTTCGCGCTCGCGCCTGTTTGAGAAACCGGACTACAAAAGAGTTACGCTGATATTTTCAAAACTGTGGTTTGGCAGGCGCAGATGTCTAGATAAAGGTAGCTTCGGCAGTGAAGTGGCGTGGTACCGGTGATTATTGAACCGTAGCTGAAATGATTTAATTGATATGTGAGGTTTAACGTCCCAAAACCGCTATATGATTATGAGAGACGCCGTAGTGGAGGGCTTCGGAAATTCTGACCACCTGGGGTTCTTTAACGTGCACCCAAATCTGAGCACACTGGCCTACAACATTTCCGCCTACATCGGAAATGCAGCTGCCGCAGCCGGGATTCGAACCCGCGATCTGCGGGTCAGCAGCCGAGTACCTTAGCCACTAGACCACCACGGCGGGGCCCGCAGCCGAAATCGCGTGTCTGTTTGGCCGATATATTCTTGTCCGCAGATGTTGCAATGTAGCATGTATATTACGTTACTAGAGTCACAATTAAGTCTTTCAGTTATGCAGAATTTGAACTCCGAGAAGTTCGTTTTGTATATATATATATATATATATATATATATATTATATATATATATATATATATATATATATATATAAATATATATATATATATATATATATATATATATATATATATTATGCAGAAGAATCGTTTCGGTTGCCACAAGGTTACAAGTAATAAAGTAGATGCGCATTCACGTAACTGTTTATTCAGCCAACGTTTCGACAGAAGCCACGCCTTTTTCAAGGTTATGCCTGCAAAAAGGTGGGGCTCCCGTCGAAATTCCGGCTAAATATACAGTTGTTATATGAAAGCGCAACTACTTTCATATTTGTATACATATCATACTTGTATACTATATATGTATATATATGGAGAAAGGTTTGCAAGCACCACGGAGGACAACAGGAACCGTAAAGTTTCAGCAGCTAAAGCTTGCCATTCCTGTTCATAATAAATTAAACTGGAGCAGTCACTGCGTAAATATTTGTCCTTGTCTGGTATATTTGATAACGACAGTACAATTTACACACTTGTGTGAGAATACTGCAAAAGAGCTAATATAAAACATTTTAAAAAGTTCAGAAGGCGAGCACACGGAATTCTTTTCTGTTTTTTGCAAGTATATCTTTCAAAAGAAATTCCCTAGTAACCAGCCGTCAGGCAATTTCTGTCTCTGAAAGCACCTTCGAAGGTCAGAGTCGGCCCAGATGAAGCTGACGTGAGTGCTGCCGGGCCACCTCGATATCAGCTGGGTAATGGCATCCTCAGCATCGCCGATCGCTTGTACAGTCGGGTGCGATATGAATGTTATTTCGCGAGTGTCTACCAAGAGCTAGAACAGCGCCACGGCCCATAATTCTTTTTTCAGGAGAGAGAAGCAGTAGGCAAGGTTCCCTCACCCTTCTTGCTGTTCCTGAAGCTGCGGTTACTCCCTTCCAAAGAAGGGCTTTTAAATTTTTTTCTTTACTGGCTACCGATAATAGAAGGGGACGGTATTTCATGCAACGCATTCTTCGCTATTATCAGTAATTGGACGGCATGAAGGCTGCATCTAGCATGTGCATTACGTCACTGCTGCCATGGCAAACACTGCCCGAGATGATTGATTGATTTGTGGGGTTTAACGTCCCAAAACCACCATTTGATTATGAGAGACGCCGTAGTGGAGGGCTCCGGAAATTTTGACCACCTGGGGTTCTTTAACGTGCACCCAAATCTGAGTACACGGGCCTACAACATTTCCGCCTCCATCGGAAATGCAGCCGCCGCAGCCGGGAATTGAACCCGCGACCTGCGGGTCAGCAGCCGAGTACCTTAGCCACTAGACCACCGCGGCGGGGCCGTGATGACTGCATAAGGTGCGGGCCCTCTTCCGTTTCAATTTTGCTTTTTGTTTCGCAGAGTCGCGTATTTGACAAAAAAAAATAGAAAGACGGATTGTTTGAAACTTGATTTATTTTTGGTTCATGGTCGTCAAGAAGTTCTAGGGACTCAGAGCATCGCAATTTTTGGACGAGAGAGCATGACTTACCTTATATCATCATAACAAAGGAACATCTTAAAATTAGGTGTTTTTCACAGACACTATGGAAATTAATATCCAATATTTTTTATTGGAGACGAAAAAACTCAGGGGTCTCTCTAAACTCACTGTAAAAGTACGTTTAGTGCTTACAACTTAGTCAAAACTTCGATACGCCGTCCGAGCTCTCCTTCACGTCCTTTAGCCTTTTCGGGATGGAAGCAAACAGAGATTTCAACAAATCAGGGTCTTGTTTGAAAGCATTTCACTCCATCTCAACATGTTTCCACAAAGTTGGCGCGAGACAATCGTGCCTTCATTAGTCCCCAAACATCCTCGATGATACTGAGACCAGGGCTTTTAGGAGGCCAGCAGAGCTGTGCAATGCCAAAAACATTTAAATTTTCTTGCACTGTGGTTGCGTTGTGAACAGGGCAGCCACCGTGTTTGAAATAAAAGTATCCGTCAGGAAATGGTCCATTGATGGCGAAAGGTAGGAGAACATCGTCGATGATCTCATTGTAGACTTTGACCGTGAGTCTTCCGGGGATGCGGAAGAGCGGACCCAGACCGGCATATGTTATTGCGCCCCAGACGTTGACCAATACACGCCCGCTTGCACTGACACTGCGAATGTTTTCATGCTCGTACTTGCAATAAAAGCGATAAATTCGTTTTATGCGCACAACATTCACAGCGTGATAACTATGTAAAAACCCTTTTGTCGAGCCACAAAAATGACATAGTGGGTCAGAGAAAAACGTGAGTTACTGACTAGTCGAAATGGGGAAGTGGGCCGAACATGAAATGAGAGAGAAGGGTAATCAATTGTAATTAATGGTAGCAGAATGGATTACGCGAAAAGGCAAGCACAGCTCGGCAAGGTAGAAAATCAGTTCGACGGATGAGATTAAGAAGCTCGAGTGAATTACGGGACCATGGCCGGCAACAGTACTGGGTTATCTAGAGTATTATGGGAGAGACCTTTGCTGCAGTTAGGTTAGTCAGGGTGATGCTGCTGCGGATTATGATGATTATGAGTACGCTCCTAAACCTAAGAGCGGTGCCGAAGCGCTGTCTGGGTCAAATGATACACAAGCAATACAAACCTCACTGGCTGCCACGGACTCTCTAAACACGAAGTCGCTGGTTCCAGCAAGAGGTGAACGTCGATTCATCACTGAAGATGACCTGCTGCCAGTCTTCAGCCCTCCAATGTTCGTGCTCACGCACGAAGTCCACACGTTTCCTTCGATGTTCACTGGTCAAAAGCCCTTTCTAGCCACCACGTGGCTTTTCAGACCGGCAGCACGAAGTCTTCTTCGGATAGCCGAAAGACTGAGGGAAAGGCCAAGCTCTTCTTTAATTTTCTTTGTTGTCGAGAAAGGGTCTTTGACCTCGGCAGCTATTATCAAGGCATCTTCCTCCTCAGTCGTTTTTCTAGGCCTCCTTCGGCGTGGTGCATCTTCCAAGCGGTTTTCCTGGTAAAATGCTCGAAAAATGCGGTTGATTGTCTTCTGTGGCCGGTTCAGCTTACGGAAAATCTCTCGCTGAGACATAAACATTTCCAAAGAAATAATTTCACGGCATTCCTCTAATGTAAGCCGTCGAGGCATTTTCTTGCCACATGTGGTCTGGGGTCACATCCAGCATTGAAGCATTGACACCCTGTGCGAAAACGTTTCGCACAATGCTATTGGCTGGTGAAGTCAGTATTACGATGCGATGCTTATATTCTGCGCGACAAAGCATGTCACGCAAATGAAGGTTGACAAGAGCTTTCCCACCAACGTTGTTGTCGTAAGGAAAGATAATAGCTTACCAAGTTACGCTTGATCGCAACGATGGGAACACTTAGAATAGAGAGAAAGGGGGGGGGACGAGTTCGTCAACGGGGTGATTGTCGTAGCAAAGTACAGCCAATTAGGAAGAGAAGAAAGCAAAATCTTGGTTTTTATTCTTCCTAAACGTTCCACTAGGACCTCTGGATGCTTGGCTGGCCAACGCTCGCGTGATAACCTTCAAATCGCACCCGACTGTACATTGATTGTGTACAGGCCTTTTCGGTTCCTGGTCCTAATGAGGCTTGATTTGCACATGAGTGTCATCAATGCATCCCAGGACCTTAGGGAACCCGGCTATCTGCGAAAAGGCTGATAAGAACTTGAATTAACAGCAATTGAAAGTGCTGCTAAGACATACTAGCCAGTAAGGTAATGACATCATTTCGTCAAGGCAACCTAAGACATTTGAGCACCTTGAAACACTGTGAAATACCCCACAAGCTCTGCATGTCGGCATATTTCATAAAGAAGCGAGCTGAGACATCTCACAAATGATTAAGTTCTCAAGATGGCGAGAAAGGCAGTGAGTGATTACGAAATAAAAATTTTGCTGCATAACCGTGCATTCTGGTGACGTATTGGTGCTGCCACAGGAATAACGTTGCATGCGACTATTGATCTAAAATCAAGATAATTTGTAAAAACAACTACATGAGCCCAGGAATGTTAACTACCTAAATTTCCCCTAGACTGTGACACTTCTTAGTGAATAGAAAAGATCCAAATATATTTGGAAATATATGCTTATTAAAAACAACAAAAAATTGCGCAACAATGTAAGCTGTAGAAACTTCTCCCTCGTGTAGCAGGATACTCTGCAAATTATTACTGGTACCAAGATGCGTGGTAGCTTTGAAGAGATATACAATAGTTAACATTAGTCTGCCGCACTAACAAAACACTGTAATCGTTATGACACTACACGTCTTGCAACAACATTAGTTGCCAAAATTCAACTCACTGATGGCGGTAGCAGTAGCAGCCCTCAGTGTCGCCGGGATGCGTATTTGCTCCGCAGCCAGCGAGCACAGAACATCTGTTACTTGTGCCACAATGCGCGACGCACTCAATTAGCTCACGCCAACCGTGTCCCCTACCGTAGACTGAAAACTGCCGCTTGCGTAAAAGCGCAACGCGTGCAACACTTGCACGTCCACCGGTAAGGCGCGAAACCACGCCGTAGGCCGCGGCAGTCGAGGCTCTAGTGTCGTACAAAGAGTTCGAATATGTTCCCTCGGAACCTGTAGTAATGCAGGTGCTGGTCTGGAACATCGTACAAGGCTAGGCACATATGGAAGGTGCGCCCTCTCTGGAGCAAAGATTGCCGCTGACGAGCGATGGCTGCCAGGAGGTACTCCATGGTTCGGGTAGCATAAGTCAAGGGTAATAGCCGCCGATACACCCATAGTTATAGCAGAACAAAGATTTCTGACTTCCAGTTCCGCCCATTGCGATGCTGAGATTACCATAGCAACCAGATAACCAAAGACTTGACACAAAAAGCTACGTCAAATCCTTGTAGTTCGCTTAATGCATTTCGGCAAATTTGTAGCAATAAAACCTGCAATCGCTAGTCTGAAGACACGCAGCCGTAAACATTGTTGAGCTATTGACCTGCTGTCACACAACCACAACCTCCGCACAAGCCTTGGATGTGTTAGTACAGAACCAGCGTTTCCCTGAGCTTCGCTGCTCTATAAAAAAAGCGCTTTCTTCGAGTACAAGTAAAAAATAACAATAAAAGCACAATGATGAAGTTGGAATTAAATAAACAGCGTCGCTTAGGAGTTACAGCCACTTTCCATAATCAGTCAAGCAACTTGCCCAAGCGATTTCGATGCTAGATATCACACTGCACCTGAACAAAGTACTCCAGAAGGCAATGCGTACGTACGCTCAGCGGTCTTCAAACACACCATGACGGCTTCATAAATAAGTCGGTTATGACGATGCACTGGCGCCCATTACCTCTCCACAAACACGCCAAAGCAGGCGTTTCACGTTCCACCGCAGTCCGAGAAACACTGCCGTCAGTTTTCACACAACTTGGACGCCCCGAAGGCGCAACGGAAATCCCAAAGCAACGGAGCCCACAATACAGCGATAATAGAAGTGCATTGCTCAAACCAGAATCCAATAAACAGCCTCACTTATGAGTTGCAGCAACTCTTCAGGATAACTCAAGTTACGTGACTAAAGGATTTCTATGCCAGATGAACAAATTACTTTGGAAGGCGACGCGAACGGATGGTGATGTCATCGGTATTTAAACACACTTTGAAGCACCTTTGAAGGCCCCGTAAATAAGTCGGCTACGACGAGCGCTGGTGCCTTCTTTCTCACCACAAACAGGTCGAGGCACACATTTCACACTTACCCGTTGACCGAAAGACACTGCCGTCGGTTTTCGCACGACCTGCACAATCCGGAAGGGCAACGGAATCCACAATACAGCGACTGGTGTCAACGGGAATGACCCCCGCACTTGTTTAGGTCGCCATGTTGTTCTTAGAAACTGCGCAGCAGGGGTAGGCGCTAAAATAACTTGGAAAAAGCACTCGAGCAATTTTCCGACCAAGACAAATTATGCTCTTATGTGTGAGGTGGAAGATATGATGAACAGGACAAGAATGTCTGATGAAAGAAGTGTTTTGCAACGACACAAACTGGACTGATGTTGAGAGTACCGCTTGTCAACCAATCACAAGCTGTGCCTCACGACCAGGCTGTCGTCTGTTCCCGTTTGTCGTCTGCTTCGATGGGAACACGCATGGGGAATTTCGGCTGTTTCACTATCGTCACGAAATGATTTCCAGGACAAGTGGTCTCTGATTCACACAAAACACGTGTCAATGTCTGGCACCACATTTTACAGATATTCTTACGCCACGTTAAATTATTTTTAATAGCCGAAGGAATGAGTTCAGCCAAGGTTTGCTCGAGAATTGTGAGGCTTTGCACATTTTCGGTGTCATTTGAATTTACTAAGGTGGTTTTATCCAGACTGCTTGTCATACTAACGCATCCAACTTTAGTTTTCAAAGAGTGAACGCGGAAAAGCTTCATTTGTTTGCAGTTTTATACGTATACTCACGAACACTCCTAATACGCATTCATTTGCAAAGTACGCACCCCTTCCAGATCGTGCAAAAGTGTATTGACAGCTGTATTTCACAGATTGTGTTCATTGGCCAGTTATATCCAATCCAAGTATATGGGAGTGTAACTACAGAATAGGCTTTATGAATGGTTAACTAAAAAAGTTCCTCTCACTTCAATATCCAATAGCATCAAGGTGGTGTGCTCTTCTTAATCTTTTTGGTAGTAATCTAGACCAATCAAGCATACATCACAACTTGTACATTTTATTGGAAGATGTGGAACGCGCCACAACAACATAACAAAACATTTTGACCATATACTGCGCTGCTTTCGAGTTCACCAACCATTCGCACCGCACTTTGGTTTTCATCCAACCACAAGTCTTTGCATTTTATGCTTCTGACACAAAATATAATTCTTAAATTACCACAGTGCCAACCTTACTGAATAATTTTGATTGCCAATGCTGTCCATTGCATCCGAGGGAAAAAACGGGAAAAAACAAATGAACTCAAAACACCGGAATAAACCAAAACGCACCAGCAATAATCAGGCAGCCGTAAATGACCATCAATAAACTCAAAATCCACCATGGTACCCATGTATCCCGCCGCGGTTGCAATTTTAAGCATCCACACTGTTCATAAGAGAGGTCTGGGCCACTCTTGGAATTTTTTTTGTAGCCGGGCTGTTTTTACACAAAAGTTTTGCTTTGTGAGCCCACTTACGAGCACTTTTCGGTGACGTAAGCAAATAAAGCAGCTGCATCACCATCGCTGACATGTTCCCGGGCAGTCACAGCACGCTTTGTTGCAGCGGCCGATGTGACAACGATGGCCTGTTACGACGTTTTTTTCGTTTCGTGAATCGACTTACGTAACAAAATTTCTCCCGCGAGAACATTTTTTCGTAAGTAAGTTTTGTGAATCCCGCCCCAGGTTTTTCGTTGTACGGTCATGCCTTTCAATAACCCCACTAAAATGGCAGGCACAACATCCGAAATGAGTGCAGGTTTCTTGGGTGCGTGCAAGAGGTAGTTTTCCTTGTATTCTGCATGATAAGTGGCAGAAATCACTTCTTCCGGGAAATGCTTCGCGCTCACATGTTTAGTAGCTGGCAAGGCTTTATCAGCTCTCGGAATTGCCCGTCTCCCCTTATCCAAGCGCTCTAGTTTGCGCGGAGCCTTGAAAAGCGACGCACGCTCTAAGCAAGCTTCCAATACACCGGCTTCTAATACGGGACAAAACACCACTTGCCCATTTCGGGGTGAAACCAGTGACAAGGCCGCTCACGCGTACTCGGAGTCATATGCAGCGTCGAGGTATACGCACAATGATTCACAAACTGCGAATCAGCAAATCAAATGTGCTCGTATTGCTCGCAGGCACAGGACAAAGCATTTCTAAATCACAATATCCCACGCACACAAAGTTTCCAGGAAGACGCTCTTTCGCGCGTAAATTTGAATAACAATGAGCGCTGCACGAATACCTGGCGTGTCATAGAGTATCGCCATCTGCACTAGCGCGACGGAAACCACTCGTAGCTTAAGGTAAACGGTGAACACCCTCTGCCCGCGCCCTTTCCTTACGCGGAGCGGCGAGTGTCAGCACCTAACATTTAGAGGGCCACTCACCATCCCGCGTTTAAAGACAAGGGGGTGATTTTCTCTTCTCCTTCATATACCTGATTTATCCTCCTCGCCCTTTAGTTTTAGAATGCACGTGAACAATATCACCGCTAAGCGATAGAGCATATCAGGATTTTCCGCTTCTCTGCTGCAAGCTGTTATCGCCGCTTGCGTACTTGAAAACTCAAGAATTGAAGTTTGATCGGTTCATTGAGCGCGCTGTTCATGTGAGACAAAAAAGATCTGATGGGTGGCTGCATGACAAAGCAGTCAGTGCAGGAGACAAATAACATGTGATATTTAGCGTATATCAACGATTGAGAGCACGTATGCTGTAGATGTCACGGGAACTCTTGTCGACGTCACAGTAGTGCGCAAAGAAGGACGAGAAATATCAGGAAAGAATATTGTGCTTTTTTGTATTTCGCGAGCCTCATGATAGTGGCTTTTTAAAGCGTGGCCTGTGTGTATGTCTTCATTGCAGGTGCCTGTTGATGATGAAGATGATATGTGGGGTTTAACGTCCCAAAACCACCATATGATTATGAGAGATGCCGTAGTGGAGGGCTCCGGAAATTTCGGGGTGCCTTTTGAGGTCCCGCAGTAATAAATAAGCGGTGCCTCAAAAAAATAAAAAAGGAGAGCTAATTTCCATGTGTTTGATCTGCAGACGTGGCTAAGCTTTTGGTAAGGCAGGAGAGAAGTGCATAAAAAAAGTAGTAAGATAAAAACGAAGGAGCACTCACCACACCGGAGCGACAGAAAAAAGAAGATTGGAGTGATGGCGGGCACGGTCAATTGGTTCGGAAGACTGGGCGCCAATACACGGCACCAGAAGATCTACTGCACGAGGAGATTGCGCACGGGCCGATCAGTAAGACCTACGCCGGTGTCAGAGAACAATTTTTTGTTCTCCGACCTACGCCGGTGTCGGAGATTAAGTTTCAAGGTGAAGAATTGTTCACCTTGAAATTCACTAACCGAGTGTTTAGCGCAGTAATCTGTCAGGAAACTGAGAGATGAAGTGGAGGCGACGTGCCACCCCGTATCTTTGATCGTGTCGGTGAGGCTGCCGAACGCTTTCAAACTGTAAACGCACAATATGCATGGCGTATACGGTGGTGGATTCTTCAGAAAATGCACCACCGGATTCCACAACGGCAATACCGTGGTGCTTTCAGCACGGTATTGTGGGCGTGGAATATAGCACAATATTCAATATTACGTACGTTTTAGATCGCCGCAGCAAATGCGTAGTAACTCAATGCACATAATTTGTGCGCCACTGAAGACATTGCTTTGCCCATGCCGGTATTTTCATTGTGCCGAAATTGATCTGTAGGCTATTTCCCTGTCCGTAACACACCTTATGAAAACTATTGAGTCATTTTTGTTATTGAACACCTGGAACGGTATGACGCAGCTGCCACGCATCCAGAGGGTAGTTGACGTGATGTCAGCGTATTCCTTTTTCTCAAACTTGGTCTCCGCTACTGTGCGCCACGCGAGCTACTCAACGACAGCTGTCCTACATTTCGACCTGAAGCAGTGAAAGCACTTTTTGAATGCGGCCTTGTGGATCAGACGAGCTTATAACATACACAAATGAACGAAACATCTTGCTTAAAGCTCACACTAGGTGGCATGCTATCCCTATACGAGTCCAGCGCCAACTAACTGGCTTGTTGCCTTTTGCTATATACACTTAGAAAGGTGCCATGCAGCCTAGGAGAAAACTCTTTCTCTTCTTCTTTAGGGCTGCGAAGTTTCTTCATCTCTGAATATTGATCGTGTTATTGCGGACATTCTTCAGAACACATGCATCTACCTGAATTGTCTACTTTAGTCAAGGAAAGTAGAAACCTGCGCGTTTCTCTAACGTAGAAGACCAAGTACGCCAGAATGTCCATGGATCATTATGATTCTTTCCTCCTCATTTATATTTGCCTGGAACGTCAATGTGGCTTCGCGTTTCCTCCTCTGTTTCAACTTTCTCAAGAAAACTTCTGTGTAGATATGAATTAATTTAATAGATCTTGCTTCAATCACGTTCGTTCGTCAACACTGACCCTCTTGAATATACTACAGACAACCGATCTCATAACCGCCAAACTGTAAACAGTTGACGGACTGAAGCCACACTATGACCCACCACAATAATTCCTCTATCGCAAGGAGTGATTAGTGACTATTCGCGTTGAAAATTAACCGTTACCAACTAGCGGAAATCACCGTTTTCCTACAATATATTTCTTGTAGGTATTATGCAAGGGGCATAGGTATAAGCGCCAGCAAAAGACCGAGACAACGATAGCTCTTGGTACTCACTATCATTTATCTATGACCACTGATGGCTTTATCTGCGCAACTTCTCTAACGAATGCCTCACAAATTCGAGGATAAAATTCTCGACAGGAGGCCACAATGGGTTCCACATTGAATGGAAATAACTCACGCATTCAAAAACCTCCTACACGAGAGCAGCACAACTTATGTCAATGGCCCTTAGCTCTTCCTCATGCCATTTTTTTTTTTGCTCAACGAGGAACGTTTACGAATGCCAGGGTCCACTTGCGCTGCTCTTTGGCTTTGGACCAGTAGAGCGAAAGCATCTACACCTCAAAACATGGGCATGACAGTAATTAGCGTTGTTAAATTCATAATAAAAATTGCAGCAAGTGCTAGTGTAGAAGCCCAATCCTCGCTACTTCCTTGATACAGATAACGTCGTCAAATTTATGGGTTAAAAGTGATGATAAGATGAGCCGACGCGCTAACGAAACTTTAAAATTTTGAGGCACCTTTTTACTTGAGAAGTAAGGTCACTTCTTGTTCTTTTTATAATTTGAATAAGACTTTCTTGCAATTCGTGTCACATTATTCAGTATACGTGGGTTCAGAAGTATAATGATTTTTTGTTCTTTTACAGCTAGCGAATGTTGAACTATACCTAATGGTAATTTTCGATCGTTAATGTGTTAATATATATGCACAGCACTACCTGCTTTAATGGTAGTGAAAGTTTGCTGTGATCTTTAACGATTGAGTAGATGATAATATATTACACGCTAAATTCATTGTGCGTGATTTCCTTTGACGTGCTCGGCTTTAGCCCACGTGATCTTCACGAGGACGAACACATTTTCCGTAGACCCGTGTCACGGTAAGTCCAAAGCTGCGACAAGGCTCTGAAATAGGTTATACGTGGTCCCTTTACGCGAAAAGCAGCTGCAGGGGATTTCCGCTTCCCTTAGAGACTATCATGCTGTTGTGATCAATGGGCCTTGAGCATTCAAACTACACCAATCCCGAGCCAACTAATCGGCCATAACGAATGCCTCAGCCGGCAGCAGTTTGGATGTACCTACGCATTTGCGTGTTTCCTTGAAAGCAGAGTACATTGCTTTCAATGTTCGTGAAGGCTACTAGTGATTAGGTGAAACTGAAGTTAGCAGTATTTGCAGCAGGAGCACACGTGGTGACAAACGGAAGCAGTCAGGGACACTTTCAACATATGGCGCTCGGGTGAATGAAGAAACTGGTGACACGAGTGCTCGTGCCATCTGTTTACTCGTCCTTTGAATTTATTGCTTTGTACGCTCACCCGAACATGTTACTTTCCCAGCTCGCTCACCTTCCTATGCAAATATTTCAGGTTCTACCACTGCTTCCTGAAATTATAAAAGGAATCTGCGTTACCAATTACCAAAAATAGCATGTCTTTGAATGCCAACCACCTGTCGTTCATGTATTCCTTTTTATACATTCAGCGAGTGTACAATTACTAGAATACTCAGTATTTTAAGGAACATATAAATTTGCGAGCCAGTCTCGCAAACTCCTTTCTGCAATACTATTCTTCTGTCACTTATGCCCTGTACTTTATGGTTTCTGTGCAGAACAGTGTTTGTGACGTTTTAGAGTCGAGGTTTTTGTCTACTATAGTAGCATGAATATGGAAATAGGACTTTCTGATAGAAAGGCACTCAATGTGAATTTTATCTTGGATTTGGCACTATGAGAGGGGATTATGGAAGAATGTGGTGATTTGAGTGAGTTATTATAGAGTCTTTTTTCGACTACCTGTTAAGTGCGCAACATACAAGGAACAAAAAACTGATGACATCAGCGCTCATTCTAAATTGAATATTTTATTCATGCTTAAACAAATTGTTTTAGGTCTGGCAGTGAAGTCAGTAATCAAGAGGAGCATGAGAACAAGCCATTCAAACATTCGATTGCGCTACAGAGCTTTGTCTCTGTCGTGGAAGCCGCTGTCTGTGTCTTCGTATATATATATATATATATATATATATATATATATATATATATATATATATATATATATGTGTGTGTGTGTGTGTGTGTGTGTGTGTGTGTGTGCGTGTGTGTGTGTGTGTAGGGGAAAGAAGTGCATACCTAAGGGCTCGCTTTTTTGTGTTTTGTCACAATATAAATGAGATCTAACAGACAATAATGTTAAGAAATGAATAGGGGAAGGTATTAGAAACAATGTAAAGTAAATAAGAAAGAAAAGTTGGTGAAACAATAACTGCCTGTAAGCAGGAATCGAACCTACAACGTCTGAATAACGCGATCGATGATCTACCACTGAGCTATCACTGTGGCTATTGTCGCAGCTACTTTATTGGGTTTATATGTATATTTAAACGTGGAAGTGTCAGTCGGCGCCATCTGTAGCCAACCAAGGTGGCGATTATATATATATATGAAGACCACGGCGAAATTCAGTCCAGAGTATCCACATATAGTTGCTAACACCACAATATATTTTTGCAGAAGCATCTGCTCTAAAAGAAGGAATTGGGCACAACTAGGAACCCGACTTTAATACCCAACAAAATACAGACAAATGTGAATTGAAGAAATAGAAAACCTACATATAGCTGAACGAAGGAACCACTCTGCAATTTAAAGACATAATATACTAGCTTCAGGACACTACCCCATTAACAATGCTACAGATAGAAACTTTGCTGAGATGCTTCCCACGCAGAAAATGGCTCGATGCTATTTCACGAGCAAGGAGTACGCCAGAAAACTGAAATTTTTGTTTAGGGACCCTTACTTATGTCATAATGCTTTAGGTTATCAAAAAGTGCTCAAGGCAGGAATGTCTACGATTCAGCACAAAACCATGAACTCACGTCATGGATAGGTTCACAGACCTATCTGAGAATAGCAATCAGTGTGTTATTGGCCACTGATCTGTATCTCAACCTCACAGCAAAAATACACCAGGTAGTATTCACAAAGCAAGGCGAAACATTGGGATTCAATACCAGTTGGTTCAGACGTAAGTCTCCCACACAGGGGCACCTGTGAAAATCGGTTAGCTGAAAGTAGTGGACTGAATTGTCTTTCTAAAAGAAGATCCCATACAAACTACCTAAAACCTCCAGCAATGAATTAAAGTGATAACATCATATGTACAAAAGTACGCCAACTAAACTTGATCTACCAGTGAAAATTCAGCCACCAACTCCCACCTGCTACAACTGTGCGGTGCTCGTAGATGTTTGATCCGAATCCTGCATCTCAAGCTTTCTCTACGAAGATTCTGACATATTCATTCTTTGCAGATCTCTGACGAGAAAAATGGAGATGTCGGACACCAGCAAAAAGCGCATTTATTTAGCGTGCATTTTAAGCAATGTATCCAACTCAACATCAAGGTAGTATGAAATCCAGAAAAGCAAAGCTCCCGCGAACCCCATACAAACTGTCACGCAAGGTTCTCAGCAAGGCTCCCAAAACAGACCATGACGCTCGACACACCAATGTTCTCTAGTTGCGAGATACTTAGCAATTCCAGCCGTGCCACTGGCGTCGTCAACTGCCAGGGTAAAAAGTGAATGATGGTGAAGTTAGTAACAAAATAGATTGATAGAGCAGAGGAACCGACAAGAGCTCTGGTGAACTCAACCTGCAGGCAGGAAGGGATAATGCTCATAGATTCCCAACAAGCTTGCCCAATATATCAGAAAAGGAGTATTTCAAGGAAAGTCCTGGAAATTCTTAGAGAAGCGATAAAGAAACCCCTACCAGACATATACATGTTTGGAACTCGAGACATTTGTGATCTGTAGAAGTAGAAAATGTTAAGAACCCAGCGTGATTTCAATCCTGGTTCTATGTTATAACGATGTCCGTATTAAAACTGGCAGATCCAACGTAGCTTGAGAATCGATGTTACGCGAAGCATCCAGATGCAAGATGAATTTGTTTTAATTTCTTTTTTGGGTGAGCCCTGAATATGTGTAGCGATCAACACACACACACACACACACACGGTAAACAGCCACAATTGATTTATATTAGCAGTTGCTCGCAGTTGCGTAACGATGCGAACAGCATATATATTAGCGACAAAAGAAGCGGTAAGCTGCTATGAAGCCCCGCTGTCTGCCCTGGGTCTCACAAGGGTGGTAGCCCTTAACACTGCTACACAAATCAACCTAAGCGGAAGGTGCCTAACTAAAATTGACCTGAATTTGACATGGCGACTGTATTATAGGAGTACATATGTAATTTTATAAAAGTTTAGGACCAGTAGAGCAACCAGAATCGACGTTTCACAAACACAACGGTCTGTTTGCCAAGTGATTCCGAGACCTGACGTGACTGTGTGGTGCAATATTTGATCGCGACGCAAAATGACAGGGTTCGATTCTTGATGGGACACTGACATTTGTTTTTCGCAATCATTCAGTCAACACTGCCTTTGCTCGATTTTTTTTAACTCAAGCTTCGAAATTACCCTTGTGTGTTCTTGCTCTTCGTAGATATAAAATGTCTATCACCTGCGGCACATTCCCGCATACCAAAGGTAAATCAACACGCGCCCCCGGTATGCGCCACTGTTTTTTAGAAAGTGTTTGGCAATGAACGCGACAAGAGAGAGAGAGAGAGAGAAACGAGAAATAAGGAAGGCAGGGAGGTTAACCAGATGCTAGTATCCGGTATGCTACCTTACACTGGGGTTGGGGAATAGGGGGTTGAAAGAGTAAGAGAGAGCAAAAAAATAAATAAGAGAAAAACACCGACACACACGCACGCACAAAATCAGTCCACTCAGAGGCGTTCCGACAGGCCAGTAGTTCGTAAGAAGCCCAGTAGCACTTGCACGGCTTTCTTCTGTGACGATGAGTCATGACGATGGCGCAGTATACTTTCTTCTGACAGCGGCTGGTCATCTAACCTGTTTAGTTTATTAGAAAGGTGCGGTCTTTCCAGGTTGTATTTCGGGCAGTCACACAGAATATGTTGAATTGTTTCTTCATCTCCGCAGTGTGCACAGTCGGCAGTGTCGGCCATACCTATGCGGAACGCGTACGCACGGGTAAACGCGACTCCCAACCTTAGTCTGCACAGAGCAGTATAGTCGCCTCGTCGAATTTTCGTTGGAAGCTGCATGCTTAACGTTGGATCAAGGGATCGTAATCTTGCATGCGTAAAGAGAGGCTCATTCCAAAGAGCCAGGGAGCGTTGGCGAGCAAGCATGTGGAGCCCCCTAGCAGCGTCCGTCCTTGAGAGAGGTATTTACTGGTCATTGTCTTCTGTATGGGCTGAACGGGCAGCTTGATCAGCTCGTTCGTTACCGATAATTCCACAGTGGCTTGACAACCACTGAAATATAACGTGGTGCCCTTTCTCTGTTAAGTGGTGTAGCATTTCTGCTGTTTCAAATACCAACTGCTCGTGTGGACCACGGCGTAGATTTGACAGGAGTGACTGCAGTGCCGGCTTGCCGTCGCAGAAAATCGTCCACCGTTGCGTGCTCTGGTCGTTAATAAAACGCAGCGCAGCGCGAAGCGCTGCAAGCTCTGCTGTCGTTGTTGTGGTTGCATGAGCTGTCCTGAATTTGATGGTTGTGGCGTGCGTTGGAATAACGACCGCCGCTGTTGAGCTGTTTGGTAGGACGGAGCCGTCGGTGTAGACGTGGGTTCAGTCTTGGTACTTCTCGTACAGCAGGAGTAAGGCGAGCTGTTTGAGGGCTGGTATTGAGAAATCTCGTTTTTTCCGGATGCCTGGTATTGTCAGGTTGATGACTGGCTGTTTGAGGCACCATGGAGGAAGTGAAGGTCTCGCCGCGGGCGTAAAACCAGTTGGTAGGGAGTCACCATGTGTAGTTATTGTTCGACAAAATGACGTATGAGGTCTATCCAATGGCAGAGAGGCTAGGTGGTGATGGGGAGTCCGGCCCACATGTGTGTTCTCAAAGCTTCAATTTCAATATGGGTCTGCACGAGGTGGTCTTTGGCTATAGCTATAGTCGTCATTGTTGAGGCACCCTGAGGCAGACCTAGACATATTCGAAGCGCCTGTGCTTGAACGCTTTGTATCATGCGTCGACTTGTTTTGCTGGTGTTTGATAATGCAGGCAGACTGTATCGTAAAAAGCCAAGAAAAAGCACCCTATACAGTCGTAACATAGCATTAGGCTGCATTCCCCAAGTCTTTCCAGCGAGAAACTTGAAAAGATGGCATATGCCTGTCGATCTCTTTTTCAAATACGGCACATGAGGGCTCCATGATATGTCTCTGTCGACTATGACACCCAGAAATTTGTGAGGTCGACGATACGGTATGTTTTGACCGTTAATTGACACTCTGTAATTTGACATGGGTTTGCGCGTAAATGCCAGAAGAGCGCACTTTCCGGACGAAATTTCCAGGCCTCGATTGCGTAGATACAAAGTAGTTGCAGTAGCAGCTCTCTGTATTCTCGCTCGTAACTGCAGGCGAGTTACCGCAGATGTCCAGATGCAGATGTCATCAGCGTATGTTGATAGATAAATATTGTTTGGTAGGTGCGTATGGAGAGCAATTAGTGTTATATTGAATAGCACAGGGCTCAGTACACCAACCTGAGGGACGCCACGACAATTGAAATGTGTAGACGTGTTCCCGGTCTCTGTACTCACAAAATAAGATCGCATTTGGAGATAACTGCGTATACACTTAAACATTCGGCCACCCACTCCAATCTCTTCTAGTGCGGTAAGGACGGCTTCATGTGTAACGTTATCATAGGCTTCTTTGACGTCAAGGAATAGAGAGGCGCAAAGACGCTTATGGCCTTTCTCGTCTTCAACGTATGTGATTAGGTCGATGACGCTATCGATCGATGATCGACCACGTCGAAAGCCAGCCATGGCATTTGCGTACATCTCGTGATACTCCAAGTACCACTCGAGTTGGCCGAGAATCATTCTCTCCATCACTTTACCCACGCAACTAGCCGATGCGATCGGGCGATAGGAGGAGAGTTCCAATGGTGATTTGCCAGGTTTTAGTAATGGCACTAGACGACTAGTCTTCCAACTTAAGGGGACAGTGCCCTCTAGCCAACAATCATTATATAGCTGAAGTAGAGCCATTCTCGCGCGCTCACCCAGATAACACAGGGCTCTGTAGGAGATTCCGTCAGGTCCTGGTGCGGAGGTCTTGTTGCATGAAGCGAGTGCTGCTTTGAGCTCCTGAATGGTGAACGGGTAGTCCATACAGGAGTCACGTGGTGGCGGACAACTGCTTGAAAGTGGTGAGCTGCTGATGGCTGTAGTTTGCCCTGATAATCCGGCACAGACTTCTTCAGCAACGTCCACATCTGGTCAATTTTGGTGAAGGGCTAAGGCCTTGAATGGTGACTTCTGAATGGGCGATGACCGCAAACCTCTTACCGTCCTCCTTATCTGCAATAAAGGCTTACGAGGGTCGAGTGACTCGCAGAAAGTAATTCAGCGTTGGAATTTTAGCTTGTCCAACCGACGTTTGATCTTCTTCTGCATACGTCTAGCAGCCCGTAAATCTTCTATGTCCTTCGTGCGCTGGTACCTTTTTTCAGCTCGTCGTCGCAAGGCTCGAAGCCGCTCCAGCTCCATGTCGATGTTCATGATTCTTACAGGGCATGGGATCGTACACACAGTCTCTTTTACAGGGCTCTTGATGGCCTCTTGTAAATCGGATATGTGTTCTTGGCATTGGTCTTCCATACGAGACTGAAATATTGTCCAGTCCACTCTTTGAACGATGTCGCGCACTTTAGGAAGCGACTATCCTCTGATCTTGACGTATGTTGGAATGTAATCACTCCCGTGCGTTTCTATATCCGTGAACCATTCAGTATGTTTCACTAGGCTTTGCGAAACAAAAGCGAAGTCGAGACAGCTACTGTATGTGGAGCCACGTAAAAATGTAGCACTGCCATCATTCAGTAACCAAAGTTGGTTGTCGGAGGCAAAAGACACAAAGCTTCTGCCCTTCATGTTGGTATTCTGACTTCCCCATAATGTATGATGAGCGTTAAAATCCCCAATGATAACACACGGGTCAGGAGTTGACGCTATGATGTCTCGTAATCTTTTTTGATCGAAACGGCTTGATGGTGATAGGTATGCGCCAATCACAGTGATGTTGAGCCTCCTCTTTTTCACTCTTAAGCATACGTATTGGTTTCCGTCATGAGGTGGTACAGGTTGAAGGATGTAATTGAGGTCTCGGCGAATGTACACCAGAACCTTGCTGCTTTCAGTAACAGTAGACGACATAAAAGGTTCGTATCCCGAGAGTCGTATTGCACTCGATAAGTTCGGCTCACAAATGACGAATACGGGAAACATATTGACGTACACAAATCGACGAAAGTCACCAATGCGCGATCTCAGTCCCCTGGCATTCCACTGCAGTATTGTTGCTTTACGAACCTCATCCCGGAAAGACAGTGGTGGGTTAGCCATGGTCTACTCTAAAACTGCTCGCACTGGACTAAGCACTGGACTAAGCGCAAAGCAAAGGGCACTTTTGGCTGACGGTGTATTCATGTCGCTTAACAACATGCGAATGGTGTCCACTAATGATCTTAGCATCACTATCACGCGATGATCTGGCTTCCCGGCCGTTGCAGCATTTTGTGCTTGTTCTTGAGGCGGCTTCTGTTGAGGCTCTACAGGTCGTGTAGGCGGCTTCTGTTGAGGCTCAACAGATCGTCTAGGCTGAAGGAGTGGCCATTCCTTTGGAGAGAGAGATCTTCCAGCATCTTCTTTTTCAGCGCAGATGTTTGCCGTGCTAGGAGCTGCGCCTGTCGATTTCACTTGAGTTTCTGACTTTCTCGTCAGATTTTGCACTGTCCTTCGTGAGGACCTTCGACGATGACGACGCCTTCACCTTACTTTTTGCGTAGCTTCTCTGTGAGTCGAGTTGTCTAGCGCCATTTGCCTCAGAATATAAATGTCTTTCTTAATCTGGGGACAGTCCTTGAAAGAAGCACTGTGAGCTCCTTGGCAGTTGGGGCATTTCAACGTAGTTGCATTACAGTCGTCTCCTGAGTGGGTTTCAGCGCATCGAGGGCACACTGCGGAATTTCTGCAAACGCCCTGCACGTGGCCAATCTTCTGGCACTTGAAACACTGCATAGGCTTCGGAATAAATGGGCGAACCTGGTGACGGAAATGGCCCACCTTCACGTAAGAGGGAAGACAGTCACCCTTGAATGTTAGTCGCACACAACGAGAGTTGCCTAGGCGACCAGCATGCACAATGACGTTGTTTCACTCACTGGTTTTATCAGTACAGGAAGATCTTCATTGGCGATTTCAGTGTGTATGTCATAGATAATTCCTGTTACTTTGTCACCATTCACTGGTATGATGGATCGGACTTTGATGTTTCCCACCTCTGACACATGCTGTAGCGTGTTCAGAGCACTTGGGTTCCTCACGTCAATTGCCAAAATATTCTTCCTCGTGTTTATCCTGATGTCCTTAATCTCGTTAGGCACAATGTTTTCAAGGTACAAGGACAGTGCTAGCCTGTTGAGGAAGCGTAGATTGGCAGTAGTAGTCTGCGGCACAAACAGAATGGAGTGAGGTCATCGCTGAGGCGCTGTCCTCACAGTGGCTGTACTTGATGCCGATGATGCGTTCATGATTCTTCGTTTGGCCTTGCGGTAGAGCACAGGTTCGAAGCCGTCTTTCGAGGACTCGTAGTCTGATGCAGAGTACACGACAACGAAGGCGACCAAATTGTGACAATAATAATGTCTTGACTAGTGCGTCGTATTTGTTAAACCACCTTGCCTAGCCGTGCTAATTTTTGTCTACCCCAAGTTAAGGGCTGATCATAAGAACACAAAGTCGTACGCAGATAGATAGATAGATAGATAGATAGATAGATAGATAGATAGATAGATAGATAGATAGATAGATAGATAGATAGATAGATAGATAGATAGATAGATGCCAAGTGTGCTTGCAGTGCGCAAAGAAATACTTCGCACTTCAATAACTATACGGCCTGCGCGGAACGCGCAGCACATTCATAGCAAAAGCTGAAAGAGCGGTCATTCAAGACCACTTTTAATACAGTGTTTGGCAAACGCCTTTAACCACAATGGTAGGATACCCACTACGCCATATATTTACGGAGTATGCATACATTCACTATGCCATCCTTTCATTATTCAAAGAAGCATGGTATCTGCCACGCCACTGTAAATAATTTTGTGCAATATTTTGTCGCTGTGGGTGACGGCGATGAAGAATCGGGCCTGTAGCTTCACCAATAAGTTAGTACATTTGATGACTCACTAGTTAAGTATTTCGCAAAGTGTGTGGTCTGGTTATTTCTTGGTTGTACTAAAATGTTTTATTGCTTATAATATTGCGATATCCTTGCCTTTACAAAAACTGCCTAGGGTCAGTTTGGAAGGGAATTCCAAACGGTGAGTCTGTTTACCAAATGCAATATTTATTTCGAAGTGGTCATTACGTGTTCTACCACGTACGTAAATGTGTATATTACCAGCGGCGAAAACACTTGTGTTTAGGCTACTCACCCCCATATTACCTGTAAAGACGCGCTTCACAAAAAAGGTATATGCGGTCCTTGTCTCTTAATTGCAGGCTGTGCAACAAACCTGACACAATAAAGCATTGTTTTGTTGATTGGCGTGATGAACGACATTCACAAGAGAACCATCAAAAAAAGTTTTTAATCACAACACATAGTGTTAAGATTCCACCGTTCAAAAAGACCGTAAACAATGACGTGTTATAATACTTATAGTGTTATTGGGCATTTAATCATTACAGAGAAGGCGAATGATTGACAGACATGCTGAACCACCTCGCTCTACAAGGTCTATTCTTCAAGGAGAAGCTGCTGATGTAGGTCGAGTTATTGAGACTTTCAACTCGCTTCTGGAGTGGCTTAGATTCTGGATGCGTGTGTTTCTTTACCAGACATATGAAAATTGGTTGCACTGCGTGAATTTGTGTCTTCCACATGTGCGCATCAGCATAATTTTGAAATGACGAATTGTATAAGAATATTTGACACTTGATGGCATTATTTTCATACATTAAAAACCATCACAGGCATGGCTCACTGGTGGAGCAGTGGGGTGGCACGAAGTGCGTCTGAGTTCGAATTCCACCGTGTTTTTGGTGATTTTCAATAGTAAGATATTTATCCTTATTTTGTGAAATAGTGGTGATGAACACTGGCAGTGAAGTCGGAAATCTACGGCGCACGCGACCCTTGTGATCTCCTAACATCTTTCGAGGTTGAACAGTACATCACGTTTAACACCTTAACATACTTAGTTTGCTGATAACTTCATCAGAAATTCTCGGATCCTGAAGGATTCGGGAGTTGAGAAAGAGATTCCGTTATTCAGGAAATCAAGGCGCTGGGTTAACCTTAGATAATATCAAGCCTATAGCAGTCACATAGAATCCAGTAAAACTCATCGAACGAGTTTTACATAGCCGAGTAGATCACTGGCTGTTGGCAAAAGTAACACTGAGCCGATGTTAAACTGAATTCAGGCGTAGTTCCTCCATTTTGTGTGCGCACGTTGTCCTAGAAAGTGGAATACAGACTGCCCGCTACCAAAAAACAATATTCTGCTATAGTAATTTTAGCCATAAAAAATCATACGACGTTTAGAGCATGTGAAATTGTTACGTTCGCTTCAGCATTTAAGACTGCAACAGTAAATGGTAACACAGGTTTCTGCATTCCTAAATATTGGAGAGTTTTATTGCTTGACATCCGGTGTGAATACTTCAAAATATAGCCAATTACAAGCTCTCCTGCAAGGATGAGTAGTATGACTCTTGTTATTTAATAAACTATTGTGCACTACTCCCACACAACAAGATGTCCAGGTGTATGTGGATGTCGTCACATTGTATTTTACCCTAAATCAGCTGACAATAAGACACTTTACCAAATTCAACAGGCTTAGTGGTTAACAAGAAATAATGGCTGCAGAAGTTCACTTAACAGTGAGTATTAACGAGAGTGCTCTCGTATTTTCTGCACAAAATGTCCCAGTGCGATGACTATTGCTGTACCGAGAAGGTTTCATCACTTAGCTCGAGCGTTTAGGAAATTTAGGAATAACCCACAGCGAAATCCTAACTGGAGTCCCCATATCGAAAGTATAAGTACTATAAAGAGCACGCGCACTAAGGATGCTGCGTAGGCTCAGCAACAAGCGTAGTCCTTTGCACAAGGAATTGTTTGTCATTGTTTATGGCATGTACAATCGACCGATATTAGAACTCAGCGACGTTTCTCTTTTTTTTTTTTGTCAGGGGCTCCAGCTTAGCAAGTTCAATCACTGGTTCTCTTAAAACATGAAACGTCGCTTTTATGCCTTGGGCTACATATATTTTTTCCAAGCATTATTCAATAAGTAGATACATGCCTCGCTTCTCTCCACAAAATATATTATATTCTGTCAATATGAACATTCCTAAAAGTATATGCTTGCCCACAGAGGAGGTCCTAATACACCTTCATTAAAAAGCAGACCTTTTTTCGTCTAACCTCCGATGACCTAGACTAAGTTGCCTCTAATTCATTTTTACACAGAAGCTTTTGCACCCATTAAAAGTTTACCACTGGGTCGTTTTTCTACTCAGCACTGTAGAAGCAAAAATTAGTATTTAACTTTATTATATATTCGAATAACGCTAAAAGTTATAAAAATAAAAGTGGCATTTTGGAAGATCATTGAAAGCAAACATTCGGAAGCAAACATTGTGATAGCGACTGGTGCTTCCGTTTGTAAAAAAAAGAACGTGTGTGGAAAAGATTTTTATATTTTAGATCTTCTCAACTCAGTTTCCGGACTTTTTTCCTATTTATCAGGCTGAACTGTTGGTAATAGTTCAGTATTTGGTGAATTACAACAGCGTATGCCAGCAGAGGTTATTCCAACAGACTCCCTCCCTCTCTGTCTGTTGTGACTTAAGGACACCTAAATTATCGGTTTGCTCATTCCAAGACATGTGTATCTCGTTTCACTAGTGTGGGTACCATGTCATAGAGGTTTATTACTGAATGAATATGCGGACGCTCTAGCAATAATCCATTGATGGTACTGTTTTGTCTATGCCCATCACTGCATCTAAAGTGTCCTTAGAAAAGCAGGTAAAGTTCATGTGGGAAGCAAAAAACAGTACTTACCAGGCTACACTGTACAGCCCCCCTCTGAATTTTTACCTTCATAAGTCATGTCTGGCCCAGTCACATTTATTTCTTTAGTGAGAGTGAATCACTGAATCACTTCTTTTTGACGTAATGAAAACTTAAAATGCAAAGGAAAATACTTCTACGAAAACCCCTACGGAAGTTGCACTTGATTTTGTCACTTACATTGATTCTTTCATTTGGTGCACCCATTTTCGATTCTGTCCACAGGAGCATTTTCAACGTTGTAGCCAGCTTTCTGCAAGAGTTTAAAGGAATGGAGCGGTAGGTGGAGCTTAATCATTTGCCTTAGCTACAGCTGTGTAAGTTTCTTTTTGGGTTTGTTAAGTTTGTTATTCAAAAGGTTTTTTTCTTGCAAGTTTAAATTATGGATCTGTAGGCACTAAATTTATTTTCAACCTGTTCTCGAAATACGTAAATCAGTTTATTAAGCATGGCACCTCTCGCCCGAAGCAGATTGTGCCTCAATGTTGAGGAACAAACCACTTTGAAGGCACGCATTCATGCTGCGAACCCAGGCAGCTGATGCTTTCGCCTGAGATCAACTTCCTGGGGCCTTCCCACGGAACGGGCTAAAGAGAAAGAACGTGATTCTCCGAAAATACAGTGATATTAGGCTGTGTATCAGACTACGAAGGATAGCTTATGTGTCCACACACCGCAGCCGAAGACGGGAATAAGCAGGAAGACTGAAAGCATTGCAAACCAATTTTTACAACCGCGGCCTTCTAATTTACCTAATTGAAGTACATTATTGTACCTCGACACCCTTTTCAACTGGTTATAAGGATGTGTACGAAAACTTGTTGCCGTGGGCTGTCACCAATCATCTCAAGATCAGTGTTAGGGATAGCTATAAAAACTGAACCTGAAGTACCAGCGCAAATCATGTAGTGGACCCCTGACACAGCCATGGCCACCACCTACCTGAAATGAAAAACCGCTGGCAACTGAATAAGAAGCCGGATCAATGTTGCCGCTGGCAGAACAACAGGCGTGCACGGATAATAAGTTTATTCTCCTCCTACCAAAGTTATTGCATTGTACCTCATTACGAAACTGATTCGCTTTCACTTGCAGATATATGTTGCGTGCCCTGGTGTAATCGTGCTGCACATGCATTGCATTCAACAATGAGTTTTTCACACAATTTGTGAAAGCCCATAGTATGTTCAGCAAATATACTATACCATAATTCACGCACTGGTGTCGTGCCTTCACGCCTTTTTAATCCACGGTTGAGGCGGATGTCTAAAAAAGGCAAGTCTGCGTCAAGGCGTTTTTTGTTTTGGTTTTCACAATAACAATAGTAACACGTGGAGTTTCACTTGCACGCATTTCCTGCACAAATGGCCCCACATGATCAAGCGATATTCGCAAAATATGAACAGCCAGTGTGCAATAACAGACGCGGAGGAAATGTGCCGAAGTAAAGAGAGTTATTAAAAATAACGAACATAGGAAACTGGCGGTAAGTCGTAAATAAATGCGATTCCTAGGCGCGCCTAAACAGCACTCGATCCGCGTCGTAAGAGGTGCAGCTTCCGTAAAGCAGCGACATCGAAACAGGTTGGTCTCAACATTTTTTTTCCATACTCTAATCGAAGAACTCAATTTTCCGGCTGCCACTATTGAGCTTTACTCGCATTCTAAGTCGCATTCAAAAAACAGCTCTTCACAAAAGCTTACTTTTGTAAAGTCATTATGCTAGTTCAGTAAATTTGATCAAGAGTAGCATAGTTTCAGCAGAATCATAGCAAAGTCTTTAATAATTTCTTTTGAAAACAGGACAACTTCGGCATCATTTAAACAACTCGTGTTGAAAACAACGTGGGTTAGCAAGGAACAGAAGGGAATTTTCAGGAGTGCTTGCTGAAAGTGGAGGTCGTACGAATCGTGGCCCCAATAAAGGCTGCATCTTTAGGGCATTCACGTGAATGATATATATATATATATATATATATATATATATATATATATATATATATATATATATATATTGGCTAATACATGTAGTAGTATATAATATTGTCACGGGGTCGTGACGTGGCCAAAGACAGAAAACTTCGTGTTGGGATTTAACTGTTTATTTGGCCGAACCTGTGCCCGGTAAAGGGAAGGTCTAGTTACAGCAGCAGTCTTGCACAGATAGCAGTCTCGGACTGATAGCGGCGAACGCAGCGTCGGCCTTCGATCAACAACTGACAAGCGGCAAAGTGCGTCGGCATTTATACTCCCGCCGTCGAATGTTCTAGCGCTACCGCTGGCGGCGGCGTACGTTCCAGAACAATCTGTACCATTCGCACAGTGGGCGTGATCTTATCGAAATGATCTACTACAGTCCGGAACCCTCTCGAAAACTGCTGGCGCGGTTTGCGCTGAGAATCGTGTGGTGTTTTGGGACGATAACAAAAGCTTGGGAAATGGAACGTGGCATTGCCCCCCTCTGAAAAAGGCATCGTCTCGATGCTTTAACTAAAGATGAAGGTACAATAATAATGCAAGAAAGTACAATGAATAAATTACAATACAACAATAATACAAAAAAATACTGTTTCAGTTTGTTAACGCGCATGAAACGGCTTTAGGCGTGCGACATGGACGACTTCAGGTCGCGATCGGCGTCGTTGAGAGTTCGTGATGCCGTCAGGGACAACCTCGTAATCAAGTGGGCCGAGACGTCGAACCACCCTGTACGGTCCGAAGTACCGTCGCAGAAGCTTTTCACTTAGTCCACGTCGGCGTATCGGCGTCCACACCCAAACACGTTCACCGGGCTGGTATTCCACGAAGCGTCGTCGAAGGTTGTAACGGTGGCTGTCGGTCGTCTGTTGATTCTTGATACGAAGCCGCGCAAGTTGTCGGGCTTCTTCGGCGCGATGAAGGTACTCGCTCACATCGAAGTTTTCTTCGTCGGTGACGTTGGGTAACATGGCATCGAGCGTCGTTGTCGGGCTCCTTCCGTAGACCAATTTGTATGGAGATATCTGCGTCGTCTCCTGCACCGCCGTGTTGTATGCGAAGGTCACATACGGAAGAATGGCGTCCCACGTCTTGTGTTCGACATCGACGTACATTGACAGCATGTCGGCGATCGTCTTGTTAAGCCGCTCGGTGAGGCCGTTGGTCTGTGGGTGGTACGCTGTCGTCCGGCGGTGGTTTGTTTGGCTGTATGCCAAGATCGCTTGAGTTAAGTCGGCAGTGAATGCCGTTCCTCTGTCGGTGATAAGGACCTCCGGGGCGCCGTGACGTAGGACGATATTTTCTACGAAGAACTTAGCTACCTCGGATGCACTGCCTTTTGGCAGGGCTTTTGTCTCGGCGTAGCGGGTGAGGTAGTCGGTAGCTACCACGATCCACTTGTTTCCGAAAGCCGACGTCGGGAACGGCCCCAGTAGGTCCATACCAATCTGCTGGAAAGGTCGACAAGGTGGATCTATTGGCTGCAGAAGTCCCGCTGGCCTTGTCGGTGGTGTCTTGCGTCGCTGACAGTCCCGGCATGTCCTCACATAACGAGTGACGTCGGTGGTAAGACGCGGCCAGTAGTACCTTTCTTGTATCCTCGCGAGCGTACGAGAAACACCGAGGTGCCCTGCCGTCGGATCGTCGTGCAGGGCCTGCAGGAGTTCTGGTCGCAGAGCTGAAGGCACCACAAGGAGGTACTTAGCCCGAAGCGGTGAAAAGTTTTTCTTTTGTAGAAGACCGTTTCGTAGAAAAAACGACGCAAGTGCGCGCTTGAATACCTTCGGGACTTCGGCGGTCCTGCCTTCGAGGTATTCTATTAGGGCCTTAAGTTCCGGGTCGGCCCGCTGTCGTTCAGCGAAGTCGTCGGTAGTGATCGTTCCCAAGAAGAAGTCGTCATCCGGGTCGTCGGGTAGCGGTTGGTCGACAGGCGCACGAGAGAGACAGTCGGCGTCGGAGTGTTTTTTGCCGGACTTGTAAATGACAGTCATGTCATATTCTTGAAGTCTTAGGCTCCATCGTGCGAGGCGACCTGAAGGGTCCTTCAAAGTGGCTAGCCAACACAAGGCGTGGTGGTCGCTCACAACTTTGAAGGGCCTGCCGTAGAGGTATGGGCGAAATTTCAATGTAGCCCAGATGATGGCGAGGCACTCCTTTTCTGTTGTGGAATAATTTGCTTCTGCTTTGGATAGCGATCGGCTGGCGTAACTAATAACCCTTTCAAGTCCGTCAGCCTTCTGCACAAGAACGGCGCCAAGACCTACGCTGCTTGCGTCAGTATGTATTTCTGTCTCGGCGAATTCGTCGAAATGGGCAAGTAACGGAGGCGTCTGAAGGCGATGTTTGAGCTCCTGGAAAGCGTGTTCCTGTGGCGTTTCCCACTTGAACTCCACGTCGGCCTTGGTAAGGTTAGTGAGAGGATCGGCGATGCGGGCGAAGTTTTTCATGAACCGCCTATAATAGGCGCACAGGCCCAGGAATCGGCGCACGGCTTTCTTGTCAGTGGGCGGCGGGAAGTCGGCGATGGCGGCTGTTTTCTGTGGATCAGGACGAACTCCAGACTTGCTGATAACGTGCCCCAGAAACAAGAGCTCTTCATACGCAAATCTGCACTTTTCTGGCTTCAGTGTGAGTCCGGAAGTCTTGATGGCTTGAAGTACAGCTTCAAGGCGCCGAAGATGCTCGTCGAAACTCGAGGAAAACACGACGACGTCGTCCAAGTACACAAGGCAAGTCTGCCACTTCAATCCTGCCAGTACTGTGTCCATAACGCGTTGAAAAGTAGCAGGCGCTGAGCAAAGACCGAAGGGCATCACCTTAAACTCGAAGAGGCCGTCCGGTGTTATAAACGCCGTCTTCTCTCGGTCTCTTTCGTCGACTTCGATTTGCCAATAGCCAGTCTTGAGGTCCATTGACGAAAAGTACTTGGCGTTATGGAGCCGATCAAGTGCGTCGTCTATTCGTGGGAGAGGATACACGTCCTTTCTTGTGATTTTGTTCAGGCGGCGATAATCGACGCAGAAACGTAGGGTCCCATCCTTTTCTTCACTAACACCACGGGGGATGCCCATGGGCTCTTGGACGGCTGGATAATGTCATCCCGCAGCATTTCATCAACTTGTCTCTTCATGGCCTCACGTTCTCGCGTCGAAACCCTGTACGGACTCTGACGGAGTGGTCTGGCATTTTCTTCGGTTATGATGCGATGTTTCGTGATTGGGGTCTGCCGAATTTTCGATGACGACGAAAAGCAATCTTCGTATTGCAGGAGCAGAGCCTTGAGCTGTTCTTGCTTATCGTTCGGAAGTCTGGGATTGACGTCGAAAGCTATGGGAGGGGCTTGGTTCCTCTGAGCAGGTTCCGCAAAATCGGCGAGGGCGAAAGCACTGGTGGCTTCGACAATTTCTTCGATGTATGCGACCGTTGTTCCTTTGTTCACATGTTTGTACTCATTGCTGAAGTTCGTGAGCATAACCGTTGCTTTGCCTCCCCGCAGCTCTGCAATTCCTCTTGC
Organism: Rhipicephalus microplus; assembly: GCF_013339725.1. Classification (NCBI taxonomy): domain Eukaryota; kingdom Metazoa; phylum Arthropoda; class Arachnida; order Ixodida; family Ixodidae; genus Rhipicephalus; species Rhipicephalus microplus. The sequence goes on from NC_051168.1 coordinate 176,010,310, forward strand.
GACGCAAATATTTCGGGTGACCAACAGATGCTGACTGCCTTCAACGACGCCTTTTAAGTCAGGTGATTCAGGAGCGCCGACATAAATAATGACGCTTGAGCGAGGCGGAATGGTGACTTGTTCTTCCAGCACATTCAAGGCATGGTGTCCAGACGGCGTGCGCGGCGGTAGTGCTTCTTCTGTGGATAACGTTATCGACTTTGTTTTTAGGTTGATGACAGCACCATGGAGGCATAAGAAGTCCATGCCAAGGATGGCATCTCTCGAGCAACGCTGTAGGACTATGAAGTCTGTAGGATAAATACGGCCGCTAATGGTGACTCTTTCTGTGCAGATTCCTGCAGGCGTTACGAGATGACCTCCGGCTGTGCGGATTTCAGGGCCTTTCCAAGCTGTCCTAACTTTCTTTAACTTCGCGGCGAACGACCCACTGATGACAGAATAGTCGGCTCCAGTATCGACGAGAGCGGTCACACTGTGGCCGTCGATAAGAACGTCGAGGTCGCTAGTTCGCCGTCTCGCATTACAGTTAGGGCGTGGCGTCGGGTCACGGCTGCGTCGGCTTGTTCCGCTGCTTCCATGTTGCGTCGTCAGGCCACCTTCAGTAAGTGAGCTTTCGCCGTCAGGGCTTTGCCTGGTTGGCGTTGTGTTCGGAAAGCTCCGCCGCGGTGTCGTCGTCGTCGGAGGATCTTCGGTAGTTCGTCACACAGCAACCGCACCTCCACCGGTTGCTGCCCTTAGTTTCCCGGATACGGGCTAGGAGACCGGCCCCGCGTTGGGCCAGAGTACTGTCGGTGGTGCGGTGACGTGCGGCGGCTGGGCGACGGCGAACGCGAAGGGCTTCGTGGTGTCCACCGAGTTCCTGTCAGGTAGTCGGCGATGTCACGTGGTCGTTCTCCTGGCTGCGGACGTGGTGCATCGACGGCGAAGCCACGCAGTCCCATCTGTCGGTACTGGCAACGGCGGTAAGTGTGCCCGGCCTCGCCGCAGTGGTAGCACAGTGGGCGGTAATCAGGGGTGCGCCAAACGTCGGTTTTCCTCGGCGCACTGCGCTGGCCCGCTGGTGAACGGTAGGTCGTCGGTGGGGGTGGTGGCGGCGGTGGTGTCTGGCGACGGAAGTGCGACGGGGCGGCGTTTTGGCGTGGACGGGGAGGAGCGTTGTGGCGCACTGCAGCGGCGTAGCTCATAGTTTCTGGCTCGGGCAGCGGTGTTTGGGGAATTCGAAGTGATTGCCGAACTTCTTCTCGCACAATGTCGGCGATCGAATCTACTTGAGGGTGCGCCGAAGGCAACAGTTTGCGCAACTCTTCCCGCACGATCACTCGGATCATTTCACGCAGGTATTCGGAGTCACTGGTTTGAGCAGCAGCGCATTCTGGAGTCAGGCGACGATTATACTGTCTGGTGCGCATGTCAAGGGTTTTTTCGATGGTGGTCGCCTCGGATACAAATTCTTGGACGGTGTTCGGTGGATTCCTCATTAGTCCCGCGAAGAGCTCCTGTTTGACCCCTCGCATGAGGAAACGAACTTTCTTCTCCTCAGGCATGTCTGGGTCAGCGTGACGAAATAGGCGGGTCATCTCCTCTGTGAAAATTCCAACCTTCTCATTCGGTAGCTGAACCCGGGTCTCTAGTTGAGCAGCGGCCCTTTCTTTGCGAGCGACGCTCGCGAACGTTTGCAGAAATGCGCCGCAGAAGACATCCCACGTTCGGAGCGTGGACTCACGATTCTCTAGCCAGGTCCTTGCGGTGTCTTCCAGGTAGAAGTACACACGCCGGAGCTTTTCTTCGTTGTCCCAGTGGTTGAGGGCGGCCACACGGTCGTATGTTTCTAACCAGGACTCCGGGTCTTCGAACGATGACCCATGAAAAATTTGTGGTTCCCTGGGTTGATGCATGACCATCGTGGGCAGGGATGCGGCGGTTGTCATTGTCCCTGCAGTCGCGGTCATGGCCTTGGTCTTCCGCGCCTTGTCTTCTAGAATCCCGTACTCCGGTGGTAGCCCTTGCTGTCGGCGGCTTGTTCGCTGCTCCTGGTTGGCGTCGGTGTCTTCTCCGCGACGTGGGCTGGGTTCACGGCTTGACGGGGGCGTGCGGTACATGAACGAAGCAGCACCTCCACCAGATGTCACGGGGTCGTGACGTGGCCAAAGACAGAAAACTTCGTGTTGGGATTTAACTGTTTATTTGGGCGAACCTGTGCCCGGTAAAGGGAAGGTCTAATTACAGCAGCAGTCTTGCACAGATAGCAGTCTCGGACTGATAGCGGCGAACGCAGCGTCGGCCTTCGATCAACAACTGACAAGCGGCGAAGCGCGTCGGCATTTATACTCCCGCCGTCGAATGTTCTAGCGCTACCGCTGGCGGCGGCGTACGTTCCAGAACAATCTGTACCATTCGCACAGTGGGCGTGATCTTATCGAAATGATCTACTACAGTCCGGAACCCTCTCGAAAACTGCTGGCGCGGTTTGCGCTGAGAATCGTGTGGTGTTTTGGGACGATAACAAAAGCTTGGGAAATGGAACGTGGCAATATATGATGGCCATTATTGTAAGGGCGCATATTCGCCACCACTGCGCCATAAAGATAACGGTACTCAGCCACCGACCAGAAAATCACGATTTCGATCCTGGCTGCGGTGGTGGCACATCGATGGAGGTGAAGTGCCGAAATTCGCCCACGTACTGTATGTGCACGTTATGAAGAAAAGAAGATAGTCGAAATTTTCGCAGCATCGCGTTGCATAATCATATTGTGTGTTTGGCTCATAAAAACCCAGATATATCAAACGTGTATTGTCCACGTGGAGAATCGTACGCTCATAATTTTAGTGCTATGATGTCAGAAGACAGCAGATATATCGAAGGAAATATCGTATCCCCGTCGGCGTCTTTTTTTTTTTTTGGAGTCGGCCTCTTGGCTCTTGAGCGCATAATCGGCGTCCTTTCAGAACCTAAATTGAGGTGGATGCAATTATAGAAAAGAAACCGCTGGTCTGAGATGGTGCGAAACCTAGGCTGTCCACGTGGCAGTAATCTGTTTTACCACAAAGCAACGGCAGCGCTGTAAACGATTTCGGGAAAACCTCATGCAGGTGCCATGAAATCTAAGAATCCACCGCTATGCAAGCGATGTGCATACAATATTTTGTAGCATAAGTGTAGTAGAGAACCAGGCGTCGCACTAAACGAAATGCTGAGCAAGTGTGTCATTTTGAAGTCCAGCCATAACACAGCACCTATTCCAAATATTTGTTATAATATTATCAACAGATCTTTGAAAATAGTATCGCGTGCGTTCAATCTTTACGAAAACTGAAGAGTGCAGTTTACGTTTCACATATGCATACTACATTCAGGAAGGTCACTATAGGCTACAGGTACTTCTCTAAATCTCACTACCTAGCAGTAGCGAACGCTTTTTATTTGTTAAATGAAACTTGTTATGAGATCACAACAAGGGTCGCGTGCGCAAGAGTTGCCCGCCGCCGCCACCACTACTATTTTTAGGCACTCTTGCACAAGATAACAAAAAAAACTTATTAAATAAAAAACTTCAAGGGCACAATCGAATTCACATGAGGGTCCTCTGCGTGCCATTTTACCACAGAGCGAAGCCATTTTTTTTTGGTGAGACGTCAAACACATAGGATAAACATACCACAATACACAACAAGCGTGACAGAAAGAATGGCGCCGCGGGCGTCAAGCATTGCTGAAGAACATCACACTATATAGTTCTTCATAGCATGCAGCCTTTCTACCCTTTCCAACCATTAAGAATAACAATAATTAGTTCCTAATACCTCGACAAACCTTGATATACTTTTTTGAAGTGACAAGGTGAGAAAAAAAAGCGTTATTTGAAATCTGCAGCCTTTTTTGAACCAGGGTCAGGTGTTTGTGTGTCCTAGTAAAATTTTTCTCTAAAAGTGACATATTTCAAAACTTGTATGGTGGCCTGCCATGCCCTAATTCTTACGTAGCAAGAGATTCCTTGCAGCTGGCTCAAAACTTCACAAACGAGAAATAGCAGAAGCATTAAGCTTTAAAAAAATATCTCTCCCTGGGGACGTCTAAGAGGTGTCTTCATTTGCAAGTACCAAAACTAATAAAGTAGGGCTAATAAGAAATAAACCTAGATTGAAGGACATGCGAAAAGTTGTCCGGTGCACATATTTCCACATGGCACCAAAGTATACCAATAGATCTGACGGCCTTTGCTCGACGGCGTCGGACGCCGATACTTGGTTTGAACTGAACAAAGCCAGGTGAATTGTGAACCATTCATTCATAAAAAACATCTTCCAGCATCTCTTATTGAGGCTGTTTTGCCAAACTACCATTAACTAGCTCATCAAGAATAACTTGCGAAATGCTTCCGCGTGAGAACTCGAAACTATAACAATTCATAGGAATGCCGTATGGGAGCGTTCTTAAAGTTTTTCTCGGGCATGAAACACTGTGAATATGCCCTCTTGATGCTGTGTTTACTGTAATTTCAGGTGAAATAACCCGTGTGAGTGTGCTGAAGTGTTTTGAAATTTCGCCGAGGCGCTGCACAATGCAGGGCCTACGCTCCCTCGAACTGCGTCGACAGTACTCGGTTGACACGGCTCCATAGCCGGCGACAAATGAGGCTAGCCAGGCACGACGATTGAACACACAAAAATATGATATGGGGGATGAGTATCTGGCGGGTATCTATTGAATGGGTCTGTCGATTCACTTCTATCCCGTTGTACTTTTGAAATGGTGCTGATTTTAAACGTTAAATGCGTTTACGTCAGAATAAACTTGTACATATGTTTTTTTCTTTGAAATATAAAGTAAGCAAAGGTGTTTTTGTCACATTTACTTGGTGACGCCTACCTCTTTCCACATTTTTTTGTTACAAATAAAGTATTAAAAACAAAGTTCCTTTTCTCTACAACCTCACTATCTCGAATCATAGAGTTCAGCCAGTATTTAGTAATGTAATATGAAATATCATGAAGCAGAATTGTTGTTGTGTGAGGAAGTACTCTTCTGCAACGCGAAATTAATAGCTATTACTAAATATTATTTAGGTATATGAAAGAACAAATTCAAAAAATGAGCTATAAGATATTCGCTGCTAAATCTGCTTCACTAAGAAGGAGAACGTGTCATCATTCCAATAATATTGAAATAGTTACAGCACCTCCTGTAGGTATGGAGAAAAAGGTACACGAGCTTCACCTAAAACACCTGACGGGTATAGGGCTGTCCCCTTAATATATTGTCTTTCTGGTCTGCTGCCGGGTTCGCAGTGAAACCCAGCCATTTATTCATGAAGAGTTCCTTGCGTTGTAAATCGCCTTCCCTGGCGGCTGGAGTCTACTGTGGCCTCGACAGGAGACCGGCAAGATAGTACTTTACATAGCCAATCCAGTGCTTGAAACACCGTTACAATTAAACCCCAGGGAGGCTTGACGTATGGTAATTAAGGGTAAGTGACACTATTGCAAGAGAAAGCAAATGCGTGAGAGGCAGACAGAAAATGAGTTGGGTAGATTAAATTAAGAAGTTTTCAGGTATAACGTGGCAGCGCAAAGCGGATGACCGGGTTGACAGGCGAACATGACAGATGCCTTTACAGCAGTTGGCAAAGTTAGGCTGATGATGTTATGAAGGTGATGATGATAATAAAATCTAGTCGCAACGGCTAGAAAAAAGGTGTGTTTCAATCTTCAAAGCTTCAAGCACAGTAGCACGCAGAGCGTCACTTATCTGCTCTCTTTCGTTGAGAAATGGTCGGGCCACCACTTCATCCCCAGATTTCTCCAGCCAGTAGATAAAATGCGCGTAAACTTTGAAGTAAAATTATCCTTCAGTGCTGCCTTCGTCTCAGCGGCATTGTTCATGACACCATCACTTTTGTTCATGGGCAGTGAAAATGAAATAGGCTCAAGTAACACTGCTAGCCTCCCTAGTTGGAATTAACTCATGGAAGTACGTTAGGCTGGAAGACGTGAGAATGAAGAAGGAAGATATACGAACAAGCGCAAATGAAGAGCTAATTCTTTTTGGGAAAAAAGTTTGTTTATTACGCAACTTGATATGAGCGATTTCAGCAGAGAAAACACCAACGCTCATCCACGTTTTCTCCTTTCTTATCCCCTTGTGTTCTACGCAAAGTAGTTCAATGAATGAAATTGGCTTTCAATTGACCTGTATAAAACAGTAATATGGTGCGCATTGTTCTGTTTTGTCGCTTATGACTATTGTGCGTGATTAACTTGCTTTACCTACAATTTCGGCGTTTGCCAATGCGCAGGCAGCAACATGTAGTAAAAAAGCGCATTATGTCTCCTGGTTTGTCGCGTAGCAACGATATTTCACGTGTATAGGCTGCGGTATTCGAGAAATTAGGGGATGGGTGTTGAGATGTAATAGGGTTCAGCAAACTTAGGAGGACCAGTGAGGCTTACGCAGTACTTAAGAACGGACACGTTCTAGGCTACGATAGATTTGAGAGAGAGAGAACAAATATCAAAATGATAGGGAGCTTAACTACACTAAGTCAAGTTTGCAACCCTACATGTGGGGAAACGATGAAAGAAGGAGTAAAAGAGAGAGAGATGAATATATACATATTACACATAGCACACACACACATCACACACAGTGCTGGTTCTCACAGGAGGTCACATAGTGATGCTGCCCTCAATAATCGTGGTAGGGCACGTGCGGCTTTCTGGGCCGATCTACTTGACGTCCTCGCACCCAATATCTTCTGCAGCGTATAGGGTAGATCATCTAGTCTCTTCAAGGTACACTGAAGAGTCATATGATCTGACAATAGCACAGGACATGGTCGCGAGTTTCTAGACAACGGAAGTTATCACAGTTGGAGGAGTGAGTCGTACCAATGCGATAACTTGATGAATTGGTAAAGGCAACGCTGACCCACACCCAACACAGCATTGCATCGTCACGTCAAAGCCTTTGATGGCAGCTTTATTTGGACGAATGAACCGAGGTTTTCTGGGCGTTGAGTACAGGTGAGCGAAAGATTGCATTGCATAATTGTCGTTTATGCGCGGTGTGGCGACGTTCTCTTGCGGCGTTGACCCTTGACAGGATTATGAGCAGTGTGGGCGCTCCGTAGCGGGCATATAGGGCAGCGCTGTCGACGAGGTGGTTGTCAGGGATGCCACTGGGACCCGGTAGCCATTGAACGATCGTCATACCGCTGGTTAGTGTTGCGATAACAGGTTTTATTGATTTGAGACACCATATGATGGTAGTTCAGTCTCAGGAAGTTTGACAGGTGCCTTTGGGTTCAATCACCGTCAAGTTCAAAACTTTACACGTCACGAAATCTATAGGCTGCGTGCTTCCGGCCCTTCTAGCCACAAATAAATTTGTTATAAGAATATCTCCAAGCAAGTTGATTTACCTCTATGATTTCAAGGCAGCCCTTCAATGTGTGCGCTGTCTACGATGGGGGAAATACCTTGGAAATTGCTCACAAAATAAAGGTGGTGGGTTTCTTATACACAAAAGTATTTCTGGCAACATATAGGTGTACTATACCTATCAGTGCAAGGATAGCAAGTGTAATGATTTAGTTTAACAAAAAGAAGGAGATGAAAGTGGTGTCGGCCTATGCACCTATGTGAGCCAAGATAATCATTTGGTTGAACGCTTCTATGAAGGACGTAGAATGAGTTACTGAAACGTAACGGCATAGTATACTATTCTGATTCGAACTTTATTGCCAAAGTATGTAAAAAACAGGCCGGAGACCATTCAGTGAGAGAATATGTCATTCGTTCTAGAAATTCAAGAGAGGAGTTATTAGTATAGTTTCGCGAAATGTAATATATTACAGATCTTTAATACCATCTTCGGAAGGTGAGCTAACCTGTATGTGGACGCGGCGAAGCCCTAATGGCAAAACTAAAAATGAAACAGACATCTGTGCACAAGCTCATGCATCGTACTGGATGTAGAAGTAGTTAGAAAGATCGGATGCACTGACCATAGAATGGTAAGAGCTCGTATTCACCTAGATTTCAAAAATGAAAGACAAAATCTGATCCACAAGAAGTGAATTGATGAACTGGTGGTGACAAGTAAAGTACAAGAATTCAGAGTTCCGCTTCAGAATAGATCCGCAGCACTAAACGAGATAACCGTTGTTAGCGTTCACACAATGAACGACAGTCTTAGTAGCAAAGAGTGTGCAATTGAAGTCGGATGTACAGTCACGGGGCTGGATACTAGAAAAATATCTCCAGAGACGAAAATTCTCATCAAGAAACGACAAACCATGAAAGCCTCAAATGCAAAAATAGAGCTAGTGTAGCTTTCGAAGTTAATCAATGAACGTAAGGTAGCCGACGTCAAGAGGTAAAGCATAGAATGAATTGAACAGGCAGTAAAAATCAGCAGAAGCCTGAAAGATGGGAACGCAAACTTGTGCCTGGGAAAAAATTGGATATATGCAATAATGAACAAGGAAAACAATGCCATAACCAATAGGGATAGGACAGTCGAGGTGGCGGAGGAGTTATACGGGGAGCTGTGCTGAAGCAAAAACAAAAAGGATGATAACGTGAGAACCAATATTAGTGCGGAGTAATTCGACATTTTACTAGTCATGACAGCCGAATTAAAGAAAGCCCTATAAAGAATACAAATAGTCAAAACTGCTGGTGATGCGCGAAAACTGTGGTACAAAAAACTGGGCACTTTATATACAAAGTTCCTCTTGACGGGAAGGGTAGCAGAATCTTGAAAGAACGCCAACATCATACTTATCCAGAAAAAAGGAGATGTCAAAGGACCTGAAAAATTACAGGTTGATCCGCTTCACTTTTGTTCTCTAAAAACTACTTACAAAAGTAATAAATTATAGAATTACACCACATTAGAATGGTGTAAAAACGACCAAGCAGGATTTCGCACAGGTTACTCCAAAATATACCATATTATACTATCAATCATATGATAGAGAAATGCGCAGAATACAACCAACCCCTATACACAGGTGTCATGGATTACGAGAAGGCGCTTGACTCAGTCGAGACATCAGCAGTAATGCAGGCGACACGGAATCAAGGGATCGACGAACCCTACATAGACATACTGGAAGAAATGTACAGTCGATCTCCAGTCGCCATCGTTGTCCACAAAAAAACGACGTGATTCCAATAAGGAACAGTTTGAAGCAGGGAGACATGATCTCTCCATTGCTAATCAGCGCGTGTTTACAGGAGGTTTTCAGGGTCCTATATCGGGAAGAGTTGGGTATAAGATATAACCGAGAGTATCTTAGTAACCTGCAATTCACTGATGTCATCACCGTGATGAGTAACTAAGACACAAATTATACCTCATTATTACTGAACTGGACACGGAAAGCAGAAAGGTAGGTCTGGAAATTTGTATGCGCCAAGCTAAAATAATAGGCAACAGTCTCGGCAAAAAACAGCAGTTTGCGATAGGTGGAGAGATGGTGGGAGTGATAAAAGAATATGTCTGCTTCAGGACAGCTAGTAACCGTGATGCCGAACCACGAGATTGAAATAACTAGAATAATAAGGATAGGGTAGATCACAATCAGAAGGAATTGTCTAGTCATCTATGGTTGTCTGCGACGAACCCTCAAAAGGGCAGTATATACCAGGCACTTCTTGCCGGTACTTACCTAAGGAACAGAAACCTGCTGGCTTACAAAGAGGTCTCAGTTTAAATTAGGAACGACGCAGCGAGTGATGGAAAGGAATATGACAGGTGTAACCTCAAGAGACAAGAAGAGAGACAGTGCGTCAGGGAAGAAACCGGCGTTAAGAATATTAAAGTTGAAATCAAGAAGAATAAATGAACATGGCCAAGGCACGTAGCACAGAGGCGGGATAACCGGTAGTCATTAAGCGTAACTGGCTGGGTTCTCAGAGAAGGCAAACACACGAAGGGGAGACAGAACGTTAAGTGGACCGATGAGTTTAAAAGGTTCGCAGGTATAACGTGGCAGCAGAAAGCACAAGGCCGTATTTAGTAGCCCGTCATGGGAGAGGCCTTTGCACTGCAATGGGCGTGGTCAGGCTGATGATGACGATAATGTGGCGAGCAGTAGATAGCGCTTGTAGGAATGGAAGTGAAGACGAATGAATGAACGAATGGGCTTTATTTAGAGTACGGCAGTTTTACCGGGCGAGGTGAGGGGAGAGGCGATTAACCCCTGTCCCTTCTCACTCTCCGTCGATTATGATAGCGGTGCCTCAGGTGAAAGGATGAAGTCCTTGAATCCAGGCGGCATCTTCAGCTTGCCGTACGGCTTAAAGCTGGTCAGCCAGCTCGTCACTGAAAAAAAAAACTACTGTCTCGCCTTTCAAGGCGGCATGGTTCAGATGTCTTTTAGGGCTATTTATCAAAGCCGTCAATGAAAAATTGTATGCGTAAGAATCGCCTTCAAGATTAGAACGCGACTGCGTATTAGGACTTTGTTTCTTTCGCCTTTTTGACCACTAGCTTGGTTTCGCCTTATGGTAGGCACTTCAACCTTTGCTTAGGGTAAGGTATGTATTGGCGCTTGTAAAGTGGACCTTTCAAATAGTAGCGTGCTCAAATGTTTCCTTCAGTAACAGAGAGAAAAAATGTATGTTTCCGTATCTTACGCGTTGGGCATTTAAAAATAAAAAATAATATGAGCGAGAAATAATAGGGTGTGTTAGCATTTGATGCGCCCCTGGTTACGCCCCAATCCTTGAATGGCATCCGAAAGAACAGCTCCGAAGTGGCCATTAGGACATTTTTCTTGCTTTTGCTAGTTGTCGAGGCCCCCTTCGCGCGCCCTTAAGATAACGCGAGCCCCTACTCAGCTGCATACGATGTTGGTGCTGTTGTTGATCATGACATTGCTTTATTCATGTGACCTTATTCAGTGGTAGACATTTGAAACAATTACTCATGCATAAATCGTGCTTTTTTACGACTAGTGTGATTCGGTCATTGTGATATGCAATATTACTTAGCTATTGACACTCTTCACACCGGGAAGCATACATGTAGCCTTTATTTGTTTGTTTTTAAATTACTCTCGCGTTAGGGTTTGACGGCGTGGTGGACCACCTGCTTCCTACGTAGACCTCTTGCGTTCATTTCTCACCGTGATGATAAAATTTTCTTATTTTTCTTTGAACAATCCACTATTTCTGCTCGCAACCAACGTTTATGTTTCCCTCACTACCAACGACGCCGAGATTTCGGCACAGACTTCTTTCAAGCTATCGCACAAAAAACAGCGTGTCGCCACCAAATTCTTTATGTTTGCAAATACATAGAGTGCACCGCTACGTAGTTTTTCCTTTATTGACTAACTCGACAAGTTTAAATAACTGACGTCGAAATGAATGTGACCAGTGAAAGAACAGCGAAGCTGGTTAGCTCTCTAGCGTGTCGCGAACTTGGAACTCACCGCGGCGCTCCACTCGCGAGCGTTAGGCAAGCGCCGAAAGCAAATATTTAGATGACGTTCATTGTTAAAATAGTCATGCTTTAACCGTTTGTGTTGCTGCAATTGTTAAGGTATACCTGTCCACATAGCTTAATTCCGCGCAGTAATGGCATCAATAAGTACCTAAAAAACTAGTGCTTAATACGTACTCTTTCAAAGAATTGTCCATAAAGAAGAAAAAGACAAGTTGTGCTCTCCCGGTTTATTGGGTAACCTACGCTTGTACTAATGCATTCACTACCAGGCAGCCCTTCAGCAGAACGGCCAGCAGATGTTCGTTGGCTGAGCCGCGAAATAGTGAAAGCGTTGCGCTTCCCTTTGGCCTCTGTGGAGCTCCACAAAGGCACGACCTTCTCCGCTGTTATTGTTGGCTTTCTGCGGCATTTATCGCAGCACATTTCTTAGTCGGTGCTATTGCACCCAAGCAGACGGCTGCGTAAAAACAGAATTGGTGATTGTGGAAGTTAAACTCGTCCAACAAGAAGCTATGAAACGCTAAAACCAAGTGAAAAGGCAAAGAACAAAACATCGTCTTAGGGTGCCTCATCGGCGGTAGCTTCACCTTTAAGAGTTGAACGCAATAGCCAAATCCAGCCCCCAGTGACCCTTCAACCGCTAATTGCATACTTATAATATGTTTTGTTACATACAGGTGCACGCACACAAACATGCACACAGTAGATTGGACCAGCTCACGCTATTATCGCTGAATGGGCTCGTTTTCGTCGTGACATCCGTCGAAGAAAATGCGTTAAAGGGGTCCTGAAACATTTTTTGTCAGGTGACCAAGGAATGACTTCACTAGAAGAGCTTATTGCCTCATGAATTCAACACCGCAAAAATTTCAAGAGTCCGATCCAATGCGAGTGGATTCGATTTGCAAAGCTTTGTCGCATGATGCACTAGCATTGCTTCTTCTCTCGTCCCGACGGAAGTTCTGGAAGCTAAGCAGGGAGGGTTGGCAGGGCAAAGAAACTACCGCGCCTCGAGACACTGAGTACTTTCTTGTCTTTTTTTTTCGAATGCGCAGCAATTCTAGTGTGATTGCGCTTGCACGTATGCGTGGACAAGTATAGAGTGGACCTCCCGTGGCGATCTCGGTAACTTGATGTTTTGGTCACAGACGCACAGACGATATTTTGATCAACACCCACGGGGCCGACGCCGGTGGCTGGTTTTCTGCGGCACGAGCTCTTTAACGCTATTGCGTTAAAGATCTCTCCTTGACCTAGAGACGCATAACTGTGTCATCGCTCCGCATAGGTGCTCGGTAGTGTCATGACGCAGTACCTAACTGCAGTGCTCACAGAAGGGGCACAGCCGTGCTTTACCTCATCAATAGGGAGCAGCCTACGCGGAAATGCGCTAAAGACATAAAGGGTGTTTGTGGAGTTTTGAGCCAACAATAGCGAAGTACACCAGTGGCGTAGTCAGTACAGCCTTGGGCACGTATCGGCGTGAACGGCTTGGTCATAGGTTCGATTCCCCGTGGGAAAGTGTTTTCCTCATTTGTGCGTATTACACCAATGCTATATATACCACGCAGAACTGACAGTGAAATCTTGGTGGTTGCGGGCCCAAAACACTTTCATGTGAAAGAAAAAAATGCGAGTTTCGTCGTAAGGGTGAAGAAGTTAACGCAATAGCAAGAGTTTGGAAGTGGGCACGAAGGTCGGTGAGCATCTCGATACATTCAGCTTCCTGCTGAAGCGCGAAAAAGAGCAGCCGAAAAAGACCATGACCGGATGTATACACAGGAAAATTGTGAACTGATTAATATCTGAGTTGTTTCGCCTTCATGTTCGTGCAATGCGCCTCAAGTGGCGACAACACGGAAAACAAGGCTCTTAGATTTTTTTCTTTTGAATTGTGGGTTACTAAATAAAGCCCTTACGTCTGCTGTCATGCGGTAGTTTCTGCCGCAAGATGTGATTGTAATTGTGTAAAACATTGTGTAAAACCCGGTTACATGAGCCTGGATATTTTCGCCTTGGTAATTTCCTCGAGAACGTCGCGGCAAGACCGCTGAAGAGCCAACTATAGATGTAAAACCCGGATACATGAGCCTGGATATTTTCGCCTTCGTAATTTCTTCAAGAACGTCACGGCAAGACCACTTAAGAGCCAACAATAGGTTACAGCTAGCAATGGCCCTTTTCACCACCATGTTCTTGAAAAAACTTTATGTGCAATTATCCAGGCTCGTGTCTGCAAGTTTTCCTTCCTTGGTGTAACGTCGTAACGTTAGTACGTGAAACTTTATTGAGGCACTTTTTACATGATGCCAATAGCAATTCAGATACAACGTAAAAACACAGAAAGAGCACCCTGTTGTCCGTTCTTATGTACACAGACTGGCTCATTCGTTAAAGAACCTGGCCTCTCATTTTGAATTACCTGTCGCCTTCTCGGCACATCAGTGGCTTTCGCGTAATTGTGCTAGTTTGTGTGAAGCACCAAGTGCCGATTTTGCAAAAAAAAAGCACGAAAAGAAGTGTTTTAAAAATCTTCAGTGGGTGTTGTCTACATGATCTTGCTCAGTTATGGCAAGGTGTACATTGACCAGTTCTGCCGATGTATAAATGACCATCTAAAAGAGCATGCGCTGTCAATGAGAAGCGGCAGGGGTTCGCATTGGCCGCATCACAGTGAGTGCTCGTGTGAACCTTTACTGAACAGCACAAGAATCTAATGAAATAATGATTGATATGTGGGGTTGAGCGTACCGAAACCATCATATGAATATGAGAGACGCCGTAGTAGAGGGCACTGGAATTCACAACCACCTGGGGTTCTTTACCGTGCACCCAAATCTGAGCACACGGGCCTACTGCATTTTCGCCTCCATCGAAAATGCAGCCGCCGCCGCTGTGATTTTATCCCGTGACCCGCGGGTCCGTAGCCCAGAACCTTGGCCACTAGACCAACGCGGCGGGGCATTATCTTGCGAAGAAGCAAAGGCAAAGCTGCACGTGAATTGGCAGAGACGGTGTACTATCAACGTCAAATGAAACCCGAACAGCGGCAAACCTTCGCCATGGTACAGTGCACGCCATCCATTTGTCACAACGAACAGGCACGCATATATGCGCAAAGCTGCTGAACAGGATGCCCGTGCCTGTCAATTGTGATAACTGGACGGCACGCACTACACTATCGCAAAGGCTTGCCGCTGTTCGAGTTTCATTTGATGCTGACAGCACATTAAGCAATTTGGTGAACAATGTATCGATGTCCCATTCCTGTCAATGTATGATAAGGAATTTGTTTTTTATCTGATAGGTTGTGATAATAGTTTGTGCTTTTCTTGTGGTGTACGCATGCGTGAGGGTTTCAGAAAATGAGCTTTGGCGTAATAAAATCAGTTTCCAGTGTGCACTTTCTCGTGCCTCTTCTTTCATCTTCTTTCAAGCTTGTGCCAACGATGTTCTACACAGCTGAACACCAACTAGCCCAACAGCATACGTTATTTAGTTGGTGTAATTATTACCTTTATATTTAGGTTTTCATTTCAAAGAACAAGTTTTTAAAGAAAGGGGCCCCTTTTTGTGCGTGTCTCAAATGCATCTTTAACTCAAGAAAAATGTATGAGCGTTGAGTGCAAGAAAAAAACTCTCAAGCTCCTGCAAGATCTGCATACCGTCATTGGTAAACGTGTTTCCAATTGCTAACCATTATTATTTATGTGCACGCGTGGCATGTGGCTCAGTGGTCTAACGCAGCGCACTGAGGCAGGGGATCCTATTTAAAACTATCGGTTTGGTGCCTTGAAAACTTTTAAGAACGAAGCTCCTTTGGGTGAATAAAAGCGAAAAGATTTTAATGAAATTTCTGGTGGACGACTATCTTAGTAACACGACGCGAGGAGGAAAACCTGGCAATGTAGTTTGCCATGCCACATAGCCTTAGTACTCTACTAACATCAGTGGGTGGGCAAATTTCACGGTTTGCTTTGATCTTGTGGGCAAAGACGAGTCTTGCCCTCGTGATGCCGCCACACTTAAACTAGGAAGTGTCGTCCTCGACTCGGCGACCAGCCTTTGCTACTACCGCTTCTTCTGGCACTCACGTCCGACCCCGTGCTGGGGTGGTAGATGTGGGTCTTATCTTTCTCCGTTTGTATGTAATATCTTACACGGAGTATGTATGTAGTCACTTCTAGTTTAGAAATTACTCAATCGAATAGTATGTGTGTATAAGTCCTTGGACGTGAAATCACTACGTGGCGTTAGTGGTTTTAGGATCGAGGTTCTTTCGGGACGAATAGACCGACAGACAGACACAGAGAAATGGACGGACAGGCAGGACAGCAGTGCTATCACTCTTTGTAGGGCTATTCAGGAGGTTTTAGCGCCTTCTTCATCATCATCATCAGTCATCATCATCACTTCTGAGTCACAGCTCTGTGCCTTTCGCGCTGCTCGTGCCACCACGGTGGGTCCTCACTGGCGCATACTCATGCGATTTTGATAAGCAAGGCACAATAGTTACGTTATTATGTTGAGTTGTTCATAAGTGATTACCATATAACTTATGAGGGTTTACCCTTTTTTAGAGCCCCGCCGCGGTGGTCTAGTGGCTAAGGTACTCGGCTGCTGACCCGCAGGTTGCGGGATCGAATCCCGGCTGCGGCGGCTGCATTTCCGATGGAGGCGGAAATGTTGTAGGCCCGTGTGCTCAGATTTGGGTGCACGTTAAAGAACCCCAGGTGGTCGAAATTTCCGGAGCCCTCCACTACGGCGTCTCTCATAATCATATGGTGGTTTTGGGACGTTAAACCCCACTTATCAATCAACCCTTTTTTAGGGTTATTTATATTCGAAGAATCCATCATGGACACTACTTTAGCTCGTGTGCCAAAACACGAGCTCACTTGGATTATCGAGTCTGTTAAGTATGTTTCCAGCGAAAGCTGTTATGAGATCACAACTCGGGTCATGCATGGTGCCGTAGTTGTCCGCTGCAAGTGTTCATAACCACATCACACAAAATAGGGAAAAATGACTTGGTCCCGATGACACAGTGCGGCTCGAACTTGGGTCGCTGGGTGCCAGCCTCAGTATTCTACCACTGAGCCACGCTGGTTTCTTTTTCTTTAATGCATGAAGTCATCACTAGTTAAAGTGAACTACACACAACATACTTCATACCGGTGCTTGTGACTTGCTGGCAAGCTTGCCTTAGGCAGGTTTAATGTCGGGAAAACAATCGTGCTAATACGACTTATAAAGCGTTTTAAAACAGCGATAGAACAACCAAACATCGCACAATGTGAATAGCGTAACGAGTGGATCGTTCAATGCTCCAACCCATTACAAAAGCATCTTCTTGTTCACCTGTTAGCTGTGTCGCATACCGACTTCAGGCAGAATTCCTCATCGTCTTCAGCCTTTGAATGAACAATTGGCTTACTCTTCGTTGCAACTTTTTAGGCAATACCTCGTTTCTAGGAAGAATGAAAACTAGCTTAGCGAAGGGTGGCCTACTACCCAAATATTTTAATTATAATGTCATAGTGGGTATCAAGCAAGTGCCCTTGCAGCTGTTACTTAAGTCGTGTTCAGAAAAGTTTCTGAAAGGCCACTCTTCTAGCTATTGCTGTGACTGTGCTGCGCCTTCGGCACAGGCCTGGCGTTTTTTTTATTGCGGCAGCAGTTATACGTACACCCTCACCTGAATTTCACTGCCGGCGTCAGCGTTGACGTGGGTATTGCCGTCACTCAACGCATTTATATACATATCTACATTGTTACGGGAGAGATTTATTTGTCGACAGCAGGTCTTGCGAACGCTGTAGAGAGAGCAGTCGCGCAGGCCAATGGGAATGCTCGAGAGTCCAACCCACAACAAGCACCTTGTCGCCTTCTGCCTTTTGGGTGTCATTTCAGTGTTTGCGACGGAGCGACAGTTCCATACACGTTTCATCACCCCGGCCGGTAAAGCACTGTCTCGGTGACTGTTAAATGAGCGAGTCGGAATTGTAGGGCTTAAGACGAGAAACGTGCACTACTTCCGTTGTAGGTGTAGCATGCAACGAGTTTGTGGTCGCGGAAATTTCATAGGTGACAGGTGTTACCTGACGAAGGACGTGGTAGGGCCTGACGTATCATGACAGTAGTTTCCCTCATAGGCCAACACGTCAAGATGGGAGCCATAGAATAAGAAATCCCACAAAAAAAACAAAAAACGGCAACGCTATGTCGGCGGTCGTAAAAAAACTTCTGTGCTGTCTACGACGAAGAAAACGGAGCGCGGGCTACCGAGCGTACCATGAGTCCCTGAGGGATGACATCCTCAGCGTACGAAGTGGAGGATGGTTGGTCAGATGAAAGCAAGGTGCCGAAGGGCAATAATGAATGACGTTCGAAAAGTAGATAAAATGGTGAGTAGCCGGCTCCTTCATGACGCGACGAATAATAGGCGAAAGTGACGAACGCCAGAGCTATGCCCCAATCAATGTTGTCGGTAAATACATACATAGAAAGCATGTCTGTCAATATGTGGTTGAGGCGCTCCGTGAGGCCGTTAGTCTGAGGGTGGTAAGATGTGGTGAAGTTGTGATGAATAGCGAAATATCGAAGTTGGAAATCAACCATACGAGATAAAAAGTAGCGACCATGGTCGGTGGAAAAGTGGAACAGACCGCCATGCTGTACAATGATGTTGTAGAGCAGGAAGAAGGCAACGTCAGTCGTGTAGGTGGTTTGTAGCGCACTAGTGCTTCATAGCAAGTGGCATAATCTGTGACAACTGCAATACATTTATTTTCAGTTGATAAAGTGGGAAAGGGACCTAGCAAGTCCAACCTCACCAGATAAAACAGCTCGACTGGAACTTCAATAGGCTGAAGCAGGCCGGTATCGGGAGTAGAAGGCTTTTTTCAACGCTGGTAGAGATCGCAAGATGCAACGTGATGGCGAATGGAGTGATAAAGACCATTCCAAAATACCCGTAGTCGGACACGGTGGTAGGTTCTGGAGACGACTAAATGTCCTGAAGTTGAGACGTCATGAAATTTTTGCACAACATTCTTGCGCAGATGATGTGGTACAATCAGTACAAGTTTCTCGCCGTTGGGGTGTAAGTTGCAGCGATACAAAATGTTGTCTTGGGGCAGGAATCTGCCAAGTGAATGGTTAGTATGGTGCGATTGAAGGCGGCCAATGATAGAGAGCAGTGTTGGGTCTCGGCGCTCTTCTTTCGCCACGTGCACAAAGTCAGTGATGAGTAAAACGCAGGCATCGGATTCCGAATTGGTGGAATTAGATGAATCAACGGGGTGTCGGGATAAACAGTCATCATCGTTTTGCAGTTTCCCAGATTTGTACACAATCGAGAACTTGTACTTCTGTAATCGTAGGGTTCATTGGCCGAAGCTTCCCGTAGAGTTTGACAGGCAGCAAAGTGCATGACGATTCGTCATGACTGTGGGCAGACGTTCGTATAAGTACGCGCGGAATTTCGCTATGCCCAGACTAAGGCTAAGAATTCCCGCTCAGTGATGAAACTATTTTTTACGCTTGATACAGAAGGCGACTAGCTAAGGCTATCACACGGTTGGTGCCATTTTGTATCGGAGCGAGTATAGCACCAATGCTAAGGCTGCATGCGTCGGTGCAAAGCTCTGTTCGAGTGGCTGGATCAAAATAAGCCAACACAGATAGTGTTGAGGGGGGGGTGGTAATCAGTGATGCGAAGGAATGTGCTTGGTTCTCACCCCAAGAAAAGGCCACATTACTTTTGAGATCTTTGAGGGGCGTAGCAATATCCGTGAAGTTGATCATAAAGTGGCGGAAGTACGAACAGAGCCCAATAAAACTTCGAACTTTTTGTCTAGAAGGCGTAGCCGGGAATTCGCAGACTGCACGGACTTTGTCAGGTCGGGTTGGACACCAGTGGCGTCAGTAAGGTGGCCGAACTGTTTAATCTGCCATCGTCTAAATGAGCATTTTGACTAAGTGAGTTGAAGGCTAGCGCTATAAAAAAACGTCAAGAATTGCCGACCGACGTGTTAGGTGGCTCTCGAACAAGGCGAGAAAACGATTACAACATCCATATAGCAAAGGCAGGTTGACCATTTGAAACCGCGGAGAAGAGAGTCCATCATACGTTCAATGTAGCTGCAGCATTGCACAACCTAAAAGGCATGACCTTAAATTGGTAAAGGCCGTAAGGTCTGATGAATGCTGCTTTCTCGCGGGCGTGGTCGTCGACCGAAATTTGCCAGTATCCAGATCGAAGGTCAAGGGAAGAAAAATATATGGCACCATGAAGGCAGTCGAGCGCGTCATCAATTCGGGGCAGAGGATAAACGTCCTTCTTGATGACCCGATTCAGGTGGCAATAGTCATCGCAAAAGCGGCAGCTGTTGTCCTCTTTTTCAACTAAGACAGCGGGGAATACCCAAAGACTCAATGAAGGCTCGATGACGTCTTGGATGAGCATTTTTTCGACCTCCCTTTGAATAACTTTTTCTCAGCATGAGACAGGCGGTAAGGGCGTTTGTGGGTTGGACTGGCGCCGTCGTGTCGATGTGGTGGGATGCGGCGCTTGTGTGGCTTAGGGGACAGTCTTGGACGTCAAAGATATCCAGGTAAGAAAACAGAACATCCCGGAGCACTGCAGCTTGGGGAGGTAAGAGGTCGTCGGACATCCTTTTCTCCAGAAACGCCTTATATAGCAGAGTGACGACAGCTTTTGCCATGGTCTTAGTGTCAGGGGAGAACGTAAAAGTACAACATTCATCCAGGGTGGAAAATTCGGCTAAAGTGATGCCTTGAGGAAGAACTTGATTCGACGAAGAAAAGTTCAGAAGAGGAAGCAGCGTCGTGTTGTTAGCAACAACCACTATAGTATGTGGTAGTGTGATGTGGTGCGTAAGGGTCGAACCAAATAGGGAAGCTACCAGATAGTCTCCATTAAGAACGAATGAAAATGGGACATAGGAACGTACATAGCAGGGCGGTAGCTGTAGAAACTTCACGGATCTTAGTCGAGTGCGACTTGGCGGATTGAAATCGGTGTACAAAGGCAACTCAAGTCGTGAAATGCCACTAGAACACTCGACCAGGGCGGAGTGGTCAGTTAGAAAGTCAATTATAAGGATGACGTTGTGTAGGAAAGCATCAAGGACTGCGAAGAAAACGGAACTGTGGTGATGGGCAACAGTAACAAGTGCAGGGCACATGCCAAGCACCGATGGGTGGCTTCCGTTGGCCACTCGAACAGTAGCGAACATAACAGGTGTGAGAACCTTTTTCAGGCAAGATCGAAACGCAGAACTCATAACAGATATTTCGGCACCAGTGTCGATTAGAGCAGTAATGTCAAGGCCATCAAGCAAAACGCGACGTAAATTGCGATTGGACTTTGTAGCCGGTTGAGAGTTCTTGGTCTGAGTTGTCAACGCAGCACCACCTCAAGGAGCTGCACTCGTGAGTTTCCCGGAGGATGACCACAATAAGCCAGTGACGGAGAGTAGTGGCGTTAAGGGGAGCGTGACGGGCGACCCTGAGGGGACGGCGAGCGGCTAGACCAGTTTTTCTGGGCAACGACGTCAGTGTAGGAAGTTTCGAAGCCTGGAGATGAACGGCGAAGTGAAGGGTTTTGAAGATGGTCTGCCGGAAAAGCACGTTTCGAATAATGTCCATGAACCTAACGGTGGTCATTAGAAATGCTTGGCCGGGAATACCTTCATTTGCGGCAAAAGCGGCAGATGTGCCCCACACGACAGCAAAAGAAGCAGATGGGTTCATCGCCTGGCGTGCGCTAGTCAGATAAATTTCGGTAGCGTGGTGGAAACCAAGGATCTCAAGCTGCCATAGTGACAAGTGGAGCATCGTGGTGTGCAGCGCTGAGAAGAGGAGTGCTCATGGGCTGCGGAGTGTGCCTGCCGAGCTGAGAAACTGTGCGCCCAGGTTGGCAAACTACTGACGTATGATGGCTTAAATAGGCGAGAGTGTTGGCAATTGTCTTGCGCAAGGGGCTGAAAGGAAGGAAGTGTCGTAGCCTCCAGCTCCTGGCGAACACTCCTTGCGATATTGGGAGAAGATGCAAGTGGACGGGGCGTCACAGAATCTTCGCAGATGAATCGCAGCGGTTTTCGAAAGCCTAGTGAAGTGATGGGTTATTCGCCTGCTTTTAGCCTGCTAAAATCTTCGACATTCAGATATAAATAATTCTTCAGGGTTGCAGGTCTTACACATCAGTATGTTAAAAGCATCGTGAGCAATGCCTTTCACCACGTTGGTAATCTTATGCGCCTCCGTCATGTCTTTTTCAGTCTTCCGGCACAGTGCCAGTGCGCCTTGAATGTGTGCGATGTACGACTCCGTCGATGATTGGACACGCGACGAAAGTTCCTGCCTGGCTGCTATCTGACGTGCAACTGACCGATCGAACAAGTCAAAAAAGCTTCTGCTTGCACACGTCCCAGCTGGTCAATTTTTTCTTCATGCATATCATACCAGGTGCGTTTTCTACCCCGTAGGTAGAAAAGAATATTTGGATGCATAAGCGTCTCGTCTCACCTGTAATACTTGCTGGCCATACATGTGACCCATTCTTTTGACGTCCGTGCTTTCAGTACCAGAAAACGAGCCAGGGTCGAGCGGATGGGGAGGGGGCGATAATAAATCACGGAGCCAGCGGAGACTGCGAGGACTGGGTGCCGGTTTCAGGCATTGCGGCTGGACAAAGGAGGCGTCCACTGCAGTGTTCCAGAGCTGGGTTGTGTGAAGACCCCACACCTTCCACCAAAAAGATGTTACGGGAAAAATTCATTCACCGACATGTAGCGGACCTTGCTAACGCTCTACAGAGCGCACAGTCATGCAGGCCGACGGGGAAGCTCTTGAGTACAACCCACAACAAACACATTGTCGTCTACCTCCTTTGGGTGTAATTTCAGTGCTTGTGCCAAATCGACAGTTTCATAGACGCATCGATATATACAAAAACGTGAAAAACATTTTAAATCAGATAAAAAAACTCCAGAGTGCGGATTCGAACACTTGACCTCTAAAGTGGGAGTGCTAGGCGTTAGCCACTGTGCCACCGCCAGCCTTGGGCTTCCAAAGATGCTATGCTTTTGTAGTTTGTTGCGAAGGGGGGTCTACCCGGTCTCTTGTGGTAGCGTGGTGTAACCGGGTGGAGGAAACAAACGCTGAGAAGAAGAGGATACGAAAAACAAACAGGTTTAGGGCACTATTTACAGATGTCTACAGCAAAAAAAGGTCAAGAGGTTCACAAACCACGAGCGTGGTGGTTGAACAGTTACATGTTTCAGACCACCGTCCAGCACTCTGCGGCGTCGCTTTAAGCCCTGTCGGGCTCCTCCTCTTTGAGTGGAACACCAATCACACGCAAACAACAGGTCAGGGAGACGAGCATGCACGGTCCACGTGAACGTCCAATATTGAGTCGTGATCACTGCACTGCAAGGTGGCGCCAGCGGGGCTCTTCCTCGTCGAGTGTGTGCCGCTAGTCGAGAGGTCCCAAGCTCCTGACAGCATACATCAAAGGGTCCGTCGATCTGTTCGCTCAATTAGAGGGGCGATTTGCGGCGGCCGCAATGGTCTCTTCCAAGAAAGATGCTGTCTTTGTTGTCCTCTCTCGAATGGTTTATAGCGTCATGAAGACACGACGTCTCATCCTCCAGCTAGAAGGGACCATGCCTGGTGAGCATGGACAGCCGGCTGGTAGGCTACTTGATTAAGGATTAAAAGGAGCGCCACTCCTCTGTCAACTCTGGCACCGGTCACAACAGCTTGCTCCTCGCCAGATGAGTCGCCGAGGTCATCAGGCACCGCTGCTGCTCAAAGGGACGACAAAAAGGTCCTCATTTCAAAGTCAAGAACTCGCGGTTGCTTGCCGCATGGTCTGGGTAATTGCCGAAATCTTCGACAGCGTCCGGCAGTCTAGGCGCCGAAGGGGCTCAGAACCTCCCCAGTAGAGCCGCTTTTGCACAATGGCGTCTGTCTAGACGAATTGCCGGGCCAAACGTAACAGCTCCTCCGCCGCCCGGAAAATCTCGGCTGGCCAGCTCTCCCAACCGCTGGGCACAAAGAGAATGGCTGGTGACGAGGACGATGGCCTGGTTTTGACCCTCCAGCTGTGAACTCGTAACCAACTTCCAAACCAGCTCACAATGATCGAAAACACCAAGGCGAACCACACAACACAATACCATACTGCAGTCAAGCACATTGGACCCGCTTAAAACCCTCCAGGATTCTAGAGAAACACAAGCAAATGAAAAACCTGTACGCTAAAACTTTGAGACAATTTGGTGCCGCCGAAGTTTCAACAATCAAGGACGTGGAGATGCTTACCAAAGATTGAACGATTTGCCGTACCAGAAAAGCACACAAGGCAAACACAGTTTGGCCCCATATAACCGTAATTCCATTCTTACAAAACTAGCTTTCTCCTACCACCCGCACTGTTAAGTGGTAACTTACCTTTCATCATCATCATCATCAGCAGCCTGACTACGTCCACTGCAGGACAAAGGCCTCTCCCATGTTCCGCCAGTTAGCCCGGTCCTGTGCTTGCTGCTGCCAATTTATACCCGCAAACTTCTTAATCTCGTCTACCCACCTAACCTTCTGTCTCCCCCTAACCCGCTTCCCTTCTCTGGGAATTCAGTTAGTTACCCTTAATGACCAGCGGTTATCCTGTCTACGCGCTACATGCCCGGCCCATGTCCAATTCCTCTTCTTTATTTCAACTATGATATCCTTAACACCCGTTTGTCCCCTAATCCACTCTGCTCTCTTCTTGACCCTTAAGGTTACACCTACCATTCTTCATTCCATTGCTCGCTGCGTCGTCCTCAATTTAAGCTGAACCCTCTTTGTAAGTCTCCAGGTTTCTGCTCCGTAGCTAAGTACATCAAAGATACAGCTGTTGTATACCTTCTTCTTGAGGGATAGTGGCAATCTACCTGTCATAATTTGAGAGTGCTTGCCGAATGTACTCCACCCCATTCTTATTCTTCTAGTTACTTATATCTCGTGCTAAGGCTCTGTGATTATTACCTGCCCTAAGTAGACATAGTCTTTTACAACTTCAAGGGCACTATTACCTATTTCGAAGCGCTGCTCCTCTCCGAGGTGTTTGTACATTACTTTCGTTTGCTGCAGATTAATTTTAGGACCCACCTTTCTGCTCTCCTTGTGTAACTCCGTAATCATGAGTTGCAATTCACACCCTGAGTTACTCAGCAATGCAATGTCATCGGCGAAGCGCAGGTTACTAAAGTATTCTCCATTAACTCTTATCCCTAACTGTTCCCATTCGAGGCTTCTGAAAACCTCCTGTAAGCACGCGGTAAATAGCATTGTGGAGATTGTGTCCCCCTGCCTTTACACCTTTCTTGATTGGTATTCTGTTGCTTTCTTGATGAAGCACTATGGTAGCAGTTTAACCCCTGTAGATTTCTTCCAGAATGTTTATATATACTTCCATCTACGCTCTGATTCCGCAGTGTCTGCATGACGACTGATATTTCTACTGAATCAAACGCCTTCTCGTAATCTACGAAGGCTATGTATAGTGATTCGTTATACTCTGAGCATTTCTCTATTACCTGATTGATAGTATGAATGTGGTCAATTGTTAAGTAGCCTGTTCAAAATCCTGCTTGTTCCTTTGGTTGATAGAATTCTAATGTTTTCTTTCCTCTGTTAGCAATTACCTTTGTTAATAGCTTGTATACTACAGAGAGCAAGCTGATCAGCCTGTAGTTCAAGTCCCTGTCAACTCTTTTTTTATGTATTAGGATGATGTTAGCATTATTCCAAGACTCTGGTACTCTTCCCCTCAGCAAGCACCTCGTAAACAGAATGGCTAAATTTTCCAACACAATCTGTCCTCCATCTTTCAGTAGATCTGATGTTACCTGATCCTCACCAGCAGCTTTGCCTCTTTGCATGCTCTCTAAGGCTTTTCTAACTTCTTCTATTCTTACTGGTAGGGTGTCATCTGAGTTACTGCTTGTTCCTATATTATTAAGTTTGGGGCTGTCCCGGCTACTCTATAGGTCTCTGTAAAACTCCTCCGCTATTTTAACGATCCTATCCTCATTTGTAGTTATTTTGACTTCTTTGTCCCTTAGTGCATACATACAATTTTTGCCTATCCCAAGTTTCCTCTTCACTGCTTTGATGCTTCTTTCGTTTTTCAGAGCGTGTTCAATTCTCTCCATGTTATACCTTCTTACATCGCATACTTTACGCCTATTAATCAACTTTGAAAGCTCCGCCAGTTCTATTTTGTCTGTTGTACTTGACACTTTCATGTTTTGACGCTTCTTAATTAGGTTCTTCGCTTCCTGGGAAAGCTTGCCAGTGTCCTGTCAAACTACCCTGCCTCCAACTTCCACTGCACACTCCGTAATGATGCTCGTCAGATCACCATTCATTGCGTCAACGCTAACGTTGCTTCCCTCAATGAGAGCCGAGTACCTGTTCTGCAGCGACACTCTGAATTCCTGTACTTTCCCTCTCAGTAATAACTCATTGATTGGCTTCTTGCGTGTCAGTTTTTGTCGTTCCTTTTTCAAGTCTAAGCGAATTCGAGACAGTACCATTGTATGGTCACTGCATTGTACCTTGCCAAGCACTTCCACATCCTGCACGATTCCTGGGTGTGCAGTCATTATAAAGTATATTTCGTTCTTATTTCCGCCATTAGGGCTCCTCCATCTCCACTTGCGGTTTTCTTGTTTTCGGTAGGAAGTATTCAAAATCCGCAAATTATTGCGTTCTGCGAATTCTACTAGTAGTTCTCCTCTGGCGTTTTTAGTGCCGATGCCATAATCTCCTACTGCCTGGTCTCCAGCCTGCTTCTTCCCTACCTTTGCATTAAAGTCGCCCATCACTATAGTATACTATGTTTTTACCTTACTCATTGCCGATTCCACGTCTTCATAGAAGCTTTCAACTGAAGCGTCATCATGGCTGGATGTAGGTGCGTGGGCCTGTACTACGTTCATCTTGTATCTTTTATTCAGTTTAATTACAATACCTACCACTATTTCATTATTGCTATAGTATTCCTCTATGTTGCCAGCTATGTTTCTGTGAATTAGGAGCCCCACTCCCAGTTCTCTTCTGTCTGCCAGGCCCCGATAGCAAAGGACGTGCCCATTCGGTAGCACAGTATAGGCCTCATCTGTCCTCCTAACATCACAGAGCCATATTATATCCCATTTAACAACCTCTAGCTCTTCAAGTAGTACAGCTAGACTTTCCTCACTAGATAAGGTTCTAGCGTTAAATGTTGCCAAGTTCAGCTTCCAATGGCGGCCTGTCCGGATCCAGAGATTCTTAGCACCCTCTGCTGGGTTGCAGATCTGACCGCCGCCATGGTCAGTTACTTCGCAGCTGCTGGGAACTGAGGGCCGTGAGCTATTTGACGTATGCATCTGGGAGGTAGTGGCCAGATACTGCACCAGGGTGGCCAATCCTTCTCTGGTGAGGGAGTGCGTTCCCGGCGGTGATTACCGGTGAGGCCGCACCTCAGGCCTCCTAATGCAGTTCCATCAACACGCGGATTTTTTTTTCCGGTTGGGAACTGCGCGGCACCGGGATTTGAACCATGGACCTCTTGCATGCGAGGCGGATGCTCTAGCCACTATGCCATCGCCGCACCCGGATTGTTATGTTCTAATTGTAGGTTTGAGCGGTGTATCAGTCAAGTTTGTGGTTGTTTTCATAAAAATGTTTTAATGAAATGAGATTTCTGCTGATTACCCCATTAATTAAGAGTCTAGAGAGTACGGAGTTGAGCCTCTGATTAGCCTATTGGGTGCTGTTTGTTGATATATAGGCGGACAAAATTTAAATTTGTTTGTGAGGTGATGTTACCAAATTAATCTTTTTTGGTGATTAGGATTAATTTTGGTCACAAAGTAGTTCCGGTACTATTACTCCTGTCCTGATGAAACCTGAGCGGCGACAGGTCTACAATTAGGGCTTTGCACTCTATGAGTTAGAAGTTTCCCGGTAGGTTATTAGCAAAGTTAAAAACGATCGTAAGGAAAAAAAACACGTGGTTCAAGACTTTGATCTGACGGGCGTACCTTTAACTTCATGACTAATTTTATGAAACACAACCAAATACGAAGGTCTCACACGAATGCTGCCAGACCCTATAGACAAGTTGTCTGGGCGCATTGTTTATTCTTTCGTTACATACTTGAAAGGCGTAGTCGAGATTACCTACTTCTATGACACCCCGACGCCAACAAAACTCTCTCACGTCAGATTGAACTGCGTAAATTCTTAAAACGCATCCCTAATCTCAACGTTCGGTATAACATAACGCTCAGCTGAAGAAATCACCTGATCCCTGAGCACATAATGAATTAACTAAGGGAAATAACCCTCACATACAAGCGCGCTCGTTCACTGAATGTAGCCTCATGCTAGCCCATGTTTTTAAAGAACGCCCAGGATTTTGTTATGCGCTCTAGCTCGACATCATACTCTCATCCAAAAAGCGCTAGCATATCAGCACGCACCTAACCATAGGCGATATCCCTTCTACCTAGGTATCCTTAAAAACTCATCTGAACGTTAATTTTCTCAAGAAACAAACAGAGGAGCGCGTAACAAAACCTGCAAAAGTTTTACGCTAAAAACCCGGTACCGAATGATTCTAAAACATGACCATTTCAAAAATCACATTTGGTTTTATTCTAAAACAATGCTGATTATTTTTTAACCCGGTATACAAATTTGCACTACACAAACAAATGGCATGAAGCATACACACTTCGGCTCTGCTCGACCAACGTTACCACTCTTTCAAACTAGCGGGACGTTCAAATCTTCAATTACAACCTACAAGCTTTCATCTCGATAAAAACTGATTTCACGCAGTCGGAAAACTGATGCGGGCCACTGCTTCCGCATAACAGCTCAACTAAAAACACTTACAATGCTTTTAAAAAATCTAGAAGAGAAAAACTGCTGCTACTTGAACTAGCCGGGATGATGACAAAAGAATACTACTTTAAAACCAAAAATAAGCAAACAAACATGCTTCTAAGCACATTTCCTTTGTCCGACCCTCCAGCTTATAGTAGTCCCTCACTTCAATCACACACGTGGCGGTCGAGGTTTTGGCGGATTTTCAGAACACCCGGCACCACAACGTGCACGTCCTACAAGCTGAACAGCGCAGTCACGCCTCCTTCACGATTTCTGCGGGCTTCTGTCAATCTGGTGGAGATAACCCGAGCAATGCAAGGGAAAGAGTGACGGTGTCCTCTTAGGTCTAGCTCCCGTGCGGTGCTTAGCTATTGTGGCCTTTCTTCTAGGACCACGTCGACACTCTCGTCCATGAAAAGCTCTTTTAAATCTTCACCGCGCATACCGTCATGAGGACTTGTGCCATAGCCTACCGTTTCGCCATCTGTGCTTTACTGTAGGCCACAAAGAGCCTTTTGTTGAATGGGCCGTTGATCTACCCTTCTTTCTTTCGCCCTGCTGATTGGTAACCTTTTCTTGCCTTTTCTTAGCCACGCGCGTACACTTCAATCTTTTACGGCAACGCTTGCGACCAACCGTTTTCTCACAACTAGGAAATTGGCCTCGCGTTGCGTCATCGGTGGCTTTAAAGATCAAGGGTGCTTCTGCACCACCTGCGGCCTACCCTACTACTTCGGCACTTTGATTTCTCGTTTGTGTTACCTTGTCGGGCAGGTTTACCTGTACTGAACCTGCATTCGCGCGCGCCCTGAAACGTGCAGTTCATAGAACTGAAGTACCGACGACTTACACGGGAATGCATTCGCGGAGAACCCACTTTTCTTTTTCTTGTCGTCCGGCGGCTCGGACGCATGCAGAGCAGCTTGGACGCCGATGCGAAACGCCTCGTTTTGCCTGCTACGCTCAAATGTTTGAAACTTTCCTCCACACGCGTAGTGACTTTTGTCTCGCTCACAATTCTCCGACGTCTCTCGCGTCTGCGCCGCTTTTTGCGTCTGGTTTTCGAGCCTCCCGATCGCATCTCACACTCGTGAGCCCTCTCACAGCTTTTGTGAGCTGTCTCAGTCGCGCAGTCAAAATGATTTTCGACCAATTCATCTTTGTTGTCACCCTCCAGACTGGCAGACTGGTTAACACACTTAGGAACAATGCAGCTGCTTCCCTTCAAAAAATCTTGCTCGCATTCCTGAGAGCTGTCTGCAGCTGCACTGATACCATTCTCTACTGTCGCTGCTTCGACTGAGCTTTCTCCGGTGTCCTTGACTACTTCCACATTTTCTGCAAGATCCACCGTCGCGACAAACACATTTGAGGTCTGTGCCAGATTGTCTACACCTATTGTAGCATTTTCGCTAGTGTGTAACTGGCACAGCACATCGTCGCATTCGCTCTGACCTTTAGTGGCCTCTCTCATTAGAGTAGCATCTTTCGCAGCTCTCACAATTGGTTCATCTTCAAACCTGCTGCGCTCTTCACACGTGCTATCCTTCTCTATAGCTCTGGACTGCACCTCACTCATTTGTTTATCGCACTTGTCGTGCGCTACAGTTGCGGATGGCTGAATCTTCTACTGCCTTGCCTCGACTTTTTGTTCCGACAGTTCAATCTCTAGGCTGAGTGCTCACTCACGCTCTTCACCTCGCTCCCGTTTTTCTATCTCCCATTTTTGCTTACTATCCACCTTTGTGCTATAAGAACCACACGGACCTCTCTCAGGCTTCGTTTTACTACCAGCCCATCGTCGCGCGTTCTTCACGGGAGTGTTCGTGAGCTTGTATTCAATTTGCTTTCTGTCAACTCTGATGCCGAAGCACCGTAGTAAAGCTGCCTTAGCTACATTGTAATTATTGAACTCCTCCTCGGAAAGGTACCCTATTCTACCCATTAGGTCACACGGAAGAACACTCATTAAGGCGGTAGACCAAAAGTGTTCATCAAGCTCTAGTTCTCTGCAAACGTTCTCGTAAGAGGTTAGATAACTCTCTAAATCATCATCGTCTTCGACTGCATAGATCCTCGAATTTACTTAAGAACATCTAAGGCACTGTATTGATCTTGTTGTCTCTTCCTGTTTTACTTTCAGGCTTTCCATCCACTTCTCTCTCTTTGTCTCGTTCTTTTCATTTCTTTTCTTTCCTTCATATCCCTTCTTTCCTTTTCTTCTTGTTTTCCCGTTCTCTTTCTCGCTCCTTCATTTCCTGTTTTTCTAAAATCTATACCGCGTTTTTAATCTCCTCCTCACTGGCTTTTTGCGAAATCAGCCTCACAATCGCTGTCCTGCCCATTTTTTCCTGTACTTCAATGCCTAGATACTTACTGACAGCCAAAAGTTCATCGCTTAGCATTGCCTTTCGCGCCAAGAATGCCGTTGTACTTTGGTCCTGCATTTCACACATAATTAGGTGATCCATACAACTCAAAACTCACAAACGGTAATCGACCTATTTCAAACGGAATCTAGCTTCTAATAAACTCACACAATTGAAGCCTTGGAAGTAAAAGCAAAGACCAAGCACTCACCACAGCACAGCACCACGTTGAGAAGTTCATCTCACCGCTGCCGATCTGTTGTTAAGGTCACCTGAGGAAGCTGCTGTTGGCATCCCACCGCTGCCAACCAGTTGCTGCGAATGCGGGACTACCCGGTCTTTTGTGGTAGCGTGGTGTAACCGGGTGGAGGAAACGAACGCTGACAAGAAGAGGATACGAAAAACAAACAGGTTTATGGTACTATTTGCACATAGTTACAGCAAAAAAAAAGTTAGGAGGTTCACAAACCACGAGCGTGGTGGTTGAACCGTTACATGGTTCAGAGCACCGTCCAGCACTCTGCGGCGTCGTTTTAAGCCCTGTCGGGGTCCTCCTCTTTGAGTGGAACACCAATCACACGCACAAAACAGGTGAGGGGGACGAGCATGCACGGTCCACGTGAACGTCTAATACTGAGTCATGATCACTGCACTGCAAGGTGGTGCCAGCAGGGCTCTTCCTCGTCGTGTGTATGCCGCTAGTCGAGAGGTCCTAAACTCCTGACAGCATACATCAAAGTGTCCGCCGATCTGTTCGCTCAATTAGCCGGGTGATTTGCGGCGGACGCCACGTTTTCTTCCAAAGAAGATGCTGTCTTTGTGGTCCTCTCTCGAACGGTTTACGGCGTTGTGGCGACAGGACGTCTCATCCTGCGGCTAGCAGAGACAATGCCCGGTGGGCATGGGCAGCCGGGCGGTCGGCTACTTGATTGAGGATTAAAAGGAGCGCCGCTCCCCCTTCAGATCTGGCGCTGGTCACAACAGCTTCCTCCTCGCCAGATGAGTCGCCCAGGTCATCAGGCACCGCTGCTGCTCGAAGGGACGAAGAAAAAGTCCGCGTTTGAAAGTCAGGAACTCGCAGTTGCTTGCCGCATGGTCTGGGTAATTGCAGAAATCTTCGACAGCGTCTGGTAGGTTAGGCGCCCAGGAGCTGAGAGCCTCCCCAGTAGACCGGCTTATGCACAATGGCGTCTGCCCAGACGAATTGCCGGGCCAAACGTAACAAGTTACAGAATCGTTGCACAGTCTCAGTTTGTGAAAAAAGTGCGTTTTTCAGACACATTGATTGATTTGTGGGGTTTAACGTCCCAAACCACCATTTGATTATGAGAGACGCCGTAGTGGAGGGCTCCGGAAATTTTGACCACCTGGGGTTCTTTAATGTGCACCCAAATCTGAGTACACGGGCCTACAACATTTCCGCCTCCATCGGAAATGCAGCCGCCGCAGCCGGGAATCGAACCCGCGACCTGCGGGTCAGCAGCCGAGTACCTTAGCCACGCTTTTCAGACACAGTAAAGTGACAACTGAAGCGTTTATTCGCGTTCATCTGTACCTCTGAGTACATTTAGTACGTAATTTGCCCGTTAAAAACGCGGGGCACGTTTCGACCAGCTAACCAGTCTGCGCGTTACTATCAGTAAAGTAAAAAGTTGGGCAAGTTGGTGCTGGTTCATGATGATAAGGGGCGCGAAAAAAAAACGACACACAACAGAGAAGAAGTACACGGGACGACGCGCTACTAGCAACTGGAATATTTTATTCAGGAAACACCATTTATACCGCAGTGACATCAAATTTAACCCAACGAATCGACCAAAAACTAAAACTACGTGCTCAGCATGCCTATAAGTAACGTTGCAGATAGGCTATCTCCCCTTCCTGCAGACTGATAGAGGGGTGGCTGATGCAATCAGGCCCCTCCCTCTGGATAAAGAGGGCTTCCATAATCTCCCTCTCCGCTGAGCCCCTGTGCCTGTAGATTACAGTTGTCTGCTCAAATACCGGCTTACAGTTACCCTGACCGCATCCTCTGCAATGCATCGCCAGATGCGTGAACGGCCTTCCTATTAAAGAGCTGCTGTGCTCTCGCAACCGCACGTTGAGGCATCTACCAGTTTGCCCTATGTATGCCTTGCCGCACGACAGTGGTATTCTATATACAACACCACGTGCGCAAGGAACGAACTGTCTTACGTGCTTAATGGCAAATCCTCTTTTTTCACACTGCTTTGGCCTACCTGTCTTCTTACCAACCGCTGAGCAGATGCGGCCCACCTTGTTTTCTGCGGAGAACACGAGATCCACCCCATACCTCGAAGCCACTCTCTTAAGGCCGTGCGAAAGCCAGTGGATATAAGGGATTTTTGACACTCTTTTTCTTCCCTGCGGGACATTCGTGTCTAGGCCTGTCCCAGGCCGTTGCTTAATGGACTTTTTTATTTTTTCGCAAGCAGCAGCTAAGACACTATCAGGAAACGCCGCGTCTCTTAGTCTTTCTACCTGCGCGAAAAAACTTGTCTCCATAAGATGTGGGCATGATCTGTCCAACGCCGTTTTTAGGCACGTCATGGCAATGCCATTTTTTACTAGGCGAGAGTGCCCAGAGCTGCAATCAAGAAGCGGCTTCGCGGTCCTAGGGGAAAACATCCAACACACGTGTTTTTGTTGGAATGACAGCTGCAAATCCAGAAAACGCAGCATTCCATTCTTCGGCACTTCGCGCGTGATTGTCAAGCCCCGCCCCTTATTACCAAACACACTGAGCACTTCATCAACTCTGCTATCAAAGTTGTCTGAATTAATCAACAGCAAATAGTCGTCCACATATCTGTACACTTTTTGGACCAAACCATCAAGGCCAGTTACAAGATCGTTGTCAACTCTGGCTAAAAAAATGTTGCTCAGTACTGGAGCCACTTTGGATCCAATACAGATCCCTGATCTCTGCACAAAGTTCTTACCCTTCCAGCCGACGTACGTGTGTTTTATATAAAAGAACAATAATTCTAAAAAACTTTCAACAGAGATGCCGCACTTGGTCACAAACTTCATTTCATCATTGTTGCCAATGCACTCTTTCACACTAGTCATCAGTTCATCATGAGGCAGTGAATAATATAAGTCTTCTATGTCGATGCTAAATCCCGAAGTGTTCTCATGGACATTTCCTTTAAGGAAATCCACTACCGTAGACGAGTTCGGAATGATGAACGGGTCCTCCACTTTCAGTGAGCTCAACTGCGACTGAAGATAGGTAGACACCGCAAGACACCAAGTGCCTCTCTCCGACACGATCGCACGGAAAGGAAAGTCTGGTTTGTGTGTTTTCACTGAAAAGAATGCCTCCATAGTTGAGCCTTTCATCTTTTTCACTTCACTGCACACTTTTTCCAAGTTTAACCGAAGTAGGAGCTCGCGCACTTTTTTTACTACCTCCTGCGGCTTCTCCGACACTTCGCGAAAGTTTTTACACACCGCCGCACCTGCTTTTTCACTGAACATACCTTCAGGCATAACTACAAAGGATCCTTCTTTGTCCGACAGAAGAACACGCAGGCGTTACTATCAGTTTGTTGCTATTGCTATCATTGCTTCCTCTTTTTTCGGCGAAGGTGTGACTTTTTTTTCTTGTGTACTCTCTCACCTAACACGTTTTTGAGTTTTGAGTTTCTCTCGTAATGATTTTGGAGATTTATTTCGCCGAAATTAATGACATCAAGTGTGGTTAAGGTTATGAGCAAAATTTATCATTATTGCGGAATTAGGTTCGTGCAGAATGATAGCCACAGTGCTGTCACACTCGTAACTACCAATTCAGATAGCCACCTTATAACTTAATATGTCTTTGCAGCTCATTACCTGTATGTGTACAAGACGTACGAGACCCGTCATCGCCTCATTGAGGCGAAGGCTGCTAAATATTACTTAAGCTACGTCGCTGACTGCCCCATCGAAAATGCTCATTTCTACTTCCCGGAGTTTGTGTTCAAGTCGTTGCTATCAGCAGTGCTTCCATGTGAAGTAAACATTGGTGTTTGTGACGTGGCGGCAGATCACCCCTACATTTCCCGCAAATCAGGGCACACAACGACACCTTCCCTGGCCACTGTAGATAAGAAAGAAGTACATATAACCCGAGCAAATAGACCATCCCAACATTTCCGAAATCATTGAGTGTGGATGTAAAATGTCGTTGTTCTTCTGAAACAGTGGACACCCTAAAGCTTTGCCTTTAGGAGTTGAACGCTATAGGGACATCCTGTCCTAGTGCGTACTTTAACACTTAGTGCATGAAATGTTTTCGAATTTGCTATAATCTTATCACGTGGCCTTAAGGGAATAGGTGCAGTAGTGTGTGTGTGCCTTTTGTAGGAGGGGTACTGGCTTTCAGCTGACACATTTATTATGACAATCACTTATTTTGACACCCGTTGGCAATGGACACTTCTTCCGCACAATATTACTTCCATACTTCATGTTGCATTGTGAAGCATGTATACTTGGCGCGTTTTTTTTTTTGTGAAGCATGAAAGCTACTTTCACTGTATTTCTAAGCATAGAAGTTCTTTTCACTATTTCCGCAAGTGGAGGCATGGCCGTGTGGTAGGGCATCAGATCGCCATGGAAACCACTTGGGTTTGATCTCCTCTTGGACGGTTGGACCCAAACAACCCCGCTTTGGTCGCCACTCTGCTCCAGATCATTTTATTTCATTGGAATTTTTACCATTGTTTATTTCATTGAATTTTACCATTGGCATTTTCATAATTGACATTTATCATTGGTATTTTTATCATTGTTTATTTCATTGACTTGTCAGTCACGCATAGGATAAATTTTCACTCACAAACGCCGACGCCGAAGTTTCTGCGAAACAAGCTCTTTAACGCTATTGCTTCATTACGTGAAATTTGCTTCTGAAGGTCATAATCATGTAAAGTTCTCTGTTAGATAAAGCTCAGTTTTGTAAAAATATTTTGATTACTCGCAGATGCATATGCATGTCTCGTGGTAAAGCTCAATGTGTTTAGTGATTCCGAAACATCGTTATCTTATTTCCAATACTTCGGCACTACTATGTTTCTATCCTGGGCTCTATGCCTAGTAGTAATCACGTTTGCAACACTTAACGTATTTTCCTACTGGGAGTACTCACTAGACGTCATCCGCAAGGTGTGCTAGCGTCATTCCAGGATGCCGTCATTTTGGCGGTCTACGTGGTTCACTGCACTCACGGTGGCTGCAGTGACACTGTTGAGCCATCTGCTTTTTTCGGTTTTTGGTGCACCTGTGGATAGCAATAGTCTTAAGTGCGTGAACCGGCGCGATAGCGTTACCCGCAGGAAGTGCGTCTGTGTGGCGGCATGAGCCCCCCTCTTGCTTCAAGACGCTGAACCTCAACGTGATGTTATGTGCGGCCGTGGTGGACTTCATCGGCATAAAGATGACTACGTTGTTCACCCGACAAGTTTTGTGTCACTTTATCAACTAAAAGCTTGCAAATGCATTAAGGGTCATAAATATTTTACAAGCGGATGGGTGCAGATGGCGGGTGTGAAGGTTTTCCCAAACAGCACGATTGTGTGATAGCCGGAAAGCTAAACAGACTTCCCTCGTCTACTTGTGATCGCGTTTTTGGTGCCGCATAAGCGTTGTGTCGACACTGTAAATATGAAAACGGGATGTCATGGCAGGAAAAGGATGACAGCAATTGTTGGAGTGTCTGTTTCTTCTCAACAACCGCTGCGTACTGTGCTCATGTGTAGCGGAGTGATCATAGCTGTTTAGTGCAGGCGTGAAAGTTCTGCCATACAGCGCCATCGCGGTTGTCGGAAAGGTAAGCTGACTTCCCGTTTATCTCTAATCAAGTTTCTTTTGTTGTGCTAGCACCGGTGAATCTGGTAAACACAGCCAGGGGAAAGGAAGGCAATATGTCTCGCTGTTTAATGCGGTGAAACCACTTCCTTTCTCGCCGTGCTGTTACTTAATTCCGCGGTCTTCTGGCATGCCTCAGCACCTTCGGCATAAAAAAAGAACTCTACCGAAGCGAAATTGCAATCGCAAGGCTTCTATTTTGCGAGTGTGTTACGACCAAATACGGCGCAGTTCGCCGCTGTCACTGCTGGCTGGTGTGAAACCCCGCAGCGTACCACCTCTCCGAAAACGAAAATGAACTTGTTGAAAGACTTTCAACGTATTAAACACTCACCGCGCACAAGACGCTGCTGTCTTTGAACTAAGGAGAACAGCTTGCACAGTAGAGACCTTCGACAATTTTCTTATGACACGCCGACCGTGAAGACAGAGCGTACACAGAACGTGGCCCACAACTGCGCTCAGGAACTCGCGAACAGCTAAACAATAAAAATAGATTCGCTGCCGCGCGATGCTATTCCTACCTCGCACATCAAGGTGTAGAGCATACGCCCTTTAGCGCCCGTTTCCTACTGTAAGCAACAAAAACAACAATTTTCACAGTAAATCTGCTGTTCGGACGGGAGTCTGCCTATATATCCGAAACTAAGATATGAAAACTTTTTTTAGCCTCAATAACTTTCACAAGTTATGAAACCTTTCACTTATTGCCTTGAGCTATTTGCGTCATGCTGTTGAGGAGTATTTACTAACGAATATTACTAATAATAATGATAATAATCATCGTCACCGTTTAACGTCCCGAAGCGATGACTAAGTTATGTGACACGCAGTAGTAGATGGCTGTAGAAATTTCGACCTCCTGGGCTTCTTTATCGTGAACGTAAATCTAAGCACTCTGGCCCCCCTAAAAGGTGTGGTCGCCATGGTCATGATTCGATGTCACGAATTGCGCGTCAGCGGTCGATTACCATTACCACTAGACTACCAGGCCAGGTCTCACGGTTGTATGACAGCTAACGATAATACGCGTGTGAACGGCGTGCCTTCGATGACCACCATGCCATATGCTTGTCGGCAACAGCTCTTTTGTGTACGACGCTACCACTCCAATCTGTGATTCATGGAAGGTTTGTGTAATAATAATAAGCAAGGGAAAATGCCCTACTGTTTGACATAATTGCTTTTGGGTAAGCATTCACCATGATGTCTACCCTTAGCTAAAGCAGTCCATGCGCGACTAATGGGGCGAACACTGCGGAAACACCGGCACTCAGGGCACCTCCTTCTTCCTTTTTGTGCTACTCACCCACGCTTTCCTCACCCACACCTCGCTGCATCGTACTATGCAATACTACGCTCTTCAAGAAAAATACTTTAATCCTTTTTCTTCACCCTGACTTTTCACTTACTTCCATTGCTATACTTACAAGGCATGGCTTGCTCTTCCCTTTTTTTCTGTTTTGTTATCAGCCTGCTCATTCATATCTGGTTCTTGCTTTGTTCACTTTCTTTCCATCGATTTCGCCATTTCTTACTCTTTCTTGGGATTTTTTCTTTGTTTTTCTCTCAGTGCGAACGCGTTGTGGCGTATTTTGTCTTTATTTATGATTCTTCCATTTATACTTCTCTCTCTTTCTTTCTTCTTTCCTCTCCTCATTTCTAGATGTCTTGTCGATAATCATCCTAGTTTTCTGCTGTCCCCAGATGACATAACAAACATTTTTGCAACTTGGCTGTAGTATAACGAAATTCTTGTTGGTCTTGAGTCTACACCTGTGATTTTCAGAAAGGAGGGCGGATGTAACGAGAAGGGTGCTTTCCGGACTTTAACTAAGAAAAACAGCGACAATTGAGACTAATTGCTGAAAACTCACGTAGAAAAGTATAGCAGTGCAAGAACAAAAGTGTTCAAGACAAAGCGTCACGAAAATATAGTGTTGTTTTTATTATTTGCATTCGTCACCTTTCCTTCAGCACTTTCATGTTTGCCTTGTAAAACCTTTCACCTATCAACTGCGGGTTGACATAGATGTCTAGCGTAAAACAGCTGCTCTGGCGAACGAGTAATTTAAACGAATAGTAGCTTTCGCAACACTTCCGGACATCTGCATAAACTGGTCAGTGTCGTTGTGATGTTCATGGCACTGAATCCACTCTCATAGACAGCACTAGAAACATATGTGCACTTACAGTGGCTTTAGCGGGATGTTTCGTTCCCATGACTAACATTTTCTTCGTACGCTTTTTAAATACTCCCTGCAGCCTTTGTAAGTATTCTACACGTTTCCGTAGACTTTGCGCTGGACGAAGGATTTCATTCTCACCAGAAATATGGGGAAACCGTCGAGCCTGAGAACGAATTCAAAATGTCTTTGGCATTGACGACCTTATTGTGTGCATCAACATATTTTAGAACGCTACAGCGGCTGCTTTAGGTAAATTCTTTAAGTTGAGCATCCGCGTGTTCATGCTGTCCGTCAGTGCTTTTCTTAAAAGTAGTGTTGTATTCTTGGCCTGGTTAAATTTCACGCCCGGTTCACGGAGATTTTGTCATCAAGAATTTTTATCCTCCATTACTGCTATTTGTCTAGTGATTAGATTATGCGCCTCTCACAACGTTGTGCAGTCTCCTCTGCGCACGAAACTGACCAAAAGACTGAGCCTAATTGCCACAATAAATTGACGCATTTTAAACAAGTTGAACAGACGTCAACCTACCTCAGAGCCTCCCATAAAGTGTACTTCATTTGACTTGAAGCCGAGAAACTCGTGAAGAGTTTAATTTTAGTCGCGCAGTGGGGTTTAAAATGTCATCACAACATGCGCCAACCTGAATAGTTGCCCTTTACCCAACTTATACGAAGTTGTCCGCCCTGAGGTGTGGCTAGTCGTGGCGGAAATCACTGGGGGGGGGGGGGGGGGGGGGTTAGGAGAGTTCGACTTCTCTTGTGCTCACTCTGGAAGTGGAGGGGGGAACCCCTGTAAATGTCCCACCACAAAACTCCTTTTTCAAACATCATATATGTAAATGACTTGACAGGTCAGCGTAGTGCATCGAATGTTTTCAGAGACACTGTTCTCTGTAGCCTGTACCAAGTGTTAGAGGTGCCTCAGCGTTGTAAGAATATTGAAATTTAATCGGCCCCTTCAACGCTTCATTAAGATACTAAATATAACAGTGCAATTACTCGAGCTGGGAACCCATCCTCATTTCTTTCGATCTGATTCAGAACATTTGTTTCATGTTTCGTTCAAAGAAGAACAAAAACTACAATGGTAACAAAAAAAAATGCAGCATATCCACGGACTGAATGATGACGAATGGGGCGAAGCGTCAATCTGTCCGTCCACGCTTCCGTTCGTCCCTCCATGTGACAGTGCGTGCGTACGTCAGTCTCTACGTCCGTCCATGCGTCCGTCCGTGCATCGTTCCTGTGTCTGTCAGTGCATTTTTCCGTGCGTCCATTCGCCCGTCCGCCCGTCTCTCCGTGTGTCTGTGTGTGCATTCATTTTTCTGTCTGTCCGTTCGTGCATCTGTTTTTCTGTCCGTCTGCCCGTCCATCTAGTCAACACTCCAAGTACCGCCATCTGACATCTCTTCATCATGTATTTGTCATGCAAAAGTACCACCATCCAGCGGACATTCCTAGGGCTAAACGAGAAGTGACTACCCACTCTTACTACAACTACTACTACTACTACTACTACTACTACTACTACTACTACTACTACTACTACTACTACTACTACTACTACTACTACTACTACTACTACTACATGCATCGCGGACGCACGACTTACGGCACTAGTTAGGTGCTTCGCCCTTAAAACCAAATGGCTGCCGTAGCAAGGTGATTTACCCCTTTGTAATGTTTCTGGATTTATGCCCCGGGAGGTTAGTGGAGATCTTTTGCACAGTTTGAAGTTCCCAGCAGTTTTTGGGGAGCTGCCCTGCAAGTAGTTCTATAGTTCTGCATACCTGTGGAGTGGTTGGTCTGTTCCACATCTTGAATTTAGCGTCCGACTGCCAGTTGTAAGCAATGCAACGTCATGAGTTGACTGAATTGGTGTTCAAGGAACATCGCTGTTTCAGGCAGTTTCCCGAGCACAAATTATACTCTTTGTGGAGCAATCTGATGAGCCTATCTCTCAGCAAGCCCACATTGAGGCAGTGAGATTGCAGAAACGTAAGCCATCTCTTTTGGGAGCTGCCGATGCGATCTCAGCCTGCACGAGGTCTTGGAAGCCAACGATTCGCGTTGGCATACTTCATGAACGCGCAATGCTAGAAGTGCATAGAGTGCTTAATTAATAGGGAGTCATTGCCCATTGTACAGGAAAATGTTTCACACGTTCTATGATACTTTTCTCCATTTTCTCATGCATTTCCTTTCTTATGTGGTCATTACCAGTGGCACAGCAAACATTTTTCTGCAGAATTCTCGACTGGGTTTCATTATTGTGAATTTGCGCGTCAATTTTATCCCCGAAGTGGCTGATCTCATGGCACTTTTCTAATTTTTTTAGGTCATGTGGAAAAATTTTACGTGTCTTCGTTGCGTTCGTTTCGCTATTCCTTGAAGACGTACCCAAGATTTCTTTTTATTGCCTTGTCTACTTCAAAATAATCACTTTAGTGTACTGGTATATCTTTTTAGCAAAGCTTATTGCGATGCCGTTCAGTGACTCGTTATGTTTTTAAGTTTAACTCTGCTCATTCATTGGCGATTCGTCCCTGGCTTCGAATATGTCTTACCTAATAACGTCGCAGTCTCTATGATTTCAATCAATGGCACTCCGTGATTCATTGATTATTTTCTCGCTGAAAAATTCAGCAATGTTCACAACACTTTGTTAGGCCATTTTTGTAGGCTGTTATCGAGCAATTATCTGAATCGTACAGTTGCAGCAGCTTAAAATTGACTGCTGCACTTACCCGGTGAACTCGTAACCACAAACAGCTCCCACGTGTACCGTTCGGTAGATTCGAAAAGAGCTGAGCCGCATCCTGTGAGCAGCTAAAGGTTTTCTGTACTTTATTGCGGAATGCCATCATAAAGAGATAAACAATGACTTCGTTTTAATGGTTCACAACGCCTGACCAACCAAACAGGCAACAAAGAAAGAACGAAAACAAATTAGTAAAGCGTGATAACTTTCAATCTATCAAAATGCCTGCAACAAAGCCCACTACATCGGTAATAACTAACAAATTTCTAGATATATCTGACAATATCGACCACGATAGAGACATCAAAGAAAATCCGCAAAAAAAAAAAAAAACTGGTGACGGTTGCAATAAATAGGTTATTCAGCACAAAACAAAAATAAATGTTTGATGAAAAGTATCACCAA
This sequence comes from Rhipicephalus microplus, assembly GCF_013339725.1. NCBI lineage: Eukaryota > Metazoa > Arthropoda > Arachnida > Ixodida > Ixodidae > Rhipicephalus > Rhipicephalus microplus. The sequence goes on from NC_051168.1 coordinate 176,052,343, forward strand.
GGACAGAACAAGGACAGGACCCCGGTTTCTATAAGTGGTTTTGTTACAAAATTTTATGAGACCACCATACCTCCGCCGCTTTCAGTCCCGAAGACTACGGAAGAGCATTCTCACCTGCCTCTGCCCGGGAACACAACGAAGTCACCAGCAGCCGACTGTGAATGAAGGATCGCTATCTGCAAGACAGGAAAGACCCCGATTGGCCCTTCAGATGTGTCTCCGTCATCGGCCTTCCCAAGTCAGATAGCTTGCGTATACGGGGCATTTGGTGGTGTACAAAATAATTGGACGCGAAGCTAAGTGAATTATGCCAATAATACCACAAGACTATTTTGTTTAAACATTTGCAACAGATGGCCGAACAATTGGTATTGATCATGGTAAGCTTAATGATTTTATATGTCCAAAAATAGGGGTATACGTATTACCTATGGTAAAAAGTAAACACCTAATAATTTGTAATTGCAATGCACTGGCTTGATTGTTTTAACACTATTTTAGGTCACTTTTCTCTGACCGAGAGAATTATTATTAACATTGCTAACTGCGCTGTGTCACCTTCAACGTGAAGATGACAAATACTTGACGATTTGTTTTGAATTTAACATTCAGGCTTTTACTGTAACCTTTCTTATGTCATCATTTGTTGCTGCATTGAAAAGTAATGAAGAATATTGGAATTTTCGTAATTGAGTTTTCTGTATTAAAAATAGGTTGTTTGGTGATTGTTCAACACGAAATTTATGTTCATTAGCTCAAATTTATATTCGCAATACTTTATCGTTGCAGATTTCTCCAGATCAATGATATACTTTAAGCGGTTGCAATCATTTTTTGTCAATCTCAATGCTCTTTATGTGTTTCCTTGTCTATAAACAGGTAATTGGATTAAAAAAATTTTCGACAAGCATGGGAACGAAAACACTCTATTTCCAAGTGATGGATTGGATTTTCTTTATTCTGACCAACGTAACCTGCGGATGTATTTCGCTGTTGAATTGGTGCCGGTTTAGACTGCATAAACTTCCACAAGGCACCAAACTTCCGCCAATGCCTCCAACGTCTTCCATTTTTGGTCATCTACAGCTGAATGAACCCAACTTTCATGCAGTGAAAGCCCTGCAATGGGTTAAAGATTATGGTCCTGTATACAGGTAAGCTACGTTCACAAAACACGAACAAATTATTCAGCTCTCTAGTTGTTTATTAACTTTGTTTTAGGGAAAACTTTTTACGAAAAATGTATGAAACCGGAAGAGGCAAAACGGTGATTGAGCATGGCAGCATTTTGAACGCTGCGCAGCTTAAGCGAATGTAGAATGTTGTTAGAAAACACGGCGTATGGTGCACACAATAAGCACAGTGACCTGTACTTAGTGCTTGTCAGCAGGATGTCTCATGCATGTCGAAACGCGAGAAGAATTACAAATATCAAAGTATCCTGCACACCTTCCTTGGACTGTCTGATGCTGACTGTGAATATATATAGAGTCAAATAGCAAGATTACTTGAATACCTGCCTCTAATTTGCTGAATGCTTGTTATGCTTTGTAATAGACAAGCTTTGCGTCTTGGTTGACAACTAATTATCGATAGCGCAGTTACGTCAAAACACTGAAGTTTATCGACCAGCACGCAGACTTATAAAATTCATTTCGCAAGACCTCGCGCTTCATGGTGATGTGAAGTTTATATTTCAGTATACTGGTGAAAAAAAAAAGGCGCGATGCAAGTAAAGGAGCCGCCGCGTGAACTATTTGGGCTTTAAGGAATGTTCTTGATGTAATACTTAACCTCAAACGAAGCTCTCCATTATATCTAGCCAAACGTTTATTCCGAATTTCGACTTAATTATTTTCTTTAGGCGAGCACAGTTTGCTCACAGGAGTATATTTCCTAGGTTCTTCATTCCGTTATACAGTGCATATTGAAATATGCGTATATATTTATGCATATTTGAGTCTGTGTCCGCAAAGCGTGACACCACGCCGAATTCTGTCAGATATTTTGAAGGACGCTGGGTTGCATCAAGTTACAAAATACCGAACTTGCATGCTCAGTTTTATATCCTATAGCCGCAGTTCTCAGTCGGACCATTTAGATATCATCTCGTGCATTTCTGTTTCTAAGCTGTCCGAAAGTCTAACTCCAACATTATTTACACAATACATGGACGTATGAAGGCGCGCAGTTGAGCCAGTATATTTCGTTAGTGCTATGACTTACACTTCACATCTCAATCGCGCCTCGCAGGCAGTTCAAATAAGGTCATTTTAATACGTTTAGAATGATAGATTTCTAAGAAAACACACCAATTTTGTGATAAATAATACGTGCATAACATGTGGGCCAATCACTTTGCCAATCTGCCGCACGTAGTTACGTTGCGCCTCAGGCTGTGCAAAAGCATCTACGAGTCTATTACAAACAGCGCAGAGCATATGTCTCTAATTATCTGCCACTTGATTAGAGCAAATTGCCCGTCGCGGTGGTGTGGTGGCTAAGGTATTCAGCTGCTGACACGCAGGCCATGGGATCGAATCCCAGTTGTGGCAGCTGCATTTTCCATGGAGGCGAAAATACCTGTAGGCCTGTGTGCTCAGACTTGGGTGCACGTTGAGAAACCCCTGGTGGTCGAAATTTCCGGAGCCCTCCACTACAGGCGTCTTCGTAAACATATTGTGGTTTTGGGGCCTTCAACGCAACATATGAAAAATAAGTTGGAAAACTAGATTTTATGTGGAGTTGAGGGAACGTAGTAGATCGTAGTTTCTCCGATGAACGTAGTTTCTCCGATACGTTCGTATTCGCAGATTTTTTCGACAAATGTGACCATCTCCAGTCTTGTTTTTTTGTCAAGCTTTAACTATTATTGAATAACGGACTTCGTTTTAGCATTGGACTGAGAAGTATTTAAAATTAACTGAGCTAAACAACTGCCAGCTGCGAAATTCAAGATTATAACGTAAACTTTGAACTTTATAATTTCAGATTGCCTGCCATTAATTTCTTTCACTAATATAGCTGCAGTATTATGCATTTATACACTATTATGAAACAGTGCTTAGTCTCCTCGGCTTCTAATTCAAATGACGCCAGTTTGATACCGGCCATGGCAGTCGTATGTGAATAAAGAGAAAATTTCACGAGCCTATTCGCTGTAAAATGCCACTGCACGTTAAAGAACACCGGAAGATCGCAATTTCCGGAGCACTGGCTAAGCCTTGCGTCGTAGTCATATCCTCCTGTTTTTTTGTTTTTTTTTTCACGTGGAACACAATATTTCATGATGATACCATTTATTTTGTGGACGTCGAATAGAGAGTGCAAGTGCTGAAAATGTTTTACAGATCTCATGCACTTTCATAGGCGTTCTGCAAAGCCTGCGGAGGAACGGTAACCACAATGTAAATTTTTTATTGGGCGAAACGTTACGAAATGACGCTAATCTTATGTACCAATGTTGAACGCACAGATATGCTGAATAGTCCCATATGTTTTATGGTGTTAGTTAAATTGGCCATGGTTTAGCAGTTTTCACGTGGCTTATGGTGAGCAGTTCTGCGCAAGCACAGGAGTCCGTGACAAGTGATGTCACACGACAGACACCTGGCATGCTCCGAAGAAGAGGGACCTCCTGGAGTGGCGTCTCACAGGTAGGCTTGGGCTTCACAAGTGTGAGACGACTCGCTTACTAGTCCACCCGTCGGTCAGGCCATCTGTGGTTCATTCATCCGCCCATCCATCCATGGTAGACCGTCGTCTGTAGTTTCTTTGCCCAATCATTCGTCCGTCCATGAATCTTTCGTCCGTCTGTTATTCGCTCGTCTTTTCGTCCGTCCGTGCATCCTCGCGGACATCCGTAGCTCCCCCTACGCATACACCGGTACTAATTTTCATATAGCCAGTTGTGCCCCCTTGCGTAATGATGCTAACAGAAACAGGAGAATTTGCAGCACCAGAAGACGTAAGATGATATTTATAACAATGGAACACGAAGTGATAGTAGCCCTTGACACGACGTGCTGACAAGAATGCGACATTACTGATGTCATGACGATATTTGTGAAAACCATATTACGCTCCAACGTTTTCTTTTTGGTTTACCCCAAGTTGAAGGCGTGATTGCTAGGGCTCACGGACATATGTGGATATATATATATATATATATATATATATATATATATATATATATATATATATATATATATATCTTACGTTGAGGATATAGTTACGAAAGTAGATGCGTTTTGATGTTCGATGTATTATACACCGATTTCTGTGTGAAACTGCATTATTATGACATGAGAAATGTGTACATACTACAGTGCCTAAAAACAAGGGGCTGCCGTTGAAACTTCAGGTAAATAAAAGTGTATGTGAAAACCATTGGAAATAAAGTTAAGAAGTTAATACACCACTTAGTTCTGTAATTTTTGGCCTTCTAGAAAAACTTTTGCAGTATATATATATAAATATTATTGAGATTCAACAGACAATACTGCCTAGGAATTCATAGGGGAAGTTGTTACACCAATGGTAATGTAAATGTGAAGAAAGAAAAGTGGGTGCAAAGATACCTTGCCGTGAGCAGAAACCAAACCTGCGACTTCCGAATAACACATTCTATGCTCTACTACTGAGCTACCACGGCGACTGTCCCCTCAGCCACTTTATTGGGTTTATATGTGAATTTGAATGTGGGAGTGTCAGCAAGCGCAATCTGTAGCCTTGGAGGCAATTGTGGCACATCCTTTATGAGCCTGTTTGGCGTCACGTACGTAGCACGTGAACTTATTACGAGCTGGCAGCTGACCAATAGTCCCTCTTATACAACCTAACGGCCCCAAGTCTGCCAGTGCAAAACCCTCGCTAATAAATAGGAGAAAGAACTGTATACACAACTTTTCCTTATTTATTAACGAGGGTGTCGTATCGGTCAGCTGCCAGCTCGTAATAAGTTCTCCTGCTACGTGACACCAAACAGGCTCATAAAGAGTGTGCCACACTCGCTAAAACACGCTTTACTGTAGACGTACGGCAAAAAGTTCGTATAACGGTAGAATGTGAAATAGACTAATAGTGTTGTCGCACGTTTCTTCCTACGAAACCTCAAGAGGATTACTATTGTCATAGTGATGGCTGTATAAATGCCTACTCAGATAAAGATACCACAGCCATGGCCCTGTTTTAACTCATTATTATTGGGCAACAATTATCGTCTTGTTGTGTGTAGCGCAATTAATGCGGCTGATGCAGATCGTGAAGCCAGCTTCCGACCCATCAACTAACGAAGCTGATCGGTTCCGCGAAGGCGAACGCGAAAGACCTGTGCTCGGGAAATAAAGGAGACTCCTTCATTTTCGCGGTTCACGAGCGGAGCCACCAAAGTCGCTACGTTTGGGACTAGAAGGGAAGACTTACGCGCAAGAGCGTCTGGCAAGAAGCTGGCCAGGCGCCGAAGTCTGAGTATAAGTCACTGTTGGCATGCACGTGCGTGGAGAATGCTGCAGAGACGCACCCGCTGAGCTGACCACGGTTGCGGCATAGTGACGAGCATATCTTCCCCCACTATACGTCATTACCGATTGTAGTAAGGATGGTGAGGCACCTCACTGTCGCATGCACACCTGGTAAGCGCCCAGGGCTTAACGGTATACTCACCGCTCTCAAAGAGGCTTCTACGAAGCAACATTTAATGATAGAGATGACGGGGTTCGAGCGTGAGAATGGCTACCGGTGGAGGTCAGTCTAGTATGAGAGTAAGTTTGACACGGGAGAACCTATCCCTTCTCGTGCTGTATTTCGCAACGCAATTTTTACCAATGCAGTGCTTGTTGTGGAAGTGTTTTCGCGATTGGTTGTGGTGATGCGAGCCCACACGTGTAATTGGCCTGTGTGGAGACCCTTTGTTCAACAAATGGTTGAAAGGAGGATGTTTGAACCTGAAATGAAAGAGCGGAAGTTCGGGCTTGGCCTCGGGCAGACGCCCAAGGCTGCAAGGAAGATTCTCTTCAATAGACTGCATGGTCTAATGACTCGACTGCATGGTGGCTGCTTCGCGCAGCCACCATGCAGTCGAGTCATCGAGGGGACCTAATCAACACCGACTAAATTCCAAGGCCGAAAGGCTGCCGCAGTGACGTCAGAGGTTGGAGGCCCAGTTACACAACTGGGCATGCTCAGTAAGACTTTTTTTCCACAACTTTTATTCGGCCCAATCAAGCCGCAGCAGCTGCGAGAGCGGGAGCGTTTGTTCTCCTAAAACGCGAACGAAACACCGGCTTTCCGCAGCGTTCGCGGCGTAACTGGGCCTCCACCTTCTGACGTCACTGCGGCAGCCTTTCGGCCTTGGAATTTAGTCGGTGTTGACCTAATCCAAACCTCAACATTTTATCTTCTTAGCTAGTGTAAAAGCTCGTCGAGGAGGAAAAAGAAATTAACTAGGCCCGAATTTTGACCGGCTGTGTAGTACCGGCAGGAGAGCCGTTTTTTTTGCATGGATTAACATTAAACGGTTCAAAGTGCAAGCGTGAAATTAAGGTGGGCTGTAGGTCACAAAGAGTCGCACCAACGTTTTATTATAAACCCACAAGATCTCGCCTTTATTTTTTCAATATTTGGCTGCCACACCAGCATGTTGGCCCCACCCGTGTTAGCACTGCTGATGCACAAGTCCACAAAATATTTCAATGTACAGCAAAACCACTACAACTCAATGATTTTTGTACATCGGCGATGCACAAACACAGTAGCAGCACGTATTCATGACAATTGGCGTAGAATAGTGGTGCAAACCTGTATACAAGCTTCTTAACCACGGCATACTAGGCCTTTTTCAGGAGCACGGCTATGCGATGAAACACAGCTAGCGACCAGAGAATACATCTACTGTGCGAATTTCGTCGTAATTTCTGACATAAATGAATACGTGTCGGCTTGCTGCGGAGTCTTACGGGGATGGGGCGATGTGTGTACGTACTTCTAGCAAAAGAGACGAAACGCCGACCGGGTTTTCTTAGTGCTCACCGGCAGCCGCTTGTTGGTTCTGTCTGCTCCTTATCGGCTCTCGCCTTGGCACTACATGCTTGAAAACAGTAGGCGCATGAGGCGGACAATTCGGGCTGCACTCTACTCCAGAAGACATCGTCTTCTGTCGTACGAAATATATGCAATGCTATATAGCGATGCTTCTTTCACCATCCCGGCAACACATTCTCACTGTTCATTGGCAGCCGCGGCTCGGTGGCGACGACATAGGGAAGCGTTTCGCTTAACGCTTCTCCAGGAAGCAACCACGGACAATGACATCAGCTTGATTTTGTTACAACAGGCAGATCATGGCAATTTGGCATAGAAGCGAGGTATACGCGAGGTACAGGTTCGGAGGCTCGTGCACGAAAGCGCACGGTCGCTCAATGATATAGAGAACACGTGAGATCCATCATCTCAACCAGACACACTGATCCCGAGCTTCTTGCATCAGCTGTCTCCAGGACCGCCGCACAGCAAAAGCCAACAATTTGCGAAACTATGTTGGAAAACTTTCCACAGCAGGGCTTTTTTTAGTGCCCCCTTCTGTTTTTTTTTCTTTTTTTCGTTCACAAAATGGTTTTCTCGCTCGTTGTGCTTATGCAAATCCCAGTTATAGTGAACGTCCGTTGACTCGAGGTCAGGCACGAAGCGCGACAGTGCCATACCAAACTTTGAGAAAAAAAATTGGCCCCGTATCTGCATGTTTCTGCAAATGTCTTCGAAAGACGATAGTCTTGCGTGTGGAGTGAGTGAGAAAAACAGATATTTGATGTTCTGCGCTGAAATGGTGTGTGGTATTCTAGAGGTGCTGCTTTAGAGTGCCTCGAGCGTGTAGCGGAGGCCAACGAGCGCATCAAGCCACGTCACACGTGATCCATGAGCGCTATCAGGCAGTTATCTTAAAAAGCGAAGCGCGCACGCCCTGCACGCCCGTCTCGGAGGTGATAAGGTGTAGAACGCAGGGCGACGGGTTTGTGCCACCACCGTTTCGTCTTAGCGAAGTCTAGACAACACTCCCCGTTCCGTGCAAGCGTTACATGGTCAGCGCAGCGTGATAAGCGCTATGGTTCATAAAATTGCTTATGTATGTCTTTTATAGTAAACGATGTGCATGCAGAACATATACGTGTAGTTATGGTGCCCCAAACATGCGTAATAATTGCTGTTTAGTTGACAATGGCACAAGCATGAGCGCTCAACCTTGAGCAACAATGGTGGGCGCTGCAGATGGGGTCGACCGTTTCAATTACGAAATGTCATTAGGAGTGGACAAACAGACAAATGTACAGACAGACAGACAGACAAACCTAAATTTTTGCGTCGAAGGTTCCCAAGAAGACTATCGTTTAAAAAAAAACACATCTGTAGTCCTTTCGTGCCTTCAGATTCACTGAGAGCGTCATCCGGGGGGTATGGCACAAAATCTGCCGAAGCAGCTGCGGCTTGCAGTCACGAGGTAATAAACTCTGACACGCAGGTCAAAATTCACCTGATTGTAAACTCCCCACGTGGTAAAACTGGATTTCGACGTTCTTTTACTGCGTGCCACAGAGGGGGTGGTAAATCAATGTACCATCTTTTACTCGCACACGAGGTAGTAATTTTAAACGCGAGAGAGTTTTCAGAGGTCACGAGCCGCAGAAACACCAAAGTCAGACAGTTTTTGCTATAGTTACAAAAGCGGTAATCAGGGCGTGTCGTCTTGCTGCTTTTTGTGACGTATGTCTTTATACTTGTCGCTTGTCAAACTATAATAAATTGATTTCTTAGTGCTTTCCACGAGAGTATTCTGTAGTTCACGCTTGTTGGTGCACTCCTTCAACAATCGAAATGTTTGGCTAGTAAATAGACGCACAGTTGCAGCATAGAATAGTCACCTCTATCAGTGTTATTATTATAGTAAGCTGAAGTTCATTTTCTCGTATTTTATTGCTCGCTTTCTTTTAGATTAAGAATGTACTTTAGAGATGTTGTGGTGCTCAACGACTTTGATACTATTAAAAAATTCTCACTAAATAAGCAAATGCTTCATCGCCCGAGCATTATGAGCTTTGCCAGCGACTACTACAAAGGTCAGTTATTTTTCAAGCACTTAAATCAACTTGTACAGTCTTTCTAATTATTTCACTGAGTAACTGCTTTGTTAATACTTATGACAGAATGTGTTTCTGAAGAGATGTGGCCGTTGATTGCAAGGATTCTAATAGATAAGTTTCTGCATGAGAATTAATTGAGCTTTGTATTTTCCTAGGATGACATGACGAAATATTGACAGCTGTATGTTGTTAGCCTGCCTTTTACTGCTTATTTTGGCAATATAACAAGTCTTGCTGTCTTTAGTAAATTAGCATATCAAGACACTGATTAACCAAATAAACTAACTTGGTACATTATTCTTTGCATAATTGCTCTTTTAATATAGCTGCGATGGTCAACAATATTTGTTTCCTGTGCGCGTAGGAATAGCGATTTTTGCTACACATATTGTTGTTCTACTTATCAATCTACAAGATTAGCCTGCCACTACAGTTATTTCCACGATCTAGAAAGTGCAGGGATAGTGCTAGCGCCGTGCCGATGCTAAACACCACTTCTCTCAAGATAAGGAGCAGCTCTCGACATTAAAACACGCACGTAAGAGTTCTGCGGCGTTTCAGCCGGCATATTGCTTCATTCAGTGGCATGTCTTTAGAGATTATGTTGAATGAAGTCGGTCATTCGGCCAAAACTAAATACAACATTTCTATTTAGGCCTAATAACAATGAATGGGACGGTGTGGCGGCACAACAGAAACTTCTGCTTGGGAACGCTGCGGAACCTCGGTTTTGGAAAATCAGCAGTGGAGAGGAAATTGGCGGTAAGCATGCTTGAACCAATGTACAAAATACCACTGCTGTGTCGTGCTGAGAGCACAACTTTAGAATACAGTTATGATACCTATCTATTCAACGGAAAGCTTATGAGTAGTCTCGTACACACCGGTTTATTGCTCTATCATGTCGCAGAGCATTGAGTGAGGCTAATCTGACAGTCAGGCATGCCAATATCAACCAAAAAGGAACTGCTGCCAATGATGTTTCATCACTTTTTAGGCGAAGAACGGGCACAGAATGTAGGGTAATGTGGTCGTTGCCGATAGAACGGACATATAACGTTTCCGAACGACTCGTATTAGATCGCAACGAAGCGTTAGGGGTGGAGAAGCGAATCAGCGTGATCCGTGTATGGACTAATACAATATAGCAGCTACAGTTTGCAGAAACGGCAACCAGTGTCTCCAGTGAGAGTAAGGATAGGTGGATTTATGCATGTATCCGACTGTGCTCTTAAGATCGGTTGGTGACTCACGCCACCTAGCCTTGAAGTTAGGTACTATCACTATGCGTTCAAGCACTGAATTTCACTCGCGTCTTGATTGCAGCTGCCAACCAAATACCCTCCTCCTGGTTTTTTTCCCCACTTAGAGTCTATTTTGCTTTTTATGTACCTAAAATCTAACGCTTTGCGAAAATTCCGTGCCGTTATCTTGGACTATAGGGTGGAACCCTTTAAAGAACATTATCAAATTTTCAGTCGTTCCCACCTTCTCTCCACACTCACTACCTGCCGTGCCTTTGGCTTTGTATATGGCTCGGCACGTCTTGGAAAGAGTGTCGTAGAAATGCAGCGCCACCTAGCATCGTATAAGGGTAATTACACGAATGAATTCATAAACAACGCTCTTCTATTCTAATTTTTGAAAAACGATGTCTAAGGATTCTTACATTCAGGTATAATAACTGTTTATTTTTTTATGCACCTCCACCCTTTGCTCTCTCGCGGCTTCGTATGAATCCGTCACAGAAAGTGTTCAGGTTTGCGCCCATAGTCACTGGTCGTGCAAGGCCAAGTTCATGTGTTGAAGGCCTTGAAGCACGCTCAACTGGGTGGCCTTTTCCTAGTGCACTCTTACTTTTTAAAATTCAACCTGCTCTGTTGTTACTAGCTGTAAACATTCGAAAATACGAAGTAAGCACTCAAAGATTTATACATTGGACCTATGTATTTAGTTATATCTTGCTATGAGTGTCAGGTGTTGACGGTTTTATAGCACATTGTGCCTATAGTTTTCAAGAGGTACACAGGCTCTGAACATTTACGTAACATGGAAATGAAGTACTATGACGAGAATAATCTGGCCAATATACTATAGAAAAGGATAAACATGCCTTCCGTACCAGGTTGTTTTGGATTTGGAGCTTTAAAGCTGGATAAATCACCAATTTAAAAACGGTCAAAGCGCACTCAAACGAGCAACTGAACGTGCTGATACTTTTATAGTTAGTGATAATATTGTTACGTAAAAATTGCGCTAGGCCTATCTTTTTAGAAGCTATTTTTACGCTGATGCAAATAACAACAGCTAAAATAAAGGAACCGACAAGCCCACTTCTACGTTGTCTTCTACTGAGTGCTGATATATCAACTACGTAGCATTAATACCGGCATTGAGAACGCCGTCTCGGTGCACATTAATTACGGTCTTAGGAAGGTATGCAGTAGGGTTTTAGCCTGCAGGCGTGCACTCCATCACTTGACACGGTTGCGAGCAGGATGGTCTCAGATGCAGGAATGACCTCATAGGTGATGTCGGTTACCTGGTGAATGATACGGTAAAGACCTATGTACCTAGATGAAAATTTTTCTGATAAGCCAACTCTACGAACTAGGTGCCACAGGACAACGATAAAAACGGGTGAGAAGCGAACGTCTACATGTCGGCCATTGTAGATGGCTTTCTGGGTGACTAGCGAAGCCTATAGTCTAGAGCGGGCGATCTGACGTGCGTGGTCGGCACGAATAATCGCATCGCGTGCATGTTCGGTTTACGGTGTAGCAGTGGTCGGAAGTAGAGTGTTGAGTGGTAACATTCGATCACTGCCATAGAGGAAATAAAAGGGTGAAAACCAGTGGTGTGATGACGCGAAGATTTGTACGTGAAGGTCACGTGAAGTAGCACCATGTCCCAGTTATGGTAGTTGGAGGACACATACAACACGAGCATGTCCATGGGGGTACGATTTCGGCGCTTTGTAAGGCCATTTGTTTGGGGATCGTAGAAAGTGGTCAACTTCTGTTGGGTCGAGGAAGAGCGCAGAAAATTGTCGATTTCTCATGACAACAATGCGCGGCCGCACTTCGTGAGCAATAGGTGAGGTGCACCATTGTGTAGGATGACATCGTGGAGCAAAAGTCCGCAACGACAGTAGCGGTGCTAATTGGGAGCACTTGAGTGGTGGCGTGCCTAGTCGCATAGTCTATAACAACGGCGACCCACTTGTTGTCCGAGTTTTATTCAGGAAAAGGACTGAGAAGACCTTTACCAACACAGAAAAAAGGCTCGGTTGTGCTGGAGATAGATTGAAGAAGTCCTACCGGGGGCGCAGTAGGTCACTCACTAGGTTGGTATTTATCGCAGTAGTACACGTAACAGCGGACAGACTTGGCGAGACCACGCCAAAATTAGCGGCAACAAACGTGGTCGTACGTCCGAAATAAACCCAGATGGCCAATAGTTGGTTCGTCGAAGAGCTCATGCTGCACAGTTGAACACAGATGATTCGGCACAACAGGAAGGAGCTCAGGTCATGTTACTAGAAGCAACGACGGTACAGCGGTCCATTAGGGAGGGCGCAGATGTGATGTGAGGAGTCATTCGGAACATATTTGAGACGGTCACTGAGTGGTCGCAGGGAAACATCACGACGTTGTGCATCGCCAATCTGAAGAAATTGAGACACTGACATAATACTAGGGCTTGGCTCAGTAGCTTATCCTTCGTTCTCATCAGAAGGGTAGCGGGATAAGCAATCCATCCGGGCTTCCAGATGAAGACGTACGGACTTGTAAGCAACCGAGTAGGAATATTCCTGTAGGCGTAACGTCCAACTGCCAGGTCGTACACTGAGATCCTTCACAGAAGAAAGCCAACACAGTGCGTGGTGATCTGTGACGACATGCAAAGGGCTACCATTCAAGTAAGGGCGGAATTTCGAAACCACCCAGACAAAAACGAGACATTCCCGTTCTATTATAGCGTACAAAATGATATGACGTGCACACGCAGTTACACGGTCACTTTCTTGCTAAGTTTTTGCCCAAACTGCATCAATGCCGTGACCACTAGTGTGTGTGTGCAATTTTTTTGAAGCACCGGGGTCGAAATGTGCAAGAACAGGAGGTGTCGTTAGAGTGGTTAACAGGAGGTGTCGTTAAAGTGGTTATTAGTTCAGAAAAGGTGTCCGCTTGGACGTCTTGTTTGAGATGGTCGGTGAATGGTCATGCAAGTGCCGCATACGTTTTTCACAAACTGGCGAAAGTATGAGCAGAGGCCCACAAAATGGCAAACATCAAGGACAGACCGTGAGACTGGGAAGTTCTTTACAGCATGTAATTTCGCTGGGTCTTGTCATACGGCAGCAGCGTCAACAAAGCGACCAAAACGATAACTTGACGAAGACTGAAGAGGCACTTTGAAGAATTGAGCTGCAGGCCAGCCCGTCCGATATAGATACAATGACCGAAAAGTGTTCAAGGCTGGCTGCGAAGCTAGGAGAGTTGATCACGTCGTCCAGGTAGCACAACCATGTCGACCCTCTAAATCCTTGAAGGAGCGTGTAAATCGCTCTCTCAAATGTCGCTGGCGCATTGCAGAGATTGAAGGGCATGACCATGAATTGGTAAAGATCGTCAGGGGTAACCAAGCCGGTTTTCTCTCGATCCATGGTTTCTACAGCAATTTTCTAGTAGCCTGATCGGAGGTCGAGAAATGTAAAAGGGCGGTGCCAATGAGGCAATTGATGGCATCATCAATGTATGGTAGAGGGTACATGTTTTTCATGGTATTTTGTTGACGTGGCGATAATCGAAGCAGACAGACACACCATGAGCTGTCTTTGTTCTTGTTAAACTCATCTGCTTTCAATCCGACATCCCGACAAAGTTGCTCAGGTTTCTGAAGAATCGCTGTGATTTCTAATTTTCTTTCAGGCATAGGTCAAACTTCACGAGAGTCACTCAGTCACATCAACGTTTTTTTTTCACTAGCTACTAGAAGGGCTCGATGATCGTTCGATTATGTTTTTCGTAAGCATTTTGACCAATTCTTTTGAATCCTTTCTGCTCGGACGCTGACACGAGAAACAGCCGACGGTGAAGATTCGGTGAAATACAATCTTAGTCTGGCTCAAGCGACAATCACAGAGGTCGAAAATGTCACTATACGATGTTAAAACGTGCCAGAGAACGTCGGCCTGGTAAGGCGAAAGGTCTGATCCACTCATCTTTCGAAAATTATGTTTCGGAGCTGGGTGATCCTAAAATGGCGCTTTGTTCAGAAGCAGATACAGTGACAACGCTGGCATTGCCGTCTGTTATGGCAGTTAGTTGTGCAAGAGACATCTGGTAGGACAACACTTGAGGGGTGATGCCTAAATTAAGGAACGGGAGATGCCGATGAGCAATACACGTACGTGACGGCTTGAGGTGGCAGGCGAACGAATGTGGTTGGCCTCAAACGACTGGTGGGCTTTGCAAAGTAGTCGGCGAAGAGTAGACTATCAAGGATAAGGGTACAAATACAGTCATTTAAGACCGAGCGTGCCAAATGGAAATCAAGGCAAAGTATTAGGTCATGAGGCCAACAAGCTCGCATGGCAAAAAAGACTACATTGTGACGGCCAGCAATGCGATCACGAGCAATGCACATTCCGATTACTTTTTCAGTACCACCGCCGGCAACACGTATTGCCTGCGTCGAAGACCACGTCATAATCTTTCGGAAGCGGCGGCCTAGAGACGCGCTCATAATAGACAGGTGTGAACCTGTGTCAAAGATGGCGGTTGCAGGAACATGGTAAACTTGGATTTCAAGCAGTCTGTGGTGCGTGGGAAGCGTCAGTATATTATTTCCGGGCGTCGTTGGTATCGCAGCCTATACAGTTTTCCTGCGATGATCGTCCAAAAAAGCGTGGCGAGGACACACGACTAGGTGGGGGAAAGCGTGATTGGCGGCGTAGCGGCGTAGCGGCGACCGGTAGCGCGAGTAGCGGTGACCGCACGAACTGGTGTCACAGTAGCGGCGACCAGGCAAAGGGGCGTAAGTGGCAGGCTGGCAAGATGACGAGTAGAACTTGGAGGGTGTGGCAGCTGAACGTCGAGGGGTTATAGAATACATGTAAGTAGGAGTAGAAAAGGTCTTACGTGGTTGGTTTTACCAACAGCGGTGGAAATAGCGACAAACGCACCCAGGCTGGTGGCAGGAAAAGCTGATAGGCCGGCCGTCCGGTGTTCAACGTTCCTAAAGGTTGCGGAAGGGCATTGTAGGTGCTGAATGGTGAGCCTGTCCTGGGGAGTAAGGCGACACTAGTGGGCGAGCCAGGGGACACGCTCATAGAAGGCTGAAGTTCGAAACCTCCTGCCTCAACACAGTTTGTATGAACGCCACTGACGGCTGTTGTTGGTCAGAGGCAAGCGTTGGGAAAACGGGTGGCTGAAAAGGAGGAGGAGAGGCGACTTCTATTTCCCCGACGAACAATGCACGTGACGTTGTCATAAGTGGGTGACTGCCGCATGGCTTCACACGATAAGGTGGTGGTGGTAGTGGTTAGAAGATGAGAAAAGGCACCTAATTTCTGCAACCCGGTCGGGAGCACGGCGCAGTGCCTCACGATAAGGTTGCGGCCGTGATGGGCTGTTGGTTGAATCGCTGATTTCAGCGCCTCTTGGCTTCGTCAAAGTGTCGGCACTCTTTGACGATGGTGTTGACGGTGGGAACGTTGTTATATACCACTGCATTAAAGGCGTCATCTGGTATGCCTTTCCGCACATGGGTCACCTTCTGAAACTCACGCATGTGCTCCTCAATCTAGCGGCATAGGGCAATGACGTCGGGAATGTACGCGATGTGCGGCTCCGTCGACGTTTGTGCACGTGCCACCAGTCGATTACGCGCAGCGATCTGCCATCTAACAGTGTCGCCGAAAATGTCGTGAATCTTTTCTTGAAATAAGTCCCAGCTTGTAATCTCCACTTCGTGCGTATCAAACCACAGCCACGGTGGGCCATCGAGGTAGAAATGCACATTGGCAAGCATAAGACATAAGAGTCGGGTCCCACCTATAGCTGGCACTGACCCATTCATGACGGTCGATTCATTTGTCAACGTCAACGTCATCCTGACCGACAAATACAACAGGGATCACGAGCAGGAGGTAGAACGTCGTAGGTAGAAGTCATGAAAGGGGCAGATGGTGAAGACGATGGTTGTTCAACCTGTGGCATGGTTAGACCTATGATGATACGGGTGTTGCAGAGCTTCGTGATAAAACAGGGGAAGGCGCCAGCACCGCACTTCTACCTTAAACATGTTACGTAAAAATGACATAAGGCGTGACTATTTAAAAGCTATATTTACACTGATGCCTACAGCATCGGCTAAAATGTAGGAACCGACCGGCCTAATTCTTCGTTGTCGTCTTCAGATCGCAGATATGTCGGCTACGTAGCAATATCACCACTGATACAAAGTGGCAAAACACTGAGTTTCAACACAGCTGAACGTGTGAGGTACAAATGGCGTTCATGCTTTCGGTTACATGTAGGCACAGCTAGCTATTTGACAAAACCTTGAGAGGTGCTTGTCGAAATAGAAGTTCACTAGTCAAAACGATGACTCCAGCTGAGTTACCTGTTAACCTTTTACTTGCCAATGTTCCAAAATTGGAACATACGAAACCTAATTTTTTATTTCCTCTCCAATATATTGCATATTAAAATTTTATGTTTACGCATACTCATTGATGCTTGTGAAAAACGTAGCAGTTTTAATTTCTATTATGAACCTATGGAGAATCATTAGATAAATTTTTAAAAACAGGCATATTTTGCACTCCTTGACCACCAGATGTTTGTTGCATTATTCCGCAGTAAAAAGTAATGTTGCAGTGAGCAAAGCAGAACTAAAATATCGGCAAATTGTTCGGGATTACGTGGCAATACAATAAAAAATAACAAAGACAATCTAGTTTTCAGCTTGAGAGTTTTGTGCGGATGTTTTTTTTTGGGAACATTGGCGTTTCACAGTGTAGAACGCAGCGTAGACGCGCACGAGCATTTTGCCTCGTTCTTTTTCCTTTTTGCCTTGCCGATGGCACCCGCTGTACGGCGCTTGGCAGACACTTGAACATAAGCTTTCCTGGGCGTCATTTTGAGTTTTCCAGACACGTGGAAAGAACAGCATTGAACTACAGTGCCTAGCTGCATCGATCCCTGTGAATGTAAGTAGAAAACTACTTTGCGGCTGGTTTTATTTTTGTAGTGCTGTTCTTTACACCGCGATAACTTTCGTTGTGGGTCATGGCACAACGCTTCCTCACTTTAGAGGGAGCAATTGACCTTTTGTTCAGCCTTCCTGATGACGAACGTGAAGGTGCGTCTGTATGCCAATTGCCGCCTGTTGGAGATGGCAATATAACTGACGAGGAGCACGTGAACGAAAACGACTTTTCTGAAGTTGTTCCCGATTATGTTTGTGGGTGCGTTGAAGTTATGCAGTGCAGCGATGAAGACGTTGATTCGCCTTCAGCATGTTCGAGTCCTGAGCCACGACAAAAAAAAACAGTAGGGCGGCAATTCGCTGCTGGAAAAAGAACGCAAAGCTTCAACGAACGCTCGGAAAACAAATGCTCCGAAGCGTTCCCATACGCCAGTATGGGGTGAACATGCCACGTTTGACAAAACACTTCCAGCGAGAGTCCTCCGTTGTTGCTAGAGGCATTTCCTGATCTTGCAAACATGAGCCCATTTATTCTGTTCAGCAAATTTATTTCTCCAGGGTATCTTGATTCACTGGCTGAACTAACTGCAAGATACGCACTCCAAATGGGGGAGGAGGTGGACGTCACAAGAGCGGACATAGGTCAGTTTTTCGGCCTCTTACTTTTCAGCGGGTACCACTCCGTTCCGTCTGAAGACTCGTATTCGAGCACTGCAGTAGATCTTTGTCTGCCTATAGTCGCGACAGTGATGGCCCGCAATAGGTTCTGGCAGCTGAAAAGGTTCTTTCATGTTGTTGACAACACTCAGTTGAAAGCAGGCGAAAAAATGGGCAAACTTCAGCCGTTTTACGACGAAATCTCCAAATGTTTCCGCCAGTTTGGAGTGTTCAGTGAAAGCCTCAGCATCGACGAGTCAATGGTGCCCTAATATGACCACCACTCGTGCAAAATGTTTATTTGCGGTAAACCAATTCGATTTGGGTACAAAATATTGATGATGTGCTCTTCGAATGGGTGCCGCTATGCGATGGAAATATAAATTGGGAAGAACGAGAAGGACGACAAGACACCTCTCGGGATCAGGGTTGTTAGCAATATGGTATCGGTCCTGGAAGCGTCTGAACATCACGAAGTCTACTTTGACAACTTTTTCACTTCGCATGGCCTCTTGACGAAACTGGCTGACCAGGAGATCCAAGAGACAGGTACTGTGCGAGATACAAGAACTGGTGGTTGTCCACTGAAGAGCTTGAAAAACATCGAAAAGGAAGAAAGAGGATCTTTCCACTAGAAGTGTGACGGGGCAGTCTGCGCATGCAGGTGGAACGACAATGCAGTCGTCACAGTTTCTTCTAACCACCTCAGCCACGAGCCTGTTGGAAGTGCGAAACACTATTCACGACGCTCAAACAAATAGATGGACATTCCTCAACCATAAGTGATCAGAAAATACAATGAGGGCAGGGGCGGAGTAGATGTGATGGACCGTCTCCTCGGAAGCTATCGACCGAGACTGAGGAGCAAGAATTGGTGGTGGAACATTTCCAGAAATGGTTTGAACATGGCTGTCGTCGCAGGATGGCCCCTCTACTGCGAGCTTCACAAGAGTATTGATGCCGCCATGACGCACATAGCCTTTCGGCGGGACGTCACCACATCATTGCTGCAGCTCAAGCAGAAACTCACTGTAAGACCTGGACCCCGGGTTCATCTGAGACATGAGGACAGAAAAACTGATGGCCACTACATCATCTCAACGACTCAGGGAAGGTGCGCGGAATGCAAGAAGAATACAACGAATCAGTGCCAGCAGTGCAAAAAGCGGCTGCACAAGAAAGGCTTTGCCGCTTAGCACGGTTTGTGGTTTGGCCACTGTAGTACAGCCACTAGTATGAAAGAAGAAATTTTCATAAAGTGTTGTTATAAATATTTATACTTTTCAGAGACATCATCATCATCATCATCATCATCAGCCTGACTACGTCCACTGCAGGACAAAGGCCTCTCCCATGTTCCGCCAGTTAACCCGGTCCTGTGCTTGCTGCTGCCAATTTATACCCGCAAACTTCTTAATCTCATCTGCCCACCTAACCTTCTGTCTCCCCCTAACCCGCTTCCCTTCTCTGGGAATCCAGTCAGTTACCCTTAATGACCAGCGGTTATCCTGTCTACGCGCTACATGCCCTGCCCATGTCCATTTCTTCATCTTGATTTCAGCTATGATATCCTTAACCCCCGTTTGTTCCCTAATCCACTCTGCTCTCTTCTTGTCTCTTAAGGTTACACCTACCATTTTTCTTTCCATTGCTCGCTGCGTCGTCCTCAATTTAAGCTGAACCCTCTTTGTAAGTCTCCAGGTTTCTGCTCCGTAGCTAAGTACCGGCAAGATACAGCTGTTATATACCTTCCTCTTGAGGGATAGTGGCAATCTACCTGTCATAATTTGAGAGTGCTTGCCGAATGTGCTCCACCCCATTCTTATTCTTCTAGTTACTTCAATCTCGTGGTTCGGCTCTGCGGTTATTACCTGCCCCAAGTAGACATAGTCTTTTACAACTTCAAGTGCACTATTACCTATCTCGAAGCGCAGCTCCTTGCCGAGGTTGTTGTACATTACTTTCGTTTCAGAGACATCATATGACGCTAAATATTATTCTTCAGTTATCCTGAATAAGGAAACCCAGCTGAAAAGTCAATAAAAGTTGTTCCAGAGAAAATGTGTGTTTTGTATATGGGAAATGCCAATGTTCCAAAAATGAAACATGTGAAAAAACATGCTTAGTCATTGTGAATGTGGCTGTATTTTTGATCACAGGTAATTTATAAGGCGAATGCAAATTATCAACATAAATTT
Source organism: Rhipicephalus microplus (assembly GCF_013339725.1). Taxonomy (NCBI): domain Eukaryota; kingdom Metazoa; phylum Arthropoda; class Arachnida; order Ixodida; family Ixodidae; genus Rhipicephalus; species Rhipicephalus microplus. The sequence continues at coordinate 176,072,549 of NC_051168.1, forward strand.
CAGTTTTTTTTCTATTGCTTCATAGTGCGGCATTTTAAAAGGTTAAAGAGTTTTCATATGTTGTGCAGGCATATTTAAAACAGGCATCACCGAAATTTTATAGCCATAATGCTCATTCACCGCGCCAAAACAGTATTTTAGGGGTCGGTGCGGGTGTGTTGTTATTTTCATAAAAACAATGAATAATTCCAAACCAAATGTAATGCAAACAACACAAGCTGCCTCAGTGTGAATTACATCGATGAAATTATTACTATGGCCATGGCCAAACCAAGACACCACAAATAATCCTAAAATGACCAGTTAAGAAAGAATTTGCAAAGTTTCATGTGACTTGTTGAGGGGAAATTTGCGCACAGAAATTTAAAAAAAGTATAAAAACATCAAACGAAATTCTTACAACAACCTACAAAAGTTATGTAGCTTTGATTGGCGAAAAAAAGGAGTTATGAAATTGAGATTTCCTGAAGAGAACTTCATATATTCTGCAAATTTAACAAAACTTCGGCTCTTATTTTAACAACATTAGTCGCACTCCCCTTAAAGGACCAGTAAACAGGCTCCGACTTTTTTTTTTTACACCATCTATGCAAGCTCGGTTATTCGTAAATTAGACCACAGCGATCACGTTTTCTCAATATCACAGCGCTGTGAACTGCACAGAGCCTCTATTTCGAAAAACAGTTCCTGCTAATCTTTTCTACGCCTCACCGACCCCCTTGGACGCGCAAAGACGTCAACTCGGTGATCAGCGCCGTGACGCAGCACGCAGCTCGCTGAAGAATCTCGCCGAACCATCTCACTGAAGCAGCTCACCGATTGGTCTAAATCAGGTGTGAAAAAACCGTACTGAAGTCAACGTCAGTTTTTGTTCCCACCCGCAGCTACAAAACTGCACCTTGTTTCTTGGAACTGCGGTGAAAGAACCAGCCTCGCAGTTGTCGCGTGCACGTGTACACTCCTCGGTCAACTACAGCGCCTGTGCGCACATAGGAACGTACTTCGCCCTTGACATGAGCAACAAGGGTAAAAAGCATTGCTCTGTCGTCGGCTGCAAATCGAACGACTGGGCAGCGGAGAAGCATCGGCACCTGGTGCTTCACGAAGAAGCTCTGCGCGCTGCATGGCTGAAGCGAATCAGCCATCCAGCCACGTACGTCAATGACATGATTGTTTGTGGGCAACACTTCGCATCTGACGCTTGAATTGATTCATATGTGGGGTTTAACGTCCCAAAACTACCATATTGCTACGTAGCTGGCGTATCAGCGGTCAGAAGACGACAACGAGGAAGTGATCTGTCGGTTGTGCGTGCTGTCTTCCATCTTAGTCGACGCCATACGCATCACTTTGAATATAGATTTTAAATAAACACGCCTCGTGTCATTTTTACGTAACATCTTTGTGGTGGACGTGCTGAATACTTCCCCGTCTTTATCACGAAGCTCCGCAACAGCCACGTCATCATAGGTCCAACCATGTCACAGGTTGAACAACCATCGTCTTCGCCACCTGCCCCTACCATGACTTCTACATACGTCGTCCTACCTCCTGCTCGTGATCCCGGTGTATTTTCCGGTCAGGATGGCGTTGACGTCGACAAATGGATCAACCGGTAGGAACGGGTCAGTGCAAGCTATAGGTGGGACCCGACTGTTATGCTTGCCGATGTGCTTTTTTACTTCGATGGCCCACCGCGAGTGTGGTTCGAGACGCACGACGCTGAGATTACGAGCTGGGACTCCTTTAAATAGAAGATTCGCGTCCTTTTTGGCGACACCGTTGGGCGGCAGATGGCAGCGCGGAATCAACTGGCGGCTCGTGCACAGATGTCGACGGAGTCGTACGCCGCGTAAATTCACGATGTCATCGCCCTATGCCGCCAGATTGAGGAGCACATGAGTGAGTTGGAGAAAGTAGCCCATGTGCTGAAAGGCATAGCAGACTACGCATTTATTCTTCTAGTTTACAACAACGTTGCCACCGTCGACGCCAACATTAAAAAGTACCGGCGGTTTGAAGAAGCCAAGAGCCGCCGTATTACTCAGCGATTCATCCGGCTGCCCAACACGGCCGCAACCTCATCGTGTGAAGCCGCCGACCAGTTTCCCACGTATGACAACGTCACACACATTGTTCGTCGGGAAATCGAAGACGCCTGTCCAGCTCCTCTTCAGCCACCCGTTTTCGCAACGCTCGCCTCTGAGCAACAACAGCCATCAGTTGCGTTAATACAAGCTGTGGTGAGGCAGGAGTTTGCGAAACTCGGCCTTCCATCAGCATGTCCCTTGACTCGCCCTGAAGTCCCGTCCTACTACCGAGGACACGCTCGCCGTTCACCTCCAACAATGCCCTTCCGTAACCCTTCGGAATGGCAAACACCCGACGACCGGCCTATTTGTTTTTCCTGCCACCAGCCTGGGCACGTTTCTCGCTATTGCCGACGCCATTTGTCAAACCAACCACGTCAGACTTTCTCTACCTCGGCGCTCATGCATCCGACGACCCCTCGACGTTCAGTCGCCGCACCCTTCAATTTCAATTCGTCGTCATCTTACGGGCCTTCCACTGACGCCCCTTTGCGCGGTCGCCGCTACTTGACACCCCTTCGTCCGGTCGCCGCAGCTCTCGCTCCCCGTCGCCGCTACGTCGCCGATCCCGCTCTCCGCCACCTCGGCGCTTTTACTTGCCGAGCTTCTCTGGACGACCGCAGCAGGAAAACTAGATATTGCAGCTTATAGAGGTGAAGCTGGAATACCATTGACGGCCGAAATTCCTCTACTGACGCTTCCCACGCACCGTAGCCTGCTTGAAGTACAAGTCGACCAAGTTCCTGTGATCGCCCTCATCGGCACAGGTGCGCACCTGTCTATTATGAGCGCTTCTCTACGCTGCCGCTTACAAAAGATTATGACGCCATCTACGACGCAGGCAATACGTGTTGCCGATGGATGGTACTATACCAGTATCGGAATGTGCACTGCTCAGTGTCAGCATCTACCGGTCGTCACGCCGTGGTTCCTGTTTGCCGTGCTAGCCTGCTGCCCTCATGACCTCATACTTGGCCTTGATTTTCTATCGGCACACTCGGCCTTAATTGATTGATCGTCTGGTACCCCCAGCCTTGATCTACCAATCTTTGCCGACTACTCTGCAAAGCCCACCAGCCGCTTGAGTCCAACCACTTTCGTTCGCCTGCCACCTCGAGCCGTCACGTACGTGTCTTTGTCGTAGACCTCTCCCGTTCCTGACGGTGATTATATCGTTACGCCAATTACTGACGTTCGGCTGACGCGCAGTGTTACTGTGGCTTATACCATCGCGATCATAGCGGATAACTGTGTGTTAATTCCGCTCCTTATCTTTGGTTTCACCCCTCAAGTGCTGCCCTGCCAGATGTCTCTAGCCCAGCTAACTGCCATAACAGAGGACGATGTCAGTGTTGTCGCTGTATCTGCTCTTGATCGAAGCGCAGTCTCACGGTCACCCAGCTCAGACGATGGTATCTTTCGAAACATGATTGGATCGGAGCTGTCGCCTCACCAGGCCGACGCTCTCGGCCAAGTTTTGGCCTCACACAGTGACATTTTCGTTACCGACGATTGTCCCGTGGGCCAGACTAAAATTGTCACTCACTGAATCAACACTGGTGACTCTGCGCACATTCACCGTCGGCCGTACCGCGTGTCAGCGTCCGAGCGAGAAGTGACTCAGAAATAAGTGGCCAAAATGCTTACGAAAACCGTAATCGAACCACCAACGAGCCCTTGGGCATCTCCCTGGGTATTAGTAAAAAAGAGAGACGGCTCGTGGCGTTTCTGCATTGTTTATTGCCACCTCAACAAAATTACCAAAAAAGACGTGTACCCTCTACGACGCATTGACGATGCCCTTGATTGCCTGCTTGGCGCCCCCTTCTTTTTATCTCTCGACCTCCGATCTAGCTACTGGCAAATTGCTGCAGATGACATGGACCGAGAAAGACCGCCTTCGTTACCCCTGGCGGTCTTTACCAATTCAAGATCATGCCATTCGGGCTCTGCAACGCTCCAGCGACCTTCGAGAGAATGATGAAAACGCTCCTACAAGGATTTAAATGGTCGACATGTTTGTGTTACCTGGACGACGTGATCATTTTCTCACCTACCTTTGCAACCCACCTTGAACGCCTTCGACCATTCTATCCATATTTCGACGGGCCAGCCTGCAGCTCAATTCCTCCAAGTTCCACTTCGGTCTTCGTCAGATTACCGTATTGGGTCACCTTGTTGACGCTGCCGGCGTACGGTCAGACCCGGCGAGAGTACGCGCTGTAACAAACTTTCCAGTCCCACGCTCTGTCTTTGATGTTCGCAGTTTTGTGGGCCTCTGCTCCTACTTTCGCCGGTTCGTGAAAAACTTTGTGGCACTCGCACGGCCACTCACCGACCTTCTCAAACAAGACGTCTCATTTTCTTGGGGCCTTCCTCAAGCTGACGCCTTCTCTCAGCTAATCACTGCTCTAACGGCACCTCCCATTCTTGCACATTTCGACCCCGATGCTCCTACACTAGTGCGAACTGACGCGAGTGGTCATGGAATTGGTGCACTTTTGGAGCAAATTAAGCTGGGCAACGACCGTTTAATCGCGTACGCAAGCCGTCTGCTTTCTAAGCCTGAACGCAATTATTCTATTAAAGAACGGGAATGTCTCCCTCTTGTTTGGGCGGTTTCGATATTCCGTCCTTACTTGTATGGCCGCCCTTTCCGTGTCATCACAGATCATCACGCACTGTGTTGGCTTTCTTCTCTGAAGGACACCACTGGACGACTTGGTCGTTGGGCATTACGCCTACAGGAGTATTCCTACTCGGTTTCTTATAAGTCTGGACGTCTACATCTGTACGCCGATTGCTTATCCCGCTACCCTGTTGATCAGCCCGACGAACCATACATCGAGCCTAGCCTCAGCGTCATGTCAATGTACCAGTTTCTTCAGATTGGTGATGAACAACGTAGTGATGCTTCTCTGCGACAAAATATTGACTGTCTCGAATCTGCTCCAAATAACACGTCACTTCGCATGTACGTCCTCTTAAATGGCACGCTGTACCGTCGTAGCCTCCAGCCAGATGGCCTCGAGCTCCTTCTTGTCGTGCCAAAAAATTTGCGTTCAACCGTGCTGCAGGAGCTTCACGATGAACCAACTGCTGGTCATCTGGGTGTATCTCGGACGTACGACCACGTGCGTCGCCGCTTCTTTTGGCGCGGTCTCGCCCGGTCCGTTCGCCGTTACGTGTCCTGCTGTGATAAATGCGAACGTAGAAAGCGACCTACTGCGCCCCCGGCTGGACTTCTTCAACCGATCTCCAATCCAACCGAACCTTTCTTCCGTGTTGGTATAGATCTCATCGGTCCTCTTCCCGAGTCGAAATCGGGCAACAAGTGGGTCACCGTTGCTATAGACTACGCGACTAGGTATGCCATCACTCGAGCGCTCCCCACCAGCACCGCTACTGACGTTGCGGACTTTTTGCTCCACGACGTCATCGTACACCATAGCGCTCCTCGCCAATTACTCACGAATCGCAGCCGCGCATTTCTGTCCCGTGTAATCGACGACCTTCTGCGCTCTTCCTCGACGCACCACAAGCTGACCACTTCTTACCATCCCCAAACAAATGGCCTTACTGAACGGCTAAATCGGACCCTAATGGACATGCTCGCAATGTACGTGTTCTCCGACCACCATGACTGGGACCTGGCGCTACCTCACGTGACCTTTGCGTACAATTTTTCGCGCCATGACAGTACTGGTTATTCACCCTTTTATTTGCTTTATGGCCGTGATCCGAAGTTACCACTCGACACCCTACTTCCAACCACTACAACGCCGTCAACCGAATATGTACGCAACGCTATTGCTCGCGCCAACCACGCACGTAAGATCGCCCGCTCTAGACTTTCGGCTTCGCAAGCCACCCAGAAAGCCATCTACGACAGCCAGTATGCTGACGTTCACTTCTCACCCGGTTCCCTTGTTCTCCTGTGGTGCCCAGTTCGTCGAGTTGGCTTATCAGAGAAGTTGTTGTCTCGCTACATGGGTCCTTACCATATCATCCGCCAGGCAACCGACGTCACCTATGAGATCATTCCTGCATCTGAGACCACAAGCCTGCCTGCAACCACACCCAGTGATGTTGTGCACGTCAGCAGGCTAAGACCTTACCACCTGTCTACTGAAGACCGTAGTTAATGTGCACCGAGACGGCGCTTTTACCGCCGGAAGGTAATGCTATGTAGCTGACGTATGAGCGGTCAGAAGACGACAACGAAGAAGTGGTCTGTCGGTTGTGCGTGCTGTCTTCCATCTTAGTCAATGCCATACGCATCAGTTTGAATATAGATTTTAAATAGACATGCCTCGTGTCATTTTTACGTAACAATATAATTATGAGAGACGCCGTGGTGGAGGGCTCCGGAAATTTCGACCACCTGGGGTTCTTTACCTTGCACCCGAATCTGAGCACACCGACCTACAACATTTCCGCCTCCATCGGAAATGCAGCCGCCGCAGCCGGGATTCCAACCCGCGACCTGCGGGTCAGCAACCGAGTGCCTTAACCACTAGACCAACGCGGCGGGGCGGCACCTGATGCTTACACGGCTGACCTGCGTCTAGTGCGGCCAACGGTAAACAAGCTACCTCGCTTCGCAGCAAGCGGAAGTGCGTTGCGACTGATCGAGTTCACCGATGACGCCAGTCGCTGACGTGGTGTCACGGTGCCGAAGTGGGTAGAGTCACGACAACGGGCTACGCCTTCCCCTTTATGGTACAAAGAAGGGAGGTGAGGCTGCGCGAAAATTCCCAACCAGCTTAGACCATTGTTCTTACCCCTGTAACGTCTTTATTATAGCACGTATCCGCATAATCCTTGAGGCAGCATGTTCGCAATGGAAAACTGCCCTTATACCTCCTAAAAACCTATACCTCTATACCTCTGTACCTCTTGACCGGCCCGTTAAGGTCATCGAAAAATGTTGTCGAAATGACATTTCGTCATGCGCATTGTTCATGTACCGCACAAAAATGCCATATGTTGTACCATATGGTTCAAGTCTGCTCGATGGTTTTAGTAGGCTTTTGTTGTGTGTTACTAGATTGTTATAATTGTTTTCTTGAAACAGAGCGTCCCATGCGTACGTTGTCTACAACACAAATATTTTCGCAGATGTTGTTTGTGTCTAGTTCGTTTGGGGTGGCAACGTTGCCAACCACTCAAACATAAGGGCGTACTTATTTGTGGTGATTGTTCAATTATCCATGGCTATCGTTAATAAAGAGCAACTTATGGCTGTTATGAATCTTAATTGCTCTCTCTCTCTCTCTCTCTCTCTGTGTGTGTGTGTGTGTGTGTGTGTTTGTGTATTACAGCTTTGCTCTGTCCTAACCTTACAAATAAATGGGCACTGTGCGAACCTATTGCGTGCTAACAGCCCCAACGCTCTATATGTAGAGACTTATGATGGACGTCCAGGCAGGCTACTAAAACAGTGAGGTATGAACAATATTCCACAGCAGTACAACATAAATTTTGCATCAATTATACTTAAATACAATTTTGCGAGCGTCTATGCCACTTTAATAATGTCCGCACTAATGTAAGAGCACATACATAAGTTATATCACCACTAAGTTCTCGCTACGGTGCGTTGATTCCTATATACTAAGGATCACTCGTTAACATAAATATGTGGAGTGCCGCTGCGTTGGAATATGCCTTGTGCCGTCCTGCGAGTCTACAGTTGACGGTGAATTGTTCTAAGAAGTCATTGTTAAATTAAGAACTACAAGTGGCGCTAAATTTGCAATCTGATCACAGGTAATACTATGCTACCATCAACACAAGGTCTCTCTAGTAATAGATTTACTGGCGATGACTTGTCCAATATTATTTGCTGAGCATCATTCCAGCACGTTTTCAGTGCTTGTATTATATAGTAAAATCAACTCCTGCTAGAGGCCATATGTGGTTCGCTTGTCCAACCCAAAAAACATTTATAAAAATTACTTGTCACAGTAGCTTAGACCGTAACTTGTCATGCTACTAAACGTGAGAGGGCGCGTTTGATCCCGTACAAGTGAGCAGCTTTGTCGATGGCGTCCAGATGTAAAGAAACCGCGCCGCGGTAGTCTATTGGCTAAAGTACTGAGCTCCTGAGCCACGGGTCACGGGATCGATTCCCAGCTGCAGTGGCTGCATTTCCGATGGAGGCAGACATTTCGTCGGCCGTGTGCTCAGATTTGGGTGCACGTTAGAGAACCCAAGATGGTCGAAATTTCCGGAGCCCTCCACTACAGTGTCTCTAATAAGTACATAATGGTTTTCGGAACGTTGAAAACCCACATATCACTCAATCCAGATTCAAAGAACACCCAGTTGCCAAGATTTTGATGCGCAATGAGACCCAAAAATGGTTCAAATCAATACAGTATCCCTCACAATGGCTCCCACATAACAATTTTGTAGTCCTGCCTTGCAAAAATAACACACTAAAATTTGTTTTGAAAAACTTAGAAGACACTTGAGCATTAGGAGCTTCAAGAGTAAAAGTGATAGCACATTCATGCTCCATATAAGTGCATCACCTTGAACCATGCCGTAAGTGAAGGTATGGTTCGAACCATACCTTCACTTGCGGCATAGTTCGTGCGCTGAACCTAGGCCGTTTCACTCCCAGAGTGCATAACAGTTACGATGGACCCACTATTAGCCAACTGATTCCGTATATCTCAGGTTGCACGCGCACCAGAGCAGCTCAATCTTTGTAATGATAGGCACCCATAATACAAATATCACTGCATAATTCACAATTTCCGAAGCATAATGCAAATCTACAATGGTTCGTCACGCAGTATTACCTGTGTAGTGACACTCCGTCTACTTTATGACATAGTATAGCCTTTCTTTAACGAAATAGTTTCAAGGATAGAGTTACTTGCCTAAAGAACGCATGATTGTGACCCAGAAGGTTGGCTTGCTCAGACGTTGACAGAATTGCACTTCTCCTCTTGATAATAGGCTGAATCCAATAAACTCGTGACAACCCGTAACAACGCCATTTGCACGCGCTAACCTTTGAGGTCAGCCATGATGCATAACTCACTTTACCGAGGCCAGAGCACCACGCCACTTTGCGCATTAAGACCACTAAGAGAACAAAGTATGAGATAAAAAGGTGCGTCTTTAAAGCCGCCAGGCTCTTTGACCCTGACTAAAAAGCTGTAGCCTGCCAGGCCACTTTTGTTCTGACCAGAGCGGTCGTAGTTTTGACGTCCTTTGATGGATCATTTTTTCTGTGCCATCCAATTGTGCGTATTTTTTGACACCGTTTTCATGACGAAATCGCGTCGTTGAAGTCTTGGTGGGTTAAGCAAAAATACTTTCGTGCTATAAGGACATGTGAGCACAGGCTCCAAAACTGCAGAACTTGGAGTGTACTCTACACAGAATTGTCTGTAGCAATGGCATTGCACTATGGTGGCTTTTGCCACGTAGCTTTATTTATTCAGTAAGTTCTGTCTTCATTTTTCCCAAGTTTGCATGAAAAGTATGAAAATTTAGCAGACAGTTTCGGCCCGGCTGTGGAAGTCGTGACTACATTCTGCATAACACGTTACAATTTGCAGAATTAAAATACTTCATGTGCATTATTCCTTCTATAATGCCTAAGTCCACAAATGAGCTACTTTCCCGTGTAAGCTCTAAAGAATTTCAGGCTACGTTTTCTGAACCTTTTTCTAGTGCCGTTTATTTCAGTGCCGTACAGTATGGAAGGTGTCAGTACAGAGGAGCTTCCTTTCTACTGTATCTGCATTATGATTTTTTTCAATTTATGCAATTGTCCTTCACATTTAGTCTTTATGTGCATTCGTGATGTCGTAACTCGCAGAGTAAAATTACACTGAAAAGCATATATGGTAGCTGGTGGCAACTGCACACATGCTAGAGTGCCTTGAGCCCCTATACGCGTTAAAGCCTATAGGGCCTTCTCTGCGCAGCTAGCTACACGCTTCCTACGCAACCTGGACAGTTATGCTATTTATGTTTATATTGGAGAACGGGAGCTGACATGCCACGCATGCACATATATGACACTACCAACACCCTCACAACAGCTCCGATGTTATCAAGCTGGTACCGCAATAAGCACTCGCCTTCTGGAACATTGCGATATGGTATTATAGTATATTATTATGCCATAGCAGTTTATCATGGTAATTCATTAATGGAACACCTCAGGATATCATTCTCTAAGAAAAAAAGCACAATGTTTAAGACGTGCAGCAAGGAAGACCTCATAGACAGGTAAAGTTAAGATGTGCATTAGTCAGTGAATGAACGCTCGTATGCCATTAAGAGAAGAGTAGTATGGAATTACTCACTTTTACTAGTTATGAAGACGACGCTTTTCTTACAGTAGTAAAAAAATTTATCAGGATAAGTACGCTTAAATGTTTACTGAATCTGGTGCTAGAGGCGTCTAATGCAGGCGTTAAAGAATGGTTGCATATAGAAGTACACTAGTATAGTACGTTCCGCAAGGAAAACCTTTTGATAATATTGATGAGCCATTGTAGCGGGCATGTGTTCCAACAAAGTTTTTCCATTTGCTCTGTATGCTCTAATTACCAGGTTGAATTCCGCAAGCTGGAAGAAGAAATACAAAAAGTCGAAGGAAAGGCGGTGTACCTTGGAATGGAGTTCATGGAGTGCGCGGCTAACCAGCTCGCCTCCTTGTTCATGCCGCGGGTGCAGAGGGATGGCATTGTGCGAGCCAAACTGGCTGCTATTTTGAAGCGGCTCTTCGTGGTCTTGCTAGAAGTCGACCTCTACCAGTTCTGGCCCAGCTTCTGCAAGCACTTCTTTTCGTTGTTTCCATTTACAAGAAGTGGCAGGATGAAGAACGTCATCAATGACATTGACAGTTTTATTATGTAAGTTCATTTATTGCATCCCTGTTCACACTTGTCAGAAAATCAAGTGCAGTGCTGGCTGGTCTTAAAAAAGGGAAAAGCATATTAGTTACCAGCTAGAGCATAGTTATTCACAGCGATTGCTTACATGAGTGAAATTTTTCACACCAAACGTCACTTGCCGTAATGAATGATAAACCTCCCGAACCTCCCGAAAGAGTGAGCAGGTGTTGTGCCCCTCCAGGTGGCAGTTGCCAGCTTGCTCTCTCCCTCTTTCCTCTGTGCCTTTGTGTATGCAAGTGAAATAATAATAATAATAATAATAATAATAATAATAATAATAATAATAATATAACACAGGCACAGAGAAATGCGACGGGATGACTCGACTGAAAGTTCAATGAGCCGAATTATGAAAAACAGCGTATGACCCTGCAGACGTGCAGTTAGAAGTCATGACTGTAGCATCTGGTATTCAATAGATTTTATTTAACAGTTGTCTAAGACAAACTGTCCCTACTTCGGTAAGAGGAGAGCAGTCGCCTCGAGTGGGGCAGTGTAATATGTCATGGCACGTACGACATTTCTCGATATAAAACAGCATATAGGCAATACAGGGGTGATTGTGCAAATATTTTTTCATCGTATCAATTTCTATGCAAGAACTTTTAAGAGCATCAATTCACTGTGTACATTATTAAACATGAAGTGTGTAAGGCTTACGTCATTGCCAACCTCATATCACAAAAGAAAGTAGTCTGCATCGGTGCAGAGCCTCTCAAAGTGCATGTTTGTTGCAACAAAACTGCTAGGAAGAGCACAGAGCGTTTATTGTTAATGAAGTTGCGTGCTTCTTTTACGTCTTTACAAAGGGGCTTTATTTTGTCGCAGCCCATTCCACTAGCACAAAATTACTCTGATGCTGTCTATCCCTAGTGTTTCAGTACCACGAGATAAAAGTGACAGGGTACCTGAAGAATAATCTAAGACTACTCGAAGACAGAAGATATCTTATATTTTTCCTGAGAAGACGTAATGTTCCTCACGCCAACTTTAGATCTATCTCATACTAATGTGACTTTTCGCTGCCTCAATGTAAGAAGACATTATACACTTCTTGCATGTGGTCTTGTCTTTCACTGCCTCCGTCATTGGTCCATATTTCTCCAAGTGACGATGAATTGTGTGACTTTATTTGTGACTTTGTGTTACATGCCCTCAAATTTCCTTCACGATATCGCGACATCTTTTACGTCGTTGGGTTGTACCATTGCGAACGTGATCGCAATTATGATTATGGTTACTTGTAACCCTCATGGTCACGCCACCGACTCAAGACACAGGCTGTCAACTTTCACGCTTCATGAGGCCTTTAATGGCCATCTCCTACAAGTTTTTACCCTGTCAGGATAATCATGTATTTATTTTCTTGAGGCACACTTGTCACGCGTCCTATGGCTTTAATGCTCTGCCATTTCAAAAATTATCGAGCGAAGAGTCAAAACATTGAAACCTAAACCTAACCGAGTGGGCTGTCAGGGTACTGAATACTACTTTACTAGCCACGTCTGTGCTTGCAAGGTTGAAATGTTGCAAGGCACGCAAACGCACCAACTCACAGTATTAAAACTATGAAAGCAACGAAGAGCTGACGCTCAGCAGAGAGGTGCCCCTGCCACACCTTGTCCGTGACTCATCCTGCCAAATTTTCGAATCGTTATAGCTGTCGGTAAAAGACTTCTTCAAGTCAGACACTAGTGGAGGTCTGCAAGCATTGCCGGTCCGATAAGGCAGATTACATCTTGGCCCCTGCTTGTCCGGTTGCTCATAACGCCACCAAATAGCACGACGTGTCCAGACAATTGGTATGTGGGGTTTAACGTCCCCAAACGACCATATGATTATGAGAGACGCGTGTCCAAACTGTTAAAGTTTGTGTCTGTGGCTATGGGCTAGCATGCTTTCTGAAAGTTGTTTGTCGGGAAATCAAGGCTTTTTTGTTATGTCATGAAAAAAAAGCATAAGATTGTGGAGTGCAGTATGAGTTTGATAAGATGGAATAATATTATCAGCCAACTAGTAATAACAGCACACAAAGAAACGTTTGCACAAGTCCATCTTGCGCCAGGGCCTGAATGCAAGCGGGTCGCTTAACGCAACATCGTCAAACAGCTCATTTCACAAAACTCTCGGCGTCGGTGTCAGCGTCTTTGGTTGTGAGCGAAAAATCTTCATCTCTGCGTGGCCGAAAAATTCAGAATCATGCAAATAAATGCTGTCGCGTTCAACTCTCAAAAGAGAAGAAGGGGTGCTTAATCTTGTTTTTATATTTCTGGACCCCTCGTGCCAGCCTTTCTGCCACACCGCACAAGGTCATCTCTGACCTTTTCTTTCTTCACTGTTCAATCTCGTCGATGTTCCTGGCAATACTTAGCTAATAAAATAAATCATAAATTAATCTGATTAGAAGCAAGGTTTGAACGCAAATCATTTGCGTGCCAAGCAGTTTTCTACCACACAGCCACGTCTGTGCATGTGAATACCGGTGAATAACTGCCTCTGCCTAGTAATGCAGAGAAAGTAACTTTCGTGTTTTAGCCTAACACACGCGTCCTCTTACATGGTTCAAAACACAACATGAAATATTGCCGCAATAACACGTGGTACAAGCGTAAATTGCCATAGAGTGTCGAAAAATGGGGTAATCATTACGGCTTCATGGCTTGAATCCAGTCACCCAGTACAAAAAGCACATGTGCTACTGAACCCTTAAGGCCACACACTTGGGGCATAGCAAGTTGGAAAAGTTTTCACACAGTAAGCGGTTGAAGTACGCACTATTGACAGGATGTGACTGTCGCGTTCAACTCTTAACCCATTCATTCCCAGTATGAGAAACATTTTTCCAAACTTCAAAATATTTCTTGGCCATGTCCTTAGAGTCACTAGGAGTGCAAGTTTTTAATAAAAAACATGAAGTTATAGTTTGCGAATTAATAATGGGATGTTGCATATGTGCAACAATGCTCAGTAGTGTATAAAATGAAGGCCAATCCAAGTGAAACTTTTTATTGCTACCAATAATTTTGGCGAATTTTCAAATTGAAGAAAGCACAATACAAGCATAGCTGTTTGGCGCCTATTGGTGAAAATAACAAAACAGTTACGGTCTTTGTTGAAACACATCACCTTACACTGATGGCACACGAAACATAGGTGTACCCTCCTGGGCATGCCTTGCAGCGGTTCAGTTTTGCATTCCATGTGGGCCAGTGCTCGTTGCTGTCTCTTCTGACATCCCGGGGGACATTTAGGCACACTTTCTTGAATGGTGTGACATTCTGAATCGAAGGGCGCCCTGGTGGTCGTTTGTTGAGCAAGATCAGACTCGTTGCGAGCTCAGAGAGGAATTTTCTCAAGGGTGTAGGCGGCAGTTTGTGCTGCTGGAGAATTCTCTTGTGCATGAACCATGCATTAACAGCTGCTATTTTGAGCGTGGGCCAAAACAATTACATATACCAGCATTTAGACCTGATAGAAAAGCGATAGGAGAAGCACATTTTGTCTAGAAGATTCACGCCGCCCATTGATCTGTTGGAGGAAGAAATGATCGCTGGACAATCGACAAAAATATGCTTTTTCTCCTTGCTGTCCCACCTTTTGACTGATGTAAGCGGGTCAGCACCAATGCAGTTCGAAAGAAGAGTAACAGTGCGGTTGTCATGCCACTTCACTGCCACCATTGTCTTTTGGTCACATGAAGTGACTGAAGTATCACAGGTGTCCCGACCTCGCTTTTTCGATTTCTCATCCATCAACTTGCTGCAGCTGAGTCTGTTTTCACGAACCGTACCAATATAGGAAATTCCCATTCTTGAAAGCTCCTCTACAAGCTGAGGGCCTGTGAAGAAGTTATCAGCGACAACTAGGTTGTCGTCTCGCTTCGGTAGGCTGGAACACAGTTGGAGCACGACACCAGCTCCCAACCCAAGCTGGCAGCCACCCTGGCTGCCATAAAAACCTTTGTTGCAGCGCTGGTAGACATCGAAATCATAACACAGATCTGATTCCCCAGAATGTGCCCAAAGTTTTAGACCCCATTTACTCTTTAGTTTATTAGGCATGTACTGACGAATGTAACACCGCCCACAGAAAGGGATCAAGATTTCGTCCACTGCAGATTCTTTTTCTTGGGGCAAGACAACCATGTTGCTGCTCAAGGAACTGAGCCATGGGCGCACTTTCCAGCATTCGTCTTCTTTTACTTTGTCATTGGCCGCTTCATTATCGAAAAAATGCAGGTGGCTTGTGATCTTTTCAAATCTGTTACAGGACATTACCTGGGCTACTAATTCATATGTACTTCCATTTTCCCAATAAGCATGAACCCTGTGCATGTTTACGAGTCCCATCCTGAAAAACATGCCCAGAACAGATGTAAGTTCTTTCACGGTGAGGTTTAGAGTGGCTCCATGTTTTTGAAAGTAGTACTTATTGCTTTCATCGACGACAGCCTTTAGCATGGATCGAGAAACAAACATGTCAAAGTATTCCACTGCACTCAGCGGCTTTGCAGGTGGCAGCGGAAAGTTGTTCTCGAAACTACCTGCCTCGATATCAAAATCTTTCTTCACCCATGTGTACCGCCTTTTCATGTTCTGCAGTATCCGATCTACCGGAGGCGCATCTGTCGAGGTAGCAACCTCTTCCTCAGCTTCTTCTACCTCAGTTTGGATGGCATCTCCTTCATCACTGCTGTCTCCAGACACTTTTTCGCGACTTTTTTCATCAGCGGAAAAATCGCTCTCATTAGGGTTGATAACATCCAGCAGGTTTGCATGAACAAAACGCTTCGGCCTCTCTTTTGGAACAGAATAGAATGTTGAGGTTGAAATTGCAGTATGCCCCTGAAAAATCGTTAAAACAGCAAAATTAGCAAACAGACATCCGTTCACACACTCCACATGAATGCGTGTCACGATATGTAAGACGCGTTTCAAGCAGAAAAGCAATGTTGCATATCTGCAACAATAAAAATTGTGGCATTTAGTGCCCACTGTTGCATATGTGCAACACACCACGTGCAAAAAATATTTTCTCGAACAGAGCAAGCAAAAAACTAACCGTTGGGTTCTAGATTACTGTCAAGAGTGCTTCGAACACACATTCAATGAAAAAAGCAACGCAGCTTAACTTGAGGGCTCATAAAAAAATATTTACAGTACCTTGTTTGCAGAGCTCGACGACGACGTGGATGCTGCCATTTTGCAAACTGCAGATACGACGAATGTGGCCCCCAAGCGGCTTAAACTGGTACTGGGTGGAACGAAGAACCCTCGAAATAGCATAGTATGGAGAACTTTTACCAGTGCATTAGGATCCTTGCAATCGGCAGGGCACGGAACTGGGTGTTGCAGATATGCAACAGGGGGCACTAATGGGTTAAAAGAGTTGAACGCGACTCATTTCATTAAAACAAATTTTCAAAAGGAGCTACAAACGCCACCGAAAAATAGCTAATATCTTCTTTTAGAACACAACAGTGTGGTTTTTTTTCCGTGTAAGAATAATTTTGATAGCTTAAGGTAACCGGAAGATACAGAGTTAGAAAGAATATAACGAGAACCGCTAATAAACGTGTGGCGCCTGAGCCACACGAGATCGTGAGGCCTGGGGTGTGGCCTCACCGGTAACCACCGTCGGGAAAGCACTCCCTCACCAAAGAAGGATTGGCAACCCTGGTGCAGTATCTGGCCACTACCTCCCACATGCATACGTAAAAAGAAAAGAAGGGTCCCCCAATCTTGTTTTCATATTTCTGAACCCCTCGTGCCAGTTTTTTGCCATTCCACACAAGCCCACCACTGACCTCTTCATTCTTCACCGTTAAGTTTCATCGATGTTGGTGGCACAACATAGCTGATCGCCTTAGATTGCCTCGATGAGCTCGTTCGACGCGTGCATCGGGGTACTCTAGCATGGTGAGTTAACTGAATCTACACAGCCAGGAAACTCTGCGAATCGACGTAGTGTTCACATTGATGGAAACAGAAAGATGTGAAACTGGATTGAGCCATAGACTGTGGGAGTCTTCTCAGAGTATAGGCTGAGATAGGGGAAGTGTAAGCTTGCGGGAAACGAGACCGTTCCACCTATTCAAGCCGCGGAGTACAAATTAGCTTGTTTTTTTTTTTACAGCGAAAGCTGCTTTAAGATCAAAGCTTGGGTCACGCTCAGTGCCGTAGATGTCCGCCAACGCCGGTGTTCATAACCACTATCGGGAATTAAGAAGAAATAAACTTGCCCGAAGAACATAGCGGGGCTCGAACCCAGATTCACCACGTGCCAGCCCAGTATATACCACTGAGCCACGTTGGTGCTTTAGACTTGTTCCAAAACTTGCCTTAGGCAGGCTTGCTGTTGGGTAAGGAATAGCGTTTGAGTAATAAAACGTTTTAAAGCTACAAAAGCACACAAGGCGTCACACAATCCGAATAGCGTAACGAGTGAGTCTTACGATGCTCCAACTCATTAAACAGTTGTTTTTGATTACCTAAAAAGTATGGAGCATACCCACTTCAGGCATGATTCCTCAACGTCGTCAGCCACTGCATGAAGAATTAGTCCAGAAAATTAGCAGATCCTATGGACGTTCAGTGGGAATCGATGATATGCGAAGCACGAATGAGGAACGTTGATATGTAAATGAGCGCAATATCAGGAGGAAGAGCTCTATTATGCCTAACATAACTTCCATGTCGTTATTATCATGTTTGAACGTGTTATTTACCTTCATCGACTGTTCACGTCGTGGGATACCTAATTTGATATATGTGGAGCTAGTGAAACGGACGCGAGTGCAATATGAGTATAGGCTACCGTCATGTTTTACATCACATGCATGTCGTCATTATCATGTTTTCCCAGTCACATACCGGCGTCGTCGATTCACGTCCAGTAATATGAAATTTGGCATACGTGACGCTTGCGAATCTGGGGTGAGCGCATTCTGAAGGGTCCAATATACTCTGATGTAATGTTGACGCGCATTTACGCTGGGCGCAGCGACGCCACGTGAGCAAAACACGAGAACTCTATACTCTGATGCCATGCGTGACCGACGCGACCAGCGTCCGTCAGCGTGGCCCGGATGCAAACGGAGCGAAACATGACATTCTGCATTTAGCACCGATGACGTTAACCTTACATCAACGCGTCTGCCTCTCTTCCTGACTGAGGGACGCCGGGAGGTCAAACGCACATGCGTCGAAGCAACTCAGCTTGGCGCGCACTTGCGAGTATATGGCAGGCAGATCAGCGCCAGGCATGGCATCACCGGCGTGACGCGACGAAACGAACACCGGCGCGCCCGCACACCGGGTTTCTTGAGTTCGGCATTTATTCATGGTCTTTCATGACACGCATCTCATGATTGTCATGCTTGCACCAATCACACAGCTGCGTCATCCACTCACGAGACGTAATACCAAGTTTGGCATCTGTGAAGGTAGCGAAATGGCCGCGAGAATATCATGAGAACGGCATGTAGTCATGTTGATATATGACACGCATGTCATGGTTATCATGTTTGGCCATGTCATTTACTTATGTCATTCGTTTCGTTCGCGTCACGTATACTGAATTTGGTACATGTGAAGCCAGCGAAATGGCCGTGAGTGCATCATGAGCCTAGCAGGTTGTGATGTTGTTGCATGATACGCATCTCAAGAATAATGTTTGCACCCGTCACATACCTTCATTTTACATTCACGTCCCATAGTGACAAACTTGGTATTGGGGAAGCTAGCGAAAGAGCTAGCTTCGCATGTAGCTTTGCATATGTCATGTTGCTACATCACACGCATCTCATGATTATCATATTTGTACCAGTCACCTAGCTTAATCATTCATTCACGTACCATAGTACCAAACTTGGTACATGCAAAGCTAGCGAAACGGCCGCGAGCGCATCATGAGCGTGGGGTGTGTTCATGTTGTTACATGACACGCATATCTTGATTTTCATGTTAGGGTTTGCCGCTTGTGTTAGCCATGCAGTCATGGCATACCATACCAGTTTTGCAACATGTCACGTGAATGACACTACCGCAAGAGCAGCAAGATTATGAAATGTAAATCATGACATTCATTACAGACATTTCACGATTTTCATGTTTTCACTAGTCTCTTATGCTCGTCATACAGTTTTGGTGTGCCATACCAATTTTCGTATCGACCTATTATTGGAACAGCCAGGAGAACTAAACGTCATAGATAGACAGATGGACAGATAGATAGATAGATAGATAGATAGATAGATAGATAGATAGATAGATAGATAGATAGATAGATAGATAGATAGATAGATAGATAGATAGATAGATAGATAGATAGATAGATAGATAGATAGATAGATAGATAGATAGATAGATAGATAGATAGATAGATAGATAGATAGATAGATAGATAGATAGATAGATAGATAGATAGATAGATAGATAGATAGATAGATATGCTCAAAGTCGTGGAAGTTCCCTAAAGAATGCTTCGCATTTCAAACTTCTTGCACGTGTTTAGCGATTACAACACTTCTCAAAAGAATGACGAAGCGTAGCAGTGCTAATGCTCGTGTACTAACCACAAATATTTATAACTAATGCCGTAGTGGGAGCCCCGCAAGTGTTCTTGCGGCAGCACTGTGCATAGCTTTCGCTGTGACAGTGCTGCGCCATCCGTTAAAGCTTGGTGTTTTTGTAGCGGTGACGAACGCGCCAGAATATACGAGTTGTTTGACGGAGTTGTTAGGGTGAATAAAGTAATGGCTTGAACCATTGGTGCACACTCGTGGAAGCTTGCTCCTGCACCCCGACATGAACACCCACACTTCGAATATATGTTATGGGTATCTATGACGGTCTAAATAATGTTAAGTCGATTCCTGAAGGCGAGTCTGTTTATACGTATGAAGAACTCGCGTGATGAAGGATTTACCCAATACTTCTTCCAACGCCTCAAGTGAATCAGGTGGATCAAAAGTTGGGATTAGAAAAAAATTATTCGCACGTCCTAGTAATTGAGCCTTCTTTCGTGCTTTGGAGTAACGACGACAACGATAATTTGTATTGCTTGATTTCAAAACTAAGTCTTAGAAAAAACGATAGTAGCGTAACAGTATTTTCTGTGATAAACGTTGAACATGTCGATGCTGTTCACAGCAGCTACTGAGCGGAAACCATTCCATGTCGCAGAAACGAAATCAGCGACCATTTACAAGACAACGGAGAAATAAGCTTCATAGAAGCATACAAGGAGAAGATCGATGAATCTACAAGAAACGAAGACTACACTTATCAACGTGAGTTGAACAATTTTAGTGAAGCGCCAAACCCAAAAGAGGAAGCTTTCGATCAAGAGTTTTGTGAGAGATGATCATATAGCGCATTTTTGGAGTGTATGAAGCCGTGAGAAAAGTTAGATTGTACACCTTTTTAAACCAGACAGCTTATTACTTCCCCATTGAAAAAAAAAAACGAATGGTCGGCATGGTGTCAGCTACAACCCACTATTTTAGAGGATTAATGCAGTGGCTCAATGCTGGAAAACGTCCACCAAGGTGCATGGTGGGATATGGTGGGTGCTGCAGTGCCGGCAACGCTTGAGCGCGAAATGGCGTCAGAATCACCGTGACGAGCTGCAACAAAAAATAAAAAAATTGTATAAAAAACGATGTAAAAATAACACCGTCCCGTGAAAAAAAAAACGGCAACGAAGAATCGAATGTGCAACCTGTGGATCCCCATTCGGAGACACTAACCACTGCGCCATAACAACATAACATACGTCGTGTGTTAAATAGCTAGTTGACATATAAATATATGGTTCAACTTCAGTTTCGTTTGTCGTGTACTCGACATAGACGAGATATGCACCTTCTACTAAAATTTGCACATTTATTGAACACAAGCAACAGCTGCATGTAACGATTACCACTGCGATAATGGCACCAGCACTGTGTTTTTTTCTTACAATTCACAACTGCACTATAAAAATAAAAACAAGTGGGCTGGCGAGCAGCTACAGTTTACTGGCAGGTTCTGCTAAATTCAATATCCGTTTCGCACTCGTTTCAAAGGGCAACATCTGCTCACACTTTATGACGCCTCTACGCTCATTCTATGTATACGCTCACCTAATTTAATTGATTGAGTAGTGGCATGCTTTTCGCGCAACGTAGAGGGCAGTCGTGCCAGTGCACTGCTGCAGCTCTTTCACTATAGCAACAACTACATAACGGCTTGGCCAAAAAAAATGCACTGTGCCGGAATTATTACGCTATCACATTGGTTCCACAAGCATACGAATCGCCAAGTCTGTGTTCTCGCATAAAAGCTAGGGAAGGGCCGGTGATTGCGACCGGCGGATGTCGGTAAGGGGAGACGTACGTTCTCTGGGAGTGCTGTAATTGCGTCGCATTGATGCTTGTTGCTTCTTGCGCGGACACCGTACACAATAAAAATGCTTCATTTAGGTTAATTGATACCATGGTTGTTGTGTACAGATCCAAGCTTGATACACTATATAAACTGCCCGCCATTATAAGCCCCCCCCCCCCATCATCTGTTTACTGCTTCCCAGCAATATCACAATAGTGGGAAGAGCTTCTCAGCTTAGTGCACCATGTGGCCCACCATAATCAGCACCACCCACCATTAGCTTAGTGTTTCCCAGCATTATCGCAATGGTGGGCAGAACGTCCCACGATTGCCCACTATCAAGCCTCTACATTCCACCACCATTTCCACTTTACCTATCTTCTGTACACCATACCACCCAATATGTCCCGCCATTTCCACCATAATTCCCACTACCTCCCACCATATCCATCATATATCCATCATACCCACTATTATTTCCCTTACGCCCACCATGTTTTCCAGTATCCACCAAGGCAGTTTTTTCGATAGGGTTGCTTGTTGTAATTTGCTGCCAGATCGAATTGCCATTTCCATTGGGAGAGCTACTGCACTGACCTTTTCGGTGAGCGTTGCCTCGAGCTCTACTTGTGACCTGGAGAGGTGTAGCAGTCAGCTTTCAAGTACTGGCTTCTCTCTGTCGTAGGAATCCAAACTTCTTCACCAGTCTTATGTCATTTTGCTTGCTCTGAAATACTGCATTTAGGGAGCAGCATCGAGTTTTTTTTAAGTTAAGTTGACGAAACTCTGGCGCTGCGATGGTTCAGTCACCATGGAAATTATGGGTAGTACATCGATTTGCCTATTCTTTGTACTTGCCGGCAGCGAATCGCACTTGTGGCTTCGTTTATTGCTGTGTTTCGGTTTTGTTTTGAAAGAAAAAGCGAACACTTTTTGAGCATCGTGACCCGATTTGGAATGATAAGCCTAAAAGAATAAGGTGGTGAAGTGCAACCACTGGACATTCGCTCATTTCTTTTTTTGTGTGTGTGTGAGAAAGCAGCTCCACGCCAAACGAACAGACATGGAGCCAGGAAATATCATTTTAGGCAAATTCGTGTACTACCCATCCTTCCTATGCCCGCTGAAGGGCCTGCGCTGAAGCTCCCATATATACCATCCAAAATTCCTTCTAGTATACATTTAGAAAAATCTAGGGGTAGCAGTAGCTTAAGCAAAGAGTAAGAGCTGTGGCAGGCGACTGTCGTTAGTTTACCCAAACTGATATTTTCGTAACACCGTTTTGTTGGGCATATAGACTTCACAAACAGTGAGTGCACAAAAATCACAGCATATCCGCAGAGTGAATGATCGTGAGTGGGGTTACGTCCCTGTCAGTCCGTCTGCGCTTACATCCTTTCATTCCTACTTGCTTCCGTCAGTCCGTTTGTCTGTTTGTGCGTCCATCCATCTGTCCTTGCGTCCAACAGTGTGTCTGTCCGCCGTGCGTCCGTCTGTGTGTCCATCTGTTCGTCCGTACACCTGTCTGTCTGTCCGCGTGTCCATCCATCCGTCTGTCTGCTTGTTTGTCTCTCCGTCCGTGCGCCATCCGTTCAACTAGTGAAGATGCCAAGTACCGCCATCTTTCTCTTTCTTATGATATATTCATTTTATAGAAGTACCGCCATCCAGCGGACGTTCCAAGGACTGAACGAGAGAGGTGGCTACCTACTACTACTACTACTACTACTACTACTACTACTACTACTACTACTATACTATTACTACTACTACTACTGCTACTACTACTACTACTACTACTACTACTACTACTACTACTACTACTACTACTACTACTACTACTACTACTACTACTACTGCTGCTGCTGCTGCTGCTGCTCCTACTACTACATAAGGATCTTCGCCCCTAAAATACCACAGCATATACACGAAGGTAATGATGATAAGTTGGGCGAAGCGTCCATTACTCCGTCAGCATCCGTCTGTCTCTGCGTTCATCCGTCCGTGCGTCGATCTGTGCGTCTGCCTATGCATCCGTCCCTGCGTTTGTCTAAGCGTCCATCTTTTCCTCCGTCCATGCTCCATCAGTCTGCGCATCCGTCCACTGTGCATCTTTCTGTTCATCAGTCAGTCCGTGCATCCGTTTGTCTGTTCATTCATCTGTCTGTGCGTTCATTCGTGCGTTAGTTTATCCGTGCATCCATCCGTCCGTCCACGTGTCTATCGTTCCGTGCGTCCATTCATGTATCTCTGTCTCTCAGCCCGTTCGTCCATCTAGAAAACATTCCAAGCACCTTTAACTCATATTTTTTCATCATATATTCATAATGCAGAAGTACCACCATCCAGCAGATATTCCAAAGACTAAACGAGAAGTCGCTACCTGCTACTACGACGACGACAACTACCACTTCTACATACATCGCCGACGCACGACATACGGCTTAAGGAGCTTCGCCATCTACTAGAAGAAAACCTTGATGGGATGCAAAGGTGCACCGGGGCGCACGGCGTTGACTCTGTTGAAACGGCCGCCGACGCGGATGCTGAAAGAACGGTTTGAAGCAAAACTCAAACTATCGTTTACTAGAGTAAACGTTTGTTTGAAACGCAGACACGGGAGGCGAAACGCATTGAAGACGTTTGCGCTCCACGCTCGGCTTCTTTGGGTCGCGTCTCGTCGGTGTTACCCACGCGTCATCAGTACTTTCGAACACGATCGGTGTTCTTGACTCGCACCTTGTCGCTGTCACTGGTCTTACACTACGTACACTTGCGTTCAGCTTCCCTAGCTCGCGCCTCGGCGGTATTGACGTCGCCATTCACGAATGCAATCAGCTTCGCTAAACCTCGCCACGCCGACGACAGCCGGAAAACCTACGCTGAAGCATGCCGCAACCACGTCCCACCCGTCGGCGCAATCATGCGGCAAGAAGTGGAGCACTGTCCACATTGTCGGCGCCGCGGGATTCTTTCTCACGGAGGAACGAGGTGTAGGAGAGCGCATGCTCAGCTGGCACGCTACGTGAAAAGTGTGGAGAAAACGACATCACGACTGTGATATTCGCGATGAACAAAGGTGGCGTCCCTATGGTTAAGTGTTGTGCAGTGTAGCTGGTCTAGCAGTGAGCGGCCGCGGCTTACGACAGCATGTGTGCCTCCACAGATCTCGTGCTGAACCGTGGTGAACAGCATCTGTGCACTGCGCCGCATTACTAATTACGCAATGTTCTACTGGCATTTACTGTACTCTCAGCAACGTTTACAAAACCTTTCGTCCACCAATGGGCCTGAAGAGTGTGTAGAACGAGCGCATATTCATGTGTCGTGCAGATGATGACACGGATGAAGCATTCCAAGAGTTCAGTAAAATTGCGTTGGGCACCATGACGAATCGAAAGTATGGCGAATGTATTGCACGTCAGTGACGGTTGGGCAGTGCTCCTGTTTGTGGCGACAAAAAAAATTTTGTGCCCAGCATGACGCATTGAGAACCATGTGCATATACCTAGTTTCGTGTTCAGTATGTGTACAGTAACAACTTCCATGTGCGTAATAAAACACCTTCTCTGTTCCGCTTCTTATACTCGCCCCCAGCATTGCAATCTCAGCGTTAGAGCAACCGCGTTCAAGTGTCATTTGCAGCGTGCTCAAAGTTACCATGGTCGAAGAATGCTGACGCTGGTGAGTTTCACGTGGAATACGGGCACAGTAGCCGGGTGCTGCGTCGGCCGCGTGGCGGAATGCAACCGTGGGAGGCGCACGACCGATCGTGCTGTCTGTACAGTTGCATGCTGAATTAATGACGTGAAAACACTCGCTGTTGTCGGTGCATCTTGCACGCGTTCTCAGGTGCTTGCTTCATTGCCGGTGAGCTGTTACTCGCTGTTTATACCCGGACGAAATGCTTTTGCCGAATGTGTCGCGCTGACCCTAGAGGGTTGAGCACCATTCCACCAGTTTCGGAGTCGTCACAACACTCGTGCTGCGCAGCCCGCGTGCTTTCCGAGCCGGAGAGAGAGTCGCGCCTTCTGCTTATATTCGGATGTAAAGAGTTGCGGCGAATTCGCCCATGTCAATGTGGTCGACTTCTGGCTTCACGACGGCTTCACAAGTGACATCAAGGCCTCTGCTAAGTTTTTTCCTTCCTCCATGTTCCTCTCTCGTAGCTTGGCGCTCGCGTGTATTGCACCATAAAGCGTGCATGCGCTGGCTCACAGGCTTCTTTTCGCCGACAGATGGAGAAGGTGGCGCAGGCTGAGATGATGCCCACGGGTTAAGTGGGCTCGAGGCGTTGCGCATGGTGGAGAGGGTGAGGCGAGGAAGAGCTGACACGCGGCGAGCACGTGGGAGCGTCGTGGTGCGGACGAAAGCGACAGCAGTTACACGCTAGTCAAAGAGCTCCTTTGCCTCTATTAATGGAGGCAATTCTTCTTCGTCGATAGTCGGCTAAGTAATTCTAACATCTGAGGCAGCATTTCTGATTGTCCTTATTGAAAAATTGATGACAAATGGGTGTTATAGTTGCACTGAGGAGTTTAAGATTGTGTAGTTCAGATCGCAATGCTGTAGCTACAAGAGTGGTGTTCCATAGAAAACTCGACTGGGGCACCTGCCTTCTCGGAGCGTAAGACGGCGATAACTGCTTTATTCCTTCGGCCTGAAATGCCTTCAGGGCCATAAAAGATATTCTGTTCGAGTAAACTGATACCATGTGTTATAGGTCAGAAGAAGTGCTCTGGAAGCTCAGAGCCGAATATAAGAGGCGTACCTGTGGTACCGTCCTTGACACATGAAAGAGCTTCAATGCCACGCATCCCATGTTTCACTTCTATGAAATGCGGTCCTGCACAGGAAAAGAAGTATAAGTTTACAGCATGAAGGTATAATTAGGTACGCCTTCCATCTATCAGAAAAAATTTGACCACCACGTGGTGGTATAGAAATCTCACCTACGTTGCCATGAATTGCATCTCCGTGAAACAAACGAAAATTCAGCACCAGTTACTTAAGAACCGCAGAACACCTACAGTAGTTGAATAGCTTGGCTACTTGCGTCATGTTTGCTAAGCGTGGAGCGAACATAAAACCCTAATCCTCCCAAACGGCACCACGTTCCCTTTGTTGTTGTTGTTGGTGGTGGTGTTGTTGTTGTCGTTGTTGTTGTTGTTGTTGCTGTTCACCTATCAACCGTGGCGCACACACATACTGGGAGATTGGCCCAGAATCCAGTGGTTTTATAAATTACCATGAAGTTTTTGTTCTCTTTATAATCGTTAATTTATTTATCGGCGTTACTCCCAATGACTCAAAATTTTTATGAAGAAAGTATTACTTTCCTCACGGCAATCAATATACGGTATACACTGTATATACAGTATACACTGCTTGGCCCCTGGTTATGAGCCATTGCGGATCTTTCAGGGCAGGGCTTCAAGGGGTTGAAGAGGGTGGAGAAGCATGTTTGTGTTGGAACGAGAAGTTGTTGTGGGGAAGCTTCCGGATGAAGTTACATTCTTCAAACGCACGCGCGGGAATTTGAACAGCATAATACGCAATATTTCTGAGAGGCGAAAGAACGAGTGCAGAAAGAGGGAAAAAAAGAGAAAGGTATAGTATGACACAACTCAACACGAGCGCTCGTGTTGTGTCGTCCTATTTTGCCCTCGTATTGGTTAGCGCTTAACACTTTTTCATACCTTAC
The DNA here is from genome assembly GCF_013339725.1 of Rhipicephalus microplus. Taxonomy (NCBI): domain Eukaryota; kingdom Metazoa; phylum Arthropoda; class Arachnida; order Ixodida; family Ixodidae; genus Rhipicephalus; species Rhipicephalus microplus. The sequence goes on from NC_051168.1 coordinate 176,099,643, forward strand.
TAACAATGCTTAATGTTTTCCTTCTTAGATACAATGGAAACGAGGAATAGCCAGTGAGGCCAAAAAGAAAAGCCCAGTGATTGACTGAAACACAGAAGGAGCAGCGAAAAAAAGCCCACCTTGAAAGAAATATAAAATAAAATGAACATGTGCAAAACAAGTACGAAAAGAATGAGATGAATGAAAAACAAATTAGGAAAAATGAGATAACAGTTTATCAATAAAAATAAGTAAAGGATGAGGCGTACATCTTCACTTCCTACAGCTTTGGGATTGCGAGAGCGAAGCTGCCTCACTACAAATTCCTATTAAACTTTCGATTTACACGATAATTAGCGCTTCGGTCGCTTCATCCCGAAGTTTGTTTATCTTACTTTTCATAGCAGTTTTTGAGCTTTGTTCAAACCTCTGAAACATTAAAAATATGTCACTGTCCATCGTTGATCCACGCCTTGCAGATCGCTACTTGGTTGGCCACATAAAGGAATTCCTCATTGGAGGTATTGACGGCCCAAGCATTTCGAATGCAACTGCATATGGTGATGTTCGCAGCTCGACAAGATGATATTCAGCGACGAGTTCAACGCGAAATTGACGTCGCAATAGGACACGAAAGATTGCCGACGTGGGAAGATCGCAAGCTTATGCCTTTTACATTGGCCTGCGTATGGGAGCTTGAACGATGGAAGAGAACGGAGCCGTTTGGTCTACCAAGAGGGTGAGTGCATATTAGCATTAAGTAATCATTGTGGTCTGACTGGCTGTAAATAATTTATAACTTGCCACATGTGCGAAAGCGAGGAGAGCTTAGAGAAGATATACCTCGAACATTTGGTATGTTACGCGGTCATTTTGGGACATTACAATCTAATAATAAATAATGTACATTCGTCCCAAAAGTTGCCTCCCGCAAACCATGTTCACCATTATTTAAGGCAGTATATACAATATACTGATAGAACTTGCTAACTGTGACGCATCGTCAGAACAGCAATCTATTGGTTCAAGAGCACCTCTCGTTTTAAATATAAATGCCTTCTGCATTAGCAACCTCAAAATAAATGAAGAGCAAAAAAATTTCCGTGAAATCTCTAGAACCGAGGTAAAAAGTCTTCTATGAAATACAAAAACTTCAGTTCTCTGAGATGTCTTTGGTCTCTTACTATTGATGATTGACATGTGGTATTTAACGTCCCAGAACCACTATAACATTATGAGAGACGCCGTAGTGGAGAGCTCCGGAAATTTCGACTACCTGTGGTTCTTTAACGTGCGCCCAAATCTGAGCCTTCCTTCATTGATGCTAAACATCAATGAAGGAAAACGCAAGACTGAGAGCCAAGTGGCTATGTCTGACTTATTCAACGACATTGAGAAGTGCCCGGTAAGCAAGGATGGTTTGCATTCACTCCATGTAATTCCACATCTTCTACACGCTGCGCTGCAATGTATTTCTTTTTTTGCTATAACTGCATGGGTAAGTGATCTCTATGCACGATTTTATGTGGAAGCTCTCTCTTAGACGCCCATTTCTGTAAATACACAAAAATGCATGCCTAATTTTGTTTGTAATTCAATGTGCCCAACTTGATCATGACGATGATCTGCACCGCCAACACCTGTGACTCAACAGTGAGTGTGACTTTTCTTAGGTCTGGAAGACACTCCGAACTCACGCTGTGACTGCGCTTTAGGTACAGTTGCTATATGCTGCGATGGCGTAGTGGTTAGAGCATCCACCTCGCATGCAAGAGGTCCATGGATCAAATTCCGGTGCTGCGCAGTTCCAACCGGAATAAAAAGAAAAAAATCCGCGTGTTGATGGAACTGCATTAAGAGGCTTGGGGTGCGGCCTCACCGGTAACCACCGCCGGGAATGCACTTCCTCACCAGAGAAGGATTGGCCACCCTGGTGCAGCATCTGGCCACTACCTTCCACATGCATTCGTCAAATAACTCACGGCCCTCAGTCCCCAGCAGCTGCGAAGCAACTGACCACGGCGGCGGTAAGATCTGCAACGCAGCAGAGGGTGCTAAGAATCTCTGGATCCGGACAGGCCGCCATTGGAACCTGAACTAGGCAACATTTAATGCTAGAACCTTATCTAGTGAGGGAAGTCTAGCTGTACTGTTCGGGGAGCAAGAGTGTGTTAAATGGGATATAATAGGGCTCAGTGAGGTTAGGAGGACAGATGAGACCTATACTGTGCTACAGTATGGGCACGTCCTTTACTATCGGTGTTTGGCAGACAGACGAGAACTGAGAGTGGGGTGACTAATTCACAGAAACATAGCTGGCAACATAGAGGAATACTATAGCATTAATGAAAGGGTGGTAGGTATTGTAATTAAACTGAATAAAAGATACAAGATGAAGGTAGTACAGGCTTACGCGCCAGCATCCAGCTATGATGACGCTTCAGATGAAAGCTTCTATGAAGACGTGGAATCGGCAATTAGTAAGGTAAAAACACAGTATATTATAGTGATGGGCGACTTTAATGCAAAGGTAGGGAAGAAGCAGGCTGGAGACCAGGCAGTAGGAGATTATGGCATTGGCACTAGAAACGCCAGAGGAGAGCTACTAGTAGAATTCGCAGAACGCAATAATTTGCAGATTTTGAATACCTTCTACCGAAAACGAGAAAACCGCAAGTGGACATGGAGGAGCCCTAATGGCGAAAATAAGAACTAAATAGACTTTATAATGACTGCACACCCAGGAATCGTGCAGGATGTGGAAGTGGTTGGCAAGGTACGATGCAGTGACCATAGAATGGTACGGTCTCGAATTCGCCTAGACTTGAAGAAGGAACGACAGAAACTGATACGCAAGAAGCCAATCAATGAGCCAGTACTGAGAGGGAAAGTACAGGAATTCAGAGTGTCGCTGCAGAACAGGTACTCGGCTCTTAGTGAGGAAACCAACCTTAGCGTAGATACAATGAATGATAATCTGACGAGTATCATTGCGGAGTGTGCAGTGGAAGTGGGAGGCAGGGTAGATAGACAGGACACTGGCAAGCTTTCTCAGGAAACGAAGAACCTAATTAAGAAGCGTCAAATTATGAAAGTGTCAAGTACAACAGACAAAATAGAACTGGCAGAATTTCGAAATTGATTAATAGACGTAAAGTATGCGATGTAGGAAGGTATAACATGGAGAGAATTGAACACGCTCTGAAAAACGGAGTAAGCGTCAAAGCAGTGAAGAGCAAACTTGGGATAGGCAAAAGTCAGATGTATGCACTAAGGGACAAAGAAGGCAAAATAACTACCAATATGGATAGGATAGTTAAAATAGCGGAGGAGTTTTACAGAGATCTGTACAGTAGCCGAGACAACCACGACCTTAATACTATAAGAACTAGCAGTAAACCAAGATCACACCCCACCAGTAATGATAGAAGAAGTCAGAAAAGCTTTGGATAGCATGCAAAGAGGCAAAGCTGCTGGTGAGGATCAGGTAACATCAGATCTGCTGAAAGATGGAGGACAGATTGTGTTAGAAAAACTAGCCACCCTGTTTACGAGGTGTCTTCTGACGGGAAGGGTACCAGAGTCTTGGAAGAACGCTGACATCATCTTAATACTTAAGAAAGGAGATGACAAGGACTTGAAGAATTACAGGCCGATTAGCTTGCTCTCTGTAGTGTACAAGCTATTTACAAAGGTAATTGCTAACAGAGTAAAGAAAACATTAGAATTTCATCAACCAAAAGAACAAGCAGGATTTCGAACAGACTACTCAATAATTGACCACATTCATACTATCAATCAGGTAATAGAGAAATGCTCAGAGTATAACCAACCACTATACCTAGCCTTCATAGATTACGGGAAGGCGTTTGATTCAGTAGAAATATCAGCCGTCATGCAGACACTGCTGAATCAGGGCGTAGATGAAGTATATATAAACATTATGGAAGAAATTTACAGGGAATAAACTGCTACCATAGTGCTTCATAAAGAAAGCAACAGAATACCAATCAAGAAGGGTGTAAGCCAGGGGGACACAATCTCCCCAATGCTATTTACCGCGTGCTTACAGGAGGTTTTCAGAAGCCTAGAATGGGAACAATTAGGGATAAGAGTAATGGAGAAAACCTTAGTAACTTGCGCTTCGCCGATGACATTGCATTGCTCAGGGACGAATTGCAACTCATGATTACGCAGTTAGACAAGGAGAGCAGAATGGTAAGTCTTAAAATTAATCTGTAGAAAACGAAAGTAATGTACAACAACCTCAGAAAGGAGCAGTGCTTCGAGATAGGTAATAGTGCACTTGAAGATGTAAAAGACTATGTCTACCTAGGGCAGGTAATAACCGCAGAGCCTAGCCACGAGATTGAAGTAACTAGAAGAATAAGAATGGGGAAGAGCACATTCGGCAAGCACTCTCAAATTATGACAGGTAGATTGCCACTATCCCTCAAGAGGAAGGTATATAATAGCTGTATCTTGCTGGTACTTAGCTACGGAGCAGAAACCTGGTGACTTACAAAGAGGGTTCAGCTTAAATTGAGGACGACGCAGCGAGCAATGGAAAGAAAAATGGTAGGTGTAACCTTAAAAGACAAGAAGAGAGCAGAGTGGATTAGGGAACAAACGGGAATTAAGGATATCATAGTTGAAATAAAGAATAGGAATAGGACATGGGCCGGGCATGTAGCGCGTAGACAGGATAACCGCTGGTCATTAAGGGTAACTAACTGGATTCCCAGAGAAGGGAAGCGGGTTAGGGGGACACAGAAGGTTAGGTGGGCAGATGAGATTAAGAAGTTTGCGGGTATAAACTGGCAGCAACAAGCACAGGACCGAGTTAACTGGCGGAACATGGGAGAGGCCTTTGTCCTGCAGTGGACGTAGTCAGGCTGATGATGATGATGAAATCTGAGCTCACGGGCCTACAACATTTCCGTCTTCATTGGCATCGCAGCCGCCGCAGTCGGGATTCAATCCCGTGACCTGCGGGTCAGCAGCCGAGTATTTTATACACTAGAAAACCACAGCGGGGCTTTTGGTCTCTCAATACTGTTGTGGAACATCTACATGTAATGTTACGGAGCGCGATCTTTGAGTTCTGAGATGATTTATTAAAACGTTCATTGAAAATGTAAGGTGTCATAGAGATATCCAAACAACGTGATTCAACTAAACAGCGTTCTTCACACTTAGTTATATACTGGGCCTTGCAGCTTTCTGCGTCCTGTTATTTTGCTGTTAATTTGATTTCCACCTTCTGTTATTTGTTTATTGAATATTTGTGCATTTTGCACCAGAGTGCGCTGGCAAAAATAAATGAGTAAATGTAGAAGGCTTCAATTGGTTGGAGAGCACTCCGAGTGGCTCCGCGGGAGCCGGCCAGTCCGGTTGAAATGGCAGTGGTGCGGTTCGCGGGGTGAAGAACAGTGGTAGATTAGCAGTGGTCACCTCGAGCTCTGTTAGCACTTTTCGGTACCTGCATATGTATATGCGAGAAGTGCTGGCGGTGCTTCATGGGCCTTATAAATAGCTCGAGCAACCTGGTCTCAAATGAGGTAGCTGATCGACGTGCTAACTCTGTGGATTATCCCGTACGCAATATATCAAAGATAACGAGTGAGCGACCTCCGTGTTCGTGAAGTCCGAAACTACGGTATACTTCCATCTGGTTAGTAACCGATGTAGTACTATAGCAAAAGCGTCTTCCCAACTTCTTTCACTGTAAGTTCCTTCTTTTCTGACATCCACGCGTTCACCTGGTTGTAACGTTAAAAAGGCCCTGCTGCACTTTTTCAAGTAACCATGAATGGATTCACCACAAGAACTTATTGCTTCACGAATTAAACGTTGCAAAATTTCAAAGATTCCTCTAGTACGAGTGGAGCCACAAAGATTTGTCGCACGCTGCAAACGCATTCTCATGTTTCTCGTGCCGCCGAAAGTGCCAGAAGCTTATCAGAAAAAAATGGCAATTGGCAAATGAAAAAAATGGCAAAATGGCAAAAATTCACGCGCACCTTATGACCTTGAGCATGCTATCTTTTTTATTACATTTAATGCGAAGCATCTCTTCGCATTAAATGCGAAGATCAAGCATATCTATCTATCTATCTATCTATCTATCTATCTATCTATCTATCTATCTATCTATCTATCTATCTATCTATCTATCTATCTATCTATCTAGCCGCCTGCGAAATTCAGTCCTACTAGCCGTCTCTATAATGCTATCGATACCAAAATTAGTATTACAAAACATGACTGTATACGAGAATAATCGACTAGCCATAACAGGAAAATCATAACATGTATGCCATGAATGTCACCATTTGCATTTCATGGTCTTGTTCCTCTGGCATTGGTATAGTATGACCGCACTGCATGGCGAACATGGGTGACAGACCCTAACGTGAAAATCATCATATGAATGTCATAATTTTTATGTTATCACTAGTCATCACTACACGCCACGCTCAAGGTGCGCTCGCGGTCATTTCGCTTGCTTCACACATACATAACTTAGTATTACGTGACGTCAATGAATGACGAAGGTACATTACCGTTGCAAATATGATAATCATGAGATGCGTGTCATGTAAGAACATCACTACATGCCACGCTCGTGATGCACTCGTGGCAGTGTCGTTAGCTTCACAAATACCCATTTGGTGTTACGTGACACCAATGGATGGCGAAGGTATAGATGAGAGCACACTTATCTCGCACCCAGGCCCCTTCAGTGGTATACTCTCGCTCTCAGAGACGCCACAATTTGTTCGCAACTGCCAAGGTGCGCCTCGCTAGCATGAAATGCAGTCGCTCTGGAAGTTTAAAACGCAAAAAAGCACCTGTTCATGCTGCACCCGCTTATAAAATGTAATCCGAGTATCACTGCGCTGTCATCTGATGCGGCAACAAGCAGAGCGCAAGAGGAAGAGATTGCTGAGCACTGCCTGTGAAGTTCACAGAGCATCGCGGGAATCGTGCCGGTGTGGTGTTTGGCAATTGCACAGATTTCCGTCTACAACTAAAAACGCCGAGCTTCACCGCCTAAGAATATAACCGCAATCAGCAGGAGAAACTACGAGCCCAGTGAAGTGTGCCAGTAAGTATACTTATTGCCTTTATTCAAGCGCGACTGCAGCTGCTTCACTTGACAGCAGCGATTCACGTGCAGTATGCCTGTAGTATGAGGCACAAAACTCTTGCCGTACTCTTTCGCAGGCCGCATTTCAATAATAGGGTATACGTATTGCGACTCACGCGTAGATGCATGCACCGTGCATGTTTAGTCCAACTGCAATGGCCCACTATCGCGTCGCGTGAACGGCTCGGAAAGCATGACTTTAGACTCGGCCGAACTGCGACATGCCTTGACTTTCACTAGGCGACTCTACACGTGCTTTTGGCCGGCATCGCCATAGCACATTATAAATGTTGTTCTGGCTCGCCCCTTTAGACCACGTGTGTGTTCCGAGTGCCCGGAAGGACTGGGAATTGATACACATGCGGTGCATGAGCGTAAGTTGGAACCAGATCCTAAAGCTACGTTGACACCGGCTTACAGCACAAGTTCTGCTTGCCAGAGTCTAGGAAGGCTGCAGTTCAACTGTGTCGAAAACAATGCTTTCCGCTGTTCACGTTTCTTTAAATCGCAATAGTACGTACTGGGGCGATCAACAATGTGCAGACCACGGGATCGTGCGGCAGAAATCATCGACGTGCGAGCTAGCCACGAGACACCTGCTGCAAGGGCAGATGCGCCACCCGTCTTATCACCTGGCTTTTCATGTCACTTTTTTAGACGCGGTTATGGCGCTCTTACCCAAAACGACAACTGGGTCACGCTTTCATTGCTCCGTCGAATCTAAGCCATTTTTTTTACGTAGTGGCTGCGACGGGGCTGGTTAGAGCGCCGGCTCACGCTGCTATTGACACCGGCTGATTAAGATAAGTAAGCTTAGCGAGCAATGCACAACCTGACAAATCCAAAAGTGCAAAATTAAATTTTCTCAGGCCAGCTTGCCTTTTTCGGGCTTATCCAAGTTGCACCTAAATGAGCTTGGTTAAGTCAAAGTTAATGAGCCAAAATTGTTCAAATGTAGTCCAGCACAGTGTAACCTTAAATAAGTCAGGCGTGTTTCATGTCAAGCGAAGTTAAACTTAAGTGAGCCCAGTTGAGTCGAAGTGAGTTTAGCCAATTCTAATTAGGCAAATTTGATCATGCTCATCCATAACATAGCCGTGCAAAATTAGTCTAGACAAAGCAAACCATTTCGCGGCCAATCAAACTTGGTCGACATCCCTATGAGCCCACAGTAGTGAAGGCCAGTAAGATACTAATTACTCGTTACCGACTTCACACTAATTATTACAATTCAAATTTATTTTTTACTAATGTAATGAATACTAATTATGACTGATTAATATTATTCTGAAGTCCAGCTGAATTCCCCTTTACATATCAGAATTTTACGTGGCATAAGTAGGCTAAATATGTGTAATTATTCGAATTAAGCAAACAGCGAAGTAATGATGAAAAGTAATTAAGCAACGTAATTGTAGTCGAATTCTCATGAGCTCAGAGAATCCGAACTCAGCAAGATGCTGATTACTCCTGAGCGAGTAGAGTCTCCTTTACCTAAACATCAATCTAATTAGCCTTAACATTACTTATAAATATTACTGAATAATGTGCATGACATCAAAGCCCACCTGAAATACTCGAGTTTCATATCGCAGAATCATGCAAATTATGCCTAGTTACGCCTAATTGAGCTAAGGTCAGACTTGCTACGAAACCATTAGCTTCAGTGTGATTTTGCCTTGCTCCTTCAGTGCAAGCTGCCCACTTTTTTTCGTTTATTGAGTGGCACAGTGCTGTCTGTGGCGCTTAGCTGCTTTTCGGAAGTTTCAGTAACAGGCAGTCTAACCTCAATTGCCAGATATATGCTGTTTAAAAAAAGATACAGTATTTTCGAAACAATACAAAAACTATTGAATGTTAGAATACTTAGCTGCTAATAAAATATTTCTTCAATGCAGCCGCCGTCTAGTCCTAAAAGATTAAAACATAATTACAAATATAGAAGTATTATCTGAATAATAAAAAAGCGGTTCTAAAACAAACCTCAGCATCACCTGTAAAATACCTGGCTCTTACGTTTATATAAGTTTGACAGTAGGGATTTTCTTTGCGATTCAAACGTGCTATAGAGCGAGAACAGTCACCATAAAAACAATCGGAGCTGTGAGAAAAGCTACCATAAATGGCGGGAGCAGGGATTCCGTGATATAGCTAAAACGATCAGGTTGGTTTTAGTTTTATATTGTTTATCTCTTCCAAATTGGTCCCTGAAAACTCAATAAACGTCTGCTGCTCAGTTTCAGAAAAAAAAAAACAAGGGGCCCCATTGAGCCGTTTTTTTATTTTCACGCTTGGCAAGATAATAAATTATTTCTGCTCCTCACGAAGCGGCAACAGACTATCCCAGCACCCTTCGGTCTATAACAGCTTGTACTTTCGGCGAGCCGTCAGCATGTGGATGACGACGACTAGGAACCTGCGCCTGAGCAGTTTCGTGCGCCATAGCTGAGCGCGAGAATTGAATATCTCGGCAAAAGTGACCACGTGACTGGTCGCCCGAGTCCGAAAGACGACAAAATTATTGTGTGAGGTTGTAAACACCAGGCGTCTTGCCACACGTTTTCTCAGTAACGTGTGAGGTTTCCGTTGACGGGGATGACGGCTTGGACGCGTCGCGGCATCGACTCATTCAGCCTCACGACCACGTCAGGGGTAAGGCGCAAGCGTTTTCACTCCTCGCTTACTGCCTATTAAAGCGCCTCGGAAGTCACGCTTGAAAGCCGTCGCACATACACAGTTCAACCTGTGTATGTGCACACACAGTCCCACACAGATGTCCACACAGTTTCCCACACAGATGTCCCACACAAGATGTCCCACACAGTTTCAACCTTGCAATACACACTCTGCCTTGGCCCCCCGTCGGTGCTGACCTGAAGGTCAGCACCGACGGGGGACCAAGGCAGAGTGTGTATGGCTAGGTTCTCGAGTACCGTGGCCACCATGCGAGCTGTGTGGATAGGACTTCGGTCGTGCTGCAGCTGCTAGCCGCGATCCTCAAATGGTCCCTTCAAGGCGTAAGGCACCAGTACTTCCTACAGCAATCTGGAATAAGCGGATGCCGAAAAAGATCCATTGATTCGGACGAGTGGACCGAGTTCCTCCTTGCTGATGGCTCCTCATGCACTAACGGCGCTGCAGCCGCTGGACAAAATGTTGTGACAATATTTCGAAAGGTGTTTGGGGGTATTTAATCTGAAAAATTGGTGTTTGGCGAAGTACGGGACGCATAAATTACTCGTAATAATATATCTGTCATATTGTGTGCCATAACAACAGTAGGATCATATAGGGCATGTATGCCGTCGTGGAAGGCTACGGAACTTTTGACTGTCAGATCCTCTTTACACATGCGCTGACATCACACAACACACCGGCATTTAGAATTTCTACTACATGAAAATGCGATCGCCACTGCCGAGATTGTACCCGCGACTTTCGGGTGAGCTGTCGAGCGTCCTGTATAGAGTTCAGGTACTACGGAATAGTAGCGACAGGTAACCTACCGATGATTCAAGGCCTGCGTGATAATATATATGTTAGAATACTTTGTTCTATGGGAGAAAAGATAATAAATCTTGCCTCAGAAGGAGACAAGCAATAACATCGTTAATATAAGCAGTGTTGTTCACGCGAGGGTTTGATACAGTGTGAAGAGCTGACAAATGGTATTACTGAAGTAATGGTCCGTTTGTTAACTGCCACAATTCAAACCTGCAGGTGAATTTCACCTGCAATTCATAGGCGCCATACATGACGCTGCTGGTCTTATCGCGAAGAGAAGATAGATTCGTCGGTGAAAATTGCTACGCCCCATTCACCCACCAAATAGCCCACCACAGAACGCACAAACTCAAGCCTTAGCTGCCCCTGTCGCTCCATCAACTGAGGTTTCAGATCAGCCACGCAGCCGCACAGCCCGACCTTACGCAGTGTCCGCCGAATTGTACTGAAGGAGACGTCCAGTTGAAGCCCATGGCAGATTTATTTGGCATCAATGAGCGTGTCTAGCACCACACGGGCTACGCTAAGCGAATCAGTTTGAGTGTCCGTTGATCTTCGACGTCCACTGCGCTCTCTGTCAGCAAGACTTCCTCCATGATCACGGTAGGTACTGATGGTTCTACTAAAAGTGGTCCTCAACCTATTCACCAAGTGGCAGATTGCGCGTAGGGACCATCCTTGCAACGACAGCTCCACAATACGTTGCCGCTGCTCCAGCGGCACGCATGGCGGCTTTGCAAATACAAAATCAAGCACTTCCGCTTAAAGCTGCTTTCACAGTCTGCTGCCTAGGAGCCGTTTACATCATCCATCAATGGGACCGTCGGCTCTCATCGCTTGCAGGGATAACGGAGGCAGAGCGTCGGACTGAGCGTGCTAAGGATGGCCAGACAGAATTGCTGCAGCACATGTGGCCGAATGCTTCAACCTATGTCACTTTTTGTCGCTCGGCAAAGCCATCATTCAGGGGCTCAGTTGTCAAGCGTGATTATCAGAAATATAAAAAGCAACCCTTACGCACAAGTGACCGACAGACACGTTATTTTGTCGATGCAAGCCGGCGCCAAAACCGAAGGCGCATCCTCCAACCCTTATGGGCATTTCTCGACGTTGCATTAAGTACCACAATTCTCATTATTAAAATTTAGATAATTTGTTCCACAATTCAAAAAAAAGAGAACTAGCATTTACAGCCTGCATGTGCTGGATACATTGAAGTCAATAATTACACTGCATTAAACACCTTTACTATCAAAAGCATCCTATACAGCAACAGTTGTCTATATCAGGCGGATTGAGCCGTGGTTTGCATCAATCTGCGACATCAAGCTAGTGTAATTCGGGTGGGCTTCGATGCCACGCACATCATTCAGTTTATATATATATATATATATATATATATATATATATATATATATATATATAAGTACATATAAAATAAGGGAGAGAATTGCATACTTAAAAGCTCGTTTTTCCGTGTTTCAACACAATATAATGAGATATAACAGACAATAATGCCAAGGAATGTACAGGGGAAGTTAATAGAACCAATAGAATGTAAATAAGAAAAAATAAAAGTGGATGATAAAATAACCTGCTCATAGCTGGTTATTTTTTCGTCCACTTTTCTTTTTTCTTATTTACATTCTATTGGTTCTAATAACTTCCCCTGTACATTCCTTGCCATTACTGTCTGGTATATTTCATATATATATATATATATATTGTTACGTGAAGGAGACTGACTCAGAGGGGTAGTCACCGATGTATTTACAGACGGTTAGGCGAGCAGCGCCAGCCACACAGATTAGCTCGTGCCAGTCTATCTGCTTCGTCTTCTTCAGCTCCATGCACTGGCACGTAGCATGACCCCCGGCGGCGGAGGCACCGTCCCGGTGCTTTAAAGGTCGTTATCTGACGCATTATTGTAGGGCTTGATCCGCGAGACGTGTACGATATCACTGGGCCGCATAGTAGATGATGATGGGCAGATGGGGCTGATCTCGTAGGTGACAGGTGTTACTTGACGCAATATACGATAGGGTCCCGTGTAATGAGACAGAAGTTTTTCGGATAGGCCCAGCCGACGATGAGGGGACCAGAGTAAAACGAGGGTACCGGGAGCGAAATGTACGTCTCTATGTTCCGCATCGTACCGACGGCATTGGTTGGTTTGCGACGCCATCAGCCGAGCGCGAGCGAGCTGACGGGCATGATCGGCTCGCGCAATCGCGTCGCGGGCATACTCGCTGGTGGACGAGGTGTGAGCTGAGATGACTGTGTCTAGTGGTAAAGTCGGCTCTCTTCCGTACAATAAGTAGAACGGCGAAAAGCCCGCTGTGTCGTGACGGGATGAATTATACGCGAAAGTTGCGTAGGGTAAGGCAATGTCCCAGTCTCGGTGGTCGGGCGACACGTACATAGCGAGCATATTTGTTAAAGTGCGGTTAAATCGTTCCGTAAGGCCGTTTGTTTGAGGGTGGTAAGCGGTTGTCAGTGTGTGTTGCGTCGAACAAGAACGCAGAATGTCGGCGATGACTTGGGATAAAAATGTACGGCCACGGTCTGTGAGAAGCTGTCTCGGCGCACCGTGAATCAATATAACGTCCCGTAACAAGAAGTCAGCGACGTCGGTTGCACAGCTGGTCGGCAGAGCTCGCGTAATAGCGTAGCGTGTAGCGTAGTCTGTGATAACGGCTATCCATTTGTTTCCCAATGTTGATGTGGGAAAAGGACCAAGCAGGTCTAACCCAACACGGTAAAATGGTTCCGCGGGTATGTCAATTGGTTGAAGATGGCCAGCGGGTAGCAGCGATGGTGTCTTAAGACGTTGGCATAGGTCACATGTGGCGACGTATCGGCGTACCGAACGAGCAAGGCCTGGCCAGAAAAAACGGCGCCGGACGCGCTCGTACGTGCGGGATACGCCAAGGTGTCCAGCCGTGGGAGCGTCGTGAAGTTCGGTGAGAACACAGCGGCGCAAATGCTTAGGCACAACAATGAGAAGGTCGGGCCCGTCTAGTCGGAAATTGCGACGGTATAGCACACCCTTTTGAATGACAAAGTAGCGGACGGAAGCATCATTTGTGGAGGATTCGATACGGCTGATGATGTCAAGCAGCTCTGGATCACGCTTCTGTTCTTCCCCAATATTAAGGAAGTCGGACACTGACAAGATAGAGTTCTCCGTGGGCTCTTCAGTGTCCTCAGGATCGTCGACAGGGTACCGGGAGAGGCAATCGGCATCACGGTGTAGGTGGCCAGATTTGTAGACCACCGAATAGGAAAACTCTTGCAGGCGCAAAGCCCAGCGACCAAGGCGGCCTGATGGATCTTTCAGAGAGTTCAGCCAGCAGAGTGCGTGGTGGTCGGTAACTACCGAAAATGGGCGTCCGTATAGATAAGGTCGAAATTTCGCTACCGCCCATACAAGAGCCAAGCACTCACGCTCTGTTATCGAATAGTTACGTTCAGGGGCGGATAGGAGGCGGCTGGCATATGCAATAACGCAATCATGGCCATGTTGTTTCTGAGCCAGCACTGCACCAATGCCATGCCCACTTGCATCTGTACGGATTTCCGTAGGGGCAGCAGGGTTGAAGTGTGCCAGAATCGGAGGGGTAGTGAGAAGAGCGACGAGAGTCGAGAACGCAGAAGCCTCTTCGGAGCCCCATGAAAACGGGACTTCTTTCTTGAGGAGCTGCGTAAGCGGCCTCGCTATGTGCGCAAAATTTTTCACGAAGCGTCGGAAGTAGGAGCATAGTCCGATAAAGCTGCGTACATCCTTCGCAGATCGTGGTACAGGAAAGTTTTTGACGGCGCTGATTTTTGCCGGGTCGGGTTGTACACCGTTGGCGTCTACTAAATGGCCAAGCACTGTGATTTGATGGCGTCCAAAGTGACATTTGGACGAGTTGAGCTGCAGGCCAGCGCGACGGAAGATTCCCAGGATGGCTGAGAGGCGCTCTATGTGAGTTTCAAACGTTGGTGAAAAGACGATGACGTCGTCCAAGTAGCACAAACATGTGGACCATTTGAATCCTCTGAGCAGGGAGTCCATCATTCGTTCGAAGGTGGCTGGAGCGTTACAAAGGCCGAAGGGCATGACCTTGAACTGATATAGGCCATCGGGGGTGATGAATGCCGTCTTTTCACGGTCCATTTCATCTACCTCTATCTGCCAGTAGCCGGAACGAAGGTCTATGGAGGAAAAATAGTGGGACCCATAGAGGCAATCAAGCGCATCATCTATTCGTGGCAGAGGGTAGACGTCTTTTTTGGTAATTTTGTTTAGGTGTCGATAATCCACACAGAAACGCCATGCACCGTCTTTCTTGCGGACTAGCACTACAGGAGAAGCCCAAGGACTGCAAGATGGCTCAATGATGTCCTTGGCGAGCATTTTGTCGACCTCACTTTGGATGATGTGACGCTCGGCCGCCGACACCCGATATGGGCGCCTATGAATAGGATGCTCATTACCAGTGTTTATGCGGTGGCTCATACCGGTAGCTTTCCCCAACGGACGGCCGCTGATGTCAAATACGTCGATGTAGGACAGCAGAACCCGGTGGAGCTCATCAGTCTGCTGCGGTGTTAAGTTGGAAGCGATCATCGAAGTAATAGCGCTGTCGGAGCAAGTGGCAGACTGATGTTGAGTGTGGGGTTCAGAAGGGGCGGCCATCGCGAAAACATCTACCACATTGTCTTCTAAGGTGCAGAGCAACGCTAAAGACATCCCTTGCGGCAAAACTTGAGGTGTCAAGCTAAAGTTGACAACTGGGAGGCACGTAGAATTTCCTGCGACGGACAGAATGGTGTGCGGTAATGTAATGCCACGGCTTATGAGAACATCGGTGATAGGGGTCAAAACATAGTCACCGTCGGGAACTGGTGGTATTGAGACGAGCTCTATGTAGGTCAGTGTCTGTGGAGGGAGGCGCGCGTGTCCCGTTGTGCAGAGGCGACTCGGCCGTTGTGTAAGAGGTTCTGTTGCGGGCAAGTGTAGACGGAGCGTACTGGTCGAACAGTCTATGAGGGCAGAATGCGCGGATAGGAAGTCGAGGCCTAAGATTACGTCGTGGGGGCATTTATCAAGGACGGTGAAGAGAACAACTGTGTGTCGATCCGCAATGCTCACACGAGCGGAGCACATTCCAACGATCGATGCTATGCCACCATCCGCAACACGGACGAACTGGGTGGTCGCAGGCGTGAGAACCTTCTTGAGCTTGCGGCGAAAATCACTCGTCATCACGGAAAGTTGGGCGCCGGTGTCGACAAGAGCAGTGACATGTAGGCCGTCTACTTGTACGTCTATGAGGTTCCGTTTTGTCGGTATCGTCAAAAGAGGATTTTCGGTCAGTCCGAGCGATGCAGCGCCACCTCCGGGGGCTGCAACGCTTAGTTTTCCGTCGGAGAACCTCGTGGGAAGGCGGGGGAAGATGGTCGGCGGGGCTGTGGAGAACGAGACTGGCGACGTTGGGGGGATGGAGAGCGGGAGTAGCGGCGTTCAGAAGCAGGTTCCTGGGCAAAATGGTCGCGGTTGGTCTCATGGCGATAGGCAGGACGTGCATATAAGGGACGAGAGGACGGTTGTGCAGGAGGACCCCAGCGACTTCTGCAATGGCGAGAAATGTGCCCGATTCTGTGACACGAGAAGCATATCGGCTTGTCATCGTGTGTTCGCCATGCGGACGGATTACGGAACGTTGAGGGAGAGCCGGTCGGGAAGGGACGTGCAGGCGTGTATCGGGGCTGGTAGTCGGTGCGGGTAGGCGGTGAGATAGAGTGAATTCCCAAGCTGGCGATTTCCTGCCGGACGACTGCTTGAATGAGAGGCAACGTAATTGGCGGAGAGGGGTCAGGGGACGTTGTTCCCACCTTAGCTGGAGCAGCCGCTTCAAGCTCCCGCCTGACGATTCGCGTCAAGTTGTCACAGTTGTCTGGTGGATGATATGTGTCGAGACATGAGGACGTCGCAGTGGTGTTCGGGAGGCGCTGGAACTGATGGGAGATGCGTCTGCTTTTAGCTTGTTGGAACCGGCGGCATTCTTGAATGATGGCATCAACAGACGACACATTGTTGAATACCAACAAGTTGAACGCATCGTCGGCGATACCCTTTAGGATATGGGCAACTTTTTCAGGTTCAGACATATTTTCGTCAGCTTGGCGGCATAGTGAAAGGACAGCCTGAATATAACCGATGTAGGGCTCCGTGGAAGATTGTGCGCGAGTCGACAACTCATTTTTCGCAGCTTCACGACGACCAGAGATGTTGCCAAAAAGCTCACGGATCTTTGCCTTGAAGCTGTCCCAGCTTGTTATGTCATGCTCGTGGTTATCAAACCAAACACGAGGTGTTCCGTCGAGATAAAAGATGACGTTTGCCAACATAAGAGTGGGATCCCACCTGTAAGTGGCGCTGACGCGTTCGTAGAGGCGTAGCCACTGGTCGACGTCGGAACCCTCGCTGCCCGAGAACACGCCGGGGTCTTTGAGCGCGGGAAGCGTCACGAATGTTGTTGCGGGCGCTGGGTTGACAGGTCGGGCAGAAGGGGGAGCGACCGGAGAGGATGTAGCCGAGTCTTGGGTGGTCATGTTGTAAGCCGCGAGTGAGCGTCCGCTTCGGAGTTCCGTGGCGAGGACGGGGATCGCACAACTCCACCAAATATGTTACGTGAAGGAGACTGACTCAGAGGGGTAGTCACCGATGTATTTACAGACGGTTAGGCGAGCAGCGCCAGCCACACAGATTAGCTCGTGCCAGTCTATCTGCTTCGTCTTCTTCAGCTCCATGCACTGGCACGTAGCAATATATATATATATATATATACAAAGAGAGAGAGAAAGAAGAGAGAGGGAGAGAGAGAGCATCGAACGCTTTTTTTCAATTTTTTCGCCCACTTTTTTTCTTCTTATTTACATTTGTTCTAATAACTTCCCTATACATGCCTTGGTAACATTGTCTGTTAGATCTCACTAATATTGTGTCGAAACGCGGAAAAACGAGCCCTTAGGTATACACTTCTTTCCCTTATTCATTAACGAGGGTCTCGTACTGGCAGGCTTGGTGTCATTAGGTTGTATACGAGGGACTATTGATCAGCTGCCCAATCGTAATAAGTTAACGTGCTACGTGACACCACACAGGCGCATAAAAGGGTGTTTCACACTCGCTGCTTGGCTACAGATGGCGCTGACAGACACTCATACTTCTAAATTCACATATAAACCCAAAAAAGTGAATGGGGAGGAAGCCACTGTGATAGGTCAGTGCTTAGAGCATCGTACGCGTTATTCTAAAGTCGTATGTTCGATTCCTGCTTACGAGTGGTTATTTTTTCACCCACTTTTCTTTCTTTCTATTTATATTACATTTGTTCCAATAACTTCCCTATACATTCCTTGGCATTATTGATTATTGTCTGTTAGATCTCAGTATTATTGTGTCAAAACACGGAAAAACGAGCCCTTAGGTATACACTTCTTTCCTTTACATATAAATATAAATATATATATATATATATATATATATATATATATATATATATATATATATATATATATATATATATATATATATATATATGTGTGTGTGTGTGTGTGCGTGTAATGGCCATATAAATTTATATTTAGGTAAATGAGACTCGTCTCGCTCAAAAGTAATCAGCATCTTGCTGAGTTTGGGCTGTCTGAGCTCATGAGGAATTTACTTCAATTACGTTGTTTATTTGTGTGTCATTTGGATGTTGCCTAAACAAAGGTAATTATAATAATTTGTTTGATGTTGCTATGACCAACCAAGCTTAATCAGAGTTTTTGCTATTACTTTGGTGTTTGCTTTATAGTAATAAATATACACAATTAGCCTAATTATGTCCCGCGAAATTCCAATAGAAGGTACTTTAGGCAGACTTCAAACTCATATTTTGTCATAATTAGTATTCATTATACTTAGCAGTGATTAGACCTAAATTGTGCTAATTAGTATGGAGTGGTAACAAGTAATTAGTATCTTACTGGCCTTGACTTCCGTGGGCTCATTGAGATGTCGACCAAGATTATTTGACCGCGAAATGGTTTGCCTTATCTAGGCTGATTTTGCATAACTAGGTTAGATGAGCATGATGAACTTCGCCTAATTAGATTTGGCTATACTTATTTCGACTCATCTGGGCTCACTTAAGCTTAACTTCACTTAACATGAAACACGCCTGACTTATTTAGGTGATATTGTGCTCGACTACATTTGAGTAATTTCGGCTCATTAACTTCGACTTAACCAAGCTTATTCAGGTGCAACTTGAATTATCCCGACAAAGGCAAGCCGGCCTGAAAAAATTTAATTTATATCTTTTGGCTTTGTCGGGTTGTGCATTGCCCGCTAAGCTTACTCATCTTAATTAGCTGGTGTCAATAACACCGAGAGTCGGCGCTTGAACCTACTCTGTCGCAGCCACTACGTAAAAGATTGGCTTAGATTCGATGGAGCAATGAAAGCGAGACCCAGTTGTTTTGGGGAAGAGCGCCGTACCCGCATCCAACAGAGCTGCATGAAAAGCCAGGTGATAAGACGGGTGGCACATCTGCCCTTGCAGCAGGTGTCTCGTCGTCTCTCGTCGCTAGCTCGTGCGTCGATGCATTCTTCCACGTGATTCCGTGGTATGCGCACTGTTGATTGCACGTGTACCTGATAAAACTGCTTCCGTAGACGGCAGTGTACGTGCTACAGACATTCCGGACTGTCGAGGAAGGTTTCCTTGACGTTTCACACGAAATCAACATAAATTCGACCGCAGGAGTAGCACGAAATGTGCTTACAGACAGATCGAGTTGGGAAGTTTCGCGCTTGATTTGCAGAGCGTCTGTTTGCCCGGCAGTTGAGAGTTGCTTCGCTGCGCTTGCAACAGATGGCGCCACATGCTTTTCAATACAGCAGAAAGTACTGAGTTTGCTTTGTTCTGGTTTATATGACTGGTGCAAACGTGATAATAACGGCCTTAGTGTCTTGTAATAACAAGACAACATACCACGCCTATGACGCGCTCGTGCCCATTCGCCAGCTTCAAATATACCAAATTTGGTATTACGTAACTTGAATGAACGACAAAGATAAATAGCACGTCCAAGGATGGTAATCCCGACAAGCGTGTCACGTTAACGATGACTACATATTTACCTCATAGCGAGCTCACAACCGTTACGCTAGCGGCGCATATACTGAATTTCGTGTCATGTGACGTGAATAGATGAAGGTAAATGACACTTTCAAACATTATAAAAATGACATTCATGTGATGTAAAACATGACTACATGCTAAGATCATAGCGTGCCCGTGGCCGTTTCGTTAGCTCAGTGTATCACGTCTTATCAAACTAAGTTTGCTATCACGTGATGAAACTAAAATACGAAGGTAAATGACACATCCAAACATGATAATCATGGCTTGAAAGCCATGTACGGCATAGCTTACGCCCACCTCGTAACATCATGTTAATTTAAAATGAGACATCAGCCTTCCTCATTCATGCTTCCCATATCATCGATACCCTCAGTACGCGGAATCACCAATTTTTTTTTCTATTTGAGTGCGTGGCTTTTCTAGTACGATCGCGCGCGCACATGGACAAGTCACCGCCTCCCGCAGCTATTTTTGCAAAGATCGAGCGCATCATGTTAAAATCAGCCAATGGTGGATAGATGGCCTTCTACGAGTGATTATTGAGCGTCGTCCGTCATTTGTCGAATGCAGGGCGAGGAATTTTTTTGCTGACTGATTATTTCTGTGTGAATTTCATGCCGCGTGCTGCACTATACATTTACCTCGCGTGTTTTCGGGAGCCGCTACTACCAATTGGCAGTATTTCTGACCGTGCTCACCAAGTGGTGGTGTTGGTGAAACTTTATTACCCAAAAAGGGGTCCTGAAGGGCACTTGGCTAGACGCCAGGTGAAGAGGGCTTCTCCCACGTCGGGACAAAGAGCCCCAAGCTCTCCGCGCCTCGCGGGCCTCCTAGACAGCCCGAAGTTGGTCTGCTAGTGAAGCACTTCACAGCACTTTGGCCCACTGTTGCTAGCTATTGGCGTAAGGGTCACTCGATGCCCAACCACACAGAATATGGTTCAGATCTA
The DNA here is from genome assembly GCF_013339725.1 of Rhipicephalus microplus. Classification (NCBI taxonomy): domain Eukaryota; kingdom Metazoa; phylum Arthropoda; class Arachnida; order Ixodida; family Ixodidae; genus Rhipicephalus; species Rhipicephalus microplus. The sequence goes on from NC_051168.1 coordinate 176,120,416, forward strand.
CACGTTCACAACACTGTTCACACACATGTTGTCCGTCGTAGTCTGGGTCGATATGCTTCATGCGCCAGGGGCTGAGGTATGAGTAAGTCTGGAACAAGCCTAACATGACCGACTGGCTGCACGTAAATTTTTTATCCGGGAGGGGGAACTTTAGCAGGGTCCCATTAAACGATGTTTCAATATAGATAGGAGGCACATTAGGCTGACCGGTTTCGCGCCTCGTTCCCCTCTTCGCTCAAACGCTCAACGTTACCGCAGTGTAACGCGCGTTTTCAGTTTTCACCAAGCGTCGTTCGGTCAATGCAATTGCGACGCCACCAGTGCATGAAAGTTCATGTAGAGGAAAATAAAAATTGTTCCTACCTTGAAGAAATATAGAGACTATGTTTGAAAAATTGTGAAATCACTTACTAATTGACGCATGAGCACTTTTTTGTCAGCTTCGTTTGGAACTGGACTAAAATCGAAGCCTTCCAAGGCAGCCTAAACGCGTGTCAAACGCCCTGCCCTCAAATAGCGTGTTCACCACGTATACTAGCCTTGTGGCCAATAAAACTAAAGAGCTTTTCTGAATGGGTGAAGAGTGGTTGCTGTTAAAACTAGTGGTGTCTTCTATTGGCAGATTCGGAGCACTTCCGGTAATACCTCTTCTGCTTCATGTGTAGCTAGTCCATTCCATTGGCAGATTGAGAGTGCTTCTGTATGTTCCTTTGGCAAATCTGGAGCAGCTCCGTCGTGATATTCCCTCCTTGGAGCAACTATTTCTACTCCGCAAAAATTGGCAGCTTCGACCAAAAGTCGCAAGTACCTCGTCCTGTGAAACGGTGTCAACTTTTGACGCGCCAACAGACGCCAGTCGCGTCAGTTGCGCTTCGCGTGAGAGCTCACGCTTTGCTAGCGTATAGCCTCGCTGTGCCCAGCGTGCCCACTCATGCAAGAAGAGCGACGCGCACATCGAGTTCGCTTCTCACCCTTCTGTTTGCTTCAGAGCAAGTACGTATGTTCCATTGGTAGATTCCTTCCTGTTGCCCTCCGCCGGAGTGCAGTGCTCTGGCTCAGAGTTCGTCATGCACTAGAATTTGCCATAAATTGTTTCTATTGTTACATAAAATACCTTACTATCGAAGATTTGCCAGATCACATTGACAGAAGTACCATAGAAGCATCTCGAGACGCTTCTTATGGTCCGAAGTGCCAGCTCTAGATCGTTTCGTGGAACTTCACCCCACGTGCACGGATCGTCAAAGGGGTCGGCTGCGACGACTTCTAGGAGGAGGTACACATCTTGTTTCCTGCAGTGCCGTCGACACTTGGGTTTTCGCAGAACAAACACTGCGTTTCCCGAGCAAGTTGGAATCGTGGTCATTTCTCCTCGAGCCACGTGATCTTTCTTTGGCTACGACGGTCCGCTCACACGCTTGGTGCCTGAATGTCCAGCGCATGCGCAATCGCATAACCACCGACTAGCTGAGTGGAGTGAGAGGCAAAGCACGGTCAGCTAAATGTGCGTAGCCAATTCCCGCCAAGCTCTAGCGAGTGAATACGGTCGTGTTTGGCACCAATAGTTAGATGCGGAGCATGTCTAAATAGCGAGATGCCCCACGCCCACATTCACCTCCTTACCTCTCTCCAGCAGCTGCGCCTTACTAATTCCAATCTCTCCTACTCCCTTCTTGCTCTCGCTTCCTCCTTTGTGCGTGCGCATCCTCTCCCCTCATTCTCCTCTCCTATGCTTTCACTTTTCTACCTCGCAACGCCGAAAGAGGAAGCGTTTGATAACCCAACACCTCCTCTATGGCTAACCTATGCTTGCTCTGTTAAATGCGAAGCATTTCTTAGCGAACTTCAGCAACTTTAAGCGTATCTATCTATCTATCTATCTATCTATCTATCTATCTATCTATCTATCTATCTATCTATCTATCTATCTATCTATCTATCTATCTATCTATCTATCTATCTATCTATCTATCTATGCTCCTACGACTTTTAGCTCGCCTGGCCGTTTCCTTATCAATACCAAACATTGTATGGCATAACATGACAGTGTGACAAACATAATTCACTAGTCATAACATGACTATCATGACATGTATGCCATGAGTGTCATGCTTTACATTTCGTTGTCATGCTGCTCGCTGTGGTTTCGTTCATACGTCATGTTGCAAAATTGGCATGGAATGACATGACTGCATGGCAAACACAAGTGACATACCCTAACATAGAAATCATGATATGCATGTCTTGTAAGTCATGAGTCATGAATACGCACCACGCTCATGGTACTATTGCAGTCGTTTGGCTAGCTTCAGAAACACCAAATTTGGTATAACTGGACGTGAGTGGATTACGAAAGCATGTGGCTGGTGAAAACATGATAATCATAAGACGCGTGTCATGTAGCAAGACGACTACATGCCACACTCATGATGCACTGGCGGTCGTTTCGCTAGCTTCACATACACCAAATTTGACATTATGGGACGAGAATGAATGACGAAGGTATGTGACTGGTGTAAGCATGATAATCATGAGACGCGTGCCATGTAACAACATGACTACCTGCCACACTCATGATGTGCTCGCAGCCATTTTGATAGATTCGCATGTACTCAATTTGGTATTACGTGACACGAAGGAATGTCGTATGTAAATGACATGTTAAAACATGATAATCATCACATGCATGTCATGTAGTGACATGACTACATCCCACACTCTTGATGCACTTGCGGCCATTTCGCTAGCTTCACAAATAGCAAATTTCGTATTAATTGGCGTGAATAGTTGTTGAAAGTAAACGACACGTCCAAACGTGTTAATCATTACATGAAAGTCATGTGCACTATCATTTAGCTCCACCTCGTATTTTTGTGTCGATTTTAAAGTGACATATCAACCTGCCTCAATTGTGCGTCGCATATCAGCGTTTCCCACTATACGTGGGATCTGCCATTTTTTTTTCTCCTCAAGGCATGTTTTCCCGGGGCGTCTTCCGAGGCCGATGCAGGCAGCGCCTTCTAGCGAGTTTCTTCATTGAACAAACAAACAAAAAACTGGTAGTGCTGCAGAACCACTCCTTGGTCACCCCTTATATATAGGCACTGAATATTCACTTCAATTATGGCGGGTGGGAGATTTCTGCTGTGCGTGTCCCCTTCGGGGAGAGGGTGTAATGTTTCGTACTGCTGGAATAGGGACTAGAGGCAAAGGAGAGGCAGGGATGCTCGCTCGTATTGAACGACTGGTAGGCTACCTGACACTGAAGAGAGGAATGAAAGAGATTGAAAGATTCTTAGTCCATAATTAGTCTCTAATCACCATACCAAGTCTATTGCCTTCAAGAAACTTAAGACTGTTTTTGTCGTACTACTGACTGACCAAAACTCATCTGGAAGTAGAGGAACGTGAGGTGGGTCATCATAGTATTCAACTTTGCAGGGACGCCAGGGGTAATCGACAGTATGCGAAGCAGGAATGAAAAAGGTTGATACCTTAATTTTTTATTTATTTATTTATTTACAGGTACCTCAAAGACCCCAATGAGTGGGGTTTTACATGAGGGGTGTTGAAGCACGAAAATTACACAACTGATCAACAAACATAGAAAAAAGAAAACAAAAACTGCACGAGCGTATCACGAAAGGGTATCAAGCACGCTCTGTTAATAAAAAGCATACAATGCCAACCAACGAAGCATACAACCGAAGCATAAAAAGCATACAATGCCAACCAGCGAAGCAGATAACACCACTAAGGATAATCGCATACATGACACAAAAATAATCAGTAGATAAATTTTTCAACGGCAGCTTTGAACTGAGTCGGGTTTGTTTTGGTGACGACACTTTCAGGAAGGCTGTTCCATTCGATGGCTGTCAGAACAGGAAATGAATTTAGATAGGCGGTCGTGCGTGCACGAGGTGGGTATACTGCTTTTGGGTGGTTGAGGCGGTTCGATTGGTGGTGAGCAGTTTTTATGTGGAAATTTAAAATCAGCACAACGTTACACAGTGGAAGTATTTGATGCCATACATAACTTCCGTGTCATGAATATTGTGTTTTAGTGTGTCCTTTACCTTCTTCATTTATTCACGTCCCATGATAACACATTTAGTATATGTGGAGCTAGCGAAGCGACCACGAGCATGCTATGAGCGTGGTATATTTTCATGTTTTTGCATGACACGCGTGTCAACATTATCATGTTTGCACCAGTCATATACTTTTGTCATCCATTGCCGTCACGTAACACCAAATTTGGTATATGTGAGCTACCCAAACGGCCGCGAGCGCATCACGAAGCGTCCAATATACTCCGATATAGCCTTGACGCGCGCGCACGCGAGGCACAGTGACGCTATAGCAGGAAAACCCGAGCGCTCCAAAGTCTGACGCCAGGCGTGACCGGCGTGACCAGCGCCCGTCGGCACGGCCTGATGGCAACCGATGCAAAATGCGAGATCCTGCATTTCGCACCGATGTGTTACCCTGACGACGCTGCGTCGCCCTCTTTTCATCACGGAGGGCCGCCTGACGCGCAGAAACGCGCATGCATCAAAGCAACGCAGCGCGGCGCACGTGCGAGTATATGGCAGGACCGGCGCTGGCGTGGCAATGCCGGCGTAACCCGATGAAATGAACCGCACACCGCGTCACGTCGAAATGTATTGGCGCCTTGACTCTGGAATGTAATCTTGTTCTCACATGACACGCATCTCATGATTATCTTGGTTGCACCAGCATCACCCCCGGAAAGTCTTTTCAGGCCTGCGCCCAGCAATCTGACGTCAGTTCCGCTCGGCCGACTCTCGGGGAAGCCGCAGCGGCAGCGAGCGCAGCGCGGGCGGCGGGTGTGACGGTTCGGCGGCGTGGTGTTGACGGTGCTTCACGTTTGTTGCTTTCCGTTGTTGTTTTGCGGCAATTTAGTTTCCGTGCGTGATGCTGGAGTGATACGACAATGCCGAATAAGTGTTGTGTACCCGGATGCACTGGCAACTACAAAACAGGAAAGAAGATACAAGTGTTTTCCTTCTCTAAAGACGCCGACGCTCTCAAACAATGGCTACACGCCATTCCTAGGAAGGACTTCGTGCCGACTTCGTGCACTAAGGTAAGAATTTGAGATGCTCCTGTTCTTAGCTTGTCGTTGCTTGTTCGGGTAGAAATCACCTATGATGGGAAATACTTGAGCGTGTGGCCCCCGGGCCTCGCGAAGCGCGGACGCAAGCAGTTGATGAGAATCGCCCAGAAAGGCACGTTCGCAGCAAGGACGGCCAGCTGCGCTTTGTTCACTAACAGTGCCGTGGTGTCGTCCTTTCTTGCAAGCTCTCGGTGGAAGCACTTCGTGGAGTGCGGTGACATCACGCTCCCGTTTTTCCTTTCATGTTGCTTAGACCGCTTAGCGCAGCGATTTTATTTAGATGCTGGCGAAACGTAGGTAGACTTTGTTTTAGCTACACGGACTGTAAACACGGTCATGCAAACGGGAGCGCATTTTTTTCTTTTGAGAAGTGGCGTCTCAGACGTTCTTGAAACGTTTGTGCAGGTGTGCGCGGATCATTTCGACGCTTCATGCATCGAGAAGACGACAGCATACACGGATCCAAGGACAAGGAGAGTTATTGAAGTTGCACTCCCAGTACCACGGTTGCGTCCTGCATCTGTCCCAACGGTATTTCCCGGCTGTCCGTCCTACCTACCAGTACGAGACCAGAGCACGAGAGAAACCCCTGACGCCAAGAGGAGCCGACAAGAAGCCTCCCAACTCGCCCGTGCTGTAGAAGAGTCGCTGGTGTCATATGAAGCGGAGCAAGAACGAGACCGGTTTTCGTCCCTCGAAGAACTAAGGGCTCGCCTGCAAGGGGTGTCAGTGTCTCCGAAGTGGACTGTGATTCATAAAGAAGAGTGCTCCATGTTTTTGAACATTATCGACTATCGTGAACCTTGTTTGAATGCGTCATTGACCGTGTTTGCAAACCATGAAGTCTTTGCCTGCTGCTATCAAGGTTCACTAATCAAGAACCTTGGTAGCGCTGTTGTACCAGACTCAGTTCAAAAAGTAAGTTCCTTGTTGGAAATTTTGAACAACCTGTCGATGCTGTCTGAGGAGCGTTGCTCTTATCGCCACCTGGCTCAAGCAATACATTCCCTTCTGGACAAATTGGAAGCCAGCATTGATGAAGGCAAGAGAGAGACGGTGAATTTATGAAGGAGCAGCTACTACTCCTTTCTGCAGAGCGCATTCAGTATAGCGCACAGGTGATGGTCTTTGCATGCATCTTGCGTACAATATCACCACATGCCTACAAGTTCCTGAAAAGCACAGGTACACTAACTTTGCCCCATCCAAGCACTATTTGAAATGTGTGCTCGTCTATTCAAATGTGCCCATAAGTTGATTCTTCTGACGACACTTTCCTTCAGTATGTGTCTCAGAGATTCAAACATCTGCAGCCACATGAACACACAGTGACGCTGATGCTTCACTAGATTCATATCAAACCTTGTTTAGATTACAAAGGTGGGAACATATGTGGTGCAGCAGTTAACTCCAACGAAGCGGTCACATCGGTGCACGTGTTTATGATACAATGTTTGCTGAGCGCATTCAAGGAGGTGGTGCACATTCTTCCGGTAAAAACCTTACATGGTGAAGATCTTCATTGCATGCTGAAGAAGGTGATCTTGGGCTTAGAAGAAATTGGATACAGGGTCATAGCCGTTGTCTGTGACAATAACTCGCTGAACAGGAAGGCAATGAAGAGGTTTCTGCCAGAACCAAAGCTAAGCCCTGTTTACTCGCATCCGGCAGACCCAGATCGGCCGTTATTTTACGTGGTGGATGCTGTACATCTATTTAAATGCATAAGAAATAACTGGCTCAACCACAAAAATCCTGGAACTTGCTTTTTCTACCCACGCTTCGAGCTTTCGAACAACGAAGTTCATCCTGAATGCAAGATGACTGCTTCATTTAAGCATTTGAGAGGTTTGCATAAAGAGGAGTCACCCCTGCTTCGGAAGTATGAGTATGGCTTGACGTCAAAAGCTCTAAATTCAAGCAGCTTTGAACGACAGGACGTCAAACTCATACTGCAGGTTTTTATTCCGCACGTAGCTGAAGCCCTGGCCGCTCGCAAGGGTCATACTGATTTTCAACATGCTACAGCAACCGCCGAGTTCATCAAAATATTTCTTCGTTGGTGGAGCATGTCAATGTAAAGACACCTAGTAGGGGCTTCCATCACCGTAATGTTTACGAAGAGCCCATGTCAAACCACACAGATGACCCAAAGGCAAGCTTTCTAAGCGCTTTTATCACATGGCTCGATGTGTGGGAATTTTATAGGCACGACACTGGAGTACTTACCCAGGAGACATTGAGTGCCTTGAGGCTCTCTGCTCAACCCCTTTTGGCATTGGTGAAGTACTGCGTTAGTGAGCTTCACTTTAAGTACATTCTGCTGGGAAAGTCCAGGCGGATCCCTTCGAGAGTCGCTTTGGACAGTATAGGCAGATGGCTGGTGAGCAGTATCACATATCTGTTCGCCAGCTTTGCGAAACCGAGGGAAGGATTCGCCTTCAAAATGCCCTTCCAAGGATGAGCAACGATGATCTCAGAGGCATCGAAGAGACGGACAGTGTCAGGGATGCAGGCACTTCTTTTAGTGTTCATGTTAGTGATGCTGACCTTGATGAGCTCAGAGCACAAATGCCGTTGATTGGTTATGTTGGTGGGTATTGTGCACACGCTGCAAAGAAAGTTCTCAAGTGTGAAAGCTGGCAGAGGCAGTTGGTCCTTACCAAAAATACGGCTGAAATAGGAGAGAACACCCATTCTTTATTCGCACAACTGGATCGGGGTGGCCTCAAATTTGCTTCTGCTCTTGTAATCGCAGTAGTTATGTACACGGAGGTTGTAGTTAGAAAGCTCATGACGGAAAGTACCTCTACCCAGTTTCTCCATGAGCCGAACCAAAAGAATGTCGTTCGGCAACTTACACTAGACTCTCTGCCAAGGCTTGAGGACATGGATACGTGTGAAAACGCGCACACCTACGAGCTCCTCATCACATTGGTTGCAAACTGTGCAGCAAATATAATGCTCAACAACTTGTGCAAGCAAAGGAACGATCTTTTACGCATTGAAAAAGATCAGAAGGCAAAAAATAGAAAGGCCCGAATTTTTCTTGGAAAGTAATTTTCCAAGCGTCACGTCTTTCTCTTCCCACTTATTATTGTGAAACTGCACTGAGTGTATTTGATTGCATAGTCATGAGTTGATTTCCTTGGTATACTTCTGCCCTATGTAAAATGAGCCTTGTTTCCAGTTTTGTATCTCTTTACAAGTTGTTAGCTTTTAAAAGTGCTGTACTCTTTTTTTTTTAACTCGAACTGCCTCGGTGCCTACTGTAGCAGTTGTACATTACGTTTTGGTACCTGAGCTGTGCACACTTTCCTTGTGCACTCTGTGTACAGACATGTTGTGCACTGTGATTTGTTTTTTCTTAGATTTTTCTTTGATTTTTTTCCCTAGGACATGCACCTACCTGTGGCAGTGCAATTACTTTTCTTTCTGTCATTTATCATGCTGTGGACCACAATTTTGTCACCAGTGTTCTTATGTATTGTATTTTTTGGCAAGTGTTTGAACCTGATACCTTGTGTTGCTACTGCTACTATGATAAACGAATGGTATGTTTTCCTCTAACCTACAATTTAAATGAAAGTGTACTTTTTCTGTTCCAAAGCTCGGGGATGATTTTGCTGTTACAATCTGTTTTGTTTTCTGAGTTTTATGTGGCAAGATATCGTGTTTTGTAATTTGGCATATTTTCAGCATTAAAGGCAACATCTTGTGTTGCCTGTCGTCGGCCTGGACCGAGAACAATGCGCACTGTGATATTTGTACAGACGGCGTCTGGCTGTGATAAATAAATATGCATTATTCCATTCACGATATTCATTATTTCTTGATACCTTGATAAGTTCCCCCGCCACGGTGGCTCAGTGGCTAAGGCGTTGCGCTGCTGAGCACTAGGGCGCAGTTTCGATACCCGGCTGCGGCGGCCGCACTTCAGATGGAGGCGAAAAGCAAAAACGCCCGTGTGTACGAGATTTCGACACACAATAAAGATTCCCAGGTAGTGAAACTTAATCCTGAGCCCTCCCCTACGGCGCGCTTCATCACCTGCGTTGCGTCGGCGCATTAAACCATACAATCTATCGATACTTTGATAAATCGTGTGGACATGGTGTCAACGAACCTCGCCTGAGTCAGTAGGCGTGAAGGGCGCGCGCGGCAAGCGCTCGCGGCTGGCGCAGCCACCCAGCGAAGGGCAGCCGGCGCGATGTGACGTCATCGACGTCACGTCACGTGACGCGCAGGCCTGAAAAGCTTCCGGGGGTGACGGCACCAGTCACATACCTTCGCCATCTATTGACGTCACGCAATACCGAAGTCGGCATATGCAATACTAGCGAAACTACCGTGAGGGCAAATATTCCAGTTGCTAGTAGCGCGTCGTCCCGTGTACTTCTTCTCTGTTGTGTGTCGTTTTTTTCGCGCCCCTTATCATCATGTACCGTGAGGGCATCACGAGTGTGGCACGTAGTCATGTTGTTACCTGACACGCATGTCGTGATTATCATGTTGGCATGTGTCATTTACCTATGTCGTCCGTTCGCGTCGCGTCATACCGAGTCTGGTACGTGTGAAGCTATCAAAACGGACATGGGCGCATCATGAGCATAGCATGTAGTCATTTTGTTACATGACACGCATCTCTTATTTATCATTTTTGCACCAGTATCATACCTTTGTCATCCATTCACGGCCCGTCATACCAAACTTGGTATTAGGGCAGCTAGCGAAACGGCCGCCAGCGCATCATGAGCTTGGCATGTGGTGATGTTGTTGGATGACACGCATGTCATGATTTTCATGTTAGGGTGTGGCGCTTGTGTTCATCGTGCAATCACGTCATACCAAACTAGTTTTGCCACATGCTATGTGAACGAAACAACCGCAAGAGAAGCAGGACCATGAATTGTAAATCATGACATTCATGACATCTATGTAATGATTTTCATGTGATGAATAGTAAAATATGTTCTTCACACAGTCATGTTATGCCACACCAACTTTCGTACCAATATCAAAATGGCCAAGAGAGATAAAAGTCGTAGGCGGCTAGATAGATAGATAGATAGATAGATAGATAGATAGATAAATAGATAAATAGATAGATAGATAGATAGATAGATAGATAGATAGATAGATAGATAGATAGATAGATAGATAGATAGATAGATAGATACGCGCAAACTCGCCGAAGTTCGCTAAGAAATGCTTCCATTTAATAACAATTCACGTCAGAGAGAACGCTCAGTGTATGACAACATCGAAAACGACAATATTATCATCAACAGAGCCCTACTTACAGAGTAATTGGGATAAATTCAGAAGAACGCAAGCGTTACAGTAGGACATGTTTAAAATTATCCCGATGACATCAGACGGACTGCCTATAATAATCGCTCGTGGGAACTGCATTTCCGATGGAGGCGGAAATGTTGTAGGCCCGTGTGCTCAGATTTGGGTGCACGTTAAAGAACCCCAGGTGGTCGAAATTTCCGGTGCCCTCCACTACGGCGTCTCTCATAATCATATGGTGGTTTTGCGACGTTAAACCCCATATATAAATTAATAAATATATTTTAATCACTAGTAATTAATCTAACTAGTGTACATAAAGAGCCTTCCGTGCATCAAGATACGCAATAAATTGTTTTTTGTTCGTTTCTGTTTGATTTATGGAAAAAAGAACCATCAGGCGTTACTATGGGGATCGGCGCTAGTGGTTGAAAAATTCAATTTTCGAGTAATTACACGGGACAGGTTGTGTCATCTAGAACGGCACACTTGAAATAAACAATGTTTGCAATCTCGAAACCAATTACGGGAAATTGATCAATGGCCGTCATTGCTGCTGTGGCCCCCACTGCTTTCGGTTTGCTGCTACTAGCGCAGTAAAGCCGGGTAAAGTTGTGCATGGCAAAAGTGACGTGAGTCGGTCCTGTTGGTCCACTTCTTGAGGCGGTGAATTCGAAGTGCGCTACTCTAATGCGGACCACTAAAACGTCATTTTGTTTCAAAACAGGCCCTTCCTTGGCAGAAAAGTGACACTACGAGGCTTCTGGACCACTACTTGAACAGAAAACGTCGACTTTATACGTTCTTTTAGTGTCACTTCAACCACTAAAGCACACAGAAGGGACAATGGCGACAATTTATAGCGTACAGAGGTACAACGTTGACGCTGCGCTAATATTGCTAATATTGATGACGTAGGAAGGTCAGCTCCGATCTTTATGAACCTCATTTTTTAAGTGTCTGACACCTAAAGTGTAAGGTGGCCCAACACGGTGCCATTAGCTTAATTGTGTCTGCTTGTATGAGTGGACAAAAGCTTCAGCATCTTTTTCTCAGTGCTAGAGTAACGGGCAAGATCTCGCTGGCGAAGAGAACGAGATGGTTGCACATGAGTCTTTACTGTGATGAGTTCCAAGAATGTCGCGTGTGCCCTAGGTTGAAAATGGGGATAAAGTGAGCTTCTAAAATCCAAGGTTACCGAAACCAACCGGCTTACTCCAATCGCTGAAAAAGTTATTGACAGGAAAGCATGACGGAGAGAGAGAGAGTGAGATTATTTGAAAGCGGGGAGGTCGCCCAGAGCTTGTTACCTTCAGCCTGCAAATCTGCACATGCGATAGGGAAAGGCAGAGAAGAGAGATAAAGATGCTGCAGGCAAAACACTGTTGATGTTATGCAGTAACCAGACAGCACTGTGGTCATCTTGAACTTAAGTGTCGAACGCAGTGCGTTTGAGAAAAGTTGTGAATGCTCTCATAGCGTTAGTCGATGTTATTGATCGAACTTTGTGTGTCATAGACTAATTTCGTGAACCTTCACACCGATGTTTACCAACCTTGAGGCCAGCAGCTACCTTATAAGTACTATGTGCACCCTTCCCTTTCAGGACTGTAGCAGGACTGTAGTACAAGAGATGTGTCGTAGTCTGTACCACCTGGTGTCACACAAAGTTCGGGGATGAGAGAAAACAAGCAGCGGTCAGTAGCATTTAGCAACCACTGCAAGCACGAGCCATACCGACGGCATGTTCTCTGAAGTGGAAGCCAATACAACTCTTTTAACATGACATGAAAAACTCTCAAATTCAAGAACTCACGCTGTGTTAGCCATTGAGTGTTTATGAGACGCGCTTTAGCGCTTGTCGTCGCAATTTGATGGTGCTTTTGATTGCTTGGTTTTATCTTATATAAGGCAAATATGTAATAAATACCGAGGCCAATACTACTGTGGCCGCTCTGTGATGTGCACAATGATGATATGCGTGATATTGTATATCAAATATCTCATCAGTTCGCAACTTATACCCATTAAATTTAGCTAGAAAGTATAAACATGATAAAGAAGGACTACTTCGTAAATTACCCGAAATGACACCGCTTACGATGCCCTGTGGTTCCCACAGTAATGATATCTGGGAAATGACAATTTTACGAATCATGCTCACAAATCAAATGCTTCGTCACACGCTTCCATAACTATTGAATTAACATTTCAAATTTGGTACCTATTTAAGAAGAACTGCAAAATATGCAATAAAAGAACTTTTTATCACTAAGGAATAATGGATTTGCTTCATGTAAAGGGCACAAGTTAGGTTCGACACATTTCCAAATTTTACTGTTTTTTTCTTTTTTCTTTGTTCACATAAAAGCTTTGTACACGAAAGCTCATTTTGTTGTCATATTTTGCGAAGGATTTGTTTTAAATCTTTGTATAAATATCGTATAACATTGCACTTGGAAACTATTGTATTGTTCTGTTCATTAGTACGTATTTAGTCCATATAGAGACTGTAGAGGTAGTGTACACTCTCCTTCTATGCCCTGTAAAACGTGGACCGGATGCTTCTCACTTGGATAGTTCTTTTTATCGAGCCATTTTGTTCGAAAACACACAAACACGTGGAATAAATAAAGTTTGATTTGATTTTATTTCATTAGGGGCATCCAAACAGTGTACGAAAGCGCGTTGAAAGGCTTATGGTGTAACTGCACTCCAAATTCTAATCACGCTTCGCCCTTTCAATTTTTCTGTTTTGATTACAGGACTCAAGAGGATGTTGTGGTGGATAACATATTCATTCCCAGAGGCACAGTAGTGTTATTTAATCTTTGGGCTGTCAGTCGTGATGATTCCCTCTGGCGAAACCCACATCACTTTGACCCAACTCGGTACCTGCGTGACGATGGGTCTTTGATTCGAGAGAAGCCAGCTCATCACGTCGGTTTCTCCTATGGTGAGTACTGCCTTACTGACGTTTACCACTAAGTGACGGCCTCACTAAAGCCTTTACTTATTTTGTGTGCATGTAAATGACGACAAAAAGTCACAGCTTTGCCGCAAAGGCGAAACAATGATCACGATCGCAACAATCTGCAAGGTCGCGCACAGAATGGCAAGCAGATCAAATCGTGCCTCACGTTTTTCAAGAAGGAATGACGCATGAAATGTACTCACAGGTGCACACGAACGCGAATAAGCGTCTAAGTTGCTACTTCGCTGTGTCTGAAAAGCGCATCTTTTCGCAAATGGAGACTGTGCAGCGATTTCATTGATATTTGTGCGTTCGGTAGCTACAACAGAATCGTTCCGGTGAAAGCTTAAGCACAGCTAAGACAATAGATGCTCCCAACTGCGAGATAAGGGCGTGCTATTGCGCGCGCTGAAGTCTTCTTTTAGATTTCTTTTCTTACTTGCGTTTTTATAAATAGATATACATATACGGTGTGTCACACCAACAACGGCGGTAAAATTCAGCCGTGTTGGTCCTTATAATTGTTGTCGCAAAAAAATATTTTTGTCTCTCATTTAATAATCACCATCATCCGCATGATAAGGCCCACTGAAGGCAAATGCCTGTCCCATTACCTGCTAATCAATTCGCTTTTGTGCTTTCTGCTGCCACGTTATACCTGCCACGTTTTTAATCTCGGCAGCCCTCCTAACTTTTTATCTTCCTTCTTGTGTTTGCCTTCTGTGGGAATTCAGTCGGTTACCCTTAATGACCAGCGGTTATCCTGCCTATGTGCTACATATCCGGCTTATGTCCATTTCTCAATTTTGATATCTTTAACCCCGGTTTGTTCCCTGGTCTACTCTGCTCTCTTCGCGTCTCGTATGCTTACACCTATCATTTTCCTTTCTATCGCTTCCTGCGTAGTCTTCAATTTAGGCTGCACCCTCTTTGCAAGCATCCAGGATTCAGCTCCATAGGTAAATACCGGCTAGATGCACCCTTTATATGCCGTCCTCTTGAGGAATATTGGCAGATTACCATTCATGACTTGAGAATGCTTGCCGAATATGATCCGCCCACATTCCTTGTTCTAGTTATTTCACTCTCATGATTTTTCTCCACAGTTACTAGCCGCCCTAAGTAGACAGAGTTATTTACAACTTCCAGCCTCTTTCAACCTATCGCAGTGCTTCCAGCCTCTCTCCACCTATCAAAGGGCTGTTTTCTGTTCAGGCTGTTGCAAAATACTTTAGTTTGGTGCATATCCCTTTGGTGCAGTTTGGTGCATTTCCCTACCAAGTCTTCTGCTTTCCGTTTTGAGTTCAGTAATCAAGAGCTGTGTATCACCCCCAGCAAAACGCAGGATACTGAGGTACTCTCAATTAATTCTTATCCCTATCTCTTCCCAATCTAGAGCCCTAAACCTGCTTTAAACACGTGGTGAATAGCATTGAAGAGATCTTGTCTTCCTGATTTACACCCCTCTTTATTGATGATATGTCACGTTTTTCATGGAGAACTATGGTGGCCATGAATCCACTGTAGATTTCTTCCAGTATATGTATGTAGGGTTTGTGGATGCCCTGATTTCGTGGTGCTTGCAACACTGTTGATGTCTCGACCTAATCAAAAGCCTTCTCGTAATCTAAGAAAGCTATGTATATAGGATGGTTGTTTTCCACGCATTTCTTTCTTAGCTCATTGAAAGCATAAACATGGCGCATGGAGGAGTAGGCTGTATGAAATCCTGCTTAGTTCTTTTATCGATTGAACGCCAATGCCGTATTATTTCTATTAGCTAACATGTCTGAATAGGTTGTAGAGAACGGACAGTAAGCAAATCAAATTGTAGCTTTTTAAATTCTAGATGCCTCCTCTCCTTCTGGTGGATTAAAATGATGTTGGCAATCTTCCGAAATTCTGGCACCCTTATACCCAAGAAAATTTTATATATAACGTGGTCAGTTTTTCTAACATAATTTCTCCGTCATCTTGCAGCAATTAAAAAGGTTGGACAGCATACTTGAGTAAAGGTTGCGTTTTCGGCACCTAACAGGCTTTTAAGCTTGTGTAAGTTGAGTATTCCGACAAGGAAGCGGACTCCTCTTTGTTCCATCAGACACAAGTATGCCTACGTTTTCTGTATAAGAGGTGTAGCGTCCTCTTATAAGTAATACATAGGCCACACTGACAGATTCCTCAACGTTCGCCTGTAGGAGCAAAAAAAAACAACAAAATTGGAAACACTGTAAATGACGGACACCTTGCCGGCCATTGTAAGAAGTGTGACGCAGGGCCACAGTGTGTTCCACTGTTCAGTCAGACAGTTGTACTTTATAGGCATCGGGAAAAAACGGCAAGAGAAATCGTTAGATAGATTTGTGGGGTTTAACGTCCCAAAACCACCATATGATTATGAGAGACGCCGTAGTGGAGGGCTTCGGAAATTTTGACCACCTGGGGTTCTTTAACGTGCACCCAAATCTGAGTACACGGGCCTACAACATCTCCGCCTCCATCGGAAATGCAGCCACTGCAGCCGGGATTTGAACCCGCGACCTGCCAAGAGAAATCGTAGAGGTAGCAGAAATAGCGAGCAGGTGACAGGTGTGTTAGCATTCTGTCCATCCAGTTATATGTTAAAGAACATAAATTTTTGGCGTAGCCACGTGTCCTTTTTTTTTGTTCTGGTTTCTTTGCTTTTCTTCCTTCTTTTTTTTCTCCTCGTTTTGCGGTTTCGATTGCTGGGTATATGCTCTGGTTCTGCAATAAAACTTCAGTTGACAGTGAGCACTTATCCTGATCTCTTTCTGTCCTGTGTTTTGTGCGCTTTTGTTTTATGAAGAACTATGAGAAACGACACACCCAAACCTTCTCCCTTTTGAAAAGCATAGTATTTAGAATACGTAAACGCATCGAGGCACATGCATAAATGTACGCATGGCGCTTTCTCACAAACACACGCTCATATTGGGGATACCACTACATATACAAGAAAAAAAAATATTGAAAAAAAGTGGGGGTCCTTCACGCTTCGCCTTTAACAGTTGAACGCGATGGTGATATTCTGTTCATGGTGCGTACTTGAAACACTTAGTGTAAGAAGTTTTTTAAAAATTGTAGCACACCCAGTACGTCACCTTAAGGTTGCAGTAGTGCGTGTTCTTTTTGTAGTGGGTGACTGGCTTCCAACTATGAATATATAATCATAATACCATCTTCGGACACCCAACGGCAGTGTACGCTTGTATAACGCATTATTACGGCAATATATAATGTGGTATTTCTAAGCTTGTATACTGTACACGTGCATTTGTAGAGCATGAATGTTGTTTTTACTGGATTTCCTAGCAGAAGAATTTATTTTTTTCCGTATTCACAAGTGCTGGCATGGCTGTTAGGCAGAAAATCCGCTTGCCACTCAAATACGGTTTCGCTTACTACTCAGACGCAGGATTTTTATTATTATTTTATGCACGTCTTTCTCAATTTTCCGGTCTCGATTTTTCGCCCACAGTGAACGACGCCGATACTGATGCTCCAATGTCAGCGAAACTAGCTTTTTATGCTATGTCAATATTATTAAATATGTCTCACACTGTCTCTTAGTTTAGAGTTAAAGCGCACTTTACTCTTGGTACTGAATTAGCCAGCAAAAAAAAGGTATCGGAAGCACTGGAGTAGACAAGGAGTCTGGCATCCCTTGGCTATGTCACTGCAGCCGATACGTTTACTTTACAGAGCCCTTTAGTCTCAAATTCAAATGCTGAGATTCGTCCAACTTATACAATGCGAACCTGGAAAAAAAGCTGTAAAGTTTGGAGTTAGACACAAAAATGTTTTGACAATATGGTTCTGATGCAGGAAAACGATCGTGTCCGGGAGAGTCATTCGCAATGATGCAGCTATTCTTGATGGTAGCCTTCACACTGCAGAGGTATAACGTTCACCTTGGTGAGCCTCTCTCCTGCGATCTTGATGACCCGGAAATCGACCTTGGTGTGCTAAAGAGGATGAGGCTTCGTTTCGAGCGTCGCTTGAGAAATACGATTGCGTGTGATAACGCCTTCGAATAAAGTGCCATCTTGTATTCTGTGTGTTTGTGATTTGCCTAGGAGTACCACCTTACTGTAACGCGAGCGCCACAAGCATGCCAATAAATTATGCCCATGCGACAGACGAGTGTTTATGACTCACAGGTAAAATACTCAGCATGTGACGTGCCGAATCATTGGTTCTGTAACGTGCAGCTGGTGTATTCTCCAACCAGCAGCATAGCTGTTGACTATGAAGAATTGACAACTGGGGAGTTGATAAGGAAAGAAACATAATTCTAGTGTACTGTGAAATACACTCCCTATTTAACACACACTTTGGGCCGTGTTGTGATCACATAAAATTTAGCATCTCTTTCTAGCTACTATTTCTCTTACTGCGCATTTTCATATTTCATGAGTAACACGGTTGCATAAAATAATTCTTGTTATAACTCGAAAACGACGTTCTAACGGTAAAACTGCCAGTGCCCTGCCAACAACGCACAGTTTTTTGTGCTTATAGTTACAACATGTGTAGGTTATTGGTAGTGAATATTGATAAACCTATTGTATTCTCACTGACTGCACTAAACATAAAATAGCTGCACAACACCATCGCCGAGTATAAACTGAAAGTTCTCACTGTGACGTGAAAGATTTTAAACAAGAAACTCATCTCCGAATTCTGAGGGTTTGTAGCCCTATGAGGTCCTTTTGACGCATGTGCGGACCACCGTAAAATAACCGAAAGCGCAACGGCTCACAAACGGAGAGGAAGTATGAAAGGACAAAGTTCTTTTTTATGCGCCTGCAAACGGTTTCAAGGGGAAAGTTTTGTACCCTAAAAACTTCCGGCCACCTCATTTACCAGCTGATAACGTTGAAACCGAAGGCACGTTTTGAATTTTTTTTGTCTAGGGTAAGGAAAGGCTTTGTTAAATCTCCTGATAAAAGGAACGTGCACAAAGTTCAAGAAAGATTTACATAGTTCTTGTGTAGCTCAAAAGAACATTTATTTAAATATTTTTCGCCAAATAAGGGAAAAAAGATGCAGAAAATGAGCGCGCTATTTTCTGAAGCTCTCTTGCTCACCGATGTGATTAACGCTCAATGGTGGACGAAACCAGATGTCATCAAGGGCCTGTGTTAGTAAAAAGTGAAAGGGTCGATAGCCCATTGCGCTGTTAAATACTTTACGATGAACATTTACCAACTTGCCCAACTCTACATTCTGCTTCGTCATGTGCGAATGAAGGCGAGAAATGACTCTATGGCGCCTTATCTCCTCCTAGTGCTAATTATTGGAGGGTAGCATACTTCTAGCAGTTTCTATACACCAAGCCTTGTCCTTAAGATTATTTGTCACTCTAACGCCATTTCTAAACGAATGTTAGTCGACTTTTACGATAAATTGAAGTCCGTCATATCAAAATACTTATTAGGCTGCGCTTTCGTTACGGCCATTTGGGCTTGAGTAGTAATTTTTTCCCCAGCAGTGTTACCACCCTGCGTAAGAAGCGCCTAAGCTGAAAGTATTATGACAAATCCAGACCAGATTGTGGCCTGTTTTAATTGTAAAAAGGTTGCCTTTGAAGAAATTTTGGTGTCGGCGTCTGTTTCAGCATCGTTGTTTGTGAGCAAATAATCGTTATCGCATCCCTGATCTGAATACTGAAAAAAACCGCAAATATAGAAAATAATGAAAGAAATTCAGGCCCCGGCTTGCAGTCAGGATGGGAGCAGAACTGGTTCTTGAGAGTGAAAACAAAAGAAAACTGAGCCCAGCAAATGTCTGGAGCAAAGTGCGACACCTCAGCCCGAGCGAATGTATAAGGAGACATTAGGACAGATATGGAGACAAGTAAATAATAAAGGAAGTAAAAAATTGCAACATGGTCTTACTAGTCCAATGACGACACACTGATCTCCGAAAGCTACACGGCACCAGGAGTTCTTGGACGGCGGGCCGATTGGCGTGAGCTATATGCTGGTGCCTAGAAGATCGCGGACGAAACAACTGTTCAGCGCGGAATCGAACAAGCGACTCCAGAGTCGCAACCAAACCTAGGCCGTCTGCGTAGATAGCAGGTGTTCGACCACATAGTGTCGCTATTTCGTTAATCTACTTCCGAAACAAAACACAATAAGAATGTCTGTAGTAAAATCAGGCTCCTAAGTGCATGTGATATTTTGTTGCTGAAACACAGCATGGCGCCATGTTTGAAAACATATGAATCGCCCAATGAGTTAATATTTTTAAAGACCCACCCATCGAAAAGCACTCAGACAATTTTTATCATCATCAGCAGATGCAAAAGCGTCAGCTAGGCGAACAGCTGCGTCAATTTGCGTGTTGCCTTACGGATGTCTAATTGTCCCTTCGCTACGTTGTTAACACAATAATAATGATGTATTTAGTGCGCACTTAAAAGCTCTGCTGGCAGTAGGGCAACTATGACACTTTCAAAAAACAATGTTACGCGCCCAATTTCTCGTATCGTTCCGGCCTGTTTGAGGAGTGCATCGGGAACCAAAGCTAGGCTATAGCACTTGAGAGTGTGATGCGAACAAGGTACGATTACGCTATCACGTTCGACTTATGAAGGCTAAACCTAAAGGTTAGTCGTAATTTTATTTTTAGGTCTTAGATGCGGAAATGACTATAGTCACAGTCTTCATATCTGTCATTTCCGACCCCGTTCACTTCTTTTCTCCGTTTATGATATTTTCTGTGTGTTTTGCGACAAGAACATCTCTCTTCTCTGTCGTTGCCTTTGAGCATATCACGAATATATTCATGTTTTGTTTTTATGTCTCTCACATTGTATATGAAGCCACAAAATCAGCGTGTACGACATAAAGTCTTTCAACTTTTATGGCATTTGCTTTGAAAGCGTGCGTCGCGTTTAAAGAACAGACAACACGAAAACAGTTGTGGTCGCTCGAGCACCCGTATTCTTTGTGGCCAGCGTTTGTTAAGCTGTGCGAGACTGCAAACGCAAGAGTTAGCTGGTTGCCCCAGCTCTTTTAATATTTTAATTTATTGCTTCAGAATTTCGTGCTTAAGCCTTGATGAACACTGTGATTTTGTTTTGAATCTATGCTTGCAATGTAATACCAAGCCCTTTTATGCATTGACCTGCTTCAATACATACCAAACTACCACCTGAATACCCTTTGTGGAAGACCTATCACATGCTGCCGCTTATCAGCCACGCCCAACGACGAAGACAGTCCGCACAGCCGGCGCGGCGAGTTTGACCGCTGCTTGACCGAAGAAACTGAGGAATCATGAAATGACAAGGCATTTCAGTTCTACTAACGTGAAACGAGGGAGGGGAGAATGATGCATTGTTTTCAGTTACACGCACGCTGGGAATATTTATTGTTCGTAATAATAACAAAAAAAAACGTTTTTGGACCAAAGCCGAAAGTTGAATGCAATAGCAACACATAGAAACGGTGTAGGAAGTTAGGCTAGGATATTTAGGAACCATACAAAATGTAGTGAACATGGTCAATTGTGTTTTAAGTTGCAGCACTTCTCTCAAGCGCTGATGCGCGTTAATCCTCGGTCTGGGCACGTATGCGAGCCCGCCTTGCTTCAGCGCGAATAGCAATTCGTTAGAGCTGCTCCACAGGTGTTTGACAACGCAAAAGTATATATATATATATATATATATATATATATATATATATATATATATATATTATATATATATATATATATATATATATATATATATATGTATATATATATATATATATATATATATTGCAACACAACAATATATATATATTACTTTTCGTTAGAGCTGTTTTACAGGTGTTCGACAACGCGACAATATATATATATATATATATATATTGCAACACGACTATATATATATATATATATATATATATATATATATATATATATATATATATATATATATATATATATATATATATATTACTTTTCGTTAGAGCTGTTCTACAGGTGTTTGACGACGCGACAATATATATATATATATTGTGAGGAGGTTTATTAGCGTTAAAGTCGGCGACGAGACAGCGTGAACAACCGTCCAGCGATCGGCACAGCAACGAACCGAAGCACGAGCCGAGCGAGCCGGGCGTTGGCGATGCTGCTCGCTGCAGGCACATCTTCTTCTTCACAATCGCCCCCGCTGAAAAAGGAGCCATCCTGGCGACTTAAGAAGTTTCAGGCAGAGGCTCATGGTACGGTTTCAGTCGGGAAACATGGACGATGTCACGTGCACGCCGGCGCATGTCGTCCGATCGGGAAACTGGTTCAATTAGAAAATTAACCGGAGATGTGTTCTCCAAAACGGTGTAAGGCCCCTCGTATCGGGGGACAAGTTTCGAGGAGAGTCCCGGTGTTTGGTATGGGACGGCAAGCCACACAAGAGACCCTGGGGCATAGCTGGGATCCGGAAGAGAGGTGCTACGGGTTTCTTTCTGGCGTTGTTGCTCTTCCGAGGTGAACGCACGGGCGAGCTGGTGGCACTCTTCGGCTTGTCTAGCAGCATCGGAGATAGGTGGACACTCGGAAGCATCAGGACGGTAAGGAAGTAGGGTATCAATTGTATAGGAAGGCTCGCGTCCGTAAAGAAGAAAGAAAGGTGAGAATCCCGTGGTGGTTTGTATTGCGGTGTTATACGCGAACGTGATGTATGGGAGAACACGGTCCCAGTTGCTATGATCAGATGCCACGTACATTGAGAGCACATCACCTTGAGTGCGGTTGAACCGTTCCGTTAGTCCGTTAGTCTGCGGGTGGTATGCTGTTGTTTTCCGATGAATGACGTGGCATTCCGAAAGCAGAGTTTCGACGACCTTGGAAAGGAAAGCGCGGCCTCTGTCACTAAGGAGCTCTCGAGGTGCACCATGTCGAAGGATAAAGCGTTGCAAAGTGAAAGAGGCGACATCCTGAGCTGTAGCGCTCGGCAAAGCGGCTGCTTCGGCGTAGCGTGTCAGGTGGTCAACCGCCACTATAATCCACCGATTACCATCTGGTGTCAATGGAAGGGGACCGTAGAGGTCAACGCCGACGCGATCAAATGGCTTGGCAGGGCATGGAAGTGACTGCAATGCGCCAGTCGCACGTGGCAGTGTTGATTTACGTCGCTGGCAGTCAGGACAGCACTGCACGAATTTACGTACAAAATTGTACATGCCGCGCCAGTAGTAGCGATGGCGAAGGCGTTCATATGTTTTGAACACTCCGGCGTGGCCACATTGCGGATCGACGTGAAGGGAGGCATATACTTGCGATCGTAAAGTGCGTGGAATGACCAGCAACCACCGACGGCCATCGGGAGCGTAGTTGCGTCGATGAAGAAGTTGATAGCGGATGGCGAAATGGAAAGCTTGACGTCGGAGGGATCGAGATACTGGAAGGTTGGGCGTGCCAGATAAATATTCGATAAGAGAGGCGATCCACGGGTCACGGCGTTGTTCGGTGGCAATCGAGTCGAGATTTAGTGATGACAAGGTCTGGAGGCAAGTGTTTCCGCACGTCTGATCTGGTGGTAAAGGTGAGCGGGACAGAGCATCAGCGTCAGAGTGTTTGCGTCCGCAGCGGTATACGACGCGAATGTCGTACTCCTGGATGCGGAGTGCCCATCGCGCAAGGCGGCCAGAAGGGTCTTTCAACGTGGAGAGCCAGCAAAGCGCGTGGTGATCAGTTACTAGATCGAACGGGCGGCCGTATAAGTACGGCCGGAACTTTCCAAGCGCCCACACCAGAGCCAAACACTTTTTTTCTGTCACGCTGTAATTAGTTTCGGCTTTCGTCAGAGTGCGGCTAGCGTAGGCTACAACGTATTCTGAATAGCCGGGCTTTCGTTGAGCGAGGACCGCGCCTAGCCCGATGCCGCTGGCGTCGTTGTGCACTTCGGTAGGAGCCGTCGGGTCGAAGTGGCGAAGAATAGGTGGGGAAGTGAGCAGACGGCGCAGAGTAGTGAAGGCAACGTCACATGCAGGGGACCAGGAGGTGAGGTTCACGTCACCGCGAAGAGGCTGGGTTAACGGTGACATGATAGATGCAAAATTGCGAACAAAGCGCCGGAAATAGGAGCATAGGCCTACAAAACTGCGAAGTTCTTTCATGGTCGTCGGCTTGGGAAATTCTGCGACTGCTCGAAGTTTTGCTGGGTATGGTAATACGCCGTGCTTGGACACAATGTGGCCTAGGATGACGAGCTCGCGTGCAGCGAAGCGGCATTTTTTCAGGTTAAGCTGCAGACCAGCGTTGGTCAGACAACTCAAAACGTGCCTGAGAAGAAGGAGGTGCGTAGGAAAGTCATTGGAGAAAACCACGACATCGTCGAGGTAACAGAGGCACATATTCCATTTGAGGCCACGTAGCGTATTATCCATAAGACGTTCAAACGTGGCAGGCGCGTTACAAAGCCCAAAGGGCATGACGTTAAATTCATATAGTCCGTCTGGTGTAATAAATGCCGTTTTTTGGCGATCGATTTCTGCCATTGGGATCTGCCAGTAGCCAGACCGCAAATCTAGCGACGAGAAAAATTCCGCTCCGTGAAGGGTGTCAATGGCGTCATCAATGCGCGGCAAAGGATAGACGTCTTTGCGGGTTATCTTATTCAAACGACGATAGTCCACGCAAAATCGGATAGATCCGTCTTTCTTACGCACCAGGACGACGGGAGACGCCCAGGGACTGTGAGATGGTCGAATGACGTCTCTACGAAGCATATCTTCGACTTGATCGTTGATGACGCGGCGTTCTTCAGCGGAGACACGGTATGGTCTTTGACGCAGTGGCTGGTGTAGGCCGGTGTCAACATGATGTTTGACTTGTGATGTGCGGCCCAGTTGAGGTTGCGACACATCGAACGAACTCTTGAACTCATGCAGAAGATCCAGCAGGTCGGCATGTTCGGTGGGAGTGAGAGTGTCGGCGATGGCGCTGGAAAACGTATCATTGGACGACTCCCCGAGTGCCGACAGTGCTTTTGGGTGGTCGCAGTAGTCGTCCGGGACATCAAACAAAAACGAAGGGTCGAGATCCTGCACGCGGCCGAGACAATCCCCCGCAAGCAATGTGACAGGTGTGGAAAGCGGATTGCTTACGAACATGTTGCTTCTTCCGGCGGCAAGGTCAATTGTTGCGAAAGGCAGCGGCAAAGCTCGACGACATTTGAAGATATCGGAAGGCATAAAAAGAACTGTAGCGTCAGTGTAGGCGTTGCATGAAACGGGAACAAGGGCGAAATTTCCAGGCGGAATATCGGTATCTTCATGAACGAGCAACTTCGGCGGCTGATAAGGAGCGTCCAGTAATGGGACATCACACAAGGGTGAAAACTCAACTTCGGCGCGTGCGCAGTCTATGACGGCATTGTGGCGGGATAGGAAGTCTCACCCGAGGATGACGTCATGCGAACAGACAGGAAGAACAATAAACTCCACGATGTAAAGAATGCCTTCGATGGAGATTCTTGCAGTACAGGCTGCGAGAGGCGTTATTTGCTGTGCGCTTGCGGTGTGAAGCGACAGTCCGGAAAGCGGCGTCGTTACTTTGCGTAGTAAACGGCAGAGATTAGCGGCAATAACAGAAACAGCGGCGCCAGTGTCCACAAGGGCGAAAGTACAATAACCTTCAACAGTTACTGCGACCACGTTAGCAGGAGAGGAGCGAGGGCTTAGACAGTTCGAAAACGGGGCAGTTCTTGCCTCTTGAACTGCGTTGCTTAGTTTTCCTGGTCGGAGGGTCCGGGCCGGCGACGCATGAAGGAGGGCGATCACCGACAAGGAGAGGGTGTGCGTTGCGGCTGGAAGTCAAGGTGGTCAGTAGGCGCATAACGAGGTGGCGAGACGGGCCCGTATTGGACGAAGGGTTGGCTGCCGGGATGCGACGACCGGGCATAGTTGCCGAACGTCTGAGGTCGACGGTGGCAGTAGCGAGCAACGTGTCCGGGAGTGAAGCAAGCGTAGCAAATCGGTCGGTTATCGGGCGTCCTCCAGGGATTGGCGACTGGTGCTGCCGCCCAAGGTGCAGTATAAGCAGCCGGGTGTGCGGGCAGTGAGCGCGAGGTGTAGGGTGGTTGCGGGAGCCTACGTACAGCGTCTGCATATGTGAGCGGCACGGCTACGGGCTGCGTCTCTTGCGAAAAGGCGACAGGAGGAGCCACGGGCTGCGCTGCATACGTTAGGGGCGCGGCCACAGGCTGAACGGCTGGCGGATAGGCGACAGGAGTGCCTACCGGCTGTGCGCCACCCGGGCAGTGACCACGGCTAGGTAGAGGTGGCTCGTAGTGCGTAAGAGGAACAGCTTGTGCAACCTCTTCCCATATAGCAGTGCGAAGCGGGGCAGGTAGACGGGTGGTGGTCTCGTGAGTAAAGGGCACTAGGGAAAGTTGGCGGGCGACTTCCTCACGGACGAAGGCTCGGACTTGCTGAAGCAATGATGAATTGTCCGGCATAGAGTCGAAACTGGACAGCGACTCACCACCAGGCTGAGGCTGCCTAGTCAGAGTGCGTTGCTTTTACAACTCGTCATAGCTCTGACACAAGCTGACGACTTCAGAAACTGTGCTTGGATTCCTTGCCAAGAGCATTTGAAATGCGCCGTCGTCGATGCCCTTCAGGGTGTTTTTGACCTTGTGAGATTCGGGCATGGTGTCATTAACACGTCGAAAAAGGTCGACGACGTCCTCAATATAGCTGGTAAAGGTCTCGCCAGTCTGCTGAGAGCGGACGCGCAGGCGCTGTTCTGCCCTCTGCTTGCGGACAGCCGGCCGACCGAACACTTCAGCACATGACGTCTTCAAGACGCTCCATGTGGGGATGTTGTGTTTGTGGTTATTAAACCACAATTCAGCGACGCCAGTGAGATAAAATATCACGTGGCCCAGCTTGTCGGCTTCATCCCATTTATTGTTGGCGCTCACTAGTTCGTAGTGCTCGAGCCAGTCTTCGACGTCGGTCCCATCTGCACCGCTGAAGACCTTCGGCTCCCGTAGCGTAGGATGGCCAGGGCAGTTGAACTGGAGCGAAGGCGTCGATGTAGTGGCGTTGGCAGTCATGACTGGTGGTAGCGTGCGGCTTCGCAGCTCCAGGGTGTAGCGACGGGGATCAACAGCACCTTTCACCAAATGTAAGGAGGTTTATTAGCCGTTAAAGTCGGCGACGAGACAGCGTGAACAACCGTCCAGCGATCGGCACAGCAACGAACCGAAGCACGAGCCGAGCGAGCCGGGCGTCGGTGATGCTGCTCGCTGCAGGCACATCTTCTTCTTCACAATATATATATATATATATATGTATATATATATATATATATATATATATATATATATATTGCAACACGACAATATATATATATATATATATATTACTTTTTATTTATCATTACGTATATAAAAGCTTTCGATAAATTCAATAACGCATTACTGGTAAATATTGAAGTACTTTTAATTATAATCCTCAAGTACTCGCTTGGATTTGAGAATTTCTTTCCTGGCGTGTGCAGTGCGTTACACAACGGTTTCACTCGTCGTTGGCACCAGTTGGTTCCGGTGTACTCCAAGGGTGCTATTTGGCCCTCTGTTATTTTTGATTTATATATATATAGAGAGAAATAAATAAAAGTAAGAGACAAGGAAGTTAACCAAGACGAACTGGTTTGCTACCCTATACGGTGGTGGGGAAAATGGTCGGAAGGAAGATAGATATAATAAAATATGTAGCTGATAACATGTCTGCTCAAGGTTGTGTATTTGCAGATGAAAGAGTCATTTACAGAAAAGTAACCAGTGATTCATATGTAACATCATTACAAATTGATCGAGACATCGTAACACAGTGGTGCCACACGTGAAACACGGTGCGAAGTGTTGCTAAGTGCAAAATGATGAGCGTATACCTGCACAATATAACCCCTTCATCTTCTTTTTTATTGCGTCAAAGACTTGCCTTTAAGCCATAATATTTTTGTTAACTGTGTACTGTTAGGCCGGCGATGTGTAATAAGTAAAGTAGTGTCTTGTGGAATCTGTTTTCATGTTTTACTCTTTTAACAATATTTCATTGGAATCTACCGCTTCTCATCGCTACCCTGGTGTTCATATTTGTGGCAACCTATCATGGAAGCATCATGATTGATTGATTTGTGGGGTTTAACGTCCCAAAACCACCATATGATTATGAGAGACGCCGTAGTGGAGGGCTCCGGAAATTTTGACCACCTGGGGTTCTTTAACGTGCACCCAAATCTGAGCACACGGGCCTCGACATTTCCGCCTCCATCGGAAATGCAGCCGCCGCAGCCGGGATTTGAACCCGCGACCTGCGGGTCAGCGTGGAAGCATCATGTCCATCTCAAAAAAAGCAAGGGCGAAGCAGACTTAAGGTTATCTAAAAAGAAATCTCTATCTTGCCCCACTGTCACAAAAACTGCTTCATACCCCCGACTGTCATCCTCAGTTAGAATGTAGAATAAAAGTGTCTTCTCCTGTGGAGTGGAGAAAAACAAAAGTTTCATCATTCGGAGAGATGAAAAAATGCGTCAATGACCGGCGAAACGTTCTTTCAGCACCGTACACGCGGTTAATAGTGAAATTAGAAAGGACTCGACGAGTGCTCGATATCGAGCAAACGTGACAAGTGCACTGCGAGCAACTTGTCAGTGCGATCATGTGCAGCAGGTCGTCATTTTTGATGGCCTGCTGCCCACGAAGAATACGCCTCATCTC
The DNA here is from genome assembly GCF_013339725.1 of Rhipicephalus microplus. NCBI lineage: Eukaryota > Metazoa > Arthropoda > Arachnida > Ixodida > Ixodidae > Rhipicephalus > Rhipicephalus microplus. Next base: position 176,148,577 of record NC_051168.1, read on the forward strand.
TAGAATATGCTACAATACGCCTCATCTCAATGGCACTTACATAGCTCTACATTATTAAAAAGGTTTGTGGCAGTGCGAAATCATTGTGCTCAATTTACTGCTTGTAACTATAAACACAATGGCAGCGTATCCATAGCAACCTGTCGAAAGCAATTACGCATTTGTCTTTTCATCTAATGTGCTGCCACCCTGCACTTTGTTGTTTGTTCGTACACCCAGCTCTATTTCCCTCACTCCGACTTGAACATCATTATAAGATTCCTATCCGATATTTTTCAACCGCGACAGGCTGCAACTCATTTGTTGTCAGGACAGCAGGAAATTGGAACCACTTACCGGCCTTCATACCGAATGTAACTGATATTTCTTAAGTACTAATGGCAGCAACTTATTTTTTGCAAATTGGTACCACTTACCTACCTTCATACGTAATGTAACTGATACAACTGCATTTAAAATTGTCCTATCCAGCCTACTGTAGCGTTACACGTTTGTTTCTTCATTGCTTGGCACCATTTCGCTAGATCTTCTCTAACGTGCTTTACAAAAGTTTTGAACTTCTGCTTTCGTTTTAATGTTATTGTTATGTGTTACGCATTTTTCCTTCCCCTTCCTAATGTGTACACCCCAGCCCTTCTATATATATATATATATATATATATTTCGTATAGGAAAGAAGACGCACGTACGAAGTTATTTTATTTGACGTTTCGGCCGTGGGTCCGGCCTTCATCAGAATACAGTTTATGGCACGAGTGCTGTTTATATACATGTGCATATCAGTAAGATACAAATGTCGAAACCGACATGAAAGGCTATATATGGGCATATATATATATATGCAAGTCACACAATATAAAGAGTACCTAATCTACGAGTAAAAAGATATTGCTTCCATGCGCGAGCACGTTGTTTACAAATAAAAGATGAAACGCATAAAAGATAAAGCACATAACATGAAGAGTAGTCCGACCGGTAAAAGCAAGAGAAGAAAAAACTATAAAATACTAATAAAAATGGCAAAGACGTTACAAAGCTGCTACGTAATCAACGGATACAGACAATGTAGTGCGACTTGCTGAGCAAGGTTGAAAAAAGTTGGACAGGGTGATACAAGTTACGCAGATAAGCAACTAAGTTTTCCTACGTTTTCATTCAGACCAGATGCGACGGCGTTGAACTTATAGATGAGGAATGATTCACGGGCTTCTCTCTCATAATTTGTGCGGAAACCAGATTCTAGTAATGTGACTTGTAGGTTTTCAAAAGAGTGGCCAGGGAGGTGCACGTGTCTTGAAATGGGCAAGTGGGGCAAGGTGTTAGCATGAGATTTATGGTTGTTAAAACGCAGTCTAAAAGGCCCTTCTGTTTGACCAATGTACTGTATTTCACATAGCGCACATTCTATCATGTATATCACGTTCTTAGAATCGCAGTCAAGATTGCCTTTGATTTTTAAGGAAAAGTTGGAACCAGTACTGGTGACCTGTTGGCATGTGCGCATGTAAGGGCATACTTTGCATCGCGGTTTTTGGCAAGGATGGCACCCGATCGTGTCAGGACTGTTTGCTTTCGATGATGATGACGATGAGAGTATGTCTCGAATAGTTTTAGCTTTGCGATACACTGCTTTAGGTGGTTCGGTGAAAATGTTTCTTAAGCGTTCACTTTGCATTAGAATATTGTGGTGCTTTCTCAGCACATTCGAAACACGCGGAACTGACGCAGAATGGGTAAGGACTAAGTTCGTCTGCGGTGAGGGAGTCGAGTTTTTAGCAGCGCGCAACAGCGTTCTACGATTATGCATGTCGGCACGTTTTATTGCGTCATCAATTAATTGCGGCGGATATTTTTGTTTGACTAGAGCATCCTTTAGTGTTCTGCAATTTTTTTGAAACTCTGATTGCTCTGAGCAGATTCTTTTAAAGCGTAAGACCTGACTGTAAGGGATGCTAGTTTTGCAATGTTTCACGTGGCTACTGTCAAAGTGCAAATACTGTTGCCGGTCTGTAGGCTTCCTGTATAGAGCAGTAGATAGCTTATCATTTACAATTGAAATGCTTACATCAAGAAAACTAAGAGTTGATGTGGAATAGGTATGAGAAAATGATATTGATGGATGGGCATCATTAAAGTCAGATATGAAGGAAAGCAACTCCTGTTCACTATGCGGCCAAATAAGGAAAATGTCATCAATGTAACGTTTATAATAAAAAGGTTTCAAGCGCGGGTTTGCAAAAATTCACTTTCAAGCTGGCCCATGAATATATTGGCGTAGTTGGGTCCAATACGCGTACCCATTGACGTGCCGCTAACTTGAACATAGTGTTGCCCTTCAAATTGAAAGTTATTTAGCTCTAAAATGAGCCTGAGCAATACTGCTAATGTGTTGCTGTCGATAAATTTACCCGGTGATGCTGCTTCATAGGACCTGGCGACTGCCGCTATTCCGTCTACATGCGGAATGTTGGTGTATAAAGACGCTACGTCTAGCGTGACCAAAAAGGAACCTTGAGGAACACTCAGATCAATTATACCGGAAACAAAGTCGGTAGTGTCCCTTACGTAAGATGGAAGCGATGCTGGGATACTGCTGATCAGAGAATCGACATAGCTGGACAATTTTTCTGTGACAGTACCTATACCTGAAATAATGGGACGGCCGGGGTTGTTTATCTTGTGTATTTTAGGCAAAAGGTAAAAACGACCAGGAACAGGACTTAGGGGAATAAGAGAATGAATCGCATTGTCAGGCATCTTTTTGTTTTCCCGAAGCTCTAGCAAAGTGCTCTGGACAAGAGATTTAAATTGTTCAGTGGGGTCGTGATCCAGACGCTTGTAAAAACTCGTGTCTGTGAGCTGTCTTTGGGCCTCTGCTTCATAATCAGACTGGTTCATTACGACAACAGCCCCACCTTTGACTGCAGGCTTGATGACGATGTCATTGCGACAGGACAAGGCATTTAATGCTTTCATTTCACTGGTGGTTAGGTTACGGCGAAACGGCGTTTGCTTTCGATACGACTGTAGTACGTCTCGTTGTACAGCTTTGATATACATATCTAAGCATCTGTCTCGTTGTGAGGGAGGTACCCAACGTTTTCCAGAAGGTAATGCGTTGGTGGAACTATTTGTATTTTGCCGGTCATGAAAAAACTCGCGCAAGCGTAAGTTGCGGGCAAAATTATCCAAGTCTTTCAGTAATTGAAATTCACTGTGTCCGCCTGTGGCAGGACAGAAATTAAGACCACGGCACAGAACACTGCGCTCCTCAGCAGTTAGTACAATGTCCGAAATATTTACTATATTGTTCTGCTCCTTGACGATATGTTTGTTAATGGAAGGTGACAAAGAAGTATCGGGGTAAGCTTGTACCAGATTCGTTAGCAAAGGGACGTAATTGCATGCATTGTTCTGGCTAGGGCACCAAACACCGTCACGCGACATTTTCTTGACTTTCAATGCGTAAATTTCACGATGCTTTTTATATGCGAATGCCTCTAGTGCGGCGGATTCATTAGACGAGAGGTTTAAATTTGCTGACATTTGATTTTGTTGGTGCAAGATATTTTTGCTTGAAGAACGATAATGATCAAGGGTAACTCGGGTGAGTTGTAGTGAAGCATTTCTTAATATGTCGTCCCACCTATCTATATTTTGCTGAGACATGTTAGATAGGGCTGGTTTCACAATGATACGTAGACCCTTAGGTGCAACAGACGCCGTTAAGTAGGTGTTCAAAGTATCTACATGTAGGTCGTTGCGAACACGTTTTTCTACAACTTTTCGTAACCTTAAAAATTCTTTTGAACAGAGGCAAGAAGTGTTTTTACCGGGTGACAAAGTCTGTAGTCAATCAGCAGGTCCCTGTCGCACGGTTTGGGTATGGCTGCGAAGCTTGTAGCGGTGACCACTGGCTGAGGGATCTGGAGGGTCCTTTGCTGAATGCGAAGGTCCAATTGACGAACCTCTCGTAGCGGAGTCTGTCGGGCAACTTTTGGAAGAAACCTTGTTGCGATAGTCCTGCGTCACTCGTTCGTGGGGCGATGGTGGCTTCTGAGGGAAGCACAACTTCTTGTTTGGCCAGTCACCAGTGCTGTGTCAGACGACTCGCGCACAACGGTAGGCCTCCTTGCGTGATGCTGAGGGGGATCGGTGGGCACACTGTCCAACCAGGAGTGGGACCTAGCGCTGGATGGCTTGTAACAAATGTGCCGAATATGGCTCGCCATGAGCGAAACCCCTTCAAAATTAGGATGCAAGCCATCAGCGGCCAGTACGCGGTGCGAAGGCAACCATTCGAAGCCGTGATCCAGGAAAGATACCAGTCGAGAGCGGCGACACAAATTCTTTAGCAGAGCGTTGAAATAACACGCTTCTCGGTTGAAGCAACGCACGAAAGTTTCACTGGGGTGCCATCGTCGGCGGTTGCTGGTCCTTGGTAGGATGAGGGTGGCATAGATCAAGGTGACTTCGGGTCGTTCCTTGGCAATATGGTTGATAACCTTACAGTAGCTGTCGAAAGCTTTCTGTGCTGAGACTCGAAGTAGGTCGTTGGTACCTACGTGTAGGACGATTCTAGTGGTGTTCCGAGGCACAAAATCTAATAGAGCTGGCACGTCAGTGATTAAGGCACCACACTGGGACACAAATGCTGGAGTATCAGCCAGCGCTGGATCGAATACTGATGAATGTGCTTCGTCTGCGAGTCTCCTACGACAGTCATAGATGGTACATTCTTCGGGTACCTCCAGTAAATGTGCCTCGACGTGGTCTGCTCCGGAGCCATTGTTTCAGTATACCAAAAACAAAAGTGATGCTGGGTCCGGGAAATATTATTCGTATAGAAAAGAAGACGCACGTACGAAGTTATTTTATTTGACGTTTCGGCCGTGGGTCCGGCCTTCATCAGAATACAGTTTATGGCACGAGTGCTGTTTATATACATGTGCATATCAGTAAGATACAAATGTCGAAACCGACATGAAAGGCTATATATGGGCATATATATATATATGCAAGTCACACAATATAAAGAGTACCTAATCTACGAGTAAAAAGATATTGCTTCCATGCGCGAGCACGTTGTTTACAAATAAAAGATGAAACGCATAAAAGATAAAGCACATAACATGAAGAGTAGTCCGACCGGTAAAAGCAAGAGAAGAAAAAAACTATAAAATACTAATAAAAATGGCAAAGACGTTACAAAGCTGCTACGTAATCAACGGATACAGACAATGTAGTGCGACTTGCTGAGCAAGGTTGAAAAAAGTTGGACAGGGTGATACAAGTTACGCAGATAAGCAACTAAGTTTTCCTACGTTTTCATTCAGACCAGATGCGACGGCGTTGAACTTATAGATGAGGAATGATTCACGGGCTTCTCTCTCATAATTTGTGCGGAAACCAGATTCTAGTAATGTGACTTGTAGGTTTTCAAAAGAGTGGCCAGGGAGGTGCACGTGTCTTGAAATGGGCAAGTGGGGCAAGGTGTTAGCATGAGATTTATTGTTGTTAAAACGCAGTCTAAAAGGCCCTTCTGTTTGACCAATGTACTGTATTTCACATAGCGCACATTCTATCATGTATATCACGTTCTTAGAATCGCAGTCAAGATTGCCTTTGATTTTTAAGGAAAAGTTGGAACCAGTACTGGTGACCTGTTGGCATGTGCGCATGTAAGGGCATACTTTGCATCGCGGTTTTTGGCAAGGATGGCACCCGATCGTGTCAGGACTGTTTGCTTTCGATGATGATGACGATAAGAGTATGTCTCGAATAGTTTTAGCTTTGCGATACACTGCTTTAGGTGGTTCGGTGAAAATGTTTCTTAAGCGTTCACTTTGCATTAGAATATTGTGGTGCTTTCTCAGCACATTCGAAACACGCGGAACTGACGCAGAATGGGTAAGGACTAAGTTTGTCTGCGGTGAGGGAGTCGAGTTTTTAGCAGCGCGCAACAGCGTTCTACGATTATGCATGTCGGCACGTTTTATTGCGTCATCAATTAATTGCGGCGGATATATTTGTTTGACTAGAGCATCCTTTGGTGTTCTGCAATTTTTTTGAAACTCTGATTGCTCTGAGCACATTCTTTTAAAGCGTAAGACCTGACTGTAAGGGATGCTAGTTTTGCAATGTTTCACGTGGCTACTGTCAAAGTGCAAATACTGTTGCCGGTCTGTAGGCTTCCTGTATAGAGCAGTAGATAGCTTATCATCTACAATTGAAATGCTTACATCAAGAAAACTAAGAGTTGATGTGGAATAGGTATGAGAAAATGATATTGATGGATGGGCATCATTAATGATAATGATGCCCATCCTTGCTTTTACCGGTCAAATAAATAACTTCGTACGTGCGTCTTCTTTCCTATACGAATAATATTTCCCGGACCCAGCATCACTTTTGTTTTTGGTATATATATATATATATATACATAGTTATGCTCGCACTAATTGGCCCCCCTTCGCGAAAGAGGGTGGCAAGTTAGAAAGTGTTGAGACACCGTAAATATGGTTTCAGTTGAAAGGCGTGGGCGATCTCGGTGCTGCGGCGAAGACGATCAGGAGTTACACGATAGTTAACGTGAAATGTTCGTTTCAAGACAGTGTATGGACCGAGAATAGTAAATAAATTTTCGCAGAGACCAGCTGCATGAACCGGTGTCCACAAAAAGACTTAGTCGCCTGGGCGGAACAGAACAACGCAACGCTTCGCATCATTGTCAATTGTTCTCGTGTCCTGAATTGTAGCAGTGTTGGCACGGCCAATTTCATGGCAGTGGTGGAGTATTTCGAGGGAGATGAAGATGGAACGGAAGAATTGGACCAAAAGATGGTGTCCAGAACAAAATTTGAAGCACGGCCATACACGAGAAAAAATGGGCCGCAGTTTTTCGCATGCTGTATGGCGGTATTATATGCGAAAGTGATGAAATTAAGTGTCCCAGTTTTGCTGAACCTGTTGAACGTACACGGAGATCATGTCGGACGAAGTTTTGTGAAAACGTTTGGTCAGACCATTAGCTTCTGGATGACACGCTGACTTGTCTTGTGGATAGTGTTAGAGGCCTGGGAGACTTCAGCAACGACATGTGGAAGAAATGTCTTGCCACAGTCACTAAAAAGCACACGTGGGGTGCCATGTCATAAAATAATTGCGCGAAAGACAAAGACGGCGACTTCAAAAGTAGCACCAAACAGAAGGGATGCCGACTACGCGTAGCGAGTAAGGTGGTCTATGGCAATAACGATCTTACGGGGGACTGGCGGCCGTAAGTGCAAGAGGTTCATATAAGTCTATGCCCAAGAATTCAAAGGCAGTGGACGGACACGGCAGTGGTTGCATTGGGTCCGCGGGAAGAGGCGTGGTACGTTTTCAGTGCTGGCTTGACATGCAGAAAGCGACGTACTTGGCGACAGAAGAGGAGAGGAAAGGCCAAAAGCAGCGAATTTTGAGGCGGTCGTAAATCTTGTGGAATATTAATTGGCCAGTTGTCGCTTCCTCATGAAATATTTGTAAAATTTCCAGATGAAGTGAGTGAGTAATGACGGGAACTCTTTGGTTATCGAGAGGATGGTAAGTTTGCCGACAAAATGTTCCATCTTGCAGTTTGAAGCGGGTAAATTGCCGTCTCGGGTGTCTGTTTGGAGCACGCGATAAGCCAATGAGCCGATCGATGAATATGCGGCAGAAGGTATTGGGATATTGGAGCGAGGAGAGATGTGTGGACGAAAGCAGGTCCGCCGAAGCAACAAAGTCTTTGGAACTAGGCGCCATCTGCTTGGTCACTTGCGCGGTCTGTGACAAACAGCTAGAAACAAGTCCAACTTGCCATCTTGCTGCGACATAATGAGTTTGCACCTCATGCTAGCGAAAACACAATTCATGATCGATTATCAAATCGGTGACTGCAGTGTCAATAAGGGTTTCAACAAAAACATATTCCTTACAAAAAGGCAGTAGATTAGCTGGACGATGGAGAAGCTGTAATGTTTCCACAACAAACAATTTCCCCTCCAAAAACTGCACCTTCTGGTTCTCTGAGTGGCTGTCCAGAGAGATTGGCGCGGGACGCAGGGGTGATGACGTACGCCGAAACATTGACGGGTGACGGTGGCGAGATGAAGGTGAATGATGATGCCTGGCTTAAGACCGTGGAGGTGAGAGTGACCGACGGGAGGTGGACAGATATGGTGCGGGATGGTATTCATCGGGTCTCGGGGCAAAATCTCTTTCGTAAGCTGGATAATCACGTCGTTCATCCTGCTGATGGGGGCGGCAGAAACAGGACATATGACTCCTTATATACCGCAGTAGAAGCAGACGGGGCGCGGTGGACACCATGTAGAATAGTAAGATAACCTTAGCGCCTGCGCTGCCATCGCCGCCAAATGATCGTACACAACGTCCTCAGGCATGGTTGGAACTGGTGCAGGGGCCGTGATGCAACTTCTGCGTACGAAGGCGCACAAAAGAGTACAGGAGACGGAGGGTGGCGGCGATCGTCATCGATGCCAGCTCGTCGTTGATTATCTCACGCAGGTTGGCAGGAGGAGTGTGGACAGACGCAATGATTGGGCTGGCCGGAACAATACTGTGGAGTTCCTCTCTCACAACTGTGCAGATAAGGGCTCGCTCTTCATGCTCTCCAGTAAACCGAGCGTCGCAGGAGGCGTGTGGAAGGCGCATGGAATGAAGCGCGTGCCGGCATTGGTATGTCTTGATGACTTCCTGGGCTGTAGTTGGATTATGAAAACAAGCGAAATGAAGGCCAAAGAGTATCATTTCAGTATTATTTCAGTAAAGAGTATCGTTCCAGTAGGTGTCTGATGCGATGGGCCTCTGTCATGCCATTTTGGGCTCGACGACGGAGAGTTAGAACTTCTTCAATGTAGGACGTATATGATTAGTCGTCCGCCTAGATGCGGGTTGTGCGCTTCCGTTTCGCAATCGCACAGCATCCTGTAGACGTGCCAATTATCTCTTCAACATGTCTCGTGAATGATGGGCAACTGGAGAAGTCGCTTTCGCGGTTGTGCCCACCGAGATGAATTCATACCAACTGGCCCGATACAATTGATTGTTGTAGAACCAGGTTTAAGATACCTCATTGAGGTAAAAAGGAACGTAGCGCAGTTTGTGAGCCTCATCCCAATAATTACAAGCACTGGTTTGGTCATAACTGTCTATCCATTATACAACGTCTTCACCGCGATTGCCGGAAACTACCGGAGGGTATCGTAAGAGGTAATCACGGCGTAGTGAGGCCTAAGTGGCTAAGAATAAGTGGTTGCAGCAGCCGACGCGTTGCGTTTTGCCGTCGCTGTTGTTTAAGGGCACAATCGTCGACCAGAACGGAGCTACAGGGGTCACTGGTGGAGCAGGAGGACATGAGAACGAATGCATGCTCCACCACCTATGAGACGACGTTCGGTACGGCAGTAAACAGGTTGTACTGTCAATCCAGACGTACGATCAAAAAGCGGCCCAGCCCGCGTGACAGACGATGATGATTACTACAATGATTTTGTCATAAAGATAAAGATGAAGTATATAGTCAGCGCTCACAATATATTGTTACGATAAGGAGACTGACTCAAAGGGGCAGTCACCGATGTATTTACAGCCGGTTAGGCGAGCAGCGCCAGCCACACAGATTAGTTCGCGCCAGTCTATCTGCTTTGTCTTCTTCAGCCTCATGCACTGGCACGTAGCATGACGCCCGGCGGCGGAGGCACCATCCCGGTGCTTAAAAGCCGTTATCTGACGCATTATTGTAGGGCTTGATCCGCGAGACTTGTACGATATCACTGGGCCGCATAGTAGACGATGATGGGCAGATGGGGCTGATCTCGGAGGTGACAGGTGTTACTTGACTCAATATACGGTAGGGTCCCATGCAATGAGACAGAAGTTTTTCGGATAGGCCCAGCAGACGATGAGGGGACCAGAGTAAAACGAGTGTACCGGGAGTGAAATGTACGTCTCTATGTTCCGCATCGTACCGACGGCATTGGTTGGTTTGCGACGCCATCAGCCGAGAGCGAGCGAGCTGACGGGCATGATCGGCTCGCGCAATCGCGTCGCGGGCATACTCGCTGGTGGACTAGGTGTGAGCTGAGATGACTGTGTCCAGTGGTTAAGTCGGCTCTCTTCCGTACAATAAGTAGAACGGCGAAAAACCCGCTGTGTCGTGACGGGATGAATTTTACGCTAAAGTTGCGTCGGGTAAGGCAAGATCCCAGTCTCTTTGGTCGGGCGACACGTACATAGCAAGCATATTTGTTAAAAAGTGGTTAAATCGTTCTGTGAGGCCGTTTGTTTGAGGGCGGCAAGTGGTTGTCAGAGTGTGCTGCGTGGAACAAGAACGCAGAATGTCGGCGATGACTTGCGATAGAAATGTACGGCCACGGTCTGTGAAAAGCTGTCTCGGAGCGCCGTGAATCAGTATAACGTCCAGTAACAGGAAGTCAGCGACGTCGGTTGCACAGCTGATCGGCAGAGCTCGCGTAATGGCGTAGCGTGTAGCGTAGTCTGTAATAACGGCTATTCATTTGTTTCCCAATGTTGATGTGGGAAAAGGACCAAGCAGGTCTAACCCAACACGGTAAAATGGTTCCGCGGGTATGTCAATTGGTTGAAGATGGCAAGCGGGTAGCAGCGACGGTGTTTTACGACATTGGCATAGGTCACACGTGGCAACGTATCGGCGTACCGAACGGGCAAGGCCTGGCCAGAAAAAACGGCGCTGGACGCGCTGGTACGTGCGGGATGAGCCAAGGTGTCCAGCCGTAGGAGCGTCGTGAAGTTCGGTGAGAACACAGCGGCGCAAATGCTTAGGCACATCATTGAGAAGGTCGGGCCCGTCTGGACGGAAATTGCACACCCTTTTGAATGACAAAGTAGTGGACGGAAGCATCATTCGTGGAGGATTCCATACGGCTGATGATGTCAAGCAGCTCTGGATCATGCTTCTGTTCTTCCCCAATATTAAGGAAGTCGGACACTGACAAGATAGAGTTCTCCGTGGGCTCGTAAGTGTCCTCAGGATCGTCGACAGGGTACCGGGAGAGGCAATCATGGTGTAGGTGGCCAGATTCGTTGACCACCAAATAGGAAAACTCTTGAAGGCGCAAAGCACAGCGACCAAGGCGGCCTGATGGATCTTTCAGAGAGTTGAGCCAGCAGAGTGCATGGTGGTCGGTAACTACCGAAATTGGGAGTCTGTAGAGATAAGGCCGAAATTTTGCCACCACCCATACAAGAGCCAAGCACTGACGCTCTGTTATCGAATAGTTACGTTCAGGGGCGAATAGAAGGCAGCTGGCATATGCAATAACGCAATCATGGCCATGTTGTCTTTTAACCAGTTCTGCACCAATGCCATGCCCACTTGCATCTGTACGGATTTCCGTAGGGGCAGCGGAGTTGAAGTGTGCCAGAATCGGAGGGGTAGTGAGAAGAGCGACGACAGTCGGGAACGCAGAAGCCTCTTTGGAGCCCCATGAAAACGGAACTTCTTTCTTGAAGAGCTGCGTAAGTGGCCTCACTCTGTGCGCAAAATTTTTCACGAAGCGTCGGAAGTAGGAGCATAGTCCGATAAAGCTGCGTACATCGTTCGCAGATCGTGGTACAGGAAAGTTTTTGTCGGCGCTGATTTTTGCCGGGTCTGCTTGTACACCGTTGGCGTCTACTAAATAGCCAAGCACTGTGATTTGATGGCATCCAAAGTGACACTTTGACGATTTGAGCAGCAGGCCAGCGCGACGGAAGATTCCCAGAATGGCTGAGAGGCGCTTCATATGAGTTTCAAATGTTGGTGAAAAGACGATGACGTCGTCCAAGTAGCACAAACAACCATTTCAATCCTCTGAGCAGGGAGTCCATCATTCGTTCGAAGGTGGCTGGAGCGTTACAAAGGCCGAAGGGCATGACCTTGAACTATAGGCCATCGGGGGTGATGAATGCCGTCTTTTCACGGTCCATTTAATCTACCTCTATCTGCCAGTAGCCGAAACGAAGATCTATGGAGAAAAAATAGTGGAAGCCATAGAGGCAACCAAGCGCATCATCTATTCGTGGCAGAGGGTAGACGTCTTTTTTGGTAATTTTGTTTAGGTGTCAATAATCCACGCAGAAACGCCATGCACAGTCTTTCTTGTGGACTAGCACTAGAGGAGAAGCCAAAGGACCGCCGGATAGCTCAATGATGTCCTTGGCGAGCATTTTGCCGAGCTCACTTTGGATGATGTGACGCTCGGCCGCTGACACCCGATATGGACGCCTATGAATAGGATGCTCATTACCAGTGTTTACGCGGTGGCTCATACCAGCAGCTTTCTCCAACGGACGGCCGCTGGTGTCTAAAACGTCTATGTATGACAGCAGAACCCGTTGGAGCTCATCAGTCTGCTGCGGCGTTAAGTTGGAAGTGATCATCGAAGTAATAGCGCTGTCGGAGCAAGTGGCAGATTGATGTTGAGCGTGGGGGTCAGAAGGAGTGGCCATCGCGAAAACATCTACCGCGTTGTCTTCTAAGGTGCAGAGCAACGCCAAAGAGATCTCTTGTGGCAAAACTTGAGGTGTGAAGCTAAAGTTGACAGTTGGGAGGCAAGTATAATTTCCTGCGACGGACAGAATGGTGTGCGGTAATGTAATGCCACGGCTTATGAGGACATCGGTGATAGGGGTCAGAACATAGTCACCGTCGGGAGTTGGTGGTATTGAGACAAGCTGTATGTAGGTCAGTGTCTGTTGAGGGAGGCGCGTGTGTCGTATTGTGCAGAGGCGACTCGGCCGTTGTGCAAAAGGTTCTGTTGCGGGCAAGTGTAGACGGAGCGTACTGGTCGAACAGTATATGAGGGCAGAATGCGCGGACAGGAAGTCGAGGCCTAAGATTACGTCGTGCGGGCATTTATCAAGGACGGCGAAGAGGAAAACTGTGTGTCGATGCGCAATGCTCACAAGATCGGAGCACATTCCAACGATAGATGCTATTCCACCATCCGCTACACGGACGAATAGAGTGGTCGCAGGTGTAAGAACCTTCTTGAGCTTGCGGCGAAAATCACTCGTCATCGCTTAAAGTAGGGCGCCGGTGTCGAGAAGAGCAGTGACATGTACGCCGTCTACTTGTACGTCTATGAGGTTCCGTTTTGTCGGTATTGTCAAAAGAGAATTTTCGGTCAGTCTGAACGATGCAGCGCCACCTCCGGGGGCTGCAACGCTTAGTTTTCCGTCGGGGAACTTTGTGGAAAGGCGGGGAAAGATGGTCGGCGGGGCCGTGGAGAATGAGACTGGCAACGTTGGGGGAATGGAGAGCGGGAGTAGGGGTGTTCAGAAGCAGTATCCTGGGCAAAATGGTCACGGCTGGTCTCAATGCGATAGGCAGGACGTGCATAGAAGGGACGAGAGGACGGTTGAGCAGGAGGACCCCAGTGACTTCTGCAATGACGAGAAATGTGCCCGATTCTGTAAAAAAGCAGATCGGCTTCTCATCATGTGTTCGCCATGCGGATGGATTACGGAACGTTGAGAGAGAGCTGGTCGGGAATGGACGTGCAGCCGTGTATCGGGGCTGGTAGTCGGTGCGGGAAAGCGGTGAGATAAAGTGGATTCCCAAGCTGGCGATTTCCTGCCGGACGACTGCTTGAATGAGAGGCAACGTAATTGCCAGAGAGGGGGTCAGGGGACGTTGGTCCCACCTTAGCTGGAACAGCCGCTTCAAGCTCCTGCCTGACGATTCGCGTGAAGCTGTCACAGGTGTCTGCTGGATGATATGTTTCGAGACACGAGGACGTCGCAGTGGTGTTTGGGAGGCGGTGGAACTGATGAAAGATGCGTCTGCTTTTAGCTTGTTGGAACCGGCGGCATTCTTGAATGATCGCATCAACAGATGACACATTGTTGAATACCAACAAGTTGAACGCATCGTCGGCGATACCTTTTAGGATATGCGCGACTTTTTCTGGTTCGGACATATTTTTGTCAACTTGGCGGCATAGCGAAAGGACAGCCTGAATATAACCCATGTAGGGCTCCGTGGAAGATTGTGTGCGAGTCGACAACTCATTTTTCGCAGCTTTACTACGACCAGAAATGTTGCCAAAAAGCTCACGGATCTTTGCCTTGAAGCTTCCCAGCTTGTTATGTCATGCTCGTTGTTATCAAACCAAACACGAGGGGTTCCGTCGAGATAAAAGATGACGTTTGCGAGCATAATAGTGGGATCCCACCTCTAAGTGGTGCTGCCGCGTTCGTAGAGGCGTAGCAACTGGTCGACGTCGGAACCCTCGCTGCCCGAAAACACGCCGGGGTCTTTGAGCGCGGGAAGCGTCACGAAAGTTGTTGCGGGCGCTGGGTTGACAAGTCGGGCAGAAGGGCGAGCGACTGGAGGGGATGTAGCCGAGTCTTGAGTGGTCATGTTGTAAGCCGCGAGTGAGCGCCCGCCTCGGATTTCCGTGGCGAGGACGGGGATTGCACAACTCCACCAAACATGTTTCGAGAAGGAAACTGACTCAGAGGGGTAGTCACCGATGTATATACAGCCGGTTAGGTAAGCAGCGCAAGCAACACGGATTAGCTCGCGCCAATCTATCGGCTTTGTCTTCTTCAGTTCGATGCACTTGCACGTAGCAATATATATATATATATATATATACAATCTTCACTGACTCGTGCCAGATTCCCACAGCATTGGCCTAAGGGGTGATGTGGTGATGAAGAGTGTATACAGATGGGAAGATGAAGTGCATGAATAGTGTAAACACTGGCGGCGACACGCGACGGTGACAGCTCGAGTAACGTAAAAATATCACCATTACGTGATGAGGTCACCATGTGATCGGATCTCGAGGTCACCGATTGCCCTAATTTGTGACGAATAGCATATACTTGACGCCACAAAGCGTAAACCCACGTGACACATAGTCGCTTTTCAAAACCTCCGCAATTGATGAACCGACCACGAAGGTAGTGCAAAGCCACGACAGGTGCCTAAAGTTGTTGAGAGGGGTGGAAAAATCAATTTATTTACTTGTAGGATAAGGTAGCTTTCGCTTTCCTATCATAATAAGGAAATAGATAAAGAAACCATTTAGCTTGTCAATCCAACGCATCCAAACAATAATTCAGGTACCTGCAGCCAATACCGTAGACGCTGAGCATGGGATCGGCGATCAAGTTGTCATGCGGGAACGTTCTCAAATGATAACGCATGAGACAAAACGCAGCGTCGCTTTCATTCAGCGCAAGGTCCGCAACATTAGTCGGCGGAAAAAGGCGCGGAACCTCAGTACGTCCCTTCTTCCACTTAACACCGCCGGCACGACGCAGTAGCAATAATTATCGTCGCGGATCTGCTTCTTGTACACTGTCGTCTTTCATGAGAGGGAACCCGTGAACTCGTGGCCTGCTCTCTGCGGCGGCCGCCTACAGCACCTTCAACCGACCGGAAAAGAAAACACGTTTGCTTTCAGCGTCATCTGTTGCCAAAATATAATAACGAGTTATATCCGGTAGACAAGCGCTTCTAGAGCACACTCCGTCTCGGCTCACGCCTGTAGTGCGTAGTCCACTGCCAACAAATCAAATGCTGAGCGCGACCACTGCGCCAGCTGCAGTGATCGCCCAATAACGCTCACCACGCGAGCCGTGAGGGTACGTAATCTACCAGCATTTGTATATCTGCCATGACTCGTTATCTTGCTTGGCCATAGATGACGCCTAAAGCAAATGTGCTGTCTTGACTTGTCGGTTGATGGTGCTGTAGGCAGCCGCTGCAGAGCACAGGCCACGCACTCGCGTGTTCCCTTTCATAAAAAATGACACTGTACGCCTGAGATTTAGCCTATGGCTTCTCGCTGGTTGTTATCTCCACAGCCTACTCTTCAAGCAGTTTCTTGCCCCATTGGCTCCGGTGTAGCCTGAGACCAGATTCCGTCGCGTACACCCGCCATTGCGGCACCGAATAGCAAGAGGAGCATGTTCAGCACTTTCTTAGGCAGCCAGTCATATTGCAATGAGTTTAGTTGTGTTCCCAATGTGAAAAAAATATTTGAATTCGTACGGACCGCAGTGCATGCAGGTAGAGCCTAAAGTCCGTTTACAAAGCACGCGGCCGCTCTCTTCGAGCAGCTCACGCCATCACTGAGACCACATTCCTGGCAAGACCGTCACGCCGATTTCGACACCGGCGTTTTGAGTAGTGACCCTCGAGACCAGTACTCATCAACAGTCGCGAAAGTTCCTTGAAGACAAGTGCTGACTGCCGTGGAATTTAGCTGCATAATATGGTATGCTGTGGCGTAATATACAAAAGAATGTCGTCATGTAGGCTACTGGTATTATAAAACATGCGCCACTGTTGAACATTTCTGTGCGTATATTTGTAAAAATATTCAGCGTAACTTCAAAGCAATTCACTCAATAAATAATTATACGACAGTGACCTTGTTTCTGCATGCTTCTCGGGACATCACAGCCCATTGCACGTGGGATCTGCCCAATGTTTCATTTGCTAACGCGTTAGCTAGATTTTAAACACACAAAAAAAGAAAAACTTGGTTCGTATAAGCACAAACCCAAACAAGACCAGCACTCGATCACGCAAAATTTACCAGCGACGTAGAGAAAGCGCTGACACTGATCGTGTTCGGAAGCAATAATGGCCGCAAGGCACACCACTGGAGGTGCGAGTGCTGCAATCACTGTGACATGAAGGGTTAATTCACGTGATCTCGCCTCGCACTCGCGAAGGAAGGCAGGTGGTTGGATGCGTTGCTTCTAACGGCGACTTTACAGTGTTTTTATTTTGAACCGCGTTAAGCGTTGTATTGCTCCGACTTCATTTGTGCGGACACCTGCAGACTACAAAATGCAAAACGTTGCAGTAAACGTTACCGGCAGCGCGTCACAGTGCACTACGTCATCATCATCATCATCATCATCATCATCATCATCATCAGCCTGACTACGTCCACTACAGGACAAAGGCCTCTCCCATGTTCCGCCAGTTAACCCGGTCCTGTGCTTGCTGTTGCCAATTTATATCCGCAAACTTCTTAATCTCATCTGCCCACCTAATCTTCTGTCTCACCCTAACCCGCTTCCCTTCTCTGGGATTCCAGTCAGTTACCCTTCATGACCAGCGGTTATCCTGTCTACGCGCTACATGCCCTGCCCGTGTCCATTTCTTTTTCTTGATTTCAGCTATGATATCCTTAACCCCCGTTTGTTCCCTAATCCATTCTGCTCTCTTCTTGTCTCCTAAGGTTACACCTACCATTTTTCTTTCCATTGCTCGCTGCGTCGTCCTCAATTTAAGTTGAACCCTCCTTGTACGTCTACAGGTTTCTGCTCCGTAGCTAAGCACCGGCAAGATACAGCTGTTATATACCTTCCTCTTGAGGGATAGTGGCAATCTACCTGTCATAAATTGAGAGTGCTTGCCGAGTGTGCTCCACCCCATTCTTATTCTTCTAGTTACTTCAAACTCGTGGTTCGGCTCTGCGGTTATTACCTGCCCTAAGTAGACATAGTCTTTTACAACTTCAAGTGCACTATTACCTATCTCGAAGCGCTGCTCCTTGCCGAGGTTGTTGTACATTACTTTCGTTTTCTGCAGATTAATTTTAAGACCCACCTTTCTGCTCTCCTTGTCTAACTTCGTAATCATGAGTTGCAATTCGTCCCCTGAGTTACTCAGCAATGCAATGTCATCGGCGAAGCGCAGGTTACTAAGGTATTCTCTATTGACTCTTATCCCTAACTGTTCCCATTCCAGGCTTCTGAAAACCTCCTGTAAGCACGCGGTAAATAGCATTGGGAAAATTGTGTCCCCCTGCCTTACACCCTTCTTGATTGGTGTTCTGTTGCTTTCTTTATGAAGCACTATGGTAGCAGTTGATCCCCTGTATATTTCTTCCAGAATGTTTATATATACTTCATCTACGCCCTGATTCCGCAGTGTTTGCATGACGGCTGATATTTCTACTGAATTAAACGCCTTCTCGTAATCTATGAAGGCAATGTATACTGGTTGGTTATACTCTGAGCATTTCTCTATTACCTGATTGATCGTATGAATGTGGTCAATTGTTGAGTAGCCTGTTCGAAATCCTGCTTGTTCTTTTGGTTGATTGAATTCTAATGTTTTCTTTACTCTGTTAGCAATAACCTTTGTAAATAGCTTGTATACTACAGAGAGCAAGCTGACCGGCCTGTAATTCTTCAAGTCCTTGTCATCTCCTTTCTTATGTATTGAGATGATGTTAGCGTTCTTCCAAGACTCTGGTACTCTTCCCATGAGGAGACACCTCGTAAACAGGGTGGCTAGTTTTTCTAACACAATCTGTCCCCCTTCTTTCAGAAGATCTGATGTTACCTGATCCTCACCAGCAGCTTTGCCTCTTTGCATGCTCTGCAAAGCTGTTCTGACTTCTTCTATCCTTACTGGTGGTGTGTAATCTGGGTTACTGCTAGTTCTTATAGTATTAAGGTCATGATTGTCTCAGCTACTGTACAGATCTCTGTAAAACTCCTCCGCTATTTTAACTATCCTATTCATATTGGTAGTTATTTTGCCTTCTTTGTCCCTTAGTGCATACATCCGACTTTTGCCTATCCCAAGTTTCCTCTTCAATGCTTTGACACTTCCTCCGTTTTTCAGAGCGTGTTCAATTCTCTCCATGTTATACCTTCTTACATCGCGTACCTTACGTCTATTATTCAACTTCGAAAGCTCTGCCAGTTTTATTTTGTCTGTTGTACTTGACACTTTCATGATTTGACGCTTCTTAATTAGGTTCTTCGTTTCCTGGGAAAGCTTGCCAGTGTGCTGTCTTACTACCTTGCTCCAACTTCCACTGCACACTCCGTAATGATACTCGTCAGATTATCATTCATTGTATCTACGCTAAGGTTGGTTTCCTCACTAAGAGCCAAGTATCTGTTCTGCAGCGACACTCTGAATTCCTGTACTTTCCCTCTCAGTGCTAGCTGATTGATTGGCTTCTTGCGTATCAGTTTCTGTCGTTCCTTCTTCAAGTCTAGGCGAATTCGAGACCGTACCATTCTATGGTCACTGCATCGTACCTTGCCAACCACTTCCACATCCTGCACGATTCCTGGGTGTGCGGTCATTATAAAGTCTATTTCGTTCTTATTTTCGCCATTAGGGCTCCTCCATGTCCACTGCACTACGTACGCGTTGCCTTTGTCGAGGCCGCTGGCGCTGCCACTGTCACCTCTCTCTTTCATGGTTGTTGTGGTTATTTTTTCGATCCTATAAGGTTAAAATGAGCACAGACCATGAATGTTCACATCAAAGCCGAGTGTTTCGGTTTTTGTACGGGAGCCTCGCTCACAATAAAAAGTGAATCTGCCAGCTGTTTGATTATGTATATTTGAAAATGTGTCTCCGAATTGTCAAAGGGTCAAGATGTAGCACATAAGTCCAGTTTATTTCCCGTTGTTTTTAGTATAACTATCCTATGCTGGCCCATTTAGTGGTCAGTTCCTTCTGCGTGTTCGGTCAACCCATTCGAGGAATCCATTTTTCTAAGATCATACATTTATGCTCTGGTCTAAGATAAAGTTTACTTCTCTCGCCAAGGTAATTTTACCGCAGTCTCTGCCACCATCGTCCACCCTTGGCGTCCGTCCGCATTGTGTACCCTACCACGCACGTTTCCATCCTTCAGAGGTGTAGCGGGCGGTAGCACACCAAGCTCGTGCGCCCCCCTCCCCTTCCGAAAATTTCCCTTGGTGTTTGGCACACAAAATAACCGTCGCTCACACTTCCTGCCCTGCCCCAGTTCTAATTAGGGTGGTGCTCACTCAGAAAAAAAGAAAATGTGCCAGGTGCGGAGCCAGGTGCGGAGCCATCGGGCACCGCACAGACACCTGCACCGAGACATGTTTACGCTGTGGCGGAGCTCACGCCAGCGTTGACTGAGGCCGCGAAGAAGTTGTATAGTATGGCAGCAGCGATGGATATTGACAAATTCCCCATACTTGACGCGGCACCCGCCACAGGCCAGACGCAAAGGCGAATGACCACCCTGCATGCGCCCGGCGAAGCGACTGAAGCGGAGCGACGCTGAAGAACGGCCGAAATCGCCCGTTCTCGAGGTGAAAAAACCGGCGCAGGCCATTGCGGCACCGCAGGCGCAGCAAGCAGGCAGCCTAGCAGTGAGCATGGTCTGCGACGAAAAGATGGATGAAAAAGGCAGCCATGCTGAACCTAGCCAACTACCATCGCAGAGTTAGAGAGGGCTGCAGACAGTGATGAGGGAGGGAAGTATGGTGAAAACGGCGCACGAAGCGCGAGCGGTGATGACGAAGCGGAGGAAGACGTCGCTAGCGCAGTAAGTTAGGCAACCGTGGAAGACTCCGGAGAGCGGCGCCGAGGGAGTGTCAGGCGACGGGAAGGATGACCACCCCGCGGCTTCAAGGGCAAGTCCGCGCCGGAAACCAGCCCCGCCGTGCGATGAACGTGGTGGGACGAGAAAGGAGTCGACGTGCCGTACGGCCACGACGCCCTGCAGACCGCGTATGAAAACAGCTTCAGCAGCTCAGCCAAGCAGTAAAAGTCAGTGGGGGCGCTGGAAGAAGATGCACCGAAACACCCCGAATTTTTCATTTCCAGCCGACAGCAACCGCTGCTTGCGCCGGCGCAACACCAGGGTGGTGCCTCGAAGCAGCACACCTGAGAGGGAGCTCAATATGGTGACCAACATGGCGAAGCGGGAGTAAGGCCGAGTCGGGAAGACAAGACGGCGACAGCTGCTGTAGAAACTCAGAAACCGACAACACCGTCGTCAGGTGAGCATGAGCCCGGCGGGCTAGTTAATGACGAGCGTGCACCGACATCACCAGACTTTCCGTAGCACACTCAGCAGCAAATGCTCTCGATACCAGCAGGCGTCAGTCGAGAATGAAAGAGCCGGAGCCGCAACCCCGACACCGACCATGGTGAAACGCCCTCCAAGTAGACCAGGTTCTCGGGCCCGGGCGCGCACAAGGCTGGCGCCGGGCGCCCTAAACATATCGCCAGAAATGTTCGACGTGATGCCGTGGGTTTCCCAAAAGGCCGCACGTCGCGGAGCAAACACGAATAGGCGCCGTCATGACATCGGGCTGGAAGTTGGCAGCCGATGATATCGACACAGACAGTGACTTATTAAATAGGTGGGTTCTTTCTATGCTGCCACGCCGTTATGCGTTTCCGCGGCCAGACGTTCTTATCACCAAGGTGCCGAGGGCTTGAAATTTTCAGAATGACGATAGCACGCGAGTCCCAGTGACTCTGCAATAGTTTTCACGCGGTTCTTCATGAGGTTAAAAACGCTCAGCCCTGCGAAAATTATGTGTGAATAATTTGAGGACATTGTCGAAAAATAAGCCCCAAAAGCTTAGTGCACTAAGTAATGGCTGCGTGTTTTAGTTTAGTTTAGTGCTCATGCGTGGTTGTGTGTGAACATGCGGGACCCTAACCCTTTCCTTTTTTTTCTTTTTTAAAGACGATGGTCTTTATTGAGGACGCTCGAATAAAGTCACATGACCACTGCGCGAGGGGCAGTGGTCATGTGACTGTAGCTTCCATATCGGTCCTGTTTACTAATATCAGAAGTGTTCTTAACAAGTATAACTCTCTATCATCAGCGATCGACACATGCTCCGCTAAAATTATCGCGTTAACTGAAACTTGGCTCTGCGGGCAAGTGTGCGACTCCGAGATATTTTTAAACGCTCATCGCTTCTCACTTTTTCGTCGCGACCGTGGCACACAGAGAGGCGGTGGCGTACTTCTGGCTATTTCCAGCGATATCCCATCATCATCTGTACACGTTCATACTAATCTAGAAATTATATGGGCTGTGGTAACGCTTAGTCACCAGAATGTAGTCATCGGGGTATGCTACCGCCCACCCTCACCCTCGCCTACATTCAGTAGCGAACTTCAAGATGCCATAAACGTTGTTAGTACGCGTTTCCCTACATCGCCGTTGCTCTTGCTGGGTGATTTCAATTTTCCCAACATAACCTGGAATTCCCATTTCCCTTTAATATTTCCGCTTTCGTCCCAAGCTCGCGAATTTTTAGACGTTTGCTCGGTATTTTCCTTACAGCAAATGTGTACACAAGCAACCAGAATAGTAGCTCACGCTGCAAACACATTAGACTTAATTCTAACAAACAGTTCCGATATAATATCGCCCATAACGTACCTTCCAGGTCTTAGCGATCATTTGCTTCTACATTTTTCCATTAACTTAGCCCACCCGAAAACAAAGAAAAAGAAGAAAATCATTCGTGACTATAACAGAGGTGACTTTGAGGCAATCAACAATGACCTTTCTACCTTCACTGATCTTTTTCTTGACGGTTTTGACGATCGCAGTGTACAAACTAATTGGAATATGTTTTCAGATAAAATAATTCAACTCACTGAACAGTACATCCCACACCGCAGTGTAACCAACAACTCAAATGCACCCTGGTACAACAGCCATATCCGGCGTTTGTCAAACAGGAAAAAGCGTTTCTTTCGCGCCGCAAAACTTTCGCCTTCTAATGAACGTTGGGCTTTATATGCAACAGCGTTCTACGTTGTACATTCAAGCCCTTCGAGATGCAAAAAAACATTTTCATTCCCATGTACTACCTTCCATGTTAACCACAAATGTTAAGAAATTCTGGCGAACTTTCAATCCCTCAACCGATGACGCTATCACACTGACCGATTCCTCTGGCGACCCCATTTCATCTGATATTTGTGCCTCAGTTTTAACCGTACATTTGCTGAGAACTTTTCTGCCCATCCTGCTGTTAATAACCCCACAACAAACAGCCATACCTTTGAAAGTATGCCACCTATACTAATCAGTACACTTGGTGTTCTTGAGCTCATTGGTGGACTTAGCCTTCATTCAGCTCCCGGCTGTGATAATATTAGTAACAAGTTCTTGAAAAACACTTCGGCCTACGCTGCGTTAATCTTAACTAAACTTTTTCAACAGTCTCTTGATCAGTCCATTCTTCCAAATGAGTGGAAAATTGGGAAGGTCATTCTAATTCACAAGTCTGGAAGCAAGACATCTCCACTTAACTATCGCCCCATTTCCTTAACGAGCACATGTTGTAAAATGTTTGAGCATATTATTTTCACTAACCTTGTCGGTTTTCTAGAATCCAACTCTTTTTTCTGTTCAGCACAACACGGTTTTAGAAAACATTACTCATGTGAAACTCAGCTAATAACCTTTACTCATGCGCTACATCAAGTACTAGATCGATCATCGATCATTGACTGCATATTTTTAGATTTTTCTAAGGCATTCGACAAGGTTTGTCATAAATTGCTACTGCTTAAACTAAACACGCTTAATATTGGTATTAATTTACTGAAATGGATTGAGTGCTTCCATTTAAACCGCTCACAATTTGTTTCTTTTAATGGCTTTAACTCAGAGTTTACAGATGTCTATTCGGGAGTTCCTCAAGGTTCAGTCCTTGGGCCTTTATTATTCCTAATTATATTAATGATCTTCCTTCCGTTGTTAACTCTAATATTCTCCTATTCGCGGATGACTGTGTTGTTTTAGAGAGATAACGAACTCTAATGATGTTGCCTCACTTCAGTCTGATCTTGGCGCAATCGCAGACTGGTGCAGTGAATGGCTAATGCAACTAAATATTAATAAATGTAAAGTCATGCGTGTTTCCAGAAAATCTTCCCGTCCACCACCATACCACATTGATAACATTCATTTAGAATCAGTAACTTCATATAAATACCTCGGTGTTTACATTACTGCAAACCTAAACTGGTCTGCTCATATCGAGCACTTAATTAACAAAGCTAACCGCATGTTAGGCTATCTTCGTCGAAATTTTTATCACGTTCCTTCCTCCTTGAAACTCCTGCTCTATAAAACACTAATCCGATCGAAATTAGAGTATGCTACATCGGTGTGGGATCCCACCCATATCAACTTAATTACTGCTCTAGAGATGGTTCAGAACAACTCTGTACGTTACATTCGCGCTAATTACAGTCGCATCGCCAGCATAACTTCTATGAAATCAGACCTTTCCCTCCCATCATTATCACTGCGCAGAAAAGTGTCACGCATTGCCTTGTTTCATAAAATGTATCATCATCCTGATCTGCGCGATCGACTCATCCCTCAACCATCTTATGTATCCCATCGCACTGATCATCGTCACAAAGTTGGATTCGCTTCATGTAATACTGAGTACTTTTATCAATCATTTCTACCACGAACCTCTCGCGATTGGAATGGCCTTCCCGCTGACATTGTAAACATTAATAACTGTACACATTTTCGCAATTCTGTAGCTAATATTGTATACTCAGGCTCTTTCTAACTTATAGTGCGTCTCTATTGTACTTGCATATTTTGTTCCTCTTATTTTGTTACCTTTTTGTGCTTTTACCACTCCCCCTCTGTAATGCCTCTGGCCCTGAGGGGTATAATAAAATGAAATGAAATGAAATGAAATGAAAAAATTTTGGTAGGTTTGTAGGCTGATATGTCTGCTTGTCCGTCCTTGGCGGTACCTTGAACGGCACCAAACTGGTCCAACGATACTTTAAACGGTGGCCCCATCTTTAGCACCCACCAATATTGCTCAAGATTCAGCGTTGTTACTTGCGTGATTGTCAAATAAAAAAATTTTATTGCGCATGTCAGAGGCACCATAACAACATGCCATTAATTTGTATCTGCGTCTCTTACTAGAAAAGGCACACATATGTAGTTATGAGGACTGCAGCGTTTATCACGTTGCGCTGACCAGACAACGCTTGCACGAAAAGGCTACTGTTTCCAACGTTTCGCTAAGACGACATGGTAGTGGAATCTCCCCGTGCCTTGCGTTCCACATCTTATCACCTCCGAGACGGGTGCCCAGGGCGCGCGCGCTTCGTTTTCCAAGATACCTCCCAGATTACGCTCACGTGTGACGTGACTTGATGCGCTCGTTCGCCTCTGCTGCACGCTCGAGGTACTCCAACGCAGCGCCTCCAGTATACTATTCACCAATTTTTTTTTGCGCAGAACATCAAATGAACGTTTGTTCACTCTCTCCAAACGCAAGACTATCGTCTTTGGACGACATTTGCAGTGTAAGATGTAGATAAGGGGCAACTTTTCTGAAAGAATTCCTAATGGTAAACACGTCGTAGAACTGTTCCTTAATGTTCCCGCCGTGAGCGTGTCATTACTTTTTTGGTTTCTTACCGGCAAAGAGTTAGTTTGCATGGTGTTTTTGCATTTGTCTCAAACTGTGGAATGTGTTTATTGCATTCTGATACTTATTGCCATTGCAAATGGTTATAACTAGTCATCTGGGAGCATGAAGAGCTACATGCGCTCACCCTTCTGAAAAGTGTGGGCTGTGAATGCATAGCTGAGCAATGCCGCCACAAAGTTATCTGTCAGAATCGTCACTGCTATACTAACACAATACCAAGTAACATGAAGATTGGGCCTAATCCGGATTTTTTTAATGTAACGATATGTCCCAGACAGGTCATTTCTCAGCCGCGCACAGAGAACAAATTAATGATCTTATTCTGTGTTATGCGAAGGCGCAACTACCATGTGTATCCTATGTCTTATGCGCCGGACCAGTCACCTGCTTTTTAGGTGGTGACGTGAGCCAGTTGGCCGAGTCTGCTGCGCACAAGTTCAGTTTGCGTTTCACTGGCAAAGCTTCATTTTGATTACTTCACTGCACTACAAGATTAGCGTCATGGTGGCAGAGGTAAAGTGGATGAGTTCGCAACACTTGGCATGTGATGCAGGTTCTTTTTTTCTCTTTTCTTTCTGCCTTGAAGGATTGATTGATATTTGAGGTTTAACGTTCCAAAACCGCCATACGATTATGAGAGACGCCGTAGTGGAGGGCTCCAGAAATTTGGACCACCTGGGGTTCTTCAACGTTCACCCAAATCTGAGTACACGGGTCTACAACATTTGCGCCTTCATCGGAAATGCAGCAGCCGCAGCCGGGATTGATACCGCAACCTGCAGGTCAGCAGCTGAGTGCCTTAGCCACTAGACCACCGCGGTGTGGCTGCCTCGAGGGAGCCAAGCGATAGGGATGTGTTAGCGCACTTATGTCTTTGTGCTCATAGTCCATGTAGCGCAGCGGCACACATGTCCATACACACGTGTGCCCTATGCGTCATGTCTTCCTTTTTTATTTTTGCTGTCCTTACGAATAATTCAACAGGAACGTGTGCAGCGCCCTATTTTATCGCGCTCTTTTGTGATAAATTGTTTTCGAAAGAAAAAGGCGGCTTCAATGAAGGCTTTCACAACAAACATCATCTCTGTTAGGGCACAGACAAGCCGTTTTTAGGAATAGTGCTCGCCTTAGCTACATTTTTCGTACGACGATTTCTAAACAGTTAAAACCTCCGTGTCATCAAGATCATTCGTTTTGATGTATGGGCCACATTTATTACGGTGTATTCACTTATATATCCTCAGGCAAACAGTTATAAAATTAACCCTCCAAATTGGTAACGTTTTGTTGTAATTTGTTGCAGACCAGGTGGGAGGAGTCAACTAAAATGGCTACAACGACGACGGTACAGTGAGGAGTGCTAGTGATTTCGTAGCAAGTGTTTGCTTGATTTCAGCCAATCAGCTATGGGCTTCTGGTGGGCCACAATTCGGCCACACGTGAGAACTACGTCGCGAAATGATTCATGGCTGAGAATGAGCCGAAGCAGCGGCATACGGAAGACAGCGGGCCGAAGCATCGGACGCTGGCGCCCCAGGTTTTAGCCAGAGAACGTGGCTATCCACGCAACTTCCGTCCAACTACCAGCTGGAGCAACATCCCCAGCACGAGTCCTGAATTTCGGGGCGTGGCCTGGCCAGCTGTTTTGTTTCATTGCGAGGGCATCGCGAATCTCGGCGTGGCGTTTTCGCGGCCAGCCGTTCGGCCCAGTGACGGACGAGGCCTGGCTAATGGTGACGGCTGTGTCTCGACACGAGCTCTTCACTCGGCGAGCTGACCATTCCCTGCCTGAATCATTGCATCTCCAATGCGGGGTGACTGTTCCGTAGTCGCACCCACGCCGTCAGGTGTCATCGTCACACATGGAGACGCACCCTGCTTCACATCGCCTGTCCTCGCCTTCGGCATCACAGCGTCCCTGGTACCGATCCTTTTGCACTATGAGGTTCCTGAACTTTAGATATTTTGTGAGCTCACGTTAGTTTTTCTTGTTCAGCTTAATTGATGTGTTCACATTGTAACTAAGTGTTTACTTTAGCTATATTTCCGTTCTGCAATAACGTGGTGTGGATCATTTACCACGTCGTCGTTTTCTCAGTCAACTTTCTCTTCACACAGCACGCAAAACAAGCATGATGAGCGAAGCCCTTTATATTTTTATTTCACCAGGTCTTCGCAGTTCATCGGCGAACTTCTTTTTTTTATTCTATCTTCAGACAATGGTCATACATACATCAGAACACTATGAAATCACACTAGGCTGCGCATATCATTTCACTGGTTTTTGCGAATATTTCTTGGTAAAAAGCGCAACTTGATGTGGCTGATCTTCAAGATAGAAGTATCAGGATTGTCGAAGTTGATGTTGATTGGCTGCTCCGGTGTGACATTATATTTCTGAAGCAGGAATGTGATAATAAGAAATATCTCCATTCTCGCGAACGTCTCCCCGGCGCAAGATCGGTGACCTGCAAAAAAAGGGGCACTTATGGTCACGAATTGATGTTGCAATTTATATATATTAATATATATATATATATATGCATATATATGAGATCTAACAGACAGTAATGCCAAGGATTGTGCAGGTGAAGTTATTAGAAGCAATTGAATGTAAATAAGAAGAAGGAAAAGTGGATGAAAAAGTGGAGCATCGAACGCGTTATTCGAAGGTCGTAGGTTCGATTGCTGCTCACGGCTGGTTATTTTTTCATCCACTTTTCTTTCTTCATATTTACATTCAATTGGTTCTAATAGCTTCCCCTGTACATTCCTTGGCTTTTTTGTCTGTTAGATCTCATTATTATTGTGTTAAAACACGCAAAAACGAGCCCTTAGGTATACACTTCTTTCCCTTTTATATATATATATATATATATATATATATATATATATATATATATATATATATATATATATTTGTATAAGGAAGAAGACGCACGTACGCCGTGATTTTATTGACTTTTCGGCCGTGGGTCCGCCCTTCATCATATTCTGATGAAGGCCGGACCCGCGGCCGAAACGTCAATAAAATCACTTCGTACGAGCGTTTCCTTCCTTATACGAATAATCTTACCCGGACCCATCACTTTCGTTTTTGGTATATATATATATATATACATATATATATATATATATACATATATATATATATATACATATATATATATATATATATATATACATATATATATATATCATCAGCCTGACTACCTCTACTGCAGGACAAAGGCCTCTCCCATGTTCCGCCAGTTAACCCGGTCCTGTGCTTGCTGCTGCCAATTTATACCCGCAAACTTCTTAATCTCGTCTGCCCACCTAACCTTCTGTCTCCTCCTAACCCGCTTCCCTTCTCTGGGAATCCAGTTAGTTACCCTTAATGACCAGCGGTTATCCTGTCTACGCGCTACATGCCAAGCCCATGTCCATTTCCTCTTCTTTATTTTAAATATGATGTCCTTAACCACCGTTTGTCCCCTAATCAACTCTGCTCTCTTCTTGTCTCTTAAGGTTACACCTACCATTTTTCTTTCCATTGCTCGCTGCGTCGTCCTCAATTTAAGCTGAACCCTCTTTGTAAGTCTCCAGGTTTCTGCTCCGTAGCTAAGTACCGGCAAGATACAGCTGTTATATACCTTTCTCTTGAAGGATAGTGGCAATCTACCTGTCATATTTGAGAGTGCTTGCGAATGTACTCCACCCCATTCTTATTCTTCTAGATATGCCAATCTCGTGGTTAGGCTCTGCGGTTATTACCCGCCCTAAGTACACATACTCTTTTACAACTTCAAGTGCACTATTACCTATCTCGAAGCGCTGCTCCTTTCCGAGGTTTTTGTACATTACTTTCGTTTTCTGCAGATTAATTTTAAGACCCACCTTTCTGCTCTCCTTGTCTAACTCCGTAATCATGAGTTGCAATTCGTCCCCGGAGTTACTCAGCAATGCAATATGTCATCGGCGAAGCGCAGGTTACTAAGAAATTCTCCATTAACACTTATCCCTAACTGTTCCCAGTCTAGGCTTCTGAAAACCTCCTGTAAGCACGCGGTAAATAGCATTGCGGAGATTGTGTCCCCCTGTCTTACACCCTTCTTGATTGGTATTCTGTTGCTTTTTTTATGAAGCACTATGGTAGAAGTTGATCCCCTGTAGATTTCTTCGAGAATGTTTATATATACTTCATCGACGCCCTGATTCCGCAGTTTCTGCATGACGGCTGATATTTCTACTGAATCAAACGCCTTCTCGTAATCTATGAAGGCTATGTATTGTGGTTGGTTACACTCTGAGCATTTCTCTATTACCTCATTGATAGTATGAATGTGGTCAATTGTTGAGTAGCCTGTTCGAAATCCTGCTTGTTCCTTTGGTTGATTGAATTTTAATGCTTTCTTTACTCTGTTAGCAATTACCTTTGTAAATAGCTTGTATACTACAGAGAGCAAGCTGATCGGCCTGTAATTCTTCAAGTCCTTGTCATCTCTTTCTTATGTATTAAGATGATGTTAGCGTTCTTCCAAGACTCTGGTACCCTTCCCCTCTGGAGACACCTCGTAAACAGGGTGGCTAGTTTTTCTAACACAATCTGTCCTTCATCTTTCAGCAGATCTGATGTTAACTGATCCTCACCAGCAGCTTTGCCTCTTTGCATTCTCTCCAAAACTTTTCTGACTTCTTCTATTATTACTGGTGGGGTGTCATCTAGGTTACTGCTAGTTCTTATAGTATTAAGGTCGTGGTTGTCTCGGCTACTGTACAGATCTCTGTAAAACTCCTCCGCTATTTTAACTATCCTATCCACATTGGAAGTTATTTTGCCTTCTTTGTCCCTTAGTGCATACATCCGACTTTTGCCTATCCCAAGTTTCCTCTTCACTGCTTTGACGCTTCCTCCGTTTCTTGGAGGAAGCGTCATATATATATATATATATATATATATATATATATATATATTATATATATATATATATTGTCACGAGCAAAACAAGACCTGAAGCAAGGAGTTGACCTGAACCAGAGCAACGAAAATGTTCTCTTCTTCCTCGCAGCCCAAAACGAGTATGAGCCACAGCGGCTCGTTCATCAGTGGCGGCATTACCCCCTCTCCCAAGAAGCATAGTCTTCGATGCTGTACAAGAAGGCAAAAAAAAGTAAATGAGCCTAAAATTATCATGCAAGGCAAAATAATGGCGTAAGGCGGAATAACGTACCTAATTGTGGAGCCAAGAGATAAATGAGAAATAAGAAAAATAGGAAATAATGTAAGGAAAAGACGAAACAAAAAGAAAGACGCGAAGTTACCAATAAAGTCAGTCACTCACTGGCGATTCACAGCGCGAAAAGTGTGGTTTGAGCCGTGAAACGCGAACAACTTCAGTTTGCGGGGTGAAACGGGAACGTCTCGAAGTGCCTTCTTGAAGAACCTTGTAATTGACGTCGCTGAAACGTCGTACGTCCTTGTAAGGACCGAAGTAGTGGCGAAGAAGCTTTTCTAAACGGCCACGTTGTCGGACAGGGGTCCACACCCAGACTTAATCCCCGGGCTTGAAAATAAATTCCCAGTGACAAAGATTGTAGCGGGGCGCGTCTGCGGTTTGGTGATGTTGAAGATGGTTTCGAGCCAATTGGCGGGCCTCTTCTGCACCCTGCGCGAATTTGGCGGCATCCGTGTGATACGTTCTTAAGTTGTCGGGCACGAGCATGGCGTCGAGCATCGTTGTGACCTCGCGACCGTGGACAAAGCGAAAAGGTGTGAAACCGGTACTTTCTTGAACAGCAGTGTTATACGCAAAAGTTATGTAGGGAAGTATGACGTCCCAGTTCTTGTGATCGAATGTCCACATACATTGACAGCATGTCTGCAAATGTCTTATTAAGTCGTTCAGTCAGCCCGTTTGCTTGCGGGTGATAAGCCGTTGTTTTACAATGTTCCGTGCCGCTTAATCGCAAGACTTCCTGCAGCATCTCTGCGTTGAAAGCTCTCCCACGATCAGTTATGATGACAGCTGGAGCACCATGACGTAAGACGATGCTGTTAACAAAATATTGGGTGACGTCTGCTGCGGTGGCTTTTGGAAGTGTCTTGGTTTCACAGTAGCGTGTTAAGTAGTCGGTAGCGACCACAATCCACCGGTTTCCAGACGAAGACGTGGGGAACGACCCCAGCAAGCCCATGCCAATATGATGAAAGGGGGCTTTTGGTGGGCCTGTTGGTTGCAGTAGTCCCACTGGTCGTAAAGGTGGAATCTTACGTCGCTGAAAGTCGCGGCATGTGCGAACGCAGTGCTTCAGAGTCTTTGCGAGACGTGGCCAGTAGTAGGAGCGTTAAATCTGCTGCAGCGTGTGCCTATAGCTGAGGTGTCCGGACGATGCCACATCATGACACGCACGTCAAGGTCACCACGAAGCCTAGTTGGCGCAACAAGCACTCCATTGCGGAAACAAAAGGAGGTAGCGAGCGTGGAAAGCTTCGAGGTGGGTGGGAATGGCGTCTTTCCAATTAGTCAATGAGCGGAATGAGCTCCGAGTCGTGACGCTGTTGCTCAGCCAAGCGGGTTGCTGATACGGCAGAATGAAAAGTGTTGTCGTCTTCTATGTCAGTGTTGGCATTTTCGACCGGTGCACGTGAGAGACAGCCGGCATCGGTGTGTTTTTGCCCAGATTTTTTTAATTAGCAATACTGCTAGCCCCAACATGGGGCCATAACAGAGTGGGTGTACATAGTACTACAAAATCAACAGTACAATACTGCAGTCAACACAGAACAAAGCACTTCAAACAACATAAAAAATGTTTCACGTGAAAAAAAAATAGCTAGTCAGATATAAACTTGTGGACGATGGTGACATCGAAATCTTGTAGCCGACCTGAGGGATCTTTGAGATTCGCGAGCCAACAAAGGGAATGGTGGTCGCTATCTACCCTGAATGGGCGGCCATACAAGTATGGGCGGAACTTTGTTATGGCCCAGACAACAGCGAGGCATTCCTTTTCGGTTGCAGAATAGTTTTAGATGCGGAGCATCTAATACTCGAGGCTTGTAGTGCGGCGCCATCCGCAAGCTTCCTCCTCCTTCTTCCACCATCTGTGCATCCCTTCCTTCTCTACACACCGCGCGCGCTTCACTCCTCCACCATCTGTGCACCCTTCCTCCTCTACACACCGCGTGCGCTTCTCCTCTTCACGAACATTCGCTAGCTGTATAATGTAGCGCGCATGCGCCGTCACGCTTCGAGAACATCGGCAGCTGACGCGCGCGCATGCGCCGTCGCGCTTCGAGAACATCGGCAGCTGACGCGCGCGCATGGGCCATCGCGCTTCTCCCCCTTCTCGAACATTCGACAGCTGACAGTGCATGCGCCGTCGCGCTGTATATATACTCAAGGTCGGCGCTCGCTCGCTCAGTTGCCGCTCGTCGGTTGGTTTGTACGGCGCGTCGACGTCCAAGGTCGCGGTGAAATGAATTCCAACGAATCCACAAACACAATGATCGACGTCCCTTCGACCAGCGCCGCCCTTTCGCATACGTGTGTACGTGTTCACTCATTTAACACCCTGCAACCACGTTAACCAATTTAGCCATCGACCCAAGTAAGTCGCAATTTAACACCCCATTTCACAACCACGTTAACCAATTTAGCCATCGACCCAAGTAAGTCGCACTTTAACACCCCGTTAACCAATTATATGCTCCGCGTCCTCCTCAGTGTTCCCCCGAGGGAAGCTGCGGGCAATTTTTTTTCTCCGCTGGGGATAACGTTCTGCTCGCATAAGCGATCACGCGTTCTACACCATTATGCCACTGAACCAATACCGCTCCTAGTCCAACGTTGCTGG
The DNA here is from genome assembly GCF_013339725.1 of Rhipicephalus microplus. Lineage (NCBI taxonomy): Eukaryota > Metazoa > Arthropoda > Arachnida > Ixodida > Ixodidae > Rhipicephalus > Rhipicephalus microplus. Next base: position 176,181,706 of record NC_051168.1, read on the forward strand.
CGTCGGTGTGTAATTCCGTGTCAGCGCTTTCGTCAACATGACCCAGTACAGGCGGAGTCTGCAGGAGGTTTCGGAGAGTGTCAAATGCATGACACTGATCGGGACCCCAAACAAACGAGGCACCGTCTTTCGTAAGCTTGTTGAGGGGTTCAGCAATCTTCGAAACGTTTTTTACAAAGCGCCTGTAATACGCACACAGCCCCAGAAATCGGCGTAGGTCGCGCTTATTTGTGGGCACGGGAAAAGTGGCAACAGCGCGGGTTTTCTCCGGATCTGGGCGGATGCCGGCATGGCTCACAAAGTAACCAAAGAACTTCAGTACTTCATATACATAATGACATTTCTCGGGTTTGAGAGAAAGCCCCGCTGTTCTGATTGCCTGAAGTACTGCATGAAGGCGTTGGACGTGTTGTTCAAACGTGCCTCTAAAGACCACGACGTCATCAAGGTAAACAAGACATGATTGCCATTTGAGCCCCGTGAGAAAAGTATCCATCATTCTTTGGAAAGTAGCTGGCGCTGAGCATAGACCAAAAGGCAACACTTTAAACTTGTACAGGCCGTCGGGAGTAATAAACGCCGTCTTTTCGCAGTCGCGCTCATCCACTGCGATTTGCCAGTAGCCACTACGCAAATCCATGGACGAAAAATATTTAGCGTCGCGTATGCGGTCCAACGAGTCATCTATCCGGGGTAGAGGATAAACGTCCTTTTTGGTGACCTTCTTCAGTTTACGGTAATCGTCGCAAAAAACTCAACGTACCATCCTTGTTCTTTACTAGCACAACTGGCGAAGCCCAGGAACTGGTCGATGGCTAGATTGACGTCGTCCTGAAGCATCTGCTGAACCTGTTCACGTATAGAGGCTTGCTATTTTTGCGACACTCTATAGGCGTGCTGTCGGAAGGGTCTCTCGGTGGGTTCCGTGATGATACAATGCTGAGCAAATGGTTTCTGTTTAACCTTTGATGTATTGGCAAAGCAGTCTTGAAATGAGCTGAGTATACGAAACAGGCTTTCTCGTTGAGTCGAAGGTAGTCTGTCGTTTACGTCGAGAGTGCTCGCGAAGGCCTCGTCAGGGTGGCCATTCGATGAAAATGAAGCTAACTTGGACGAACAATCAGCATCGGCAAGTTCTTCACAATATGCAATTGCAGTGTGTCTCGTTAAGTGGCGATATTCTCGCTGAAGTTCGTGACCAGCAGGTGAACATGCGTATTGCTAGGCTGAATAATTCCTCGGGTAACAAAGATTTGTCGCGAAATAAGGAAAGACAAATTGGCCTCTGCAATTACCACCTCAGACACGTCCTGTCTCAATTCTACTTCGACAAAGACGCTGCTTCGAGGTGGGAGAGTCAGAGAATCGTCGGTAACACGGAGCGCTCTTTTCCAGAATTGTGTACTGTGAGTTGCAGCGCAAGAAGGATGCTCGAATGGCACAAGTAATTCATGCAGGTCGATGACGACGCCGTATTAACGAAGGAAGTTCCAATCCTAGAATGACTAGCTGAGAGCACACGCGCAACACGAGGAAAGAGCCCGCAAATGTCGAAGTACGTATACGAATGCGTGCCGTGCACATACCGGTAGGCATCACCAGATGGCCACCTGCTGTGCGCAACTGGGGTCCTTGCCATGGTGTGGTAACCTTCCTCAGTTCCGATGCCAGTGTGGCGCTGATTACGGAATAGTGGGCACCGGTGTCGACGAGAGCGTTGACAGCAGGATTGTCGACGAAGACGGCGATTTCGGCAGAAATGATCTTTCTGCTGTCGGAGAACACTGCAAAACTGGAATGGTCCTCATCTGGTCGTTGCGTCGAAGGAGGGTTTTTTACAGTTTGCCGGGCCACGACTTCACCCCCAAAAGTCGCTGTTCCTAGTTTCCCTTGCGGGCCCTCACTTGGTGACCGGCTCCTGAAAGGAGCGGAAGACGACGAGGGCAAAGTGGGTGATGTAGACCAGTAAGGCGACGGTGATCTTGACTGGAGGCGCTGAATAGTCGAAGGAGTTTACTGGCCCGTGAGATAGGCTTCGATTTCGTGGGGGCGCTCACCGTAGCGCGGGCATCGAGCATCAAGATGGAAGCCGTGGAGACCTAGTTGCCGGTATTGACAGTTCCCCTATACGTGACCCGCTTCACTGCAGTGATAGCAGAGCGGACTGTTAACCGAGGTGCGCCACGTGCTTACCTTGCTACCACTTTGTCTTGAGGTACATGGCAGATAGGTGGGTGTGCTCGGAAACCTTCAGCCGAGAGGCGGATTTGAAGCAGTGTCGTGGAATGAGCTGCATAGCATGGTACCTTGGCCGCATAGCAGGATCTGTAGCCGGTGGCGCAGAGGATCGCAATGCCGCTGCGTATGTAAGGACGGGGGCCTCGGGAATCGGTGGTGCGATCGGGGCCAGGGGTGTGACGGCCTGTCGGACTTCTTGTCTGATTACATCCACGAGGGCAGACACGGGTTGATGGGCTCCCACTACCTGAATCCGTTGCAATTCGTCCCGAACAATACTTCGAATGAAGTCTGCAAGGGCCAGTTTCTCGCTGTCAGAGCCGATAGAGCATGCGGTGGCCGGGATCTGGCGTTCGTATTGTGACGACCGCTGCTGCAGCGTACGTTCCATAGTGGTCGCCTCACTAATGAACTGGGCGACTGTCGACGGTGGATTGCGCACAAGCCCAGCGAAAAGCTGTTCTTTTACTCCGCGCATCCAATGCCGCGCCTTCTTTTCCTCGGGCATGACGGGGTCCACACGCTCGAAGAGCCGAAGCATGTCCTCGACAAACATGGATACTCATTGGTTCTGCCGCTTGTTTCGGCAGGATATGGCTTGTTCAGCCCTTTCCTTGCTCTCGGCGTTGCGATAAGCGTCACGGAGCTGACGGCTAAGCTCTTGCCAGGTTGCAAAGTCACCCTCGTGGTTCTCGTACCACGTCTTCGCAGAATCCTCCAAGAAAAAGTAAACTCGGCGCAGCTTGCGAACATCGTCCCATTCGTTGATACTGGCAACCCGATAAACGTGGTCGAGGCAGTCATCAACATCTTTGAATAATGCCGCATGAATTCGCGTGGTTTTCGTGTGGAAGAGGACGAAGAGGTTGGGATTGAGCCGCTTTTTAATGCCGCATGAATTCGCGTGGTTTTCGTGTGGAAGAGGACGAAGAGGTTGGGTTGGAGCAGCTTTTCCACTTCAAGCCAGCGAGGACGGTATCCATCATTCGCTGGAATGTTGCGGGAGCCGAACAGAGGCCGAAAGGAAGAACTCTGAATTCATAAAGCCCATCGGGAGTTACAAACGCTGTCTTCTCTCTGTCTCGCTCATCGACCTCTATCTGCCAATAGCCGCTCTTCAAATCTATCGATGAAAAATACTTCGCGTGTCGTAGCCTGTCGAGAGAATCATCAACCCGTGGAAGCGGGTAGACGTCTTTTTTGGTGACGCTATTGAGTTTCCTGTAGTCAACACAGAATCGCAGCGTTCCGTCTTTCTTCTTTACTAGAACGACTGGCGAGGACCACGGGCTGCTCGACGGTTGTATCACCCCGTCGTCAAGCATCTCCTTTACCTGCGTCTGTATAGTCTCGCGTTCTTTAGCCGAAACACGGTAAGGTTGCTGGCGGATTGGACGAACATCATCGTCGGTAATAATTCGGTGCTTTATGAGGGGTGTTTGACCGACTCTAGATGAAGAGGCGAAGCAAGATTTAAATTCCTTCAGCAGGGTATGCAGTGCGGCCTTCTTCTCGTCCGAAAGCTTCGAACTGACGTCGATGTGGTCCAGAAACTTATCTCCATCAACCATTTCCTCGGATGCGAAGCACTCGGTGACATCCGCTACACGGTCTCCGAAGGCCACGGTGGTGCCGCGGAAAAGATGTCGGTGCTCGAAGTTAAAATTTGTGACGAGTATCTGCGACCGTCCGTCACGCACACGCAGAATGCTTCGCACTGCACACACACCTTGAAGCAGTAAAAGGGATACGTTGCTCTCGGCGACCACGTCACCGTCTTGGAGGTCTTCACAGGTGACTTCTACGAAAGCAGTCGCTCGGGGAGGCAACGTCACGCTTTCGTCGGCAACACGCAGCGCAGGTCTACGACAGCTATCAGCGCCTCGATCGGTTGCAAGTTGCGTCGAGAAAGTCACCATTCGCTCGCGGAGATTTATGATCGCGCCATTCTCTCGAAGGAAGTCCATTCCAAGGATGAGCTGACGAGAACAGTCGCGTAGTACGAGGCAGGTTACCACAAACGTTGACTCGCGTATTTCCACTCTTGCGGTACAGCGACCCAATGGAGTAATAACGTGGCCTCCAGCAGTGCGAATACGCGTCCCATTCCAAGGTGTCATCACTTTCTTAAGACTGGTTGCCAATTTTCCGCTCATAATAGAATAATCTGCACCTGTGTCCACCAATGCGCTGACCTGAAGACCGTCTATCAGCACGGGAATGTCGAGTGAGACTCGGCCACTGGGTTCAGACGCACAATCCGGCATTTCTCTCGCACTGCACTCAGACGTCAATTCAATGTCTGCAGCGTTTTGTGGAAGCGTCGATAGGAGGTCTTCCGCACTTTTAGTCCCAGCGACCTCGCCCCCGAAGGTCGCTGCCTTCAGTTTTCCCGACGAGGGCTTGGGGAACGTCCCCGTGCCATCGTACTGAGACGTGGTCCAATAGCTGCGGGTCGTCGTGGAGATGGAGACCGCGATTGACGCCGTGGGAAAGGCAGACGTTGCTGCGCGAGGTAGTCCTCAATTTCTCTTGGCCTCTGACCAACTAGGGGACGAGGCGAATGAATAGAGAAACCGCGCAGTCCAAGTTGTCGGTATGGACATTCCCGGTAGATGTGACCGGCTTCACCGCAATGGAAGCAGAGGGGTCTTCTATCCGACGTACGCCAAATATCGGACTTCCGCGGAGGGGCACGGCGACCGTCGATGTCCAAACCAGCATGCGCAGATTGAATTGAAACTGGCGGCATCGTCTGGATTGGGACTGCAGGGCTTGAGACCGGCATGGAAGTGCGCAGAGCTTCGGCATATGTGCGGTTCCCAACATCAGTGGACGCAGGAGGTGGTTCTAGATTTGTAACCGTTGGTTGAGGGCGACGGCTGTGAAGCACCTGCTGGACCTCGTCCCGAATAATATTGGTGATGCTGCTTACCTCCGGCTGTCTCGCCCCGTGTAGTTTCGCGATTTCCTCGCGGACGACGGAGCGGACGATTTCGCGAATCCACTCAATGCTGTTGCTCCCGAAGCTGGCGGAAAATTCAGTAGGTGATGCAGAATTCACTTGCCGGTTGAGTAGGGCTGACCGCTGATGAAGTACCCTCTCCATCGTAGTGGCTTCGGTCAGGAATTCTGCTACACTCTTCGGAAACACTACACTACACTATCCATGGTACACTATCCATGGAACGGCTATGGTGTCTGTGGCACGTGAAAATCATGGGCTAGAAGAGAACCATGGGCTTCACTGGTTTAGACTGCCTGGCTTGTCATCGGAGTTGCCATCTTTCTGGGTGTCGATGACAAGGGACCAAATTCAGTGGGTAACCCACGCAGGCGGCGGCTGCTTCTTGCTTTGAGAGATGTAGCTGTCACCACGATGGCCGATACAGCAGAAGTACACGTACCCAGCACCTCCACCAGTAATGTCACGAGCAAAACAAGAGCTGCAGTCACAAGTTCACCTGAACCAGAGCAACGAAAATGTTCTCTGCTTCCTCGTAGCCCAAAATGAGTATCAGCCACAGCGGCTCGTTCATAAATGGTGGCAGTATATATATATATATTGAATTAACTTGAAGATAGCACATAAGAAAAGGATCGTATTTACTAACGTTTCGGCCGTGGCACGGCCTTCGTCACGGCCTTACTCTGACGAAGGCCGTGCCACGGCCGAAACGTTAGTAAATACGATCCTTTTCTTATGTGCTATCTTCAAGTTAATTCAATATAGAAAATACCCGGACCTGTCGTGCCTTCCCTTCAAGTTCTTATATATATATATACATATATATATATTGTAAACAATTGAGAATTAAAGTTGAATTTACCAGCCTCAATAGTATGCACTCGCATGGTACCTGTCGCACGGCACAAAAAAGTACACGCATCGACTCTGTAGTCCTGGCTGGGCTGACTTGGAATGTTTTCGCTAGGTGTAACGGCTATATATATATATATAATATTTGTGTGTGAAAAGAAATTTGGGGATGTAGGCTCCAGTGGAGCTGGCTACCCAGACATCACGATAGTCTTATAAAAATGATAGTCATGATAGAAAGTATAAAAGAAAAAAGCATTACAAGAAGCACCGAGTCTCTTACAACCTCTAGCATCTCGCAGAATCTTACAGCCTATGTCAAAAGCTTTATGCAGTCGCAAAAATAATTCTACTCCAGCCGTAAGCGAATCAGTCTTAATGGAGAGGAGTGTTTGTGAGGCATCAGGAATGCCTGCGGAGAGGCTGATACGAGTACAGGGAGGACGTCGAAGGAGAGATCCGGCAAAGAGCAAGCTTAGTGACGCTCAGGTAATTGCACGATAGAGCGGGTAGGTTACGAAAACAGGGTCTATGAAGTAGGTAGTCTTCTCAAAGGACGTGTGGACGAGGGAACAAAACCAAGAACTCGGACTAACACACGACAGTGGACCAGGTGACTGCGATAGCTTCCCACTGTCTCTGTGGACCATTGAAGCTTGAGGCCAAGTGAAGCAGGCAGCACCATCTCTTGACCTCTGGCAAGCACTCGGGGCAAAGCACGGACGTGACGCTGCTGAACTGCCTCCACACTGCTTCTCACCGAACCATCTTCAACTTCCGAACTGCGTCGCACTCCACTCCTCGGATCATCTCTCTGCCCCGTGGCCTCATGTCCGCAAGCGGCCTTGCTTTCTCTTCTATCACCTTCCAAATCTACCACCGTGGCGCATTCTTGCTAGTGCGTCAGAGTCTTCATCGTTGTCGTACACCATCACACACAGACCGGTGGACTGAAGATATTTTATGCTCAAATGATATCACATAGACCACATTTAATCCTTTCGTTTCATGGGAAACAAGAACAAAAGGCAACCTTTATGCGTGCAGTACTTTTGAGGACAAATGCACACACTTGTACAATATTGCTCCCTGAATGTTGGCACCTTATGTCCGTCAGGTTCTAAGGCTGGTAAAATACTGTGTGAAGCATTTACCATGTCGCAGCACATATATCATCGTAAAACCGTTGATGAGCGGAGTTTTAAATCCGCCTTCCCAAGTCCAACGGAGAAAACAGCGATAGGTTTGTCAACTGAATGTTCACGTTATAGCATCCGAAAACAGTCGAGTGGCATTGTTTTGGCACTTCGGAAAAATAAGAGAAGAACTATGTTCACTGAAGCGTGTCTGTGTACTGCTCTCTAAGAACACTTGTGCGCTGAGCGGAATATCTTATTAGCCCCGAGAACAAACACTGGCGTCGCTGCAGTCACGAGGGATTGATGTCACGGCAAGGACTAGTCTGCTCCGCCAGCGACGCATGCCAACAGTCGCTTCTTTCGAGCCTGCTGTGTACCCACTGTTCAGCGATACGGTGTTAATTTCTTCTCAATGTCGAGTAGTAAATCACTAAAGGTACAAAGTAACGGCATTTATTGCTGTTAAAGTTAACTAAGCTGCAGCAAATATGTATCCACTTTAAAAATGAAGGTGCAGGATAGCGATACATAAGTTGTTTTCACCACACACGTACTGTACCAAATTAATGCTAACAAAATATCTGTGCTAAATGGGTCTGAATTCATTACAACTATGGCCTATACTTGTGTCGAAGTATTCTTCGAAGTATTGGCATAGACTTATGTCAAAGCATATTTGTGTCGAAGTATTACAAACTAATTTAGGAAGTTCCCAGATTACTCACAGCAATGCGATTTATTCTGCAAGATATGTGTGACTCTGCAAATAATGTATCTCTTTAGAGGGAATTCCGCTTTGAAATGCAGGGTACTTCAGATAGATCTATCTTTCATGCCCAATCACTTATAATAGTGACGAAAACAAGTAACGCTGCAAACCATAGAGTGGTTTCCGAAATTTTTAAACGTCAGATCTCATCTACAAATTTCTTATCAACAGTCGTCAGAATTACGTAGTCGCGTACTCTAATTCACGTGAACAACTGAGTATATCTATCACCATGTCATAAACGGTAATGTTCACTCCACTTAGAAGCACTGCTGATAGCAATCATTCGAAACTACATGCCACAAGGGCGAAACGAAGTGTTTCGATGGCACACACCCTTGAAACGCCCTTTGCCTCCATGAAGGAACGATTGCTCTCGCACGTCAATTTCATATACCGATTATTGCTTTTTATGCGGTAAATAACTATAGCAACAATTTAGTTCACCAGGATCGCTATCTAAAATGAAACTTGCAAGCATGACAGCAAAATTGCTAGATTGTTGCACGTAGGCATTATCTGAAATCAGTAGCAGTTTCTACAACCAAAGTCAAATTATTTTTCTAGTGAAACAGAGCACCAAAATTATTCCAAGAGATATGAAGGTAAATAACGTGAATAAGTATCAGCCACAACGCACAAGAAAATTTAACGCGGCAGCTGCGGTGGTTTTCTCGGGCGAGCGCATTTGAAATATTTTGCGACACTCGATACTTACATAGTCTCCAGCCCCCAGAAAAAAAAAAACCGGTGCCAGCAGTTACTCCGACGCGCCCGATACAGATACCGATTGTGGGCGTCAAAGAATCACATATTTCCAAAGGAATGACCTGTTAACAACGCAACCCAAAATTTACGTACGCTGTCGTATACGTTTCATATGACATGAATGTAAGGAACACTGCAGAGTAATTGTGGTCACTGTGCATCTTTAACCAGCTTTACATGCATTGTTTTCCTGTTCGCCCCTGTCGGATGAAGCTGCTGTTGCCGAGAATTGAACCCATCTTGAACGTAAGCAGCGCGGCACCTTAACAAACCTCATCAAAGCGTGTACGCTGGAGAGCAGGAACCGTTGGTGATTCTACTAAAAAAAAGTGTTTAGTTTTTTGTTGTATTACCAGGACATTAATGATGCTGCTTTCATCATTCGGGTAAGCGCGAGAAGAGGAAAAAGTGAACGCCGGCAGCGCAACGACGTTCAAAGAGAGTGCGTGTTTGTATATGCGCGCCACAGCAAGATTTCAAGAGTCCGTGCCGTGAGGGTATTAAATTCTCCCACCAGGTGGCGCCACTCCGACTTCTCGGAACTGATAGTCTCAGCTAGAGTGTGCTCTACCACAGCGCAAGAAGGAATCGACCCGATTATTAGGCTTTTGAGACGCACTGAGGCAAAAGCGTCCAAATGGTGTTTTCCAGCAAGGGAAGTTTGGAAACACCTTGTCTTGCTTTGAAATCGTTTTAAGTACTCAAAGTTTAGCGGACGTATCCTCTCGGAGATTAAATTTCTTGTTAAAAGCATTAGTAGGCTCTACTAAATAAATTAGGCCATGCCAGTCCTCCACCTTCTTCAATCTCGGCTGCTGATTTGGTGCTTTGTTCAGTACAGTCTAACTTTCTATTGGTATCATCTCGCCCCGACACATCATGCCAGGACACATGAGACGGCTTTTTGTGTACTTGCAGGTAAACTCTCAGCCTTTTGCCCATCTGTCTCGTACATACTTGGTATGTACTGACATTCGAAATGTGGCCCTTATGCTCCATGAGCGACTTATTCGCATGGTCTCCCACAAGTCTTGTTCCTCTATTTATCCAATTTATTGCTACACAAGAATACGCTACCTTCATTTTGAAACCTTCTTTGAGGCATTCGCTGCCATCCTTCCTGGTCACCATTAGGATCTCCTCTATCAGGGCTATTCTGAGGTAATCATACTTGAGTAACGATGCCCATCTTCTGAGAGCTTCCACAACACATCTTCTCCTAAGGAAACTTCCCTTTCCTTCGTGTTTCAAGTGGCCTTCTTCCTCATCAAACTCCACAAAACACTTTCTAGTCTCTCGCATGTAAACTACAGGTGATGTATTGGCTAGTTTACCGTCAGGAAAGAAGTGCTTTGTTGCCGTCACTGTGAATAGCCGAGATGAAGCATCGAGATACTCTTGTTTCTCTTGAATCGCAGGCTTTGTAGTTTTCTAGCCTGTTTACACGCCCGATGGTGGACATGATGGCTGCGGCAGCTTCCCATTGGCTCCGTAGACCATTGAAGCTTGATGTCCAGCGAAGCAAGCCGTGCCGTCTCTTGACCTCTGCGAGGTACTCGGGGCAAACCACAACCTTGACGTTGGCAAACTGCCTCTCCACTGCTTCTCCCGGAACCCACCGCACATTCTGAACTGCGCAGCACTCCACACCTCGGGTCTTTTATTTGGCCCGTGGCGTTGTGTCCGAACGTGGTCCTCTTTTCTTTTCTATCACCTCCAAAGCTAACCACAGTGGCGCATTCTCACAAATGCGCCAGTGTCCTCATCGTTGCCTTCGCCACCGCACTCACAGGAAGACTGCAGATCTTTTGCGCTCATACCACATCACTGGAATAATGGGACAGATTGGTTAATGAGCCGATCGACATGGACAACACTGTGCAGTGTTGAACGTGGAACGGGCCTAACAACGTCGCACACTTTTTGCACCGGCTCATTTACAAGCCTTTCTACAGATATGCTTTCACCAAGGTACGCCCCATTCACTTCCTAACAAACTCCTATAGCATCATTCCCTTTGCGGATATGGCTTTGATTTTTTGGCTCTTTCGTCTCCATTTAGGTGATAATTTTGGTGCCAATTAAGTAGTGCGCTAATCCTGCGCCTCTATGTGATATAGTAATTCTGGTGTTTTTTCTTTAATTTCTTGTTCATTTTCATTTCTTGTTATGTTTATTTATCCCAAGGTGCATGGAAGACTAAATTACATATGCGCTTTTTCTACTATTGGCATATAAAGTTTAGACGCTTATACATGTGACCCGCATGTGGCATCAGCACAAAGATTCATCTGATCGGCATTTGGTGCAATCACTTTAACCGTGCACATACAAACTCTTGCCAAAGCGTGCCCTTCTTTTGTCAGCCTTTTTCAAGCCTTTTTCTGTTTAATCGTTTACTTCGGGTAAGCAAGCCTACCTACTTTCATATTATATATTATTAAGCTTGAACCATAGCACCATCGACAATTGCACATCTGCGTGACTGCTCTTGTGCTTGCTTCAAACGAACTCAATCTGGTGGGTTCGAGTCGCATCTTTAAAGCTAGCAGCACTAACAGGAGACATAAACAACGTGTGAACTTTATTGGGATGCTTGATTTGATGGTTATCATTGTATCCACCATTTTCCTTATCTTCGTATGTTGTCGCGGACACCTACGCACAAATGACTTTCACTACACCATTTCGTATGGAACGCACAAATTTTTTTCGTACATTCAGGTAACAACAAAACATGCTGTCCTTGTGTCTGCTATCTGCACTTCCCTTTGCTGCGCTCGGTTGCTCATCTACTGCGTCTGGTGTAATGAAAATGACTTACCGATGGAGAACGGTATTAAATGTTCCGGCTTATGCAAAAGTGTCATTCCATCCTCACTGAGGTAGCGTTCAGGGTGAAATTTCGTAGGATCTTTCCACAGAATAGGGTCATTGTGGACCGCCCAAATGTTCGGAATAACAATTGTGCCCTTCGGTATGTAGATGTCACCAACAACTACATCCTCCGCGCATCTGAAATTATAACAAGCAAGTTTGTAAGAACGTTGTTTTTTTCTTTTCCATCCACCACATACCCCATTCAGGGCAAACAACGCTTTGCTACCCTTTTTTATGGCTGAAATACATGACACCGAAATCGAGCATATTACCGCCACCTTAGCGCCGAAGTCGTTGCTACGGCGCTGTATCTGGCGTGCGTCAAGGTATGCATGAGCTATTTTGTCCAGTCCCATTATCAGCTCGTTTCTTATGACAAGATAGGTCGACAAGCTAGATATAATGGTAATCAGCCCTTCCTTAATTGTTGTGACACATATTAACTTTGAAATTTAAAATCGAATAGAAATTTTGTAATGTTAGCAATAGAACCAGTGATTCATACGACGAATCACCGACGAATCGTTTCACCAATATGTAAAGGCAGAGCACATGACTTTAAAGATTGACTGCAAGAGCCACAGCAGCGTGAGTAACCTTTCATCATCATCAGGAATATTAAAATAGCAAAACTAGCAGTTTAAGTAATTTTATGTTTTTCGCTTTATGCGGCCATGACCACCAATTTTTGCTCATAATCTGTGGGATGTGTTAAGTTCTTTGGTGTTTGCCTTTGGGTTGAGTATATTGGAGCAAAGTTGGTAAACAATGCAGCTTTTAAAAAGATTTCCCATCAACACATAAAAGGCTCAAAAGCTTAACGACATTGGCGCACTCACAAGCCGTGAAACAGCCATGACCTAACAAGCCGCTTACTTTGCGAGAGTCTGTATTCCGGCTTACGATATTGTTTTGTGGTAAACTACATGTGAAAAAGAGCTATTTCAGCTTTTCAATATTGACATTTCAAGAATAACGGTTTGCAACGGCTCCAGTTTGGGAAAAAGATGACGCTCCTCTTCATGAAGCTCAAGACATCTCACGTGTCTTGGCAAAACGGCTGTCGCCGGCGGTGCGTTAGGCTTAAGGCGGCCACGGTCTAGCGTTTAATTTGAAAATAAATATTCTTTTAGAGTCCATTTTTTGTATATGTGCAGGTTGAATAGAGCCTGTAATGTTGTGTTTCGGGATTAACCGACATTTAGTGATTGTCCATTGCTTGTTTGAGGTGACTAAGCTTCGTGTATGCTTCGAAGTGCACTATGTTTTCACTCAAAAACACAGAATTTCACTCTAGCCGTGTAACAGTAATTCTTTAAACATGAGAAGCAGTGCTAACAGCAAAGATCGCGACAACACTATCCTAAATGCCTCGAGCTGTCTCTATCTGCTAATATTACCATTTTGTAGGTCTTAGGTACTCTGACCCGTTTCCTGGCTAATGTAGTAAAATTGTTGCTTCGTATGCATATGCGCTTAGAAGAAGAAAAAAAAAACAAAACACGTGGATCAGCGTCATACTGTGAGACCTCAGCCCGAACTCAACGTAACTTGCTTATTACTACTAGGAAGAAATATGGGAAATCGAATATCGCCTGAATGCCTGAATAATGTAGCCAAATGTATAACTTACAACACGCAAAAATCGTGTTGGAGTTTCGGGACGTACCCCGAGGTAAATATTTTGATTTCGTTCATACTATTACCCGTCGCCAACCCGGCCAATATATCTCGAGAGACCACTTACCTTGGTTTAAAAAAAAAAGCTATGGGAGATCAGAAGGTGGCGGTCTAGCACAACATGTAAAAATGTTCAGGAGAATGTGACGACAACAAAAAGGCACACTCGCAAATTAGCCTTATTCTTCGCCGACTTTTTACAAAAGTTCGGCAGATCTCATGTACCCGGGAATCAACGTTATGCGAAGCATGCGTACGGAAGGTGACCGTGTTACAATTATTACAAATGTATTAGTATTTGTTACAAATATACCCTAAATATATGTACAAATGTTGAACACACAGGCATATGTTGAAGAGTTGCAGATGCTTATATAACCAGTTGTTTGCACTTGTGCAACAACATTAACTGGAACATGCGTATTAGCAACATCAGAAGCTGATATGAAGTGCTGATTCGCGCGAGGATGCTAGCCCTTGGCACTGCTACAGTTATGAACTTCAGCGCATGGCAACTAACCACAATTGACGCTAACCCAACGTGACGGCTGTATAAAATGAGTACATATGTAATGTTTAAAAAAGTGGGTGGTCAGCACTGAAACCACTACGGACGTTTCACGAAGATTAGCGCCTATTTGAAAAGTAGTTCTGAAACTTGGCGTAGCGCAGTGGTAAAATGCTTCATTGCCAAGCAGAATTCTTTGGTTCTATTCCAGCTGGGACCTTGAAATTTATTCTTTGCATTCGTCGGGTTGATCCTACCGATGTCCTGTATTTCTTAACGATTACGCGTTAAAATTGTCCATGTGTATTCTCGCCTTTCCTGAGTAGATACTAAGTGTCACTCACCTGTTGCACATGCCCGCATACCAGCGGCACATACCCACCCGTGGGTATGTGTCGCCGTCTGGCGCGAAGTGTTTGACGACGTATGCGACGGGATTCTGGCATCATTCAAGTCTTTACCAGCGAGTCATAATCGTCAAACCATCTTACCCCTCCCATGCTAATTTTGGTTCACGCCAAATTAAACGGGTGACCACGAGAGCATCCAAACGCAAGCGTCTAGATAGATACGCTCAAAGTCATCGAAGTTCGCTAACAAATGCTTCGCATTTATTATAACGTCAAGAAAATAGCACAATTTAGTGACAGCACTGACACATAGAAAAAAATTGGCAGCATATCTATGGAGTGAATGATGGAGAGTGGGGCGAAGCAGTACGTTCTTGCTTCCATCCGTCCATGCGTCCGTCTTTGTGACTGTCCATGCGTCCGTCTGCCCGTTCGTGCGTGTGTCTGTTCGTGCGTCCCTCCCTGCGTTCGTTCATGCATCCGCCCCTGCATTCGTTCATGCGTCCATCCATGCATCTGTCTGTGTGTCTGTTTGTCCATCTATTCAACAATCCAAGTACCACCATCTCGCATCTTTTCACCATAAATCACATAAAAGCACCGCCATCCAGCGGACATTCAAAGGACTAAAACGAGAGGTGGCACACGCAGACTTTCTTACGGCTTGCGCTTAGGGCCTACGTCCCCCCTTTAACCACCTCGAGTTCATGGTATATACTAGTTCAATGTATTCATGGTACTGTGGCCCAACCCTCGCTAAACCTTTTTAAATAAAGGAGGTTACGCCCAGCGAGTGTAACGAAGCAACCTTTTCCTTTCAGATAGCGCTCAATGTACATACCAATGGCTGCTAATGGAAAATGAGAGACAGGAGAATTGGGCTTTTACTTTCTTACGGCTTGCACGTCGTATCTACTTCCCACCTTTAACCAGCTCGAGTTCAATCATGGTATACACTAGTTCATTGTATTCATGGTACTGCGGCCCAACGCTCTCTAAACCTTCATAAAACCAAGGAGGTTACACTCAGCGAGTATAACGTAGCAACCCTTTCTTGTCAGATAGAGCTCACTGTACATGCCTATGAATGCTAATGGGGATTGCAACGTGTGCGTTAGCTAAAAGCCGAATTCTCCTGTCTCTCATTCCCCATTGGCAGCCATCGGCATGTACATTGAGTGCTATTTTTATTGTTCAACCACGCACAGAATAAATCTCTTACCAGCACCACATAGGAGGTCAAAATATTACACTTGTAACATACTATAATAACAACGAGGGACGAACGGGTGCCGCTATAAGGAGCCTCGCCCCTCAATCCCGGTGTAATTGTGGGAGCAGACAATACCACCTTATGGGGCCATTCTCGCTTTTCTAGGACCAAGTAATGTACTTTGCCTGACTGGCTGGTGAACTTAAGTCTTGTGAAACTCGCACCTATCTCGCGGCAACATCCAGTAGAACACGTGCTGCACGTCAGAAATACGTGTGGCATAATCGAACTAGAGTTACTGTATATATTACCTTTAGGTAGCAGCGTTGCGCCAAGGTATGTCATCTTTCGGTTCAAAAGTCTTGCCAGAAAGCCACTCCCCACCCGCGTAAGAACAGCGCTTCGCGCTGCAGAGTATACTACACTCGGCGACAATTTTCTGTTGCAGCACAGCCAAAGCTACGTGGGCGGAAATTCTGCACCGGTGTTACTACGCCGAGTACTCCGCTTTCGGGCGACTAATGTTTCGGTTTCGCAAGCGCACAACTTTTTCGCACAACCATCACACAATAAATCTTACATTGATTTGAGAGGAAGTAAATCAAATGTTCTTTTTTTAAGGAAAAGAACACGTAACTTTTTTGAAGCGTTGAGACTTATTTGAGAGAGCAAAGAAAGCTATGGCCAGCATGTACTGGGCGATTGCAACAACGCAAAGTCAAGAACCCATTTCCCAAATTGCAGAGCATGCTTGGTCGGAATCATTGTTTTCCTCCTTTCATAGACGCAAAAACCTTGTGGAGACGCTAACGTTATTTTTTAGGGGCGAAGCTTTTTATACACCTTTTCAGAGGAAGGAAAAAAACACCGCCATGACGGGCTGTGCGTGGGAGTACAAAGGCAAAGTGTGCAGCGCTGTCAGTGCATTTTCGAGGGGACGCGCCAATTTGCACAGCCCAAGGAGGGCTATGGCGGCGACCAGGGCGGCGTTTATGAAAAAGTGGAGCACCTGTTCGTTCCTCGTAGCCGTTGTAGTATCTAACAGAAATAACATTTTGACCACCAAGATGGTGCTGGTGAGAGATTTTTTCTGTGCTTTGTTGAACAACAAAAATAGTGCTCATTGTACATGCCAATGGCTGCTATTGGGGAATGAGAGACAGGAGCATTCGGCTTTTAGTTAACGCACACGCTGTGATCCCTATTAGCAGCCATTGGCATGTACATTGAGCACTATTTGACAAGAAAGGGTTGCTACGTTATACTCACTGGTTGTAACCTCCTTAGTTTTAGAAAGGTTTAGCGAGCGTTGAGCAGCAGTGCCATGAATACAATGAACTAGAATATACCATGAATGAACTCGAGGTGGTTAAAGGTGGCAAGTAGATACGAAGCGCAAGCCGTAAGAAAGTAAAGGCTGAAGTCTTCAGCCTCTCATTTCCCATTATCAGCCATTGGCATGCACATTGAGCACTACATGACAGGAAAAGATTGCTACGTTATACTCGCTGGGTGTAACCTCCTTGGTTTTAGAAAGGTTTAGCTAGCGTTGGGCCGCAGTGTCATGAATACAGTGAACTAGTATATACCATGAACTCTAGGTGGTTAAAGGTGGGAAGTAAACCCGAAGCGCAAGTCGTAAGAAATTGTGCGTGTGCCACCTCTCGTTTAGTCCTTCGAATGTCCACTGGGTGGCGGTGCAACCCTCAGTGGTGCCACGCGCAGACGCTCAGTGGTGTCACGCACCGGAGCCGTCACCTCTCTCGCACTCGGCCACGGCTGCGCGCAACTCGCCGCTGCTGGTGTGTGCTTTACAGAGGAGTGCCGTCATAGCCTCGGTAGACATATGGACGCCGTCGCGCGTGCCTTCCCTGTGCAGTCGCCATCTGACACTGCGCTAAAGCCGCTTGAAAGCGCCTCTGACTGGTGTTTGAATAGGTGAACGAACGGGCACACAGGCAGATGCATGGACGGATCCAAGGATGGCTGCACGGATGGATGGACGCTAGGACGGACGCAGGAGCGTATGCATGGACGAACACAGGGACGGACGCACAGATAGACGTGCGGACGCACGAACAGACGCACGCATAGACGGGCGGATGGACGCACGGGCGGCTAGATAGACGCACGCATGGACAGAAGGAAGCATGAACAAATGGACACACGGATGCTTCGCCCCACTCTCCATCATTCACTCCGTGGATATGCTGCCATTTTTTTTTCACAGTCAACAGGGTAACGTACATGAACGCGTCTGTTATCGAAGCAAAGCACAAGGAACAAATTCCTGAGTAGATGCTGACGGGAGGGGTTTTACGAGACGCTATCTTCAGCGTTGTCTTATCAACAATAAATATCAGCCAAATCATTGACCATTACGCAACACAATTTAGGAAAACCTTTATTGGTTTTACGTACAGTTTCGAATCGCGGTTTCTCTTCCAAGTAGCTGGTGCTGCTGAAGACCGGCAGGTCGTCGGTATCACTATCAAGGTGGCTATAGCGATTAGAGACGCCCTTTCATGATGGTAGATCTCGCACACAAGTTCTCGGTGATTGCGTGTGTGGGATACAAAATATTTCACAACGCACCACTTTCTTGGTGTTTCCCTGCACGACGAATAAAGATGACCTAATATGAACACGAACTCAGGCTCCCTCAGAAGCTCCGATGTAAACTTGCTGCAATCGAGCGACGCCATCGTTTTTAACTGGTGCAGGGAAAACGTGAAATGGTACAAGAAAACCAAAAAGTTAGAAATAGCAGAAACAAAAAACCATTACGGGGGATGCTTCCTAATAATAATGCAGTCTCGAACATAACATATAGATCATTTAAATGCGAAGCATTTGTTAGCTAACTTCGGCGACTTTGAGTCAATCTATCTATCTATCTATCTATCTATCTATCTATCTATTATCTATCTATCTATCTATCTATCTATCTATCTATCTATCTATCTATCTATCTATCTAACCAGCCGATTACGACTTTTACCTCTCCTGGCCGTTTCAATATTGGCATTGATACCAACTTGGTATGGCATAACATGATTGTATGAAGAACATAATTGACAAGGCATGACATGAAAATCATGACATTATGTCATGATTGTCATGATTTTGCCCCGCCGCGGTGGTCTAGTGGCTAGGGTACTTAGCTGCTGACTCGCAGATCGTGGGTTCGTATCCCGGCTGCGGCGGTTGCATTTCCGATGGAGGCGGAAATGTTGTAGGCCCGTTAGCTCAGATTTGGGTGCACGTTAAAGAACCCCAGGTGGTCGAAATTTCCGGAGCCCTCCACTACGGCGCCACCCATAATCATATGGTGGTTTTGGGACGTTAAACCGCACATATCAATCAATCAAATATATCAATTATTGTCATGATTTATATTTTATGGTCCTGCAGCTGTTTCATTCACATGGCATGTTTCAACGCTGCTTTGATATGACATGATTGCATGGAGAACACAGGCGACACACCCTGACGTAAAAGATATGACATGTGTGTCATGTAACAACATGACTACATGCCACGCTCATGATGCGCTCGGGGCCGTTTGCTAGCGTCACAATATACCAAATGTGGTATTACAGTACGTGAATGGATGACGAAGGTATGTGACTGGTGCAAACCTTATAATCATGAAATGCAAGTCATGTAACAACATGACCACATGCCACGCTCTTGATGCGCTTTCAGCCATTTCGCTAGCTTCACTTATACAAAATTTGTATTACGAGACGTGAAAAGATGACAAAGGTATGATACTGGTGCGAACATGATAAACATGCGATGCGTGTAATGTAACAACATGACTACATGCTACGCTCATGACGCGCTCGTGGCTGTTTCGCTAGCTTCACATGTACGAGCTCAGTATTACGCGAAGCGAATGGATGAAATAGGTTTATGACACATCGAAACATGATAATCATGACATGCGTGTCATGTAACAACGTGACTACTAGCAACACTCATGCTGCACTAGAGGCCTTTGGTTTAGCTTCACATATGTAAAATTTGGTATTAGGTGACGTCAATGGATGACGAAGGTATCTGTTTGGCGCAAAAATAATAATCATGAGATGCATGTCTTGTGAGCACATGAATACATGCCACAATCAAGGCGCCAATACATTTCGACGTGAGGCGACGCGCCTGCTCGCCGGCGTTCATTTCGTCGAGTCACACCGGCGTTGTGACGCCAGGCGCCGGTTTCGCAATACACTCGCAGGTGTGCGCCGCGCTGCGTTTTTCTGACGCATGCGCGTTTCAGCGCGTCCGGCGTGTCTCCGCCACGAAAAGAGGGAGACCTGGGTAACGCATCGGCACGACTTTCGCGCCGGTTGCCGTCGGGCCGCACCTACGGACGCTGGTAGTGCCGGTCGCGCCTGGCGTCAGACTATAGAGTTACCGCATTTTCCTAATGTAGCGCCGCTGTGCCCAGCGTGCACGCACGTCAATGCTACATAGGAGTATTTTGGGCCCTTCATGATGCGCTCGCGTTCGTTTTGATAGCTCCACATCTACCAAACTTGGTGTTACGTGATGTCAAGGAATGGCGTAAATATATGACTGGTGCAAACATGCTAATTTTTACACGCGTGTTATGTAAGAACGTGACAATATACCACGCTAGTAGCCTGCTCGTGGTCGTTTTGCCAGCTCAACATTTACTAAATTTAGTATCACGGGACGTGAATAGATGACGAAAGTAAATGACGCATCTAAACATCTTAAGCATGAAAGGGAAGTCATGTACGGGATCATTTACCTCTACCTCGAAACGTTGTCGTGATTTTAAAGTGACATATCAACCTTTCTCATTCGTGCTTCGCATACCACTGATTCCCCCTTTACGTTGGATCTGCCACTTTTTTGTATTTTCTATTACGCTACAGAGTATATAAACGTTAGCGTTCGTGGACTATATGCAGAAACATTGTTAAAAAATAGCAGCATAACCACAAAGTGAATGAAGGAGAGTAGGACGAAGCATCCGTCCGTCCATTCATTCTTGCTTCCGTCCGTCCGTGCATGCGTCTGTGTGGCCGCCCGTGCGTCCATCCGCCCATCCGTGGGTGCGTCTGTTCGTGCGTCCGCACCGTCCATCTGTGCGTACCGTCCCTGCGTTCGTCTGTGCATCCGCTCCTGCGTCCGTCCATGCGGCCATCCGGCCATGCAGCCATTCGTGCGTCCAGTCTATACATCTGTCTATGTGTCTCTTCGTCCACCTATTCAACACTCCAAGTACTACCATCTCACATCTTTTCATCATATATTCCCCATATAGAAGCACCGCCATCCAGCGGACATTTCAAGGACTGAACGAGAGCAGGCACATGCACACTTTCTTTCGGCTTGCGCTTCGTGTCTACTTCCCAACTTTAACCACGTCGAGTTCATTTCATATAATACTTCACTGTATTCATGGCACTGCGACCCAACGCTCGCTAAACCTTTTGTAAAACCTAGGAGGTTAAATCTATCGAGTATAACGTAGCAACCCTTTCTTGTCAGATAGTGCTCAATGTACCTGCCAGTGGCTGCTAAAGGGTAATGAGAGACAGGAGATTTCGGCTTTTAGGTAACGCGCACGCTGCGAATTTTTTATTGTTCAACAACGCACAGAAGAACTCTCCCACCGGCCCCACCTTTGAGGTCAAAATCTAAGACAGGTTACACACTCGACTACTACTACTACTACGAGAGACAAATGGATGCAGCTTTAAGGAGCTTCGCCCCTAAAAGGGCGTGCGTGGACTACGTAGCCTTGGCTGTGCTGCCACAGAAAGTTGTAGCCGAGTATAGCGTTGATTTATTTAGTTTTTCGCTTTCTTTTTACTTTTATGAAAGCACGAGCAAAACTAAGTTGGTCTGATGCCCCCTAGAAGCTGAGACACTGAAGGAAGAGGGAACAGCACCGCCATTGAGAAGAATCCAGCGTCTCTGTGGGACGCCCAGAGTCTGTGAAGGATGCAGCCAGTGTCCGTGATTGATGTACTCGGTGTCTGTGCGAAGGGCGCCAGCATGCTCATAACACTGCAAACCATCATCGTCGCCTGCGTAGTGTTGGCTTCTTCGCAGTGCATTTGAATCACATATGACCTCGTTATGGCGCGTGACCAATAGCGTTGCTGGAATCATCGAAAGCCGGGTGAGCTGCACCCGGAAAACAGTGGCGCAACTCGGCTACCTAATGGTAGCATATACAGTCACTCTTAATCACCCGTTTAACTGGACCGCCAATGCTCCAGCTAGAGATTTAGTGACGGGCTAGTGTGCGTGCCTATGATGTGTGCCCCACTGAGGGGTAAAATTCTTGCAGTGTCATGTTCCATGCGTTTCATGTAATTGAAGAGTGTTTTTTTAATGTTCAAATCGAATGAAATGAAACCGCGGCCCTGGCCGGGATTTGATTTCTCGACCTTCGGGTAAACAGTCGATTGTCATAATCACTATAGCGCTGTAAGGAGGGGGGGGGCTTAGCATCGTGGCGGGGTGCCATGACGGGGCTTAGCAACACCGATAAAATAATCAGGACAAACGAGCCATTCATCGCTTTATGATTTTTTCCCTATGATTTCAATGTTTTTGTGCGGGTATTTCAAGGAGGGTGTTACACCACGACAAGCTTTCGTATGCGTTCAAACTTACTCCCTTGCCACGCCGAGAGGAGCACCAGTCTTCCATCTTTCCAGTTCCCAGATGCAAGCCATCGTGTAGGGCATCCGCTTCCGGTCCTCCCACGTAGGTATGCGTTCTTGCCCGATCACATCATCTATTTCACGCTGAACCCGCGCTTGCACGGTATCCGGGTTTTGCGCAAAATTTATCATCTGCCACGTCATTGCCGTGGTTGTGCTGAAGGTGCCAGCCATGAGGAAAGAGTTTACATTTCCCACGAGGTAGTCGTCTGCACAGAGACCGATCAGTTATTACACACATTCTCCCTTTTGAAATGACATGAGTACAGTGCCCGCGCTCTCGATGCTTTTGAAGAAAACAACACTACATCTACTGTCAACATAAGAAGTCTCCATTCATGTTATCAAGTAACACCATACTCGTACGCAAAAGTCACCGCTAAAAGCCGTCAATACCATGGCTACAGTAAAACAAAAAAAAGAGAGGGAAGAAACTTTTATTGATTTCTTTGCTGTAACCACCATATTCACGTAGGAATTGTTTGGTAACACAATAAAACACACGTCGTACAAAGTTCAGAAAAAAAGAATTTAGCGTTACAATATTTGCGAAAGTATCGACTGAGACCATCCCGATATGACTTCGATTTTACGCTGAGGAAATCACTGGAATACTGTGGCTTCTCATTATTTAGCACTGCGGTGTATCGTTTGCACTGTTCAGCACTGAAGTCGTTTTATTTCGTGTGCAGAAAGACTGTACCAATAATGCTGCCGTTGTTTCCGCTGCCTCCTGCATTCTCCGTTGCCTTGAATTTTGATCGATCTTTTTTTTTACAACACAATTGTTATTTTTCAAAGATACGTGTCAATTCAGGACCTTGAAATGCAAAGACAAGCGTACGGTGAAAGCTTGATTTTTTTTTATAGGCAGCCCGAAAATTTTGACGAGTTTAAGATCAATTTTGAATTGCATGTGTGAATATTATGGACTAAAACCGACGTGCTATGTCCAATATTTAGACATCATGCATGACCATTCAAAGATAACATATTGAAAACAGTGGGTTAGAATGGTCAGATTAGTGCATATGAAACGAACTATTTTCTAGACGTAGCTTGAAGCTCAATACCTAATCGCACCGCAGCATTAAGCTCAACGAAACCGAATTACATAAAATCGTAAAGAGCGTGCCCCATCGCCTGAATTTTTAGAGGAAACTACGTGGTGCGAACCTTGATTTTAGTGTGCCGTACATAATAAACCTGTTCTTTAAATCCATTCAAGAAAACAAAAACTCTAAGTTACTACTCAAACAGAGAGTCGTACGACTTTCATAATACACATTCGCAATCATTCGACCACCTTTCACACGAAAGTATTTTGTGCCAGGGTCCAGCAAGGCTTCAGTGATGTAGTTTCATCACGCAAATGGCACAGAAACAAAATGAGCACAATATATATATATATATATATATATATATATATAATAATATATTTATTATACGCAGTGTTCCATCGCTTGTTCCTGAGTGGTCAAAAGCCTCTGCGAACTTAGTGAGTTGCTCAACAAAATGAGCGTTAACCAATCATGCTTTGGGATCAGCATACCATGTACGTGGCCTCAATACGCAATGAATGTTTTCCGTAGCTGGGTTGTTCAATCTTAACTATATGACACCATTGCACCTTGGGAGTATTCCTACCACACAGTCTGCACTTGAGAGTAAAAGTGAGCAGATGGCAGCGATGGAAAAGTCGACATGGCAGCACCTGTAAATGCAGTGTCCCTCAGCCTCTAAATTTTAACGTCGTCTTTCTGACCTGTGCTGCCTGGAAATTCGCAATGAACTCATTTATTGGCTTTCCATTTACAATTTGAATTTTCGAAATGCACTCGTCAAAATTTTGACGTGTTTTGACGATTCATTCTCCAATTTCCGCAGATAAGGCTTAGCAGGCTTGGCTAAATAAAAAGTGTGAATCTTAGAAATAAAGACAGAACAAAGTTGATGCTTTGTCTCCAACGTGAGATGACTCGAAGCGATAGCTGATTTTACCATAAATTTATTGCTCTGAATATGGTGGGCGAATAACAAGCACGAGTTCGGATCGAAGCGGGCGGTCGCGCTACATAGGTGCTGCCCTGATGGCTTTTATCCCCTCTTACTGGCACTTACGGCTGCTTCGCTGGCATAATGTGTTGGTTGAGACAACTGGCCTGGTGAAGGCTTGTTATGGCCATGTGACCAAACATGGCAGGGCTCATGCGCTGTCCCGAAAAATTATCTCGAAAAACCTACCTATGTGAAAATGCCAAATGCCATGCTATTTCCTCGAACAGTCAGAAAACAAATACTGCAGGCGTTAATCGGCTGCTTCTTCCTTCTTTTCTCTGCAGGACTGTCCTTTAAAAGACAGCATACCAACAGTAAATGAAAACATATTTTGCAGTTTCTGGTTTATTACACAAAAGACTGTTCACTACAACGGCACAAGCGTAGTTCAGGCCATGTTTCGTTTTCACAGGTCGAATTCCCGTGTGAAGTTTAAAGAAAAACGCACTAATACCACACGAAATTACCATCTTTTTTATGCGTTTCAGCACGTCACATCACGCGATCTTTCCTTATAAAAGGTTCTGCAGAGCGGCGTTGCTAAAGCTGTCTAAGGTCTTTCCGTGGGCACTTATTGGGCACCCTACATAAGTATACGATAGAAAATCTGCTTATAAGGAACGTGTGTGAAGAGACCACCGCGCATAAGCGGGTTGTTCATACAAACCGTTGCCCAGGGTACAGACCAAATAGTTTTGTAGAGCTTCCGCTAACATGGCTTGAATCATTCAACGAATGAAAGGATTTTGCTGAACTCTTAAGAAAAAGACACTGCTCATCACTTGCTTCAAGAACAGGCAACGCAACCTTGACCCACCTCTACTCGCCTTGCAGAAAAGATGACTTGTCTGAGACGTTCCCTACTATTTCAAATTCCTGACAAATGTAAAAACCACGTGAAGATGCTGAATCGCGCCAAGGCAACACTGTTCAGGCGTTAGAAACGTGCGTTTTTTATGTATATAGCACCTTCCTCACGTGGTGTTCTTTATACGCGTAGTGTAGTTGGCATCTGGGAGTGGTAATGTGAGGTAATTCAACATGAACATCTGAGATTACCTCCTGAAACGTCTGGTTTTCTTCCCAGGATTCACAGAGAGCAAACGAGTTGGTCGGAGCTCTGGTGAAGGTGCGGTGCCTATAGGCAGCGCACCCTGACCAGAAGGAGCTGCCTAAAAATATTGTCTAGAAGGTTGAAAGCCACTGTAATAGCCGAGGAACTGCTACCATCTCTGCATTAGGAAATATTTTCACACCTCGGAAGTTTTATTGAAGAGTACGAGAGAGAGAGAGAAACGACAAAAAAGCGATGCTGCATAGCCAGTAAGACTCAAAATGAATTGAAATTGAGGCTATAGTAGTGCTAAAACTATGCAGTAACCTGTCAGCATTAACAGATGCAAATTTGCATTAAATATGAAGGACTGGAATTTACGCGTGGCTGATGTCACTGTATTCCAGGTGTCACCTGAACCTGAAATATGAGTGCTTTAAGGAGCTGCCTATTTCTGGAAACTCGTCAGTGGCATGATTTGTCGACTTATTCACTGCCGAATAAACCATCGTGATGAGAACACTACATGTCAATACCAGAAGTTTCCCGATGCTCGTTCAGCCAGTCACCGTAACGACCATGCATCAACGTGATGTCTAATGAAAGGCAACGTCTCCTAGCAACTCAAAACTTTTGGAGAAGTGGAGCATCTGGGACTAGTACACAAAAAAAAATACATTCGAAAGATGACAAATACTTTTGAAAAACTTCGTGAAATCAACAGTTAAAACCAATAGAGGCTACGAGGGTAAGGTTCCCTGGCGCAACAGTTATACTTAGCTTAAAGACAACCGAGATTTCGCTTTAAAGAGGTTTGAGTCGCTACAGAGAAAGCTGCGTCGAAAGTCAGAGCTGGACGAGGAGTATGACGCTGTGGTAAAGAGCTACAACAACAACGCCTTCGTTGAGAAGGTTCCAATGAGCAGTAGGCGTGGTCATGTTACCTGCTACATGCCACACAGATCGGTAGTAACACGCGACATAATTACAACAAATATATGGCTGGTATTCGACACCGCGCCTCACGCTCTAGGCATTCGTTCTCTCAACGAAGTCTTATGTAGAAGGCTCAATACGAACTCCAGCATTCTTGACCTGATGCAGAAGTTTCGCAGCTTCAACATTGAACTTTTTGCCGACATCGAAAAAGC
Source organism: Rhipicephalus microplus (assembly GCF_013339725.1). Classification (NCBI taxonomy): domain Eukaryota; kingdom Metazoa; phylum Arthropoda; class Arachnida; order Ixodida; family Ixodidae; genus Rhipicephalus; species Rhipicephalus microplus. The sequence goes on from NC_051168.1 coordinate 176,208,050, forward strand.
ATTTCCTCAGGTGCTACTGGCCGAACGACACTAAGACGCATTTCGTTTCTTTTGGTTTAAGAAGCTTCTTCTACCTTCAAAAACTACGCATGACAAGGATTCCTTTTGGTGCCTGCAATAACCCATTCCTTCTTGCGGCAACTCTGTGACACCACTTTCGACCAGTGGCAGGCCAATACCCTACGTCTGCCAAACTACTGGAAACCACTTCTACGTTGATAATTTGGTCATCAGAGTACAAAGCGTAGAGGAAGCAGTAAATAATTTTTAGCGACTGCTTGAGTGTTTCGAAAGAGACGGGGATGAGATGAGAAACGTGGACGACAAATGATTGACAGTTATGGAACTATTAGAACTGCGAAGAATTGAACATAGAGATCGGTGTAGGAAACAAAAAAAAAGATTCTTGAACTTGTTTGGGATAACGACAAAATCATTTCAGAGCCATCGCTAAACAGATGCTTGAGTTAATAGGTGAGACAAAAGTTACGAAGTGAGAGATTTGAAGATTTGTCTCATTCACGTACGATTCTTTCAGATTTCTGGCGCAGTTCATTCTGGTGGTGATGATATTATTAAAGAACCTGTGGCCACCTAATTACACCTGGAATGCGCTCCTACCCCAATCAATGCTAAAGGAGAGGAAAGCATGGAAGAAAGGCCTCCTAATAGTGAGTCAGTTAGAATTTTAGAGACTTTTGGGCCGATTTCTTCCGGACAACAAATTTCGTGTTGCCATGCACGTGTTAAGCAATGCAAGCCCAGCTGCGTACGGTGCCGTGTTCTATTTTCGGATACGAGTCTTCAGTTTAGCCATAATGGTTCTATTTCTGATAGCCAAATCGAGAGTAGCAACGCTACAAAAGATGACTGTTCTACGACTAGAGCTCACAGAAGCACTTGTTGCCACCCGGCTTATTACGACACCCAGACGTGCCCTAAACTCATCAGACTTTGAAACAGTTATGTGGACAGACTCTGTGATTGTGGCTCATTGTCTACAAAGTTCAAGAAAATACTGAAAATAGTCAGTAGCAAATGAAGTGCCGGAGATACTCTTTTTAACAGAAGTGGGTATGTGGAGACATTGCAAAGGTTATCAAAATCCAGCTGATTTGTTGCCTAGAAGAGCAACCGCTGAGCACCTCCTACAAAGCTCGCTTTTGTGGAAACAACCAAATTTTCTCCACACTGAGACGACATTCGACGAGCCCTGCTACAGCGACGATACAGTGAACATAGAAGGCGAAACTATGCGTTTGCAAACAGCTGTACGAACAGAACCTAAGATTGTATACATCCCTGACTACAGCTCCTGTAAGCGATTGTTGCCTACGACTGCATGTGTAAAAAGGATTTCTTTGAATTGCCAACAGGCAGACCCCTGATCGAAAGGACCTCAAGGTGCAAGTTAATTAGAAGATGCACAAACTTATAAAAACGTCCAGCGCAAAACAAAGTATTTGGACTGGGTGTTCAGCGAATGAATATTGCACTTCAGCGGTTAAGTCTCTATCACGACGAATTAGGGCTTCGTCGTGTGGGAGGTCGACCTCTGTTCAGTGACCTTCGCGAAATCTCTAAGCACCCTATTCTGCTTGCTGCATCACACACATTCACAGAGTTGTTGGTGAAAAAAAAAACGTCAACGGCTTTTGCTTGATGCACTCGGTTTACTCATGACGAAGCTGTGAGAGAGGTTCTGGATACTGAGAGCCAGGCCGGTAGTAAAGAAAATCATTCAGGATTGCACAGTCTACCAATGATTTTCCTGTAAGCCATACTCGGAGCTCTTTGCACCTCTAACAAAAGACCGCCGTGTCCAACCCTCTCCACTGTTCGAAGTATGTGGTGTAGATGTTGCCGGACCACTTCTTTGAAAATACAAGGTAGATATTACAAAAAAAAGCTTACATACAGATCCTCGCATGAACAGTCGTCAGAGCTGTTCATTTGGAGCTGGTCAACAATCTTAGTCACGACTGATTCCTACTAGTCTTTCAACGGTTTGTGTCTTGGTGAGGCTTTTGCAGGATTATGCACTCCGACAATGCCAAGACCTTTAGAGAGGCCTCAAGGGAGTGCGATTTCATGATTTGATTAAATACCATGAAGTACAATTGTATTTCGCCAATCACAGGAGAGCTTTCAAGCTAATCACCAAGCAGACTCCTTGTTGAGGAGGATTTCGAGAACACTTATTCAAATCTGTGAAGTATGCATTGAACAAAACACTGGAAAATCATTTTTTATATATGATGAACTTTCGACCATCCTAGTTCAAGTTATATCATTCATAAACTTGCGATGGATCACTTTTGTGTATGAATAATTGTTTGAACTAAACCACTTACTTCAAGCCATTTCCTCATAGGATCACCACTGACTATGCTTTCTGCAGATTGTGTGAGCACACCATCGGAAAAAAACTTCGTCATCTCGCGACATTGTTCAAAGAAGGTGGAGGCGCAGGGAGCAAGTGTTAAATAATCTTTGGAACAGGTGAAGACGGGAATACCATCAAGAGCTTCTTTCAGCATATATAATGAAAATACAAGCACACAATCAGTTAAAAAAGACTTGATACTCGTGAAATAATTTAACCCACCGTGACAAGCTTTTAACATGGTACAAGTTACAGAATGATTTTAGGGCAAGCACGGCAGAGTTTGGTCACGTCGAAGAGAAGGATCCAGCTGTTGTGTTCTCTCGAATATGCCGAACAAACTTCATTATCTCTTACAGAATCTTTCTAAACGAAGGAATACAGTACAATTTGCACCAGCGAGAGCTGTTGAATATTTTTTCTACGAAGAGCGGCGAAGACAAAGAAGAGCATCAGGGCATGGTCCTCTTCCGACAACGAACACAAGAGACGAGGACGACCGCAGACTCTCAACAGATTTATTACTACTAAGACGCTTGCCGTTCACACAAGTTCTGCTTCTTGTGCAGATTGCATATAGTTCCAGGGCACTTTCAACTAACCACGCTGTCAACAACGGCATTATTCTCGAGGTCGCCGAAGGATTCACAGGCAACAGCGAGAAAATCTGCGAAGCGCTCAATGAGGAACCGTTGCGCCTACTGCAGCTCAATCCGACATGTGTCCAGCAATGGTCTATGAACCATGGTTCATCGCTATCACCACCCTACCAAAGAAGATTGTCTGCAGCGCCTCTCTGGTGCATGGAACCGGCAGTGCAATGGCCGTGCCGCTCACGCATGTTCTGCTTCTTGTGCAGGTTAGTGAATGTTCTCTTTGTAAACAATTTGCTCTTGTTATCCTGCCGGTTCTACCCCATATGTTGTACAACTGTGTGCGCGTGCACTCCTATGCTACAAGCCGCTGAAAGTGTGGGATTTCGTTGCTGCGTCGTTTTCGCTTTTATTTTAAACGCAAAGCATTTCTTAGTGAACTTAGTGAAAGGATAGAAAAAGCACATCGGCTCGAGAAATTTCAAGAGGGAAAAACGCGGCCCGTGATCGCGAGGTTTGGGTCACTGAAAGAAAAGCGCCGGATTTTAGGAAAGGCGATGGATTCGAAAGATAGAGGTATCGGTATGTCGGAAGATTTTTCTGAGCCAGTGCGAAAGGGAAGGCAAATTTTTGTGGCAGTTTGCTAATAAAAATAGAAGCTTGGACGCAAGAGTACACTTAAAACACGACACGCTTCACACAGACAGCATCAGGTACACTTACGATGATACCTCAGGCAAGGTTGAGCAGTGCAAGTGACCAACTAAGTTTTTATGGTCCTCACTTTCTTTTCTGTTAGTAAACTGCAGGAGCATTAAAAACAAAGTTGACAAATTTAATGACTTAGTGCACATGATCAAACCAAGTGTAGTTATCGGTAGTAAATTATGGCTGAATGAAGATGTGGCAAACATCAAGGTATTTCCAGATAACTTTACTTGAAACAAAAAAGTCAGGAACTGCCATAGAGGTGGTGTGTTTATCTTGGTAGATCAGCGCCTTCCATATGTAGGCATAAGCACTACAGATGATATGAGTGAAGCTGTTTGGTGTTAGCTTAAGCTCTCGAATTGCAAATCACTATCAGTCTGCTCTTTTTATTGACAGCCAACTGGTTCATCTAAGGAATTTAGTGAATTCACTGCTACAGCTATGAAAATCACCTCTGATTATGTCATTAGAGGTGGGGACTTTAACCTGCCTAATATCGACTCGAACGAGCAACCAATAGCTTCAGGAAGTTCTCTTAGTTTTCTGTTGTCTTTAATTTCTTGTGTTTAAAACAGACAGTGTTGAAACAAACTCGATGGGGGTCATATCCTTGATTTAGTTTTCACAAATATGCCAGAAATGGTAAAAAACACTGAAGTATTACCAGGGATAAGTAACCACGAGGTTGTGCTATGTGAGATAAATATAAAACATGCGAGTGCTTACAGAGAAAGGAGTCGGTGCATGTACAATTACGCGAAGGTTCATGTTCAAGAAATCAACACTGCATTGGAAGCATATTTCATTGTTTTCAAAACTTTTGCCGATGAGTATTCAGTAGAAGAGCTGTGGAATTTGTTTAAAGACAAGATCCTAGAGCTGAGAAACCGATTTGTTCCGTCATGGGTGCTGACCAGAAGGCGTAATAAAAGTACGCCATGGTTTTGTAGACAACTCGATGTTTTGGTTAAGCGTAGGCAGAGAATTTACCGTTCGTTTAAAAGAAATTCTTTGGAAGAAAACTCTTTCAAACTGATGCTGGCAATGCGTGAGCTAAATATAGCTACAATCGAAGTGAAAGCAGCCTAATTTAAAACACTTGAGCATAAAAGAACGCGCCACCTGAAAGAACTTTGGAGGTATATCGAACAAAGCAAGAAAGACAACATTTTAATTCCCGCTCTGACCTGCGGTGATATTACCGTGAACGATGCGACAGAAAAAGCCGAGCTGTTCAATCTATATTTCACGTCAGTGTTCTCAGCCGCTACTGACCCCCAAAAAGAGTTGAAAATTTTGACACATGAATCCACATCCATACCTGATGTAGTACTTGAAGCTTGTAGCATTAAATTACTACTAAGATCAGATTTGGGTGCACGTTAAAGAACCCCAGGTGGTCGAAATTTCCGGAGCCCTCCACTACGGCGTCTCTCATAATCATATAGTGGTTTTGGGACGTTAAACCCCACAAATCAATCAATCAATTACTACTTAGATATCTAGATTGTGCAAAAGCAGTGGGTCCTGATGGCTTGCCTAATTTTATGTTGAAGTCTTCTTCCCATGCAGTGTCTATATACTTGAAAGTTATTTTTGAAAAAAAAAACGTTAGAACAGAGTTCTCTTCCATCTTATTGAAAAATGGTGTTCATTGTTCCTATACAAAAATCGGGCCCACGCAATGGTGTGAGTAATGACCACCCTATCTCACTCACTTTTGTGTGCAGTAAAATACTTGAACATATTTTATATACTGTGATCGTAAAGCACATAAATAATAATTCTTTATTCAACTCTAACCAGCATAGATTTAGTCAGGGGTTATCATGCGTCACACAACTGGTAGAAATCACCCATGATTTAGCCGCAGCACTCAAAGACAAACTTCAGTCAACTGCATTTTTCAAAAAGCGTTCGGACTTTCAAAAAGCGTTCAACACTGTCTTGCACTACTTATTGCTGCAAACACTAACCGGTTTTATTATTAATTCCCAACTTAATGCATGGATTGCTGAATATCTACATGAGAGGCGACAATATGTAGTTGTAAACGGCGAACAGTCTGATATAATTAGTGTTACGTCAGGGGTACTTCAGAGATCAGTTCTTGGAACATTACTGTTTTTATTATATATAAAGGACATCAACGAAAACGTACAATCTCACATTAGGCTATTTGCAGACGACTGCATTTTATAGCGTCGGATTACCTCTGAAACTGACTGCTCCGTTATCCAAAACGGCCTATATGCAGCGTACGCGTGGCACGGCCACTGGATGAAAGAGCGCACGTGCGCTTTTTCATCCAGCGGCCACTCCTCAACCCCAGACAGGTAAACTACTGTTTAGCCTAACCACTCAGTATGGTTTACTGCTCTCTAGCTAGATGTACAGCTAAAATTACACGGCACCTAACACTATGCGTCGTTCAACGAGTGGGTGGTTGAGAGTTTTCCCACACAAGACAAACTGCTCAGTGAAAATTCTTCTTCATAAGCCACAATAATGTTACGAGTAACTTGTTTAATGATCTATTTACAGCGCGCAGAACTCGACGAGTAAGATGGCGCCAAACCAGCATCCAACGGAAAAAACCCCACTTCGTCCTCCTCTTTCATGCAGCCGTGTTTAGCGGCTGTTTTGTATCATAACCCCCGGCGGTAGAAGCACCGTCCCGGTGCTAAATTTACGCAAATGATGTCGAAAGGGGGTGATAGGGCTTTAGCCGAGCCACGTGAACAATGTCGCTCGGAGCTGACGATGACTTTGTTGGATCAGTTGGAACAATCTCGTACGTGACGTCTGTCACTTGGCGAACGATACGGAATGGTCCAGTATAGGGCGACAACAGTTTTTCAGACAGTCCCACACGCCGAGTAGGTGACCAGAGGAGCACGAGAGAACCCGGAGAAAAGTGCACGTCCCTATGGTGAGAATTGTAGAGCTGTTGTTGGCGCGCCTGTGAAGCCTGTAGACAGTTACGGGTGACTTGGCGTGCGTGGTCGGCGCGGGCAATGGCTTCACCAGCATATTTAGTGGCCGCAGGTAGTAACGTGTCTAAAGGTAGAGTTGGGTCCCGGCCATATAGTCATCTATATAGCATCTATATTCGCCCTTCTATATAGCCATATAGAAGGGCGAATATCCGGCAGTGTTGTGACGAGATGAGTTGTAGGCGAACGTCCCATACGGCAAATGAATGTCCCAATCGTGGTGGTCTGGCGCAACGTATTTGGCAAGCATATCGGTTACGGTCCTGTTAAGGCGCTCCGTGAGGCCATTTGACTGGGGATGGTACGACGTAGTAAATTTGTGCTTGGTATGACAAGACCTCAGGATTTCATAAACGACAGCTGATAAGAACGTGCGGCCACGGTCGGTGAGAAGTTGACGGGGAGCACCGTGCACTAATATTATGTCGTACAGCAAAAAGTCCGCAACGTCGGTAGCGCAGCTGGTCGGGAGTGCTCGTGTGATTGCGTACCGCGTCGCGTAGTCCGTGGCAACAGCAATCCATTTATTTCCGGCTGTGGAGAGTGGAAAAGGGCCCAACAGGTCGAGACCAACTCGAAAGGAAGGCTCGTTGGGAACGTCGATCGGCTGAAGGTAGCCGGCTGGGAGGGCAGACGGCGTTTTGCGACGCTGACAGGGCTCACAAGCGGCGACATAGCGTCGAACAGAGCGGGCAAGTCCAGGCCAAAAAAACCGACGTCGTACTCGATCGTACGTGCGAGAAACGCCCAAATGGCCCGTTATGGGAGCGTCATGGAGTTGATGCAGGACAGAGGAACGCAGGTGCGCTGGGATGACAGGAAGTAAGTCTGATCCGAAGGAATCAAGGTTTCGGCGATATAGGATCCCGTCTTCCACCAAAAACATTCGTAGGGACGAGTTGCGTGGCGTTGACTCCAGTTTATCAATGATGGCTCGTAAAGAAGCATCCCGACGTTGCTCTTCGTCAATGTTTAACAGCTTCGACACGGAAAAAACGTCCGTGATAGCGTTGGTGTTGGTTGCTTCGTCAACAGGGTAGCGGGATAAACAATCCGCATCCTGATGTAATCGCCCTGTTTTGTACATTACAGAGAACGCGTACTCTTGAAGGCGTAGAGCCCAACGAGCGAGACGTCCCGTGGGGTCCTTCAGGGAGGCTAGCCAGCAGAGCGCGTGATGATCCGTCACAACACGGAATAAGCGCCCGTACAGGTATGGGTGAAACTTGGCGACTGCCCATGCAAGGGCGAGGCACTCGCGCTCCGTGATGGAATAGTTGCGCTCGGCTGGAGATAGTAGTCGACTTGCGTAGGCTATAACACGATCGTGTCCGCGTTGTTGCCGCAATAGCACAGCTCCTATGCCGTGTCCACTGGCGTCCGTGTGAACCTCGGTTGGGGCTAATAGATCAAAGTGAGCCAAGATTGGTGGCGTTGTAAGCAGTGTCGTAAGTTGCGAAAACGATGGCGCTTGATCACGGCCTCAGGTAAACGATGCGTCTTTCTTCAAGAGGTCTGTGAGTGGGCGTGCAATGGTCGCAAAGTCCTTAACAAAGCGTCTGAAATACGAGCACAACCACACAAAACTGCGGACATCCTTTGTGGTCCTCGGAACGGGAAAGTTCGTGACTGCACGAATTTTCTCTGGGTCCGTACGCACGCCTTGGGCATCGACAAGGTGACCAAGCACGGAAATTTGGCGACGAGCGAAGTGGCACTTGGAGGCGTTAAACTGGAGTCCGGCTCGACGAAAAACATCAAAAATAGCTGACAAACGATCAAGATGCGAGTCAAATGTGGGCGAAAAGACAATAACATCGTCAAGGTAACACAAGCAGGTGGATCATTTCAACCCTTGAAGCAATGAGTCCATCATTCTTTCAAATGTGGCTGGTGCATTGCAGAGTCCAAAGGGCATCACGTTAAACTGATAAAGACCATCAGGAGTGATGAATGCGGTCTTCTCGCGGTCCATCTCGTCGACGGCAATCTGCCAGTACCCTGACCGAAGGTCAATAGTTGAAAAATAGGTGGCACCGTACAGGTAGTCGAGGGCGTCGTCGATGCGAGGTAAAGGATAAACGTCTTTTTTGGTAATTTTGTTAAGGTGACGGTAATCGACACAAAAGCGCCATGTTCCATCTTTCTTTTTAACAAGGACGACTGGAGAAGCCCAGGGGCTGCATGAAGGCTCGATAATGTTTTTCGCAAGCATTTTGCCGACTTCATGTTGTAATATTGCACGCTCCGACGCCGACACACGTTAGGGGCGTCAGTGAATGGGGGTTGCATGGCCAGTATTTATGCGATGGGTGACAATGGTCGTTTGGCCTAAAGAGTTGCTGGCAAAGTCGAAAATGCTACGATAGCCCTCAAGAACGTGGCAAAGCGCTGAAGCTTGCTCAGACGTGAGGGCCGATGACACCATTCACTCAATGTCGGCACCCCAAGAACGTGATGGAGTGGAACCACTGACCGAGCTGCAGCAATCGTCAACTCTAAAGGGCTCGACATGGTCATCTTGGAGAGCATTAATTTTGGCCAGGAAAATACCCTGCGGCCGAACTTGGGTGGTGTGTGAAAAGTTGACCAGTGGAAGGGAGGTGCGGTTTCTCTTAATCGTCAGAATCATATGCGGCACAGCAACCCCATGCGTAAGCATCACTGCAGGAATCGGGGCCACCATGTAATCACCATCAGGTACTGGCGGCGTGGAGGATAAGTCGACATGTGTGACGGAGTTAGGAGGGAGACGCGTGAAACCAATGCAGCAGAGGCTGGTTTGCGGTGGGCTAGGTGGGTCGAAATAGAGGGGTAAATCGAGATGGAGAGAGCCAGATGAACAGTCTATGAGGGCAGCGTGCGTGGCTAGAAAATACATACCGAGAATGAGGTCATGAGGGCAATGTTCGATAACGGCGAAAAAAACGACAGTGCTTCTCTCCGCAGTAGACTATCGCGCAGAGAACATGCCAAGAATTGCGGCAGTTCCTCCATCGGCGACTCGTACAGCTCAGTTGAGGGCGGGCGTGACAACTTTTCTTAGTCGGCGGCGAAGGTTAGCACTCATAATGGACACATGCGCGCCAGTATCTATCAACGCACTGACACGAACATTGTCGACAGTAACGTCCAAAAGGTTCCGGTTCCTTGTTCACGGTAATCGAGGATTTCTTACGATGGTCGTCAACGCAGCTCCACCTCCAGAAGCTGCACGGCCTAGTTTTCCGGTCGGAGATGCTGCGAATAGGTCGGGGAGGCAGCACGGTGTTGTGGGGGCGACCGGGACTGACGACGAGCAGGGGACGGTGACCGGTCGTAGCGAGGTCTGCTGAGAGGTGCTGTAGGAGCAGAAAATGTGGTCGGTGTTGATGGAGAAAGTGATGGGGACGATTCGCGAGCAGAAGTGGTGTAATACTGAGGTGCATAATGGGACGGTGAAGCCCAGCGGCTGCGGTAGTGACGTGCGATATGACCAATGCGTCGACAGTTGAAACATATGGGCCTGTCATCAAGGGTACGCCATTCAGACGGATTGCGTTGTATGCGAGGAGCAGAAGGGGGACAAAAAGAAGGCGCAACAGAGTATACGGCAGGTACAGAATGTAGGCCGACATTCGATAGCTCTTGACGAACGACGGCTTGTATCAAAGAAATCGTGGTCGGGGAAGACGTAGGCGTCGGTAGTGGCGTGGCTACCGGTTGTGCTGCCTCTACCTCTCGACGAATGATGCGTGTGAGGTTGTCACATGGAGGGGCCTGGTGGAAGACGCCGTCACACGAAGAGGTGGCCGCTGTGTTCGGAAGGCGCACGATGTTTTGGGCTACACGGCGGGCTTTAGCTTGTTCGAGACGTCGGCATTCTTTAAGGATGTTGTCGATGCTCGAGATGTTGTTAAAAACCAGCAGGTTGAAAGCATCGTCGGCAATGCGTTTCAAGACGTGGTTAACCTTTTCGCCTTCGGACATCGACTGGTCGGCCTTGGAACAAAGGGCCAAAACGTCAAGAATGTAGGAGACGTACGATTCGGTAGAAGACTGGGCCCGTGTGGCAAGAGTCTTCTTCGCAGCGAGCTGACGACCAGATGACTCGCCGAACAGGTCACGTATCTTCTCTTTGAAGAGATCCTAGCTCGTTATGTCGGCTTCGTGGCTTTCAAACCATGATCGGGGAGTGCCGTCCAGGTAGAAAAGCACGTTGGCGAGCATGAGCGTGGGATCCCAGCGGTGAGTTGCACTGACGTGCTCGTACCGCTTCAGCCAAGTGTCGAGATCGATTGTACCATCACCGGAGAAAGTGCCGGGATCCCGGAGGTGCGGCAGTGTTACGTAGGTGGTGGCTTCGACTGACGAGGGCGGCGTAGAGGAAGTACCAGCAGTCGAAGCAGTCGAAAGCTCGCCGATGGTGCGACCGCTGCGCGTCTCCATCGAGGTACAAGGGTCGTCCACCTCCACCAATAATGTTACGAGTAACTTGTTTATTGATCTATTTACAGCGCGAAGAACTCGACGAGTAAGATGGCGCCAGACCAGCATCCAACGGAAAAAAACCCACTTCGTCCTCCTCTTTCATGCAGCCGTGTTTAGCGGCTGTTTTGTATCAATATTAAACCAGCATTGTATCTAACGAGCGTGCGTTGCGTGCCTTATTTCTCCAGGTGATGATGAATAATACCGTAGTGCACCAACCGCAACTACACTTGCAGTAGACTCCCCAGGAAACAGAAAGGTTTATTTATGGAAAAGCAGAGAGGTCACACCAAGATGCATCTGGTGAATCAAACTTGCGATGTGTTGTTTTGACCTATACAGCAAGCAGAATGTGATTTCTGGCCCCAATTCGTGTAATCGCTGGCATCCTCAGCCATGGTATATGCACCGTCTACTGACCAGAAGAAGTTGCATTGCTGGCACTAACCCAACTTAAAATTGCTGACGTTGGCCGTTAGGCGCACGCAGAAAACAGACGCCCACACGCGTCCCCGTCTATTCTTGCTAGAATCCGCCCGCTAACGCGGGCGGCAAGACGCGGGCGTTGTATTTTATTTTGACTGACCCCATCATATTATCGCGTTTTTCCCCGCTGGGTTTTGCTTTCTTGTATTGCAGTCACCCTGGAATAGTGGACTGCACGGAGCAGTTCTCAAGCGTGAAGTTGCGCATTACGCCACAATGCAGAGCGTACGCGTCTGGCCGTGGAAACGAAGTACGCACTTCAGGGCCACTGGTTAAGCTTTTCACCTTCAGCACCGGCATTGTCATGTCCCATCCTGCTGAAGCGCACAAGACTCCATTGAAAGGTAATGACGTGACCATTTTCTGAAACAATGTGAAGATCTCTGCTTTTTAAGGCTAGAATATAGAATGAACCTTGTCTCTGGAAGCACTACATAATATGCAAGACAGGTTCAGCATCACAGAACATTGTTCATGTGCGAGGTTACCCTTCATAAATGAACCTTATTGCCTCCCGGATAGCAAAAAGCTCAGCGGCAGTTATGGTGTAGGTGGAGGTCTTGTTGTCTAGCTAAAACCGTCAAGTGACAACCATTCGTGAAATGACAATGGGCGTCGTTGTATACGTGCGCAGAATCACCGCACGCTGTAAAAACGTTATGTCGGGTCATTGTTTGAGGTTTGTTGATGACACTAGGTACTTCTTCGTAATCCCAGGTATCATGAAGTTGACGTTCAATTTTATTAGTGTTCGCGGAGCTGTGCCACGAGCACTGGAAGGAGAAAACATTGATTGGAGAATGTCGTCAAGCTGTGATATTGCCCTTGTAGAACTGCTGTGCGGGTGCTGGCAGGTGGGGCTAAAAACTGGTGCTGCCTTTCTCGCGTAAACAAACGAAGATGCGCGGGAAGTGGCTCGCAGCATATGTATACGCTGATGGGACAGGCTTCCGCAATGGTTCTGTCCATTGAGATGCAGCGTGGTAGGCCCAAGCATGTGCACAATCATTGAGCTTGAATGCTTTCAAGAGCGTGCACACAGCCTGCCTTCATATTTGAGTGCACCGGCGTGCTGTTCTATATACATTATCAGTTATACAGTGCATTGTATATATAAAGAAGTGAGGATTATGACGGGTGCCATCTAGCACCTGCTACAATCTGAAGATTGAGAACAAAGATTTCCTATTTATTTTAAGTGTGGCGACGTCTCTCGACCGCGACAAATCCCTCTCTAAGATTATTGCAGGTAACTTGTGGTGCATTACATCATTTATTGCTGTTCGAATAATAGTAATATTTGCCCTGAAATTCTTTACAAGTTCAACTATCAAACTCGCCTATGTAACATATCTCGCGTTGCTGGAGTGATCATGAGGAAAAACAGCACACTTCAAGAAGAAATAAAGACAAAAAGAAATCAATAGCTGCTTTGTCATCTCACCCCTTCCCCGTCTTCGTTCACTAGTTCGAAAGGAAGTTTTTCGAAAAGAAGTGAAGTTTATATCACCACGTAGTCTGCTTGTGGGGATTCCAAGTGAACGAGGGCAAAGAAGATCTACGAGAGCTGCTGCTTGGCTAGCTTGCTCAACAATACTATAAAAGCGTGTTTGTCGTCAGAAACGCCAAAAAACTGGTAAAGGATGCGGGTGCTACGACTCATGGTCCATCTGATGCACAAGATTCCACCCAGCACCAGGACCACAAGCCCTCCACACGTGGACACACCTGCTCTTCGAGCAAGCAGCCACCAACAAGGCCTACAACCTGAGACACCGACTATTGACGCAGTGACTATGACTTCGACACAAGCTCACGTGCAAGCTCCGTCACTTTCTAAGCCGACCTACTGCACCGTCCAGAATGCGCTCATGCCCAGCCCCTTCCACGAACAGCAGTATGAAAATGTTGACGGCTGGTTGAGTGAGCTTGAGGGTGTCGGAGCGATCGAGTACTGGGATGATGCCGCAAAGCTCCAAAACTTGTACGCCTAAAAGATGAAGCGAAGACGTAATTTCTGAACAAAAATTATGTTCTGACATCTTGGGATGAGTTCCAACGTCACCATCTGTAGTCCTAATGAGTCCCGACCACCAGGAACAATTACGCATTCAGATTGCAAACGAGACCGTCTTGATGTACGTCGAGGATATGACACGGCTCTTCAAGCAAGTGGATCCTTCTATCGCATAAGAAAAAACAGTTGCGCCATCGCATGCTTGGTGTGAAGAAAGAATTTTTACTAATTTGGTGCGTAGGCCTTCCAAAAGTGTTGCTGAGTTTTTCACTGATGTGAAAATGATGGCGCAAGACCTGCACCAATGGTCTGCCCTCTTGGACCGTCAAGTGAATGATGCATCAACTCCTGAAAGCAAGAGCACCGAATTACTTCGTGAGATCATCCACTCTGTCGTCCACGAAAAATGGAAAAGATGTCCGAGACAAGGCAAGCAGATGTCGGTTCTATCACCCTTGTCATCCGTGACGAGGTCGAGCAGGTACTGCATGCCCCGCCGCGGTGGTCTAGTGGCTAAGGTACTCGGCTGCTGACCCGCAGGTCGCGGTTTTGAATCCCGGCTGCGGCAGCTGCATTTCCGATGGAGGCGGAAATGGTGTAGGCCCGTGTGCTCAGATTCGGGCGCACGTTAAAGAACGCGAGGTGGTCAAAATTTCCGGAGCCCTCCACTACGGCGTCTCTCATAATCATATGGTGGTTTTGGGACGTTAAACCCTACAAATCAATCATCAATCATCAGGTACTGCACGCCCATCATTTTACACTGATGTCTGTTGATCCGGAAACGGCTTGTGTGTTTACTGACAGTCGCCGTCGTACGTACGCGGAAGCCTTGCGATATGCTACGCCTCTTTCTAGTCTAAGAGTTCTGACCCAGACAATACCACACGTCCCGATCCGGACAATGCCATACGTACCAATCCAGACAATGAGGACATCAGTCGTGACTCAGTCAGCGCACTCTGCTTCAGACTTCGATAGTTGCCGAACACCGACGCGCAAGCCTGACTTCTGGCGTACGTCGGACAGACGACTCCTCTGCTATTATAGCGGTGAGGGTGGTCACATTTACCGCGAATGTTATCACCGGCAACTTGAACAGCGTAGTTTTTACAATTATTCACCTTGTCCCCAAATTGGTTGAAGGTCAAGGAAAATCGAAGAGTACCTCGCGCACTAGCGTGCACTCTTTACACGACGCAAATCGTAGTCAACTTCTCCGAGGAGACCCGCATCCACTGGGCCACGTTTCGAGGTGACGGCACAGGGACGCTCCCCGAAGCCTTGTCGGGAAAGCTGAAGGCAACGGCCTTCGAGGGCGACGTCACTGAGACTCGAAGTGCGAAAGACTTCCCATCGACGCTTCCACGCAACGCCGAAGACATTTCGTCAGAGATTGAGCGCAGTACCAAAAAAACGCCAACACCCATGTCTGAACACTGCGATCGTGTGTCACTCGATGTACCTGTGCTAATTGATGGTTTGCAGGTCAATGCCTTAGTGTGACGCTGCCACTTTCATTGACTATTCCGATCAGAGTCACTTGTGAAGACCTATGAAACGGTGTCGTGGTGGCCGAAAGAACCATATCACATCTGGTGCTATGCGGTGTCTGCGCAGCCCGAAGTATTGTGCGTGTCTGTGACGGACAATCACATATACTAGTTACGAATTACAACTACGAACACCGCCATCTTCTTCGCGGGGCCGACGTAGCCTATGGAGACCCTGTTTCCGACGCCACGGAGTGCTTCGAGTGCGAGAAAACACGTGAGGATAGGACATTTCTATACCACATTGACATTATTTCAATGTTGTCAGACAAAACGAAGGCTGCATCTATGACCTTTTAAGGGCGTTTCAACCTGGCTTTACTTCTTCTTCAAAAGTTCGTCGAACACACCTCACAAAGCATCGAAATACTACCGATTTTAATGTCTGCCCATCCGGCAGCAGCCTTATTGTAATTCCGCCAAAGAACGTGGGGCTATTCAGACACGCGTAAAAAAGATGCTCAATGACGGCATTATTCAACCATCCAGCAGCCCTTGTTTCTCGCCAGCGGTTCTAGAAGAAAAAACACGGAACGCGCCGATTCTGTATTGACTACAGGAAGCCTAAAAGCCTCATGAAAAAAGATGTCAACTCGCTTTCACCGGTCGATGACTCCCTCAACAGGTTACGACGCACAAGGTATTTTTCGTCCAATGAATGTAAATAGTGGCTATTTGCGAATCGAAGTTGATGAACGAGACCGAGAAAAAATCGTGGTTGAGGCTCCAGACGGACTTTACGAATTCCGAGCTCTTCCCTTCGGCCTCTGTTTTGCCTCAGTTAAGAAGATGATGAATACTGTTCTTGCTGGCTTGAAGTGGCAAAGCTGCCTTGTCTACCTCGATGATGTGGTCATTTTCTTCGAGAGCTTCGAAGAACATCTGAAGCGCTTAAGAAAGGTTCTAGAAGCTAATCGCACAGCTAAACACACGCTGAGACCCTAAAAAAGCCATTTCGGTAATGAGGAGCTGAAATTTCTGGGGACATGTTGTTAAGGCGGATGGAGTGCGGCCTGATACAGACAAAACTGATGCCGTCGCCGTCTTCACTGTTCCATCAGATAAAAGAGCAGTATGCCGTTTCCTCAGCTTGTGCGCGTATTATTGCCGATTTATCGCTAACTTCTCGAAGATAGTTGAAGCTCTTACGTGACTCACCCGAGATGACGTGCGCTTTTCTTGGAGCGCAGAGCAAAAAATAGCGTTCGCAGAGCTACGACAGAGAAGGCAAACAGCCCCTGTTCTTTCTTATTTCGATGAGGACGCTGCTACAGAAACTGTCACAGTTGCCAACAACACCAGACTAGACACTGTTCTCGTACAACGACATGGCAGCGTCTAGCGTTAATTAGTTTACGCCTGTCGTACTCTTTCTCGAGCTGAGGTTAACTGCCCCACATTAGAAAAATAATGCCTCGCAGTCGTACGGGCGACGACCAAATTTCGGCCTTACCTCTGCGGTGCTGCCTTCAAAGTGGTGACTGAACACAACTCGCTCGGCTGGCTGGCTAATCTTGGAGATCCATATGGCCGTATCGTTCAGTGCAGTTTGCGATCGCAGAAGTTCGACATTACGATTGCGTACAGCTCAGGGTGCAAACGCGAGTATGCCGACGCGCTTTACTCGAGTGCTTGTGGGACACGCTGGCATGAACTCCGAGGATGAAAATAGGTTTGTCGGAGCAGTTAGTGATTCCGACTTTATGTCAAGAGAGCGGCAGACCAAGAATTATGCTCAGTTCTTGATTACCTGGAAGGCTGAAACTCCCAGGTCCCTCGCCATAATGCTCACGAGCTGTCCTCCTTTTCTCCCAAGAAGAGGCATTCTTTATAAAAAAAACACTCGTGGTAGAGACAAATCATTCCTACTCGTTGTCCCTACCGACTTGCGTGATGACATCCTCTTTGCGTGCCACGATGAAACCACGTCAGGATATTTAGGCTATTCACGAACTCTCGCAAGAGAGCGCCAACAGTATTACTGGCCGCGACTATCAACTAGTTTACATCGCGATGTGAATGGCTGCCGTGAGTGCCAGTGTCGCAAGACTCCGCATGTGAGACTAGTGGGCCTGCTCTAGCCGATCGTACCACCGCGGACACCATTTGGCCTTCATAGCAATGGAACATTTGGGACCCTTTCGCGTGCCGTTTTCTGGTAACAAATAGATTATAGTTGCTATGCTGAAACAAAAACGTTACCCCTTGGCACGGCCTCTGAAGTTGCAAAGTTCTTCGTGCAACAAATTGTCCTATGGCATGGTGCCACATCATATGAGATCACGGATAGAGGGACGTCATTCATCGTTTACCGTGTAATTGATGGAGGACATTTAAATTTAGCTACAC
The DNA here is from genome assembly GCF_013339725.1 of Rhipicephalus microplus. Lineage (NCBI taxonomy): Eukaryota > Metazoa > Arthropoda > Arachnida > Ixodida > Ixodidae > Rhipicephalus > Rhipicephalus microplus. Next base: position 176,225,611 of record NC_051168.1, read on the forward strand.
AAGTCATCGAAAAATGTCAGGTTATCATCCGCAATCCGATGCACTGACAGAGAGGCTCAACAACGCCATAGTTGACATCTTGTCAATGTACGCGGACGTACAACACAAAGCCTGGGACAAGATTTGTTCATACAGCACGTTTGCGTACAATAAGGCAACGGAAGAAACCATGTGATTTCCGCCTTTCCACCTCGTTTACGGACGCGTCGTGCGCACTATGCTCGATGCTACGCTTCCGGTTGACCAAAGCTGTGAACTTGCTCCCGACGCTGAGCATTACACTCAGTACGCCGAAGAAGCTCGTCAGATAGCTCGCGTAAACAGCAGTCACCAACAAGATGCAAACGCACGGCGTTAAGCCTCCGCCATCGAATTCTAGCCTATCACCCTGGTGGCCAAGGGGGGGTGTGCATCCCTGTCCGGCGACCAGGCTTATCCAAAAAAAGTCCTTATTTTGAACCATACAAGGTTGTTAGACGTGTCACAAATTTTACCTATGAGGTATTTGCGGGCAGCGCAGTGTCTTCTCGTCGACAGCTTCGGCCCGATATCGTGCATGTCGTTCGGCTCAAACCATATAGCTATTTTACACAGTAGCCCTTGTGCTTTAACGTGTTACATTGGCCGCGACTTGCGTTGCTGCTGCTGTTCCTGTTCTCCTTGTGTTTTTATGCGCAATATTTTTACGCTGGGCACAAGTGTTGGTGCAACTTCCTTATCTGCGTGGCTGATACTGGCGCTTCTCCCTCTTGTGGTTGTCTATACCTTCAGGCATATGCATTCATTTTTTTCTTTGTTTACGAGAATCAAGTCCATGCTTTCAAACAGGCGGACTAGTGCCATATGGTCTGCTTGTAAGAGATCCCGAGTGCAAGAGGACAAAGAAGATCTAGCTGAGCCGCTGCTTGGCTAGCCCACTCAACAATCCTATAAAAGCAAGTTTGTCGTCAGAAACGTGACAATATCTACGGTGGCGCCTACTTTCCAAAAACGGTTGCTGTTTAACATAGTCATCTGCCTCTGAGCTTGTAAGGTTAGATTTTATAGCGTACCCAGTCACTCCTGCTCCTAAGGAGAACGCCCTTATTGCGAGTGGGTGCCCTAGTTGCTTCGTAATGAATTGGGCAGCATTTGGCTGCAAACAATGCCTGTGCTCTGTGTTTTTGCTGGCGGTTTTCCTCAAATGTGAGTTCTTCTTGTATCATTCATGTAACTTTGGTTGTGATGTTGCTGCGTGTTCTGCAAAAGCCTGGCGCTTTGTTACTTTGTATTGCCACCTTGTCTTACTAGTGAATGATTTTGTTTTTCAGAATTGCTCGAGATGTTCGTTTCTCAGTCTTTCAGCATTGCTTTATGCTCAGTTTAGTCCCACAAGTAAACGATTGTTATTGTAGTGAACCCCTAGGCAAACAATACATCTAGGATTACAGCTAAATGCATTGTTTACTAATATACACTCTGCTAATGAAAAACCGTCTTCAAACTCCTCAGTTTTTAAGTGCCTAATTGTTTATGTCAAGAATTGAGAAATATGGTAATTCCTCTAAATATAATAGCATTTTAGCGTTAGACTCAACCATTTCGGATCACAAAATGATAACGTATAATATATGCGTGAATTCCCTTTCACTGCAAAGAAATTTGAAATAAAGTATCTTAGGCTTACCCGTAAATAAAGGCTCGAATTCCCCTTGGCATTCTTGTATCTTTCTCGTATACCCATGAATGAAGTCACCAGTTTCATCTCCGTAGTTCGTTGACTTGTACGCTTCGATTTGCTCTCTAAAACAAGCCATATAAATAAATTTCTTATTCAGGGTATATACGCTGATTGCTTGCTTATATATGCGGAGCGGAATACAACGTGCACGTCTCTGTCCCTACGCACCTGTGACTATAGTGATGCTAGCCAAACTATGTCCTAAAATACTACGATATACTGATGATATGTGGGGTTTAACGTCCCAAAGCCACCATATGATTATGAGAGACGCCGTAGTGGAGGGCTCCGGAAATTTCGACCACCTGGGGTTCTTTAACGTGCACCCAAATCTGAGCACACGGGCCTACAACATTTCCGCCTCCATCGGAAATGCAGCCTCCGCAGCCGGGATTCGAACCCATGACATGCGGGTCAGCAGCCGAGTACCTTAGCCACTAGACCACCGCGGCGGGGCATACTACGATATACTACGATTCTGTAGTATACGAAAGATACTTGAAATGTGGGTGCGCAACGCCACATGATCCTAGGAAGACAAAGATAGGACGCTTTGGCCTATACTCATAAACTCGTCTAATAAGATTCTCTGACAAATGTTGAAACGCTTCTTCGATTACGAGCTGAGGTTTCAGCAACTTCAGAAAGAAGTACGACCTACCATTTGCATTGATGTCTCTGTACTCACGACATGCAATGTTTCGCCAAATACTTTCTGATAGTTTAGTTCGTTTACTCGCGTTTATGGAACAAAAGCCCACTGGCTCTTAACAAAAGCGTTTTTGACCACCAAGCTGTACAGGTTTGTTAGTTATTCTTATTTTACCATCTCATGCAAATCGAAATGAATAGTTCATCTTCAGGTAAAGTCGGCATTTTTTTCTATGTTGCCCGAGCGTCCAGCTCCAGGCAAGAAACAGAGCAGTGGGCGGGCTTACAGGCATGCTCTGGCGAAATCCCTCCCATTCGAAATAACTCAGGTGAAAGATTGCATTTTTGAATGGTATTTGATGGTTGTTGCAGGCTCATTTAATGACTCCCCCCCCCCCTTTACTAAAGGCATATTTTAACTTTTGTACGTACCTGTGCACATATATTGATACTTACATATATAAGTCCTGTTTTCCTCACCCCCCTCTTTCAAGAACAAAAAAAAACTGGCTGATAATGCCCCTAGTGCTTTCCGTGAGCACAAAATCGAGCTGTATCTAAATGACACACAAATTATTGAATTCAAGTTGAGGAATTTTGAGTAGGTTTTAAATGTTTCATAAAATAGCCACCCCATTCTAGGTCAAACGATCGAACTCCGCTCATGGCTAACTTGTTTTTGATAGTGGCAAAAATGTGTAAGGCTCATGGTATTATATTTAGGTGCAAGTCAAAGATTCCCAGGTGGCCGACATTTCTGTAGCCCTTCACTGCGGATTCTTCACATATCTAATGAAAATATGTTAGTTTTGAGGCGTTCAACGGCCCCGTTGAACGCCCACGCTAAATGTTTGCGCAGTTACGCGGCGGCCGCATCATATCGTTAAAGTTTAATGACGTCCGTCACGTTAGTGTGACGCTTATGGTGCTCAGCTGCTGACCCGGAAGTGACGGATTTCGTGGCGGCAGGTTTAATCACATTTCGATGGGAATAATATGTTTGAAACTAGCATACCATTCGATGTCCGTGTATGTTAAAAAACGCCATATCGTTGAAGTTTCTGGACCCCTTCATAAGGGCGTTACTAAAAGGAATACCGTGGTTTTGGCACTTCAGCAATCACACACACACTGAAGACGAGAGGCAAAAACAGACATACGTAAAGAAAACGCAAAAAATCAGATGCAAAGAAAATAGAAGAAGAACATCGCTCTACGGCACTACGACCCACGCCCTTTCTCTCCTGCGGCAACAGCTTGAAGGCGTTCAACCAGCTGCGCTGACATCGAAATCTTGATGAATGCTTTGAGAACGATTTCTTTATGTCTCACACTTTCCTCTGACAGTAACCTCGGTTTGTGGATTGGTCAGCTGGGAACTGGAGAATGAGGCGACAGGTGGTCCTTCAAATAGCTTAAGCAACACGTTGTTTTGTTGCTACAACTGTCTCATAAGGGCAGGTTCACGCTAGCTGCAAACATGCCTCGCCGTTTGACGTTCTCAGGAAAGCCGTGCGTGGCTATTTTCTTTGCGCACGTCTGTCGTTCTTTGCGTTCGAAGAATGGCTCTGAGACCCATTTTTGCGCCGTTTGCTGCTTGTTCGAGGGTGACGTAGCCAATCAGCGACGGAGCAGCGACATGACTGAGCCGCGTCGTCTGCTTTCGCCTCTACGCATTTTTGGCGTCTGCCACAAGACACTGCGAGCTGCTTGCTCCGCGGCTTTCACGATATGTGGTACTTGTTGTTTCCAGACAACGTTTCAGCAGTGAATAGAACACTTTCGCCTGCCCAGAGTTTAAAAAGCGTAGAGCTATTCAAAGTGACATCCCATAAAGCAGGCGTGTGGACAAGTGGCCCCAGCTATTCAGCGCTAGCAAAAACAAACAAACATGTAATGTATGCCCTCCGAGAATTCGGTAAGGCTTGCTTAGGCTTAGAACATCAACTAATTGAGTATGGCTCTCATAAACGGTGCCCAATCGATTGAAGTACTGTGTTGTCGAAGATAAAGCAAATTAAAGCATCGGTTCGCAGCTTAAGAGCTACAGAGCGCATGGCGGCCACTTGATTGATTCGATGCGGTCGATAACTGCATTCGGAAGGGCAGCCATGTTTGTGTGGAGGCTGAAATGCCTCTCCGGAAAAGCTTGTCATGCACTTTGAGCAGCTCTGCCTGTGGACGGCGGCGGCTGATGGATCTATGGTGCTGTGTCGTTAGGGCCAGTTCACGCTAGCGGCAAGCCTGTCGTGATGTCACTGTGGCGCAGACAAGCAGCCGGTGCAGCCCGCAGGAGAGCTGTTCGAATCGCACGGCAAGTTCATCCGACAAACATGGCTGCTCTTTCAGATGCAGTTGTCACCCACCTCGTATCTATCAAGCGGCCACTGTGCGCTCTGTGGCTCGTAAGCTTTGAACTGAATGCTTCTATATGCTTTAAATTCATGTCATTTAGCTTCGAAAACACAGTACGTGAATTGATTCAGCACCATTTCTGAGAACCATACTCAAATAGTTGATGTTCTTGGCCTACGCAAGCCTTTCCGAATCTTGCAGAGCATACATTACATGTTTGCTTGTTGTTGCTTACGCTAGCTAGCTGGTGCCACTTGTCCGAACGCCTGCTTGGCGTACGTTATTTTGATTGCTGTGCGTTTTCGTAAATACCGGACACGCGAAAATGCTCTATTCACTGCTGGAAGGTAGTATGGGAACAACACGTATGACATATCGTGAAAACCGCGGAGCAAAAAGCAACCAGCTCGAAATGTTCCGCGGCAGGCGCAGGCAATGCGGAGAGCGGAAAGCAGACAACGCGGCTCAGCCATGTCTCTCCTGCGTGACTGATTGGCTCAACCAGTAGAGTTTAACCTCCCCGTCTCATTGTGGGAGTGGCCCACCAGTGTCGCCCCTTAAGGGGGACTCAGCGCCGCCTCTGATTAATATTAAAGTTTTTAGAATATTAATCCATGGCACAAAAATGGGACCCATTTTACGAATGGCAAGAACGGCAGACGTGTGTGAAGCAAACAACCACGCACAGCTGCCTGAAAACGTCAAACGGCGAGGCATGGTTGGCGCTAGCATGACCCGTCCCTTACGGGAGGCTTGCCATTAGCGGGAAACGGTTCTAATAGCGCGCTCACAATTGGCCTCGAAGAGAGCAAAACCGGCAAAACTCTTCGGAAACTGGCTCGTTTTGCCGCCCAAGCGGCCCGAAAACCACGCTGCGCGGCCGGCGCGAAGGAATCACTCCGTGACCGAATTTCCCACCACGCACAACCGGATCCAGTTTCCGCTTCACTGTCATGGCTGCCGCTACATCAAACCACGTGACCTAAGCAGCTGGCCACAGATTCACTATAGAGGTATATGCGTTGGCGGCGGCTCGCATCGGCTCAAATCACAAACTACCCGTGCAGCACCAAGATGCTTAATGGCCTCAACGAGGACGTGTTCACCGAGAACCTGACTTGGATTACGATCGCGGAGAACTCTGGAACTAGACGGTGCAGCGGCAACGAAAAAGCATGCCCCAATGTTTCTCGAGTGTGTCTACAGCCAGCTTAATGCACCGCTGCCGCTGCCGGTGCGTTCGCTCGTCTCGTTTCTGCTGGCTTATCTCACCAAACAACGTTTCAAAAGGTGCGAGGTGTTTGTTTTCACTACTTTAGGTGAATAAATAAAATTAGGTACAAACTTTAGTTTTCAGAAAGCAGGCAAAATTTAATGAGGTGTTAAGGTATCGACGGCAGTGGCGGCGGGATGGGGCACAACGAATGTGAACATCTTCGACGCACGCGCCCGTGGTTTTCCGGCCGATCTAGCATTCTCGTTTCTCTTCACTTCTCAAGTGTGAATGCGCCATAAGGTACAAACAAACTGGCGCCGCGGCACTATGCCGCGCGCCGCTCACCGCTTGAGAGATGCTGTTTTTGCCTCTTTCTCGCGCAGAGTGTCGTGCAACTTCTGGGGCAGACCGAATCGCTCAGTCGGCTATTAAAGACTGGAGCCTTCCCGCAAAAATTTTGGTCTGTCTGTCTGTTTGTTTGTCTGCCTGTCTGCCTGTCTGCCTGCCTGTCTGTCTGTCTGTCTGTCTGTCTCTCTGTACAATTGTCTGTTTGTCCACTCTTAACGGCACAGGGTACTTGAAACGGCCGACCCAATCCACAGTGCCCACCAATATTGCTCAAGATTCAGCGTTCATACTTGTGCTATTGTCAACTAAGAACAATTCTTGCGCATGTCTTAGGCACCATAACAACACGTATATATTCTGCATTTGTGTCTTTTCACTTGAAAACTGCATACATAAGTAATATTAAGGACTGTAGCGCTCATCATAGTGTGCGGAGAACGCAACGCTCGCACGAAAAAGCAAGTGTTTCCAAAGGTTTGCTAAAACGAGATGGTGGTGGCACCTACTCGTCACCTTGTGTTCTACACCTTGTCACCTCTGATACGGGTGCGCAGCCAGTCTCAGAGCCACGCGCTTTTTTTCCCGAGAAAACTGCCAAATGGCGCTCATGCCTCACATGTGACGTGCCTTGATGCGCTCGTTCGCCTCCGCTGCACGCTCGAGGCACTCGAACGCAATGCCTCAGGAATACCATTCACCAATTTTCTTGCGCAGAACATCGAAAATTGTTTTGGTCACTCTCTCCACACGCCAGACTATCGTCTTTCGACGACTTTTTCCGATTACATGCAGATACAGGGCCAAGTTTTTCCTTCCTCCATGGACGCAGTGCTGTTCGGTTAGGTCATCGGTGCGAAATAAGCCATGCCGCATTTGGCGCTGGCTACCGCCGAGCCGCACCCACGGACGCTGGTTCCGAGAGCCATCGCCCTTGCCGCCTGATTTTTCTCCCACTATCGCGGCCTCAAAAGGAGGTTTTTCCCGCTTTCTGCGTTTTCGCCTCGCTGCTTCGGCCACCTTTGGTGTGAACGAGCCTTAAAGGGGTACTGACACAAAAACGTTGGCCTCGCGTTTTTCTGCTGCGATGCGTTGCTTGGGGCCTGTTAGTCATGACACGACACATCAGTTTGCTGTAGCACCCGACAGATAAATAATTAGAAACCCCTCATTATCAGTCAGTATCAGTTTCGGCTTGAGAGAGTTTCAAAAACGGGGTGCAACTGTCGCCACCTAGCGTGTGCAGCTGTTGACCACGTCGGCAGAGAGAACTGTGATGCATTTCCGCACGGCCTGCATCAAATTTACCTCCGAATAGAAAACGGGGCTGGAGGAGGAGGAGCAGGAGGAAGAAGAATAAACATTTATTGAAACGGCGTGCTAAGGTTTCCGTGGGTGGAGCCTTTATTCCATGGCCCCACTCGCCCGAGCGGATCACTCGGCCTGGTCCAAGGTTGCCCTCTGGCTTCCCAGGTCTTGCCAGGTGTGTCGCACCTCCCACAACCTTTTAAATTTGTTTCGTGTCATGAGGGGTGAGTTACCCTCTGCTGGTCTTTGTGGGCAAGTCCAAGTGATGTGCTGGAGTGTCGGTGTGTCACCACGCCAAGGGCAGCGGTCAGCAAATTGGGATGGCCGGATTTTGCTAAGTGTGTGCATGTTGGAATATTTGTTCCTCTTTATTCGTATCCAATCCATGAATTGTTAGGGGGTGAGTTTACGGTGGGGTGGCGCCATCGTCTGTCCGACCAGTCTTTGGCTCTCAAGAATATCTCGCAGGAGCGTAGGTGTGAAGTAATCTGTTCGGGTCGGCATGTCCACGGCTCAGAAAGTTAATACTCGAGCCATGCGGTCTGCCCATTTGTTTCTTTCTACACCTTCGTGGGCGGAGCACCATGTTATGCCGTGATCTTCTTGGAGGTTGGATCTTGGTATGCGTAGGACGCTGTTGGGAAGCACGCCTTTAAGAAACTGTCATCAACACTCTTGGGAATCTGTGAGAACGTGCGCAGACTGTCTCTTTCACTCTGCTGCGCGGATGGCTCATGCTATGGTTGCCGCTTTTACTACGGCCGTGGTTTTCGCACGTATTGTCGCCGAAGTGATCGCTTGGCTTCGGTTGGTAACGACTGCCAGCAAATGCGGTTTGCCTCGTTGGGTATGGGTTGGAGTCTGTATAGTAAGTGTCGGGGCTCATTTCGTAGCCGTTCTAATGCCGCCACTCTTGCTCGTATGCAGCTGGAATGAAATTTAGGGGTGCATGTTTCTTCGAATAGGGGCGACATATATAGGTTCCCTCTCTTTTATGGGTATTTGATGCGTCTCTTCACCGCAGAACTGTGCTGATAGGGGTTAGTGAAGCCTCTGTAGCAATAGTCTGCCTTGCATCGTCGAGTTGAGTCTCTCTCTCTCTGCGCGATCAATATGGCTGCGGCGTGTTCGTTATATGTATTATATACACTCAAGCTTTCCGAACGCTCTGTGTCAGTGCAGTCTGGGAGGCTCATTGCAGCTTTGTAGGCCATGCGTATGAGTGTGTTGGCCTGCTCTGCTTCCCATCTGCGTGTGAGTTGGTACGGGAGAGCATATATAATGCGGCTAATGATCAAGGCATGTACCAACCTCCTGGTGTCTTCTTCCGTCATGCTCTCATTACTGCAAGTGACTCGCTTTATGAGTCTCGCTGCGCTCCTCATTGTGCATTTCAGTGTTTCTAATGTACACGATGTGCTGCCTGTCTCCTCTATCAGCATTGCCAGCACCCTGAGCTCCGATACTTGATTTATCTGGTTCCCATTTAGCTCCAGATTGAAGATTGGGGAGCGTGTCTGGCGGGTGTTCTTTGGCGGTATTTGCAAGTATTCAGATTTTTCCGGCACGCATGTAATTCCTGCCTTCTTGGCACATCCCTCATATGTATCAGTTGCTCATTGAAGGTTGTCTTGGCAGTCTTCATAAAATTCTTTCGAAGCCCAAAGGGTGATGTCGTCGGCGTAGATGGCTACTCCTAGTTCTTTGTATTTCTCCAACATTGAGGTAATTTCCGCATCCATATATTGAATAATAGGGGGAAAGTATAGAGCCCTGTGAAGAGCCTTTATTTGCTATGTGAATTTTATTACCTCTTGAGTGCCAAATCCTATGGACGCCATTCTGTTTTTGAGAAAACTTTGAACGTAGTTGTAGGTTATCTACCCACAGCCTACCTCTTGTAGCGCATCCAATATTGTGTCATGAGATAAGTTGTAAAAAGATCTGCGCAGGTAAAACGCAAGCAGGATCCTGTCCATACTTCCTGGGGGTGGGTTTAGAACTTCGTCGCGAAGGAGAAGGAAGACGTCTTGTGAGGAAATTTCCTGATGGAAGCCAAAGATGCAATTGGCTAGGAGATTGTTGTCATCTAAGTACCTCCCGAGTCGTTTATGAATGACCTTCTCAAAAAGTTTACAAAGCAAAAGGTTAACGATATTGGTCGAAGGTTCTGGAGCGATTTTGGTTTTCCAGGCTTTGGTATTAAAATTACTTCTGCCTCCTTCAATTCAGAAGGTATGGATCCTTCTGTCTTCCAAAGAATATCATTCAAGAAATTAAGTATACGCCTCGGAGCTAGCGTGTTTCTCTTCGTGTGGTACCAGGAGTAAGCATATTACGATGATTGCCCAAGTTCTTTTCGTGCTTAGATTTCAGGATTTGGTATTAAAATTATTTCAGCCTCCTTTCATTCAGGTTGTATGGATCGTTCTGTCTTCCGAATAGTGTCATTGAAGAAATTTGTTAAGTCCTCTAGTGATTCGCTGGCTAAGTTCATAATCATGGCATTCGTGATGCGATCCGATCCAGGCGCAGTGTTCTTTTTGAAAGATTGCGCTGCAGTGTACACTTGTGCGAGTGATATAGGTTCATCAAGGGAAGGGTTTGCCAGACCCATATAGGGCGTTATAGTTGCCCGTGTTGGCCTTTCGCCCATTTACGTATCTTGTAGTTCGCAAAGAAGGTTCGCGTCTGTGCCTGCGTAGTCATTAAGTATACGCCTCGGAGCTAGCGTTGCTTTCTCTTCGTGTGGAACCAGGAGTAGGCATATTGTTCGGGAGGGAGTCTTTCTCGCTGTCTGTCTTGATTCTTCAGCGTGATGTAGTCTCGTAACACTATTACGAAGGATTGCCCAAGTTTTTTTAGCTTAGATTACCCCAAAAATAGTCGCTCAAGCTCCTTCAGTTAGAAGTACACAGTTCTTGTGAGTATGCATTGCCTGCTTCCGTGATTTGTGCTATGCGCTCTCTGAGCTTTCGATTGTTCTGCTGCCTCTTCCATCTTTTTATGAGGCTGCGTCTTGCCTCCCATAAGTGGAGGAGATGGTTGTCGATGGCTGGGTTTCATGGTGTTGTTTTACGTCATTTAGTTGTTTGATCTGCTGCCTCCCGTATATAAGTCATCCAGTCTTTTATCTTGTTGAGGTCCTGACTGTCAGTCTGGCACTCCCTAAATTTCCTCCAATCTGTGAGACATGCAGTACCGGTCGGTTGTCTCATGCTTGCCGTTTGTACAGAGATGCTGAGGATGTAATGGTCGCTTCCCAGTGTTTCATCTAGGTTCGTCCTGGTTACTCGGCGTTCATTGCTTACAAAACTTAGGTCAGGGGCGGTGTCTCTGGCCACGCTATCTCTCAGTCTTGTGGGAGAGTCTGGTTGCGTGACGAGGACTAAATTATGAGCCTGCGTGGCCTTCAGAAATTGATTCTCTTGATTGTATCCTTTTTTAGCCCCACTCTGTATGCCAGGCGTTGAAACCCTCAAGAAGTATGACTCTGTCACCTCGTTTCGCGCTTTTTATAGCCTGACAGATAATTGGTGTGAAGCCCGCCTTCGATCCCGAGGCGAACTATAGACATTTGCGACAATTTTTTTGGGCGACCTCGTTTAACAGGCCATACTGTTGCTATTTGGTGTGATATGTGAACCCCTGGTACAGTTTCTACGCTGACAACAAAATTCTTCCGAAATAAAATAGCCGTCCCCGTGTTGCTTGTGTTTGTATGAAGTGTGTATCCCAATACTAAGCGTTTTGGTGTCCTTGCTTTTTGCAAACATAAGAGATCAGGTGCAATTTCAGTGGATTGGACAAACTGTGTTAGCACAGATTCTTTGTTGCGCAGGGAGCGGCCGTTCTACTGCCATAACTCGAGATTCTCTTCGTGGCGTGTGATGGGTCTAGCCATCAGAGGAGCTCTCAAATGTATCCGTGTCAGTCGTCGCCCACACCTTAGGACAGCGGCCTCCAGGGCTGGAGATTCCTCGATTCCTTGGTTTTTTTTTCAATTTTTTTGATGAAGTTGTCGGCATATTTCCTAAGATTGCCCAGCTCTGCAAACAGAAGTTGCAGTTGGGTGCCTATGTCTAGCAGCTGTCCCTCTACATTTTGTGGCTGGGAAGTAGCTGGTTGTGTTGCGATTGCTTCCATTTGCGTCTTTTGATTTTGTGTGATCTGGTTGATTGTTCTATTGGCCGAAAGTTGTTTGAGTGTTGCTAACTCTGTCTGTAGGGCCTCAAGGCTAGATTAAGTTCCTTGTTTTCTGCGAATATTTTTTTATATTCCTCGTGTTGTGTGATTGTTCTGGTCGTGGGAGATGCGACATCAGCCCAGCTTACCGGCATAGTGGCAGGTGGAGCTCTCTGCTGTTGCTGCTGCCCCAGAGGTCCAGCGCTGCCTCGACCAGGAGTCTGTGATTCCGCTGCTTGCCGCCTCGGCTGGTTTGTTGCTCGTTTCCACAACCTTGACCTCGATCTTGGTTTGCGTGGAGGTGGAGACTTGGAGGCGGTGCTTGCTGCGTTTCCCTCATGGCGTGTTGGGTGCTGCGTTGGTTCGTCGACCACGGCTTTCTGCCATAGCGAAGCTCCGATTCCTTTTCTTCTGATGAAAACCAGCGTAAACCCTCACGCTCAGCATTAGGAGCACGCTTTGGTTTGGTGGCAGTCGCTCTAGGCTGCTTAAGTCTCTGTGTACTGTGGTGGTAACCTGTGATGTGTTCCCCTCCACTTGAGGCGCTCTTTGGCACGCACACATGTCCGTCAGTTGGGTCTCTAGTTCCACATATGTGGCAGACGCGAGCGTCTGGTTGGGGGCACACATCCATATGATGACCCTTGCTGCAGCAGGTCTTGCACATTTGCAACATGACTCGGTATGGGTGGCACGCCAATTCTCCTCCGCAGTACTATACGAAACGCGGAAGTGTCGGTCCACAGAAAGTAATCGTTGCGCTCTTCGTTTCTTTCATCATACGGGCTTGTATGATTTCTACTCCTTGCGTTCGCACTCGCACGTCTGCCATCAGTGTTTCAGAAAGGTAGCGGGATGATATGCCGTGTATCACTCCTCTGAGGGCTTCTTCGCCGGTCGCCGCGTACACGTTTACGGCATGTGCGTGACCGTTTATTGTGAACGCGGTTATGCGACGAAGCCGCTCCGCAACTTATTGCTCCGATATTGATATAATTGCTGTGTTTGATCCTGGTTTTATCCGCAACAGAAAGTGCTCACCTGTTGCGGTGTGTTGGCAAGCTGCGGTGACTGCCGCTACCATCTCCGGAGTAGTGATTGAGCGGAGTGGTAAGCCCTGGTGAAGCCATATTACAATCTAGAAATCATCCTTTGTAAGTGGCGCGAGCTTAAGCCCCCTTCTTCTGAATGCAGGAACAGCGGAACCCAGAAGTAGTTACTTCTTAACTACGGAAGCGAAAAAAACAAGGACAGAAAAGAGCGCTGTTTTTTTTCGCGCTCCCGTAGTTACGAAGTAATTACTTCTAGGTTGCGCTGTTTCTGCATTCAGTTATGTCCTACCAACTTGCCCAAGTTTCCATGCTCGATTCCCCCTTCTTCGTTGGATTCTCGGTCGAGTTTTTGGGTGCCCCTGTTTCCTTTATCTCGCTTGCTGTTTCTTTTCTGCCTTAAGGTAAGAACGGTGTGCCAGTTGTCCTTTGCCGTCGTTATCTCGAATGTTCCGAGGTGCCTTGCCGCTAGGTTGTGGCCCTGACTTTGGCTTGTCAAAGGTGTGGTGAGGTCCATGTAGCAAGGTGGCACGCTGGGCTAGTTGGATAACGTTCATGATTGAAAAGTTTTGTTGAAGCGCACTGAAGACAAACGGACAGAAGAGGCTGACAAGGACAGCGCTTGCTCTCACAGCTGAAGGTTTATTAAACAGAAAAAAAGTATTTAAATCGGATACATGGTCGATCGCGCATGTGCATCAAACAGTGTGCAACAGAAACCATTCTTGTCAGGATTACAAAAATTGTACATATTATGTATCATATGGTATATTTTACAGGTGCTAGATGTCGAGATACGCGTACTCTTTATCGTGCAGTGCAATCGTAGCTTGGCTAACACAGTCATGTCCCCTCTTTCGGATGTGGTAAGGTTCAACTAACTCACGTGTTAGCTGATCCTAGTGTCGAAATATTATTTTTGTTTCTTTAAACACAGAATAACATCCGCAGTTTCTACAGTGATCTGCAAGATGACAGTTGCCCAATACCTTAACAGATGGGCGATGTTCTCTAAGGTGGTCGTTCACGCATCTTCCTGACTGGCTTATGTAGACTTTTCCTCAAGAAAAAGTCGTCATGTATACTGCTCCCTTTGCGCACTTCACGAACATGTTTCTGTGTTTTATGAAACAAGCTTTCGAACATGTGGGCTTATTAACGTGTGGACACAAGCTTGCTAGTTTGGTTTTTGCCGAAAACTTCACGTCTACGCTGTATCTATTTCCAACGTGTTTTAAGTTGTGTGCCAACTTGTGCCGAATGATATCGGAGACAGTTGTGTGCCAACTGTCTTCGAATGATATCTTTGTTTTTTGCCCTTTATTTCTCTGGCTAGGACTATGTACACTGAGAAAATTACTTGTTTCGGGTAACCCGCCTTCTTGAATTTTTCCACCTGACTCCTGAAACTTTCATTGATTAGATGCCCACACGATTTCTGCAAAGCTGACATAAAACAGGACTTCACTATCCCCCTGTTTACCAACTTGGAGTGCCCAGACGTGTAATCTAGGACTGGCTTGGCACTTCTGATAACACCAGCAAATGTGTTCCCCGCCGAGGCATTGATCACAGAAAGAATTGATCCTTCCGGAGAGGTAGTGAACGTTTTAAAGGTGTTTGGGGAAAGTAACATGGGCCTTGAGTTCACTATCAAGCAGCCTAAAAATAACGTGTTTCAGTTCTTGGATTTAAAATTGGAACTTGGTGGGGAACACATTTGCTGGCGTGTTCGTCCGCCGCTTGAACGCACTCTTTTTAGAAGTCTGCAGTTCGTTCGTTCGTCGGAGGTGGACTTGTTTTGTGTCCAAATGTTCCCTTGAACTTCACGCGTCGTGCAGTGTCACTTGTTTGATGGGTAAACACACTTTTCCAGTGGAAACACATAAATAATATTGAGCGCGACGTGAGCGACGTAGCACTCGTACAGACGCTCGACGCGTTCTCAATGGGACTGTGAGGCCGCCAAAGACTAAACTTTCTAAGGGTGCGCCACGGCCACGCACTCACAGCCAGACGCTGAGAATTATACACTTCGGGAGCTAACACGACAAAAGAAAAATGACAGCTATGACGTCATCATAACTTGTTTTGTTGACCGCAGCGTGGTGACGTGGGGAAGTAGAGAGTCACCTCTGGGTCACCTCCGAGGTTGTCTAGAGCGCTATGAAGTCGGTCACTCACGCAAACTTCAAAATTAATTTAAAAGACATTCCAAACTATATTTGCTGTTGATATTTTGCAGGTGACATGCGAATGAATGTTCACGAGAATCGACTCTCAGGCTATCTCGGCCACAAAAGATTGTGTCGTAGGCTTTTCAGGAGGAGCGTGATTTACCCAGCGCCTTAGGACACCGCGACGTAGCCTATTTCGACCAAACTTTTTAGGTCGGAAGCTCCTTGAGGGATGAGTAGTCCATCTGTGATGTATGTAGCGGGTAGCCAGCTTTTGTTAAGGCCCTGCAATGAACGCTAGATGGCGGTACTTGCGTATGATGAGCAGCTGCGAAATTTTGGAACCATTTAAACTCCCTAAAAAATGAGACGAGCCTTGAGCAGAGTTTTATAACTACAGCCCAAGGTGCTAGGCTGGAAGGGGAAGAAGCTAATGAATATATAAGAACAAGGGTGACAGAAAAATTTCAACAAAGAAGTACTTTATGCACCACAACAGACAAGGACGAATCAAGTGGTGCATAGCTTCATTTTCACAACGAGAGTGGGAAAGGGCTGAGAAAAGGGTTCCTAGTAGTACATCAACAGGCCCTGATGGCATTTCAATTATGCTGATAAAGACATTAGGTCCGAAGTCTAAGCAGGCTTTGAGAGAGGCAGTGAGCAAAATAATAATCAATGGTGAAGTTCCCGATGGATGGAAATTTAGCAGGATGAGCATGATCTATAAAGGAAAGGGAGACAAAGCTGACATGAACAACTACCGTCTTATAACAGCGACATCAGTGGTCTACAGGCTGGCGATGCAGATTATAAAGAAAAGACTGCAGGCATGGATAGAGGATGAGGGGGTGCTGGGGGAACTGCAAAATTGGTTTCGGAAACACAGGAGGTTTGAAGACAATCTGTTCTCACTGACGCAGTGCATCGAAATAGCAGAAAAAGAACACAGGCCCCTGTGGCTAGCATTTTTGGATATCAAGGGTGCGTATGGTAGCGTGGTTCAAGAGGAATTGTGGGGAATACTGGACACGCTAGGCATAGAACATGTAGTCTCTAATCTTTTAAAGGATAACTATAAAGGCAACAAGGTAGTTATAAAGTGGAAAAAACAGGTATCCAAGCATGCAGAGGTGAAACGGGGGCTTAGGCAGGGGTGTCCCCTGTCACCCTTATTGTTCAGGACGTACCTACAAGAATTAGAGGTCAAATTACGGGAAGTGGACAGGGCTTCAACCTCTCCTTAGTCAAACAAGGAAAACCTATTGATCAGGCACTACCAGCATTAATGTACGTAGATGATATAGTGCTAATGGCCAACAACAAGAAAGATTTGCAAAGATTGATGGACATCTGCGTTAATGAGGGAGATAGGTTAGATTTTAGATTGAGTAAGGAAAAATCAGCAGTCATGATTTTCAAAGACAACGAAGGTAGTGAGCTTAGAATACAGGAGGTCACGCTAGAGATAACAGACAAGTACAAATATCTGGGCGTATGGATAAGCAATGGGACCGAGTACCTGAGGGAACACGAAATATACGTGACGACTAAAGGTTACAGGAATGCAGCAGTGATGAAAAATAGGGCACTGTGGAATTACAATAGGTATGATGTTGTGAGAGGAATATGGAAAAGGGTCATGGTTCCTGGGCTGACGTTCGGCAATGCGGTCTTGTGCATGATATCAGTAGTTCAAGCAAGATCAGAAATTAAGCAACGTGAAATAGGTAGGCTTGCTTTAGGAGCTCACTGGAATACACCAAATCAGTGAGTACAAGGTGATATGGGATGGACATCGTTTGAGGGCAGGGAAGCTAGCAGCAAGATAAAATTTGAGAAGCGATTGAGATAAATGGGGGAGGAGCGTTGGGCCAGGAAGGTTTTCAGCTATTTTTACATGAAGAATGTCGATACAAAATGGAGGAAGCGAACCAGGAAATTGACTGGTAAATGTTTAGAAAACAGCAGGTGGTCAAACCAAAAAAAACTATCGGTTAAAAAGAAGGTGATGGAAACGGAGACAGACATGTGGAGAATGGGCATGATTAAGAAGTCCGCACTAGAGATCTATCGAACATTTAAGCAGGAAAATGCCAAGGAAAGGATTTATGATAATTCTCGGGGTAGCTCTCTCTCGTTTGAGGCCAGGACGGGAGTACTGCGAACCAAGAAATATCGGGCCAAATACGAATGGGTAGACACAGTATGCAGTGCGTGTGGAGAGGAAGAAGAAACTGCCAAAATTTGATAATGTTCTGTAAAGGGCTTCATCCTATAGTTCAGGATGATGGCACAGAGTTTTTCAAATCACTGGGGTTTAGGGACCGGGAAGGCAAAATAGACTTTAAGCGGGTAGACCTACCTAGAAGGAGGTTATCTGATTGGTGGCTAAAGTAAAGGCATGAGTGAAAATTTAACTCTTGACTGCAAAGTAAGAATCCTCAAACTCACTTTTTAAAGAAAAAAAATAAGTCTAGTTTTTGGTTCATTGTTTATTACGGCTTGGTGGCGCTAGCCACCCCCCGATCTAAAGGGTACAGCCATATCCATCCATCCATCCATCAATCCATCCATCCATTCATCCATCCATCCATCCATCCATCCATCCATCCATCCATCCATCCATCCATCCATCCATCCATCCATCCATCCATCCATCCATCCGAGTATATGATGGAAAGTTGTGAGACGGCGGTGCTTCGAATAATCAATAGATTTACAGACAGATGGAGAGACAGACACACAGACAGATAGACTGACAGACAGACAGACAGACATACAGACATCGGAAGTACGTATGAATGAACGGAGAGACAGACAAACGTACAGACATACGGACAGGTTGACTGATGGACGGACAGACAGACGATTCATGGTTTACCGATAAAACCCTTTGAAGCATCGCCCCACTCATCATCATTGACTCCGTGTATCTGCTGCGATTTTTTAGTAGCTGCAACCTTCCTCACTATGGCTCTTGGATACATGCCTGGTTGTCACAGCGCCTTTATCGCTCGCTATGTAAGGTCATCTTCGAAGGGAGACAAAGCACACGTCGAGTCATAAGAACGTGCACTGCATCTGGGAAACATGATTAGGAAATCTGCCAGCTCTTTGTTTATCAATGTACAATAAGCAATCAACCAGTTTTGTAAGAAAACATTCCGTTTTCCTGTAATGTCGAATAAATGACAGAAGGCTTCACCTGGTTCGCGTTGTTATTCAACTATCTATTAAACAGCTGTGCGGCTGTCTTATACCATCTCAAGAAAAATGCCTACTAAGTGCTTGTTAGCTCTGCTGTACTTGCAGCACCACATAGAGAAAAATCACCAAAAGCCCAAAAGCGGAAAGTGAAATGACATGTGGAAACAATTTGCGACTCTCGTGGTGATCCTGACGCCAGTCCCTGGAGGTTACCGAAGGTGATTCAACTCTAGATTATTGGGACTGCCAATTGCAAACAGCGTGCAAACATCTGTTACTTGCGCAGCTTGACCAGAATGTAAAGTTGTAGTTTTAGTTTCATTTGCAGGAGGCCACCAGTGCAGCTTTGTGAATAAACGACTGGTTCAGAAAATACATCTCCGAGTCACAAGAACACTGCACTTAGATACTATCCAAGACAGCTTGACAAGAACACATTCCGTAGCTTTTTGTCACTCGTAGATCACTGCTTCGTTGCATGTCGCTGCAGGTCAGTAGCCTCATCAGGCAAATCAGCCACCAATGCATCTATCTGCCAAGCAGAGGCTTCTTCGAAAAGCTCGAACACCATGCGCATTATTTCACATGCAGTGGCCAAGCTGAAAGCCATAGCGATGGCCACGTCTTATTGGCTCTGATTAGTATTCGTCATTTCTCACGTGAAATGCACTGAATTTAGACAATCGGCTTGATGCCATCGAAGCCACATTAAGACGGGCTCCGCAGGAACCACTCCGTTGCAGTGGAACAGTGCTTATGGTGCTCGGACGCTGATCAGAAGGTCAGGAGTTTAGCCCAGGCCACGGCTGTAGAATTCAACGAAACGTTAAAATGGTATAATGCCTCGTAGAACCTCGTAGAAGTGTAGAATAACGCCAGGCGTGAAGACACACCAATAGCACATCGGGCAAAGGGTTTAACTGTCCAAGAACTAAACAGCATTAATATATATTCCATAATGATTACCAGCTGAAATATCACTTGTGTGGGCAGCTTTGTCAATACGTGTGTTGCCTTACGGACACTTAGTGGACCGTTCACTGGTTGTTTATAAAAGATAGCTAAGTCGGATATTCGCAATTCTACTGTAGCAGGCTTTCGATGGAACTTCCAAACAGCCATTGTTAACGGCACGAAGGCTACTTTCTGTGTCGTGCTTGAGGGGCAAAGCGAGAACCTCAGCGAGGTTATTGATGTTTAGGGTGTCGCCAAAGCCCTCCGACCGCACTATAGTGCTCTGCTCTTGACGTGAAGCGCAAGCGTCCTCAAACTTTTTTCCACTTGTTCTCCATTCTAAATTTAATAGCAACCAGTATAAACGTTGTGATTTCATATCAAGTTTTAAATGGGTGCTATCAACAATTCTTGTGAATTGTGCACAGTGCCTCATATCTTGTTTTCTTTGTGCCGTGAAAACTAGCCTTTTTAACAAGGTAATGAACATTTTAAATACTAAAATATGCCAGTTAACATTTCAACTAGGCTCGTCGATACAGTGGCTAGATAACACAAGCCCAGCTTAGAGATTTTCAAATCAGAAGCTTTTGTGTACCCCTTCCTGTAATATTGCTATCTTATGTATGTAGGATATTCATATTATGACATGTAGTACTGCATGCTTTATACTGTTGAGCTCTAAATCATGCGTTCCCTCCAACCCCAGCGACATCAATGAATAGCGCGGAAATGCATGCAAAAAAAAAGGCTCAGTAGAAAATATTTTGTTATCACTGATGTGTACAGTATTACGCAATACACGCATAAGTATAGCTGCATCAACTAGCAATGTTTTAAATAGGCATCACTTTTTTGAAGCCTCTTCCGCTCTGCTTCAATACAGTGATACACCTCACCATAAAATACGACCACTGTCAAATTCACCTACTTGGAAAAGGTATCAAGTTCTGCGAGCACTTGTGCGATGCGGTGATCTCTGGTGAATGGAATCCATCCAAGTATTCGCCGTACGTTCTTTGGTAGGAATTGGTGTGCCGTGTTAGAGAACACTGTGGAGCCCACACGATTGATCAGTCGATGGAGCTTCGGGCGCGTCGGGTGGTCGTGGGTGAACAGGCCACCATAGAAGAAGGATACGATGTTGTTGAACGTGCATGGCATCACGCACCCCATCACATCAAGAGGCTTTCCATTGGCATTGCCAATGCTGTCAGCGACGCGGCGGAACTCTTCCTGTTGTCGTCAACAGGAAGTAGGGACATGGAAGAAAAATTAAACAGGAAAACTGTGCGAACATTTCGAAAAAAATTGTGAACACTGAGATACATCAGCGCGAAGACTAAAGCGAATTCAATAAGAATAATGCATGCCTCGAGAAATCGGTTCTTTTTGGCCTTGTAAATATCGATTACTTTCTGAAGTCATCGCTATAGAATGTCCCCATCTGAAATTTTGCGATGTTTTCTGGACTTGCCAAATAGAAATTAGTTAATTCTAGGTTAAGTGGCCAATCATATTTACCCAAGAAATTGAGTTGTACTCCACAAAATGCTTTACGACGCTTAGAAGCTTTTTTTGTGAAAAGCTGGAGTGAATTGCCCAGTGATTCGTAATGGAAACGAAGAATTTTTTGTTCTTTTTTTGATTGAAAGCGCCGAAACGTTTGTCACATGTCACAGAAGGCTAACAGATTACTCCTATGTACCCTCCACTCTTACACATGGGGCAGTGCGAAAGATGGTGGGATAAGAGAAAGGACAACAGCATAGTCCAGCGGAATCTATTTGCCTAACACGATAATAAAACTTACAATAATAAATACTTCACAATAATAAAACAAAAAGGCTAGTCTGACGAGAAGAGATAACAACTGCTTTACGTGAATGTGTTATTGTTCGACTACAACACAAATAAATCAGACGGGTTCTTTTATAGATGTAAAATATCTCCATATCTGTTAAATCAACACACCCTCGTGCTCTTTGGCAGATACGCTACAAAATTCAACACAAACTACCAGCGTAGATTTTTTTTCGCAGATGACGATTGCAAAATAGAACAAAATATTTCGCTTCATTACTACACGGTTGTTATTTCTCAAGAAAAGTGTAGCTTTAGAAAGTCAACAAGCGCTTGCTTGAATGGTAATTATTACTGTTTTTTTTTCACTGAAATGCAGCACCTAACATGAAAGTTATACAACCAGGTGGCTAAGACATTACTGAAGTCCGCTATTATTTACGTGTAAATACCAAAAAGCTGTTCAAGATAGAGAAATTGTCGTTCCGCCAAACTTTTATGACGTGAACTTCTTTTTCTTCATTATAGGCTCCGCCTGTTCATAGCGTAGTACACCATCTGTTACTTCCTGGATCTATTACAGGTGAGTCTACACTTTAAACCAGTAGGTAAGAATTAGGGCTGCGTTAATTTTTGACAATATCAACAACGAAATTAAATAGTGTTCGATTCCTTTCGGTTCTAAGAAACTGTTAGCACAGGCCTAAGAAGTATACGTACAGTAAGTATATCGTAATGAAGCCTACAAAACAGCTGAATACTTCGAGTTGAATGTAGAGAATTCCAAGTTTCCTACAGTATGCCTGATTGGCAATCGCTCGATGTAAGTATGAACATTTTACAAATACTACGAAGAGATTCGGTGTTGCGTGGACGAGATTTTATAATCACTGTAGTTACCAACGCTTCCGTTCAAACAGCTGAACACCTATGCAACATGTATCCCTCAGTTTTGATGATGTGCTGACACTCAGCCAACCACATGATGCTGCATGTGCTCATATACAATTGAGCATAAGGAAACAGAAACGAGGACGTCGTTTTCAAGAGCTTGAACTTGTTTGTGAAATTTCATGCTTTCGCCACTTTTGTTTGTTCTTGCTACCGGACACGTAAGTCCTGAGCAAAGGCCTCATCAGAAGACATATAAGTCTCTTTTTGCTTTACTTTATAGACATATATATATATATATATATATATATATATATATATATATAGGTGTGTGTCTGAAACAAACAAATGAGAATGAAAGTTGAATTTACCAGCCTCAAAAATATGCACTCTTACGGTACCTGTCGCACGGCACTAAAAAGTACACGCATCGACTCTGTAGTCCTAGATGGGCTGACTTGGAATGTTGTCGCCAGGTGTAACGGCTTCACAATCCTTACTTGCATCAATATAAGGAATTCAACATGGAAAAACATCTTACCATCATGTGACCTTCCATAGCAGTCTTTGCAAAACCCAAGTCACGTAGCATAGACAAACAAAATCTTCTGTTAGCGGTCCAGGCTTTTCCATTCAACTGACCCAGACCTGAAAACGTCATCAGTGAGCATTACATTGAATATTTCAAGCATGTCAACTGGCAGCACCAAGCACAGGGTCCTATTAGTTGGTGGAAAGTGGGAGAGACCTTTGCCCTACAGTGGAGGCAGTCAGACTGTTCATGACGAAGTTTGTGGTTACATGAGGTAGGACACGGGCATGTAGTGGGTTTCAGGCTGTCGCGTGGCTAGTTCTATCATTACTTGTGCGTGCCGCGGAATTTGCGCTGGAGAAAGACGACGACAAACTCGCGCTGCTGTTATTTTAACAGTAAACACCTATTTAAAATTTTCTGAATCCGCTTTAAGAAGGCGACAATTTGTATTCTTTGCCGAGCCTGGTGTCCTTTTCAATGAGCATTGGTCCCGTGTATATAAACCCCAAGTGATATTTGTTCAAACACTTCTAGATGCTTTAAATGTTATTATATTTGAGATCACACCATCTGTCAAACCAATCGGTCAAGTGCAAATAGAGTTTGACGATATCTTCCCCATGAACGCTAAACACTTGCCCTCTAAATATTTGATTGGTTTATTAGAACAACACCTGTCTCAATTAGGTACTAATACAGTAATTGCAACGGATGCATCTATGAGTGGCGAGAAGGCAGGTGTGGGTATTTTTTTTCTCTCATTATTCTGGTCATTTCCATTACGCCTCCCAGATTATACACCAATACTTGAAGCGGAATTAACGGCCGTTATACTAGCTATTCGTAAATTTCCTGCGACTCATTCGACAGCTGTGATAGTGACTGACTCGTATTCCGTGTGTTCATTCTTCTCATCGTCGTCGACATCAGCAGTAATAGAGACTTTTAAATCAATAATCCCAGCAAACATTCGTCTAGTGCGAATGATATGGGTGCCAGGTCATCGTAGTATATTTATAAACGAGATGGCTGACAAACTTGCGCGAACATCTCTTGATCTTCCGATTGTGCCCATCATGCCTCCTACAGCTTATGTAACAGCAGCGAGGTTTAGAAAACTTTCTCTTCTTGAAGACTCATCAAAAACCATGATACCTAATCCAGATTTCTCGCACCTGCACTTCACAAGGAATAATAAATGGTGTCCCACGCGTAAATTGGAAGTCTTGGTAACAAAATTACGTTGCCATGTACCACCTCTTAATTTTTACTTAAACAGGTCTGGTCTGGTGCCATTCCCTCTGTGCTCAAGCTGTAACGAACCTGAACATATCGACCATTTTTTTATCACATGTCACCGATTCAAAAATCAAACAAAAAACTGCTTCGAAATTTTATTCGAAAAATTAGGAATATCACTTAATACTCCCAATATTTTGTCTTTTGGGGCCATTTCATTGGGACACAGCGACAGGAACATCTGCGGGGCTCTCTGCGAATTCATATATAACACAAGAAGAATACCTTGCTGAGTCAGCGATCAGCTCTCGAATTTTACTAGTCACACTACCACTTATTATTTAGCTGATACACTGCAATGATTCAACTTTCAGGAGAATTTCATATAACGATTCCACCACAGATATTCAACAAATTCTATTATTTCTCCCCTCCTCTTTTTTTTCTTTTTTTTCTGACATTGCGCCAAAAAATTTTAACAGTCAAAACACAGTAATCATATTCCCCTAATCTAGAAACTGTATAGGTATTTACTTGCATTAACCACCGGCTTCTTAGCCAATCTCCCTTAGCGGGTGAGAGCCACAAAAGAAAGGAACAAGCAAGCAAGCAAGTTACGAGAGGTGGCGGAATAGTGACAACGATTTCGAGCAAACTTTGCCTCAAAGCCAAATTGATGTTAAAGCTCCTCTCTCCGGCCTACAAAATATTAGTTGTAGGCTTAACTCTCCAGAGCGGGTAGGTTTTGCTTACTTTCCTTCAGGCGTACACGACACTCGGCCATTAGATACCGTAATAACCACGTGTGGAGGAAACGTTTTACTAGCAGGTGATATCAACTCCCACCATGTCACATCGGTAGTAAAAACTGATAAGTGTGGGAGCCGAATGTGGCATTGGGCCCAAGATAATCATTTTTCATGTCAGAATTCGAGAAGCCCAACATACGTAGGAAGTCATACTTCTTCAGCGCTAGATTTACCTTTTACAAGCTCGAACCTTAATGTTTCATCTTTGTCAGTCGTTGATTGCGCAACAGCGACGACCACTTGCCGATTACTTTCGAAATAGAAAGTCAGATAGCCTCATCAATCTCTATTACTCGTACGCATATTAACTATTCAAAATTTAAGGATTCCTTCCTTTCTTCACTGTCATCGTTGTCAGATAATAGCTCGATGACAAAGGCTCGGAGCTTATATTCTTTATTGAAGAATTCCCGAGAGATATATGATTCGTGGTGTCGTCAGCGAATCATAACTCGAATTCTCCTTGGTGGAATGACGATTGCTCGAGGGACTGTAGACGCAGAAAGGCAGCATGGAAAAAGTTTTTGTACAATCAGTGCCCTCAAAATTGGAAAGACTACCAGTTAATTGCAGGTGTTTTTAAACGTACAGTTGCCATGTCAAAAGAAGATTACGAAAGGTGGAAGTTATCTTTCTAGATCCAAGAATAAAAAAGCGTCATTTAGATTTCTACGTAGAAAGGAAATGATTCCGCAATCAATAAATACAGACTCTATCCTTTGTCGGCTGAAGAAACAAAAGCTTCATTAGAAGTGATTGCTAAGGAATTAGAGCAACGTTTTTCCAGCCAACTATCATCACCTCCTTCACCCGCGCGAAGGGACGAGGACTTCACAGACGTTTCCAAGCATGAATTATCGCAAGTGTTAGCTAACTTGCCATCAGCGGCTCCGGGCCCTGACGGTGTTACCTCGTTCATGTTGAAACTGATGCATAAAGAGTGCCAAGAATACCTATTGGATGTAATCAACTGATTCTTTAGGTACAGCATGGCTCCTATTTGAGTGAAAAATAGCAAAGGTAATACCAATACTGAAAGCTCCGGTAAAGGATACGTTTTGTATAACATTAGGCCGATTGCGTTAACCTCAAACTTTGTAAAGGTAATTGAGAGAATCCTGATTGTTCGAATAACAAATTTCATCAATGAGAGAAAAATTCTGAATCCATCTCAAATTCGCTTCAGATCCCGATGCTCCATATGGCAGGCCCACATAGACCTTGAAAGTCGCATAAAATTAGCTAACTGGGATGAAAATTTTGCTGCGCTCGTCACTCTCGATATAGCAAAAGCGTGCGACAGCGTTGAGCATATAGTGTTAATCAACCAGCTGCACAACCTTAACTTACCAAACTATATACAATCATGGATAGCAGAATTTTTACGCAATAGAACGTTTTATTGTTACAAAAACGGCATCTCGTCTTCTAAATATGTGCAAACAAGAAGTGTCCCGCAAGCGACCGTCCTTTCCCCGATGTTGTTCAATATCTTGATGAGCTCTGTACCTCGGCACCAGGACGTCCACACTTATGTATATGCGGACGACATCGCAATCTTTTCAGCAGCAGAGGACATTCATAGGCTATTTAAAATATTACAGACATACCAATCGGCCATAGAAATGTGGCTTGATAGCTTACATCTGTATTTAAATCTCAAGAAAAGTTCTGTTTTAACATTTCCACTCAAAGACCCTTTTCACATTTCGCTCTCCTATCACCTGGATCATATCCCTCAAGTAGTGAATGTGAAATACCGGGGGGTGACCTATGACCAATCAATGTCTTGGAAGACACACATTGAAAACATTGCTGCAAAGGGAGGTCGTGCAATGGGAATATTAAGCAAAATTAGTAATAGTCGCTTAGGTATGCGGAGAAATACTCTTATCTCAGTGTAGTGTATGTACATTCGCCCGGTGCTTGAGTTTGGGTGTGTGTTATACGCCGGGGCACCTGCCTACAAGATACATCCTCTGGTAGTCATAGAGAGAGAAGCCTTGAGACTATGCTTAGGTCTCCCCAAGTTTATTTTAATCAATATCTTGTATCTTGAAGCTAGGCTTCCCTCACATGCGACCCGTTTTAAATTGTTAGCTGCACAGGCATTTTTTAGGCTGTATAAATCGCCGGTAAGGCGCCTAGAAACAGTTTTTATTGACCGTCCTGACTTGTTGTTTGGACAATACTGGCCGAGATCACGTGTACCACAAATTTTGGTTATACAACGCTTTCTAGATGATTTAGATGTTCAAATTGATGCTGTTCCTTTAATCAGTACCAATAACAGAGCTATTAAATAACAGTTTGATGATATATTCTCGAAAAATTCAAAATTGATGCCGCTCAGTTTTTTAGGAGCTATATTAAGAGATTACCTGGAACATATGCCAATACAAGCAGTCATAGGAACTGATGCGTCACAAAGAGAAGGAAAATGTGAAATTGGTATTTTTTTATCCTGCCCTAGACTGGTCCTTTTCGCTTCGCCTTCCCGATTATGTGCCCATATTTGAAGCAGAATTTTTTGCGATAATTTTTGCTGTCCGTAAAATAACTGCTTCAGTAAGAACTGCAATAATCTTAACAGATTCACTATCAGTATGTGCCTCCCTTACTGCAGATGAGAACTCGCATGCTCAAAACGCTTTCAAAGCATTAGTTCCCTCGCATCTCAATCTCATCAAACTGTCTGGGTTCCTGGACATAAGGGCATTTATATGACTGAAATGGCAGATGCGTTGGCCAAGTAATCTTTCAATGGGCCTGTTATTGATGTATTACCGGCACCGAACGTCTTGGTAGGCGCTAGATTAAGAAGGAAACTACTGTTAGAGGAATTTTCTACACCTTCACTAACAGCCACACCAGAATTCAAGCAGTTGTTATGCCATTGGAACAGTAAAATATGTCAAACGCGAGGAATGGAAGTTGCAATCACTAGACTGCGCTGTCAAATTCCAAAGCTGAATTTATATTTACACAGAGCTGATCTGGCAGCCTCCCCTCATTGTCCTGTTTGTGGAGTAAATGAGTCAACTGAACATTATCTCATTTATTGTAATAGATTCTCTGTCTTACGTAAAAACACTTTAGGGGCTGTTTGCCACCTTCTCGGAATAGATTTAAATGCTGAAAAGGTGCTTTCTTTCAGGGCTTTGTGTCTAGGCCACAGCGACGGGAAGATGATTGACGCATTGCAGGAGTTCGTCAAAAGTTCAAAAAGGTTTAAGTGTTGAAATCATTGTTCGGTAGATTTTGAAATTTCCGAGTTCATAATAAATCCAATACGACGCTTTATTGGAATACACTACAGATTGTTTACAATTCAACCATCAAATTTGTCTTGTTGCATCTTTCTTTTATGACTCGTAAATGAATTAATTTTAATCTGTTAATAAACAAGAAATTGACGAAAACTATTTGGTTCTTGGCCAATCCCCCATCGTGGGTATGCGCCACATCGTCAAGGATCTTGACTTGACTTGATCGAGGCTGCTCCGCTGGTTGCTGCGTCGTTACTTGTATTAATTTTATTATAGTGAGAAACTGATGAAAGTTCCGGGAACATTACCAATTCGCTAGTTCGAACTCAAGCCGCTTCAAGATTTTGCCCCCATTTCAACAATTCCGGACGAAAACCTGGCGATTCGCTTCAGCCGCCACTAGCTAGGAATACTTCCTGAGTTCGGTTTATTACGCTCGTCAATAATGACCACCACAACGCCAAGTAACACGCAAAAGAGCGGCACAGACCAACTCACAACCACCTCAAGCGTCTTCTACACAGCACGCATCCCGACGCCGTTTTATGGGATTGCTTCGAGGACGTGGATGACTGGCTAGACCACTTCGACCGGGTCGAGCCACCAAAGAATGTAATAAAACCAAGATATTTCGCTTGTTTATTCAGCACTCGAAGAATTTGCTCGCGCCTGGTATGAGAACCATGAGCCGTCTATCACCAACTGGCAAGAATTTCAGCGAAATCGATGTCAGGCATTCAGAAATCCCGAAAGGAAAAAGAAAACCACCAGGCTCTGCAGAGCCAAGTTCAGAAGCTATTTGAAAACGGGGTTATGTTTGTCGAGTACAAGTAACGCTTGTTCAAACGCGCTGAACCAGAGATGAATGAGCCAAAAAAAGTTCAACTCCTCAAGGAGCAGCTTTTTGCTGGACTCATGCACAAGCCTCCAACTATCGTCATTGAGGTCATCACTGAAACAACTAAACATCAACTGAGCACTTCAGCAACGCTTTACACAGTACAACTACCTAGCTTCTGTCTCTGCTGTGTGAATATTAACCTGTGCACAGGACTTGTCAGCACTCTTCGAGCTGGTGTGGAGCGTGGTTCACGAAGAGCTTGAAAAAGTTCACCCCACTTCTACTTACCTGAGTGCGACGATTCTGGGTGACATCATTTGCGATAAACACAAGAATGTGACCAAATCATTGCTTCCAATGCGTGCGGAAGCTCCGTCTTACGCCGAAGCATTGGGCAATCCTCAACTTTTTAGCGGACGCCGGCCACCCTATACTTTTACACCATCGCCCCATCAGTTCACTCCTGCAGATACCTATGAGAGCACTTTCCTGTATGACGTTCCGTGCCAAGTGACCCGTCAATCTGGCGTGTAGGTGCACTTCTGACAATAGGCCGCTTTGCTACTACTGCGGTGAAGCGGGCCATCTATACCGCCAGCGAGGGTATCGCCGGATGGGCCTAACGCACGTCTACCCAGCAACAGGGAGCGTCCTCGTGAGATTCAACAATACCTAGCAGCGTAGCAGCCGTTCCCTCCTGCACAAAGCCCCCAGCCACGCTCACCTTCTTCTCGGCGCCTCGGCTTGCATAGTCGTTACTCAACGTTCTTTGACGTACGGAACAGGTGCCCAAGTCCTGGTCCCATGCCAGGAAAACTGAGAACAGCGCCCTCTGGGTTGGAAGTCACTGTTGACCAAACTTACAAACCTCGTCCTGCCACGACACGTTGACGACGCCAATTTCTCTGTCGCGAAATTTTTGTGAGCGCGACGCCGCGATTTTCCCCAGATATTTCTATAACCTGTCGAAAATCACTTCGGCCACCGAACTCGTGGACACTAGGGACCGTTTACTCTGTTGTGAGTGGCGACTTTGTGGCTGTTCTCGCAAAAAGTGATGACTGTCATGGAACTGTCAGCATGATCTGTACCACGGGTAGTCATCTAGTGACGCTGGTTGGGAGATGAACTGCCCTGAGTACATAGTGGCGCTTCAATCCTTCATCAGGACTTTTGTCATACTTCGGGAATGCTCTAGGCAGGTAATCTTGAGATTAGACTTCTTTCGAGGAATATGGGGCTATTATAAATCTCCGGCAATCGCTGGTGACGTTTCCACGTAACGCAAATTCTCAGGATTGCGAATTGAGTATGATGGCGTTGCAGTGTACCCGACGAATCAGTGACAGTACCGCGCCTACTTTCAGGGCCGTGGTTAACTGTGCTTAGCGACATCAATCGAATGGCTCTCGGAGTGGGTGAAATCAACGCGTCCGAGCTCTTGTCTCGTCAAGTATGCGCTGTCCGTGGCCTCATAGCGCTGACACAAGAGCCTGCGAAAATTCTACTAAATAACTTCAATCAATGAATACCAGCACTTCATGAGGCAGTATGTCACCGCTTACTTCCAAGAAATTAGATACTTGAGAGCCAGCTTATTACTCCCGCAACTCTCTTCTCGTCCTCACGACGACAAACAGTACAGGTGAAACTTGATGTGAACTGCGCAATATTGATTTCACAACAAGAGAGTATTCGGTGATTCTGCTTTCCACCAGCAATTGCTTTGCGAGGACGTCGAAAATCAAACAGACGCCCGTTGTGAAGCAAGGAATCAAAACAGAACCAAACAAAAGGCCTAGTCGACAACGCGCTTATAGTGTTTTCCACAAAACACAAGACGCCATTCGCGACCAAGTGCAACAAATGCTTGTTTAGTATATCATTCACCCATCTACAAGACCACGGGATTCACTGGTTGTGTTGGTGAAAAAGAAAGGCGGCTGATTTTACGGAATGGTTACTGGCAAATTGAGGTCGATGAACGTGACCGAGAAAAGACCGCTTTTATTACTCCTGACGGGCTCTTCGAATTCAAGGTGCTTTCTTTAGGACTGTGCTCTGCTCCCGCAACATTTCAACGAATGATGGACACAGTTTTGTCCGGTCTCAATTAGCAATCGTATCTTGTCTATTTAGATGACGTCATCGCTTTTTGGGCAATTTTCGCGCTGCATCTTCAGCGTCTCCGCGCCAAGGGAGAGAGGACAACAAAGACAGCATCTTCCTTGGAAAAGACCGCGGCGTCTACCGCAAATCACCCCGCTAATTATGCGAGCAGTTCGGCGGACACTCTGAAGTATGCTGTCATGAGCTTGGTACCTCTCGACCAGCGGCACACACTCGACTAGGATGAGCCCCGCTGGCGGCACCTTGGACTGCAGAATCATGCCTCAATATTGGACGTTCACGTGGGCCATGCATGCTCGTCCCTCTCGCCAGTTGTGTGTAATCTGTGATTGAACAGTACCATGTGCACGTTTTCCTTGATCCAGGGATCTGGGGAGGATCTACCCTTTATATTGAGCTGCCCGGCTCATTCGAAGGAGCGCCTTGTAGAGGAACGTCAGATGCGAAAGCTCGCCTTGTAAGAAAGAGCTCGTCATGTATGAGAGCTCACCGTGTACATAACGTAAATACACCCTCTTCAAGTCTCTCTTCTTCCGGCCTCAACAACTTTATCCTGGACCTCCGTTGCCTGCAAACCTCAGTCGCAACAACTGGTTGGCAGCGGTGGGATACGACTCAGCGACGGAGAACGACATGGACCGGAGGTCAGCCAAAAGCCCTGGATTTCGGCGGGATTGGCGCAGTGTACCACAACCGCACGTAATGGGGTGAGTGCCTGGCTTTGTGCTTGAGATATATCGAGTCTTTTAGCCTAGATTTGTTAAAAGATATATATAACCAACAACTTCCTGGCCACTGCGGTTGTTATCTCGGCACAGAGCCACACTGGATGTTTATCTAAGCTAGTCGGTTAAGGAAAGGAAGCTTACGTAATTCGATAGGAACAAGTGTTAAAATTTTCGGGAGTTTTAAGGGTACGTTGCGGGAAAGTTAGGCATGTGAAAAGTAGACGAGTGAAAAAAAACAGGAAACAAGTTAGAAAGGGAGGTTGGCCAAGTTGAACTACTTGTGTGCTAAAGCTTGTGATCTCCGCTGTTGAATTTGCCAGGCTTAAATTTCTCCAGACCCAGAATTGAAACGCTGGTGGGTTTGTGTTTTGTCACAGCTGAGCCAAAGCAAAGCAGTAGTCATGAACCTCGTGAGATTAACGAGAGATAACCTGCTAAACCTGTGTTGGGATGTCAATCAAAATTTTAACGACCATATGCCAGCATCTAAACTTCATGAAGTAATTCTTGAAAACTAAAGTGAAAAGGTGGAAATCGAGCACTTAGTGAATATGTATTTAGAGGATACGGAAGAAGCAATGTTGTGCAATCGGGACAAAGAGAAAATCGAGCGCAGGAATGAACAACAAATGAAGAAGATGCAGGAATTAGATGAAGAAATAAAAAGAATGCATCGTAACGTGGGGGTATTGCAGCAAAGAGGCCAGACATCCGTGGATGTAATGCACGAACGGTGCGATGTAGCGGCGGTGCCGTTTAAGGCCGAAGAGAAGGCTAGTGCCTATAAGGACATGGTTGAGATTTAAACCCGTTCCGAGTTAAAAAAGCTCACGGTCAAAGCAGGCTGTGAGGGTTCCGTGGTTGTGGAAACGGAGTCAAGATTAACAGAGTGTTCCACGAGAATGGAACCTTGCAGCCCTATAGAAGATATTGATGAGCGTCAGAGACAGACGAAAGGCTCCAAAGTTGGCACCAAGGATCGTTCCAAATGGAGAAAGCGTCTGAAAAACCGAAGCACGGCAAAGCTCGCGATCAGCGCGGCATTTTTGACGAGGCCCTTCAAACGGCGTGGCGGATTTGCTAGAAAAGGCCCGTTTTCTTCTCTGACTGACTTGAATCCCATGCCTCTGAGTGGCCGGAGAGTAAGGAAAAGAAAAGCGCAATCCACGCGGCCGCAGTTTAACGATGGACTGATAGGCAATTATCAGGACTGTGTGCGCGAGACAGCGGAGGAGCATAGTGATGATAAAGACCGTCGGAGTGGGACGAATGGCTCCGAAGTCCGCGCAATGAAGCGTGCAGAGGGGAGAAAGCGTCCGAAGGGCAACAGTAACGCAAAGCTCGCGATGAGCACAACGTGTTTGAGTAAGGTCTTGAAACGGCGGAGAGAAATTGCGAGAAAAGATCCATCGTCATCTCTGACAGGTCTGTATCGTATGCGTCTGAGCCGCCGGAAAAAGAAAGCGCGTCGTACGCGGCAGTGTTTGAATGAAAAATTGCTAGGCAATCATCAGGACAGGGTGCGCGAAACATCTAACAAGCATGTGGGTGCTGATGAGCATCAGAAGTGGGCGATGGGCTTTGTAGATGGCACCAACAAGCGTGCAAAACACAGAAAGTATCCTAAAATAAGGCAGGCGAAAATCGCGACGTGTTTGAGGAATGTATTCAAATGGCGGAGCGAAATTGCAAGAAAGTGGCCGTATTACAAGCGTCCGAGTGGCCGAAGACCAAGAAAAAGAGAAGCGCATTGTGTGCGTAAGAGGTCAGAAGGAAAGGAACCCTTCCGCTGTTGGCGCGGCGAATTGGACGGTGTGCGGAACACTAAGCTTGGTGGGTTTCGCGAAGTAGCAGGAAGGGACAACGGCAAGTCTGCTTCGAGGAACGTCGCGGGGTTAGGTAGCAAGGTGATTCACTTATACGTGTGTCGTACACCCCGCTTGCCGAGAAGATCGTTTCGGGCGCGAACACCGCGAGTTCGATTCAAGGTTGTTGACAATAGCCGTTAGCTTCTCAGAAACACTGACTCGGGACAGTTGAAAGGAATGTTTTGTCTACTTTAGAGATTTTGTACATAACTAGTTTGAACTGTTTTGTTTCCGCTCTATTGTTTGGTAGCTTATATGCATTGTATATATATATCTATCGGTATAATAGTGATACGCATTAGAGCGAGTTGCAGGGCTTAAAAGATGAGCTCCTTCAAAATAAGGTGACGGCAGCTGACGAAAAATAGTGTATGGCGTTTTCGTTGCGTGTCATGAGTAGACACAAGGAAATATCATGTTAATGTAGCCACAAGTTCAATAGTGACTACGTTGCAGTTCAGATCGAAGCCGTAGAGAAGAGCCTATCCCCGATGAGGGTAATAGAAACTTTAAGAATGAACGGAGTTTCACAACAGTGAATGTTGCTACGCTAAGAGAAGAGGCCGAGGTGCTGTGCCAGGGTTCCATCTAGCGAAATAGCTAAGATAGTTTTAGAACATCCGGCACAAACACAGTGAGGCTGTGGTGGTTTAAGTTTGTTTTGGGTATTAAAATGTGTTCTTAAAGTATGTCGGCTACTAGGTAGTGTTTAGTTAACACAGTTTCGGTTTTGTTCATTTCTTGGGTGTTGTACGTTTTTCTAAAGTAAGCGTTGTGCGATTTCATAAAAAACACTCAAAGAATCTGGCATCATTGTAGATACGTGTAAACGAGCACGGGCGATGTTATGAATCAAATATGACTGAGCACACAAACGCAAAGATATTCCTTGCGAGTTTTGTCAGGGTTCATGCGAAAGTTTTTTTTGGTTAGTCTAATGTTTTGTTCGCATGCGCCCGGTGTGGAAGAAAAGCTGGTTATAGAGTTTATGTGCATGCTTTGGGAGAGTAGTAACTACAAGGGAAAGTCAAGTAGTCGTTCATCCAGTCAGGAGCTCTGTGACGTGCATTCGTGGTGGTGGATGTTCCTGATGCAGGTGTGGCATGACAGTTGTCTCTTCGTCAGCTCTGAGAGAACTGACGACTAGTTTTTGCGGCACAAAAATATGGGAACTAAAGGATAGCTTGAAGCAAAAGGCTTTATTTTATGAGTATGATGCCTGGTAGATTACAGCGGATTACTCACGCTAGCACACAGGTATGCCACGGGGAACGCATCATTTGGGAGTGAATTTTTTTGAAAGCAGCCTAATGGGAAGATGGTTCTTGAATCGGGATACGGAGTTTTGGTGAAAGCTCAGAAAAACGTTTTGATTGCTGTTTTGTGTTTATGGTGCTTCTTAAGGAAGGTTTGTTTTTGAGGATTCTTAGGACTCGATGTGTCTCAGTGCGGGCAGGGCGCTCTCCCATGCATGTGGTGGTTTGTATGAATGCTTTTCCCAGAAGAGGGCCACGAGAAACAAGCGGGAGAGAGTCCTTGGCTGGGCGTCATCGGCACTGGTCTAGAAGACGCCACCACAGAACGACACTTCGGGCAACCTGTGCAGCTGGTCACCCTAAGGTCGAATCTTTCGCTGGCGGACGAGCAGTTGTGACTGGCGCCAAAGCTGACAAGGGAGCGGTGGTCTTTGCGATTGGCCAGCTGCCGATGACCGTCAGGCATTGTCCCTCTTAGCCGGAGGGTGAGACGTTGTGTCAACACGACGCCGAAAGTCGTTCAAGAGATGACAACAAACACAGCATCTTCCTTGGAAGAGACCGTGGTGTTCGCCGCAAATCCCCCGCTAATTAAGCGAGCACTTTGGCGGACCCTTTCAAGTATGCTGTCATTGGCTTGGTACCCCTCGACCAGCGGCACACACACGACGAGAAAGAGCGCCGCTGGCGCCACCTTATACTGCAGAGTCACGCCTCAATATTGGACGTTCACGTGGGCCATGCATGCTCGTCCCTCTAGCCAGTTGTGTGTAATCTGTGATTGAACAGTACCATGTGCACGTTTTCCTTGATCCAGGGATCTGGGGAGGATCTACCCTTTATAATGAGCTGCCCGGCTCATTCGAAGGAGCGCCTTGTAGAGGAACGCCAGATGCGAAAGCTCGCCTTGTAAGAAAGAGCTCGTCATGTATGAGAGCTCACCGTGTACATAACGTAAATACACCCTCTTCAAGTCTCTCCTCGTCCGGCCTCAACAACTTCGTCGCGGACCTCCGGTGCCTACAAACACCGGTCGGAACACCTGGCACTCAAGCCAGAAAAATGCCACTTCAACTACGAAGAGCCCATGAAGACCCTAGCAAAGATAAGAGATGTTCCACACGAATACAGTGATTATGACCTACTGGAATATCTTAAAGATGCTAGAGCAATCTCAGTCACACGACAAAAGAGATGGGCAAGAAATGAAGATAGAAGTGCCACAATGCAGCCCATACGTAATGTAATACTCCAATTTAGACATGACATGCCATTGCCAAAAAGAGTTGCTCTCGGCTTTACGGTTTACACTGTCAAGGAATACATTGAGCCGGCGGTAAGGTGTTCCAACAGCCAGAGAAATGGGCATAAGGCTAAGACTTGCAGGGGAACCAAGAGATGCAAGGTATGTGCGGGCGTACATGACTACAAAGAATGCACCTCGAAGCGTCAAGCTAAGTGTGCCAACTGTGCTGCACCACATCCGTCGTCGTTTTCGGGCTGCTCTCGAAACCGTTTAGCATCAGCGGCACAAAGAGAGAGAATTGTAAAAGTGTACCATAAGATACAAAGAGGTCCAGCACCCAATGCGGATATAGTCGAAGATGTTCCTGCGGCACAAAGAAATGCAAAACAGTACCGCCACGACTCTTACTCGGAAGTATTGAAGCGCTCAGCACCAAAACATCGCGTTGGCAAAGAAGTCCGGGCCCAGGAACATGCTGAAGTGGAACTTTCTGCCGGGCCAGACACAGCCAAGGAGCCACTGACTACCAAAGGGAAGGGTCACAGCAGGTTGCTGAGGAAAAACTCTTCAAGAAATGCGATCTCAGCGGAGACAGCCGGAAACGAGCAAGTCATTTTGCCAATAATCTTTGCGGCTCTTAAAGCAAGTCTACGATCCCTGCCACAAGCAGGTTCTTTACCAGAAGTGGAATTGCTGCTAGATGTTGAGCATCTTCTCTTGTCGTAATCATGGCTACCGGACTATCTAACTGGTACAAATAAGTGCAATATTGTAGTGGAACTGCAAAGTTTGCAGAATAAGAGTGGAGATTTTTGGAAATTCGTCGATCAATACGGGTTTCCAATTTTGTGTATTTCCGAAACAAGAGTATCCACTAACTTTCGCTGGTCCAATTATGTGGTTTACCAAGCAGAACGTCCTGCTGCAAAAAGCAGAGCGATGTTGTGTGTGAGACGCGATATTTCGTCGACACTTGTGGCTACTTCAAAAACAGATGCGCCGGAACTCGTTAGATGCAAGGTGAAGTTTGGTAACGTTACTGTAACTGTAATTAGTGTTTACGTGCACCCTCAAGAAAACGTTTCATACGTAGAGTTGGCTGCAGTGTGTAGATCTGGTGAGTATCCCATATTTATATGTGGTGATTTTAACGCGCACCATGAATTGTGGGGTAGTGTGCGTTGTAATGTAAGGGGATCTGCTATAGTAAATATATGCGAAGACCATGGTTACACTATAATAAATGACGGTTGTCTGACGTTTTTACGGGGCATAACTACTGCAGCGTACTAGACATCACTGTGTGCTCCTCTGAATTAGCGGCTGGAGCAGACTAAACTGCAGACGCTGATACAAGAGAAAGTGACCACTTGCCAGTATTCATATATCACCCAAAATTGAAGAAAACGAGAAATAACCGCACAACCAGAATTACAAATTGGGCAATCTTTCTAAAACTATAGAGACAAAATCTTGAACCTTGTTCTGACGCAGAAACGTTGCATCGAAGATAAAAAATTTCTAACAAAAGCAACTCGTGCAGTACCCAATACAGATGGGTATTCAAGTGTTGACGCTGAGTATGAGAGGCTTTGGGCAATATGACGCCGATCTGAAAGAAGATATCGCAGGTCGGGTAATTTAGAACATTTCAAAGTTGCACAGAAAGTACATTCTGCAATGCATAACTAACTGCAGAAGCTTTCAAGCAAAAGATGTCAAGATTTATGTGTCTCACTTTCTCCATTTACCTCAGCGCCTCAACTGTGGAACATGGTACGCGCCCTCCATCAGCCAATAGTCCACTCGAGACCTTTACAGGCTCTAGCGCTGTCTCGAGGAGTCAGCAAACGTGTGATTGCCGAACATTTTTGCGATCTTATACTGAGGAATGGAGAGACCACCCAAACTAGCGAATATAAATCCTCAGCAGAATCAGCTTCGGCGGTTGTAACAAAGTTCTCTGCGATCAGTTCATCAGATCTGTATGACAGCTTCACACCAGAGGAGCTCCAATATTTGCTGTCTTCAGTACAACCGACAAGTTCACCAGGAACAGATGGAGTTACATACTCTGCTCTTGGTAGTTTGTGCAGCAAAGGAATATTACTCCTGTTGGACATCTATAATAAAAGTTGGCAAGAAGAAAAGTTTCCGGAAAGTTTGAAGATACCAAAAGTAGTACCGTTGCTAAAGCCAGGGAAAAGTCCTATGCAGTTGGACTCATTTAAGCCGGTTAGTTTGACAAGTTGTTTTTCAAAAGTGACGAAAAAAATGACCAATGAACAAATTTATTGTGGCAAGACATGAAAAAACTACTACCAGAAAGCATAGCCAGCTTCAGACGAGGTAGATGCAGAATGGACTGCATTCTGGATTTGGTCACAGATGTGGAAAACCAACAAACGCAAGGAAACATCACTGTCACTGTATTCCTTCATGTCCGCCGGGCATACGACACAGTGAGTCACGTTCACGTTCTTGATGGCCTGGCGTTACAGGGATTCAAGGGCAAGATACTGCGTTGGATCGCTGACTTCCTGAATCACCGGAAAATTTTTGTAGTTACACAGGAGGGCCCAACGTCAGAACATGTCGTCAACCAAGGAGTGCCTCAGTTCAGCGTGCTAAGCCCTACTTTCTTTAATGCAATCATGGCGCAGATCCCGTATAATCTTCCACCTAACACCAGATGTTCAGTATATGTTGATGATGTATGTATATGGACGTCTCGTTCATCGTTTTTGGATGTACAACAAACTCTACAAGAATGATTGGATTATGTAGACCGTTTTCTAAAAAAATAGGTATGGCACTGAGTCTGGCTAAAACAGCCATACTTCCGTTTACATTAAAAAGAGCTGGAAATTTCCAGATTACTCTGCAAAATCAGCCTATTCAAATGGGTAAAACTCATGAATTCTTGGGAGTAATTTTAGACCGGAGACTAACATGGTCGCCTTACGTCCAGTCCCTTGAACAAAAAGTGAATCAGGCCATTCGAATCCTCCGGCATCTCTGCGGGGCCAAATGGGGTGGTACTACAGAGTCGTTATTAGCCCTGCATGTTGCCTGGATACGCCCCATCGTAAGTTACTCACTGCCTCTGCTGCACGGACTTCCAGCCTTCACCGAAAGGAGAGTTCACTCTTTATTGGCAAGGAGCTTGAGGGTGTGTCTGGGTTTACCAAGGTCAACTTCTAGTGCTTTAGTGTATGCGGAGGCCCGAGAGCCACCTGTGGCAGTACTCCGAACTAAAGAAACATCTCGAAATTTATTTAGAATTTTCACGCAACATAAAAGTCAATTTTTATTTGGTGCACTAACACAAAGGACGGCAATGATACTACAGGATACTATATCATCATTTCAAGCAGTAGTACCAGAATTTAAACAATGGAAACCTTCAAAACCACCTTCTACGCTGCCACGTCTCAACGTTATCCGTGAAATAGACCGCATAGAGAAGAAAGCAGACATGGCACCTCTAGTAGCGGCACAGTTGGTACTTCATCAGCTTCATGTAATGCATAATGAAAAAAATGAAGATATATACAGACGGATCATGCACTGAAGAAGCGTCAGCCTGTGCGGTCTTTATACCCGAAATTCAGAAAAAGAAGATGTACAAATTTTCGCACAAATCTTCATCGACGACAGCAGAATTGGTGGCTATCTTCGAAGCAGTTAAGCTTATCTGCGAGAATCCTGAGCCACGAAAATAGGTGATATGCACTGATAGCAAACCTGCTCTAGAGCTAATCAGAATTGTGAGATCCCCTTACAAAAAATGGTGAAAACGCACAATGTATTGCAGAAACTGAGGAATATGCCTCAACACAGAGTCACAACATCGTATTCCAATGGATACCCAGCCACATTGGAGTAAAGGGAAATGAAGAGGCTGATAGCCTCGCGAAGATAGCATTGAAGGAAGGACGGGATTGCGCAATCCCTAAGTCTGGGGCGGATATTCAACATTCATATCGCAAGGAGCTAACCATTGTTCGATGGAGAAGTGGTTTGAGAGCCCTAAGTCAAAGGAAACGGTACTTTATGAGGTTGATCCACACAGAAAATTTTCCATAGCTACAGACCTCCCACGACACCTAGAGACAATAATCCACCGTCTTCGATTGGAAGTAGCATACACAAACAGCTTCCTGCACAAGATACATCGATCCATCTCACCGAAATGTCATTGTGGTCATGCAGAAGAAAATGTTCGCCATATTCATTTGGAGTGCGTTAAATACGCAAATGAAAGAGAAAAAACTAAAGAACAAAATAGCAAGTTTGAACAGACGGCCCCTCACAATAAAGAAACTACTTGGACCATATCCTGAGATGCATCTCCAGAAAAATGCAATACTCTTCCTGACAGATTTTATAGGGGAGACCGGACTGCACAAGCGCCTATGACAGACATCAAGAGATGGGTATATATAAAATGTTGTCATGTATATACTGACTGTAGAATAGTAAGGTGTGCGTGTAAATAGTTTATGACTGTGTGAACTGCGCAAAAAAACTGTGTATTGGCATAATATTTGAAAAGAGTGCTATTACGTTTTTTTCTTTTCCGTATTGTTAACTTTCCGGTACCGTTCTGTATTATTATTTTATTTTTCGCTCCAGAACTTTGTGATATGGAGTAGGCGAGGCAATAGGCACCTCAACCTCTCCACAGCAAAACAGTTAAAACAGAACAGAACAGCCCAAGTTTCTCCGCCATGTCGTCAACAGTAACGGAACAAGTGACCGGTAAAATGGGAAATCGCAGGGAACTGTGGGATGCGACGGCTTCCGGTTCGACGCACCACGCGGGTCTGCAGCGGGACGCGTGCATTTCTGTACTGCTCCAATGCAAAAAAAGCACCTGGCCGTGCAATATCAGTGCTTTAGACGTTTTTTTTTCTAACCGTAACTGTGACGATGACACGCTACGAAAGCCATGAACGGTCCGGATACTTTTTTTTCGCACTAAAATGATCTGCAATGCTTGTATGCTGCTCGTGGGAGCTGTCAGTTTGGTTAGCAGATCAGTCGATTCCTAAAACAGTTTTCCTTGTATGATACGGCACTGCAGATAAAAAATCTCCATTTTGAAGATCTCAGGGGATGGAAATGACTGTAGCAGTGTGCTAAGAGTTCATTTCGGGATCGCTGCATCGGCTGATGATATGTGGGGTTTAACGTCCCAAAACCACTATATGATTATGAGAGACGCCGTAGTGGAGGGCTCCGGAAATTTTGACCACCTGGGGTTCTTTAACGTGCACCCAAATCTGAGCACACGGGCCTACAACGTTTCCGCCTCCATCGGAAATGCAGCTGCCGCAGCCGGGATGCGAACCCGCGCCCTACGGGTCAGCAGCCGAGCACCTTAGCCACTAGACCACCGCGGCGGGGCTTGCTGCTTCGGCCGACATCGTCAATTGATCGGCATGAAGCGCAACACTTAGTGAGCGCGTTGAGATATTTTTTTCTAGCCTTCAGCGCACTATAACATGCTTTTCTTAGGCGAAGCCAGATGCTTATTTGAACGCTGATCTTGGTCAGGCTGTACGGCACGGCGGTACTGAAACAATACTGTCAGACATAGACGGTGCCGAATAATTGAAATCCTATGCTTGTTTAACGCACTTCTTGCTTTGAGTGCCGTCCTGGCGCAGTTTGACCAACTTAAACACAAATGAACTCGTCCAGCGCTTCGTGTAAACTTACTCTTGAGTGAAGCTTTCGCGTTTTATGTCATGTATACGGGTGCAATGGCTGGCGCTAATCTCGTATGGCAGGTAGATTTGACCCAGTCGTTCGCACAATATCTTTGCTAGGCGCGCCTGTGCGACAATTTGTTTCTCAATAAAATATTCCCAGCAAAATTCATGCGTAAGCTAGTTTAAGTATGGAATACACACGTACCTGTGATAAAATGGTTTTCGCACACTCTGGCTCCAATGTTCCGTAGTCAAAGGCTACCTGTCACTGTGGCCAACTTCACAGCCGCGGCCCACCTCGTTTTCGTCTTCATTGCATGAGAATTGATATTTGCGTTTGCCTTGCATGCTCGAGTTGGAGCAGCCAAGGGCTGAACAACCGACCATGGTTTATCAGGATGAAGACAAACGCGTGACCAAACGCGCGAATCCCACATAATCTGAGGCTTGCGGCGAAGCGGTTTGCCGTCGTCTACTCTTCTTGAACAGGAAGCCGGTAGCAGACGATGTATTCCACAATTGCTCGCTCGTTTACTGGTCACCTATTCACCGAGACCTCGCAAAAACATTGGCTGTCACTGCCTTCCCAACTACAACGAACAAACGCGATGTGCATGTGCCGTTTTTTGGGCCTTTGTACACACTATCGTCGCTTCGTTCCGAACTTTTTCAAAGAGAAGGTGCAGCATTCACAAAGCTTTCTCTTCGCTTCATATTTTCTTAGCCAAGAATTCTTTTATATTGCATTATTTTGTCTTATATGCTCCCAGTCGACAATGAAAACTACGAGCCATCTGGCATTGATGAATTTCCGCAGAAAACTGCAGAAGCACGCCAGTTTGCAAGGCACCGAATACGTCAACAACAGTTCAAGAATGCGGACTACTACAACCTGCGCCGCAGGGAAGTCAAGTACCAGCCAGGTGATCAAGTATGGAACGGGACACCAATTAGACGCCGCGGCCTGTCAGAAAAACTCTTTCGACGGTACTTTGGTCAAAACAAGGTACTCCGCCGGCTAAGTGACCTAACTTATGAAGTAATTCCTGGCGGACAAGAGCGCTCAAAACGGCAAAACCATGCGGAGGTCGTCCACGCTGTCCGCATGAAGCCATACTACGAAAGAGAATGAAACAATTACCCCCTCGACTATTAACCTTCCGAATTCACGCATCGAAACGATGCGCATTTCAGAGGGGGAGTATTGCCACAGAGATTGCTCCTAATAATTATTTTACAAAGAGGACCAACGAGACGCTATGTGAGCGTCTACAGTGCCTCGCAACCAACGACACGCTATGTGGGCGTCTGCAGTGCCTCCCGACCAACGAGACGCTATGTGGGCATCTACTGTGCTTCGCGCCTGCTCACGCATCTAGGGCAGAGCAGCGCATGCCTCTGGTGTACAACCACGAGCCGGGAAGACTGACGGAGTAGTTGTTCTGAAAAGGACACGTATGCGGAACGCTTTTAGCAGACTCTTCTTTGTGACATAGCTACTTTTCTGGGCACAAGCGCGCCCTCAATAAATCCTTGTGTGTGTTCCACCTCTTGTATTACGTGACAATATCAAGAGATTGCGATAGCTTGGGTACAAATTTCAATTATTCGCCAATTAAAAGGGCGAGGAGGACGCAAGATAGCCGATGCAACGACAAGGAAAGAAAGATGTGTGTGCCGATAATATCAAGGTAGTATGCAATGCGTTTAGCATCGAGAGTATACGATGATAGCGAATGATTTCCTGCACCTCAGTTTTAGTTCCGCGGGCGTCTTCTACAGCGCTTACGCGATGCCGCGTTGTAATAAACGTCTGGGTGTGCTGCGCAATGTCAAGCACTCGCGTTTCATCAATGACCGTACCTAAAAAAGAAATTGCTGGATGGCCTTAAGCAATAATGCATGCAATATCTTGCCAAGTACATCGTGAAGATGCACCACGTCAATCAAACCACGCAAGCATCGTTGCACGCAATGTTTGAAAATGTGCCCCAAATGTCTTCCCCTGTTTAACGAGACGGTTACCTTGCATTACAATGAACCCCCACTGCTACTCAACTAATGCGGTGTAATCGAACACAGTGTAGTGATGAGCGTAAGGATGTTTTGTAACAAAACGTAAAAGGCTGCCTTTCCTACAATATTCTTATTACAATACACAGGAGTGACTTTTGCGCCTGCGGACAAATTGTGCAAAAATCTAGAACAGCAGTAGTCAAATAATATTTTGAGCCGAATTTCGCTGGTTTCATGCACTGCAGCATTTTTATAAAGCCCCAATGCGAGAACGTACATAGGCTTACGCTCCAATATGTGTCCACGTAAAACGAGGAAGACTCGTTGAGAGGCGTTTCAGTGCTAATGCTTTACACAAAACACGCTACAGTTATTTTGTCCAGCGGTGTTTGAGTCAGCAAACAAAGCAAGAG
Source organism: Rhipicephalus microplus (assembly GCF_013339725.1). Classification (NCBI taxonomy): domain Eukaryota; kingdom Metazoa; phylum Arthropoda; class Arachnida; order Ixodida; family Ixodidae; genus Rhipicephalus; species Rhipicephalus microplus. Next base: position 176,269,545 of record NC_051168.1, read on the forward strand.
GCGTGTATACGAGTCATAGAGTTAGATACGTTACCGCACGTGCAAAAAGGACGAAAAATCAGGGAAAGTTTCTGCAAATCAGCGCTAGATGCTTAGGAAGCATTGAAAAGTGAAGTATGTTTTTTAAGGGAGCGACAGCAACACAGAAAATGAGACGTGAAGTGTGACTGTCTTTCGGTGTGAGAATCAATGCGAAGTCTTAGAGTTGTGTGTTAATGAGTGAAATCTCCCTAAAAAAGGCGATATTGGAAGCAAACTGTGTATTCATTTAGTGAAAGTGACAACAGTGACTGCGAATCCAGAATTCTTGATTAGTGTTGTCATACGACAGCATATTTTTATTTTTTATTTATATTTGCCAAAATATGGGAAGAAAGCCTACGTTAGAGCCGGCTATCCCAACAGTATGACAGTAATGTACAACGTAAATGCACGGTTATACATCCACACTTGGTGAATTCTACCTTCTAGCAACCTTGGGCGAAGAAATTCCAGTTTCAATTTCTGTTTTTCACCAAGTTTCACCGAACATTTTACATTTGACGTCATTCGAAGCATTGACTTTATATCAGCAATGGAGTAAATGCTGCAGGGGCAAACTCTCAGCTCAAGCACTGAAGCAGTGGACGATGGCTTACAGCGTTCAACTACAGTCTAGGAGGTACTAGGTTCGAGACGCAGTGTCACGGAGCCCATCTTTTTAAAGATGTTGTCCGGCCTGAGAATATGCGTGGTGGCGGGTGCTCATTTCTTGAGAAGGTGGCTTTCACGCTCCAATCATTCACTTCCCTTTTGACCCAAAAGCGCTATGACGTGCGTCTTCATAAATTAAACAGTTCCGGGTTTATATTTTCCCCCTCCATGCTCCGTTATCGCAAAAGTGCCCCGTACCGAAATAGCAATATCATGTCTGGTATATTATTTTCACATGTTGGATATTCGACCACCGGTCAGGCATCACGGTGTTTTCAAGAAAATCTAGACATGCTTGTGACCAAGTTGTCTGTCTTGATCGGGATACGCTTTCCTGATAATTTGGTGGGAATCATTACATGCAACAAGACAAAAGAGCAGGGACAGATGGAGAAGACACAGAGTAATTAGTTTGTGTATTCTCTCTTGTTACCTGTCATGTTGTGCGCTTCAGTGTAATACCACTGTCAATCAGTATAAACAACTACAGTAGCCTATCGAGTTCTGCTGAGAGGGTGCCTGATAGTCCACGGCAGAACAGAACAATGGCAAGTTGATTTGCGTCATTAAGGGATACTCTGCTTTTCAATAAATTTTCAACCAAAGATTATTTTTTTATTCACTACAGCTTTAGTAATGATGAAAGGTAACGTGCATGGACAAAATTTGTGTTCTCAGCTTGACTAGAATTGTACCCTTAATAGTAGAATTCTGGCGTCGTGCAATTGGTTTAGGCCATCTACAACTCGAAGTCGACCAACCAATTTTGGACGTATTCGAGCTCAGTGCCACGAAATGTCGTCGAGGCCTGTGGACTCACGAGTGTACAACGATTGACATCGCACTTTCTGTGCCGACTCGAGCGAATTGTCTAGGAGCGGTTGGCCCATTTGATGAAGTGGTGGGGAGCATGTCGTGGAATTATGAATAAATCCCCCTGATTTGTTCGCTGGCCTGATGCATGGGAGTGTTGATTGGCATTGGGCTTTTAGCGCAGCTTCATGGAGAGATATGCAGCATCCCTGAGCGCTACCCAGAAGCTTCGCCAGTTTCGACCAGTCTTTAATAGTCCTAGGTCTTTTTAATGACTACCCGAGCACCTGACTCTTGACAAGCGCCTTCGTAGAGTCTTAATCTCGAGCGAAGAAGAAGCACGTGAATTTCTGTTTTTTTTTTGCCTTCGAACCGTTTCGTATAGTTGTCAATATCTACTAACAATTTTGAACAAGGACCACGCAAAAGTACAAACCTTCGTCATTTGCGATATTGCGCAAAGGGTCAACGGTGTAATTCTGTCATGTCTTATTCTAAAAAGCACTCTGCAACTATGACTTATTTCATATTGGGAGCGTTTTCGCGAATGCAAAGCACGTAGTGCGCTTGTTGCATTCTGAGGATTACACTAAATAATTGGTTCTCAAAAACTATCACCGAATGCAAGAGATTTTGATCCGATAAAACATTGTATACGCTGGCCGCGAACCATAGGCATGTCTAAAATATAAAGTTTTTTTTCAAAGAAAAAAGTGCTGATGTAATAAAATTTTTTCACCACGTAACATATATTTTGAAAGTTAAGTAGCAGTGCATAAACCGTTGGGTTATTAACGCTGATTCACTAGTTTAGGTACGTAATTTCAAAAAACCAGAACAGCTCCATACATGCCCATATCTAAGCTATTGTTTTTTTTCCTTTTTCTAATATTGACCGAAGAGCCTGACAACGGACTCTTCTGCGATGTGCTTTTTCAGCAACAGGCAATTTTTACGCAATATTCAAAAGAAAGTCAGTTGCTTGCAATTGTCACTGTAGTTTCAATTATGACGTGTAGGGTATGCTTCTTTGCATGACGCTGTAGGACAGAGTTACTTAAATCAGACACTCAGCGTATGTCGCTCGTCTTGTGTTATTGTATGTGCGTCTATGAGCTGGTTTCTTTTCCTATTCCTTCAAGTGGTCCGGCAAATTGTCTACCTAAGTTCTTTTACAGTGATAATACAGTTACCTCTGTAGTTGTCGCGATAACCAGAAAAGCTATGAGATCGCCAGAGCAGTTCTTTTGTATTGCAGAATTTCTTGATGTTCTCAAAATCATTTAGAATGACGACATTCATCAGGTTTACGTTGAGCCTAGAAGGAAAAAAGAAACGATGAATGAGTGGAATATGATTGCTCGTGGTACGAATAAATGTAGAGTATTACGCCACTTCACTAATTATCAAAATCAAACGTACAATTGAAAAGATTATTAGGTGGTCATAAAGAATTTTACCGGCACACGTTAAAAGATGAGATTAGAGACAACACTTGGGCTCGTGTTTTTTATGTGTGCATTAGAGTGTTGTTCTTGAGCTGCTTCATCAAATATCATCGCTTGTCAACCATATCTCTTCACACATTGAGTGCGTATAGAAAAATTGACTTTTGTTGAGAGCGCACACATTTCGTTTCAAGTGCCAATTTCATAAATAAATTCTACAAACTCATCTTCACTCGCTTTGGTAGAATAGTGCCTATGGTAATCGGCGGTCGCATTTTGATGGCGGCCCCGCCACGGTGGCCTACTGGCTAAGGTACTCGGCTGCTGACCCGCAAATCATGGGATCAAATCTCGGCTGTGGCGGCTACATTTCCGGTGGATGCGGAAATGTTGTTGGCCCATGTACTCAGATTTCGGTTCACGTTAAAGAACCCCAGGTGGTCAAAATTTCCGGAGCCCTCCACTACTGCGTCTCTCATAATCCTATGGTGGTTTTGGATGTTAAGTTCCACAAATCAATCAATCAATCATTTTGATGGAGATGAAATGATTCGTGTACTCTGCGATGTCAGTGCCCGTTAAATAACTTTAGATAGATGGATGAAAACTCCATGCCCTCCACCACAATGCTTGTTATTGTCATGTCACGCGTTGAAAATAAGGAATTGGAGCATCGCCTCGGGAGAGGAGCAAGAGACTTGGAGAAAAGAACGAAGTAGGGAAGGTGAAGCTAGCCGTGATTGAGTAAAGATTGTGTGCTTTACTGACGTTCATGTGTCCTTGTTCTTAACATTTAGTGCCGTGAAACACAAGAGTGGTCGTTCTGAGACTACGATGTCATCCTCCGAACCCCTTCGGAGAGTTTGTGAGACTGTCAGGGCTAGCGTCACACGAAATACTACGCTACTGAAAGGACTATTCCAGTATCCTACCACCGAGGCACGTCAGGTGAAAAGAGATATCACCGTTTTGAATACGAGAGGAAAGTCAGCTTCATCAGCGAGATATAGACGTTCTTAAGCTCACTGAAGACGAAGCTATCTAAGAAGAAGTCGAGAGAGTAACCGACTACAACGACTAAATTCTGTACGCGATTGCTGACGCACAGTTGTGGAAGGCGGAACGAGAACAGTCAACCCGCTTCAGTGACCCACCTATGAGTGCATACAACGGCGACCGGGTAACCGCCACCGACTGCAACACCTTATGTGCTCATGTCGTGCAAGAACCAGTAAGTGCACCGCGTTTCCGGTCTGTCGTGCTTTTTACGCTTCAATACCCGACGTATGCTGGCAATTTACGTCAGTGGCTAGAATTTCGGTATCAATAGCGCGCCACAATTCAAAACAATCACGGATTACAATCGATCGAGAAAATTGATTGTGTAGTGAAATACTTGATGGGAGCAGCCAAGCGAGCAATCGAAAGCTGGCTGACCTAAACTACGATTTCGCCGTCAAAACATTGCAAGCGCACTTCTGTCGACACGTACTTCTGGTGAACGAACATATCATCCAACTTCTTGGACTGTCACTGGTACGGAGTCACAAGGCAGACAAGGAGCGTTGGAAGCTGCATGACATTGTACGTTTCCGCGGAAGGGCACTCGAAGACCTTTGTGCACCACCTTACAACTACACTGCGGTGCTTAACGCGTCTTATTAAGGTGCTTGCCAAAACACTTAACTATATTGTACTAACACGATAAAAAAGAAGATGGCACCCAGAAAGATGACGCATCAGCTGAGCACGCGTAACCGGACGCAAGCCAGGATAAGGTGACCGACATCTTGTCCCTTCTGAAAATCCAGATAGAGGTGCGTGAGAAAGGAATGCAGTAAGCACTGCCGTCACATTTCCGTCACTCGACCATCGTACCTGATGACACGTACTCATTGACGATAGCTGCACAAGACATTCTATTAGCAGCTGATCTAGCAGTGACAAAATCACCAAAGCAGCGGACTCCGTCTTGCATGCTGTGTAGCAGCAGAATTCACAGCCTCGCGGAAAGTACGGCCGACATTTAGGTGGTAGACAAAAAATCCAGGTTGCGCTGCGCCAGCTGCTTCTTGAGATGTGGAAGGCGCAATCACGTCGCTCAAACTCAGCTGAATTTCATGCAACCGCATGTGGAACAAGTGCCGATGTTGACACCTAAATTTTCTCTGCGAATTGTCACGTTCCTTCGAAAAGACTGCTTCTCCACGATCAAACGCCCACTTTGGTACAGCTGGTGCTTCTTCACTAGTACTGATGATGGCCGCGACTGGTGGCACAGGAGCAACGTCTCTACTGTTCCAGACTAGTCACATCTCGGCGGAGAGCGGACCACGACTATTTAAGGTTCGTGTGATGCTATACAGTGTCAGCCAGCGTTCATTCATCAGCACCAATGTTGCAAGAAGAGCAGAGCCCTAGACATAGAGGGCTGTCAGTGGTTACGCTCGGGAATGCTGAACCACGGCATTAAAGGAGCTGCCAGAGCGTTTCTGTCACACTGCGGTGTCGATTCGATGGCAGCACAGTTACGTTCAAAGCAATACACGTCGAGGTAAGCTCCTTGCTAGTCCACCACAGGATCTTCTCAATCTCAAGCTGTTGTTTGCCAAGAACATGATGCGTGGAACCGGTCCACCCAGAGACTTGCGGCATCAGTTTCTTGAATGGTTCAGACTAGGGAGCATACATGACCGCACGTGGTCATGCTGGCTCCCTAGCTCAGACACTTACCTCAAAGTCCAAACAGGAAAGATTCATCGCTTCAACCAGGAAGTCCCTGTGATTGAAAAATATTCCGGGTAGAATGCGAAGGGAAGAAGCTTGCACCAGGAAGGTGTCGCAACTTGTGCCCTTCTTATGCCGACTGAAGTTCAGGGTGACGAATCGGCTATGTGGTGCCTCAGGAATATTGATATTGAGAGCATGAGGCGAAGAAAAGAAGAAAATCATCCCGACCTCAAAACATTTGAACGCTACCTGAGCAGGTAAGCTGCCTTATTGCTTCAGGGGCCTGATCTCTCTACAGCGAGCAACAACAAAAAGCTTGCACCACGTCGAATGAATAATCAGCTGAACTAATTTCGGGAACCACCATTACCGCTACGACAGTATGACATGGTCATCACTACCCACTTGGAAAATGGTCATGCAGAAAAGGTCGAAGAAAAGCAAAATCCCGACTCAAGGAAGAGCTCGGCGATAGCTTGTCCACCAACAACAGTAGCCTCTTTGATTTTCTTGTTGGCGAAGCGAAAATTCTGTGTTTCGCGTAGTATCTTGGCCGTTGGTAGAAAATCTTGCATGTCAAGACATTCTTCCGCTCAGCTTCAAAGAACTGGATGATGCTGTGACAAAGTGATTTTTGCCTAAGAACAAAGGTGAAAACGCTGCTTATGCTTGAGAAAGTGAAGTAGAGGGCTGTAAAAAAGTCGCTGCACTGGAAGCGCCACCTGGCGCAGCCGCGCAAAAGTTGCAGCAAGCATATTGCTATGAAGAAGCGAGAGAGCAAGGCATGGGTTTCAGGTCACAGCAAGAAACGCTGTGCATGCATCTGGGCGCTTCATTGAGAAGACTCTAAAGAGTAGCGGCAAACTGTCTACTGAAGAACCTAAGTTTGCCGTACACTCGCAACACTCGAGCGAGATGAAAAGCACGGAGATAGAAGCGTGCGCATGATTTATAAGCCGGATCAGCAGGCTTCATTTCAGATTGACCTTACAGGGGCGGTGATATTTAAACGACAACCGTCCGAATGACACGAGTGCATAACGGACAAGACGAAAAGGTCAGAGCGTTTTTTATGTTAAGGTGATTGATAACAAGGTGAAGCGGCAGGGACATATGTTGCACATGCTTTAAGAGGCAGCAATGAATTAATCAAAAGTTCCCTTTCTCTCGAAAGATGTTGAAAATAACGAAATGGGGTAGGGGCTAGGGAAGGCGCAACAAATTTGAACAAAAAAAAGAACGTGTGGCGGCGCGGCCGCCGCCTGACACCCCACGGTCATAAAAACCTACAGAGCACCATTCCAACCTACGTGCTGCTCTCCTCTCAGTTTATTTTTCGTCTCTTTCATTCTTGCCACTTCCGGAGTGAACGACGGCATCACAGCGTTCGCGCATACAGCAGTTACTTTCTGCGGGGAAAAAGGCGACCACCAGCCTAGCCAGCTTCTTCGTCATACGCGTCAACTCATGAGCGGCTACACCACCACTACTGACGAAAACTTGTTGCGAGAACGGTTTCTGCAGCGCTTTTTTGGCAATGTACAAATGGTACTAGTCACTGTGTCCACGTTGGACCTAAACGGTTTCACCAGCCTGGCGGACAAGGTCTTGGAGGTGCCATGCCGTCTGTGTGAAGCGTCACGCCACTTATTCAACACCGTTTAATAACGATGGCATCAATTCAAAGTTTTTAATCAGTACTAAAGCGTACAGTGCCATTATTCTCAGTAATATATTTCAGCAATCGCTTCATACCTGTTGCATTCCGGAAGACTGGAAGGTAGGGAATGTGATTCCCTTGCACAAGTCTGGAGATAGGCATTCTCCATATAATTATCGACCAATCTCACTCACATGCATTTCACGTAAAGTTATGGAACATGTTATTTGATCTCATCTCGCATCTTTTCTACAGTCAAACTCCTTTTTTACAGATCCCCAGCATGGATTGCGCAAGTCGTTTTCATGTGAAACACAACTTTTGACCTTCACACATGACCTAAATTCCATTCTTGACAGGGGTTTCATTGTCGACTGCATATGTCTAGACTTCTCAAAAGCACTCGACAAGGTTTCTCATCAACTGCTTCTTTTAAAACTCAGCAAATTTAACATTTATCCAAACGTTATTCAATGGCTTCACTTTTTTCTAATTGATCGTTCTTGATTGGTCACTGTAAATAACACCTCATCCATCGTTTCTGCAGTTGAATCGGGCGTGCCTCAAGGCTCTGCGCTAGGACCTTTGCTTTTCCTAATCAACATAAACGACTTACCTGATAATATATGTTTATTATTAAACCTGTTCGCTGATGACTGCGCTATATACCGTGTTATTCAAAGTGACTCTGACGTTGATCTTCAATCAGATATAAACCGTGTTCGTGACACAACAAACACGTGGAACATGGAGTTAAACACTAACAAATGCAAGCACATGCGCGTTTCACGTCACGATACAACAATGCCCTCTTATACTCTTAATAACACTAACCTAGAACCTGTGTCATGTTAGAAATATCTAGGCTAACTCACCACTTCTGATCTTTCCTGGAAGATGCATGTAACACATGTAACCAATAACGCTAATCGCACGCTGGGCCTTATGTGCCGTAATTTTCATATTTCTTCTTTTCCAGTAAAATTACTTCTGTAAAAATCATTAGCCCGTTCCAAAATGGAATATGCTGCATCTGTGTGGGACCCCAGCCAAGAAACACTCATTCATCAGCTTGAATCCATCCAGAGTCGGGCTGCTCGTTTCATTCTTTCTAACTACCATCGCACCTCCAGCGTCACTTTCGTGAAAAGAACTTTATCATTACCTCTGCTCTCACAACGTAGGAAAATATCTCGCCTCTGCCTGTTTCGCAAGATATATTACGACAATTCAGTCCTTAGGAATAAATTGATAACCTCTTCTTCGTATGTATCCGCTCACATCAACCATCGTCATAAGGTTGACATTCCTACATGCCACACCAACCATTTTTACAATTCATTCATCCCCCGTACATCAGCAAGTTGAAATCATGTTCCACGATCTGTAGAAGATATTACTAATAACTCTATGTTCAAGGCTGCTATAACTAACCTGTCACCATAGTTTTTAGAAATATAGTAATTAAATTTTTAAGTAGCTCTTTGTTCTTCATTTTTCTTTCCGTATCTTGACATATGCAGTTGGAACGATGCATTTTTTTGTTTATAGGCACGTGCTTGTGGTTGAGTGTAATATCGTTTACTTGATATTTTTTTAGTACTAGACCTGCTAAGCTTTGTAGTTCTTTAATACCTGTTTTTGTAATGTGCACTATTTCTTGTTGGTTTTTTTCATGATCCATGTAACCACCATTTTGGCTCTTTTTCATTATGTTGTGTTAAAAATATAACCCACTTCCCTCTTTAATATCTCGGGCCCTGAAGGTATTGAAGTAAATAAACAAAAAATAAACGTGAATGCCACTCTACAAACACCATCTTACCCTGTTTCTACAATCGACACACTTTGTGATCGGCTAGAACAACTGGTTTGTGCCGAGGATCGTTATTACACCTCTCCTCGCCACCGAAGCCGCAGCTGAAACTCCCCTCGTTATGGACGCGCGTCACTGCTTAAAACCTTGCTTGTGGCAGGGAAACAGGCAGGCCGACCATTGACGGCGATGACTGGTCAAGCCCAACCCAAAAGTCGCCTGTTTCACGTCATGGACCAAACCAGAGACCAACAGTACCTGGTAGACACTGGCTCAAAGGTCAGCATTATTCTGGCTCTAAAATTTGACTGGATACCCCCGATATCCTACCTGTAAGCTGTCAATAGTAGCAAGATCCGCGTATACAAAACGTGGTTGCTCTTTCTGAACTTCGGCTTGCGCCGCGTATTTCGTTGGGTTACCTCATTGCTGACGTACGCCGTGCCCTCCTTGATGCTGACTTCTTAAACCACCATGGACTGCTCAGCGATATGAAATGGCAACGCCTGCTACACCATCATACACTGTTGTCTGTCCAGGGTGGTGTTTCCCAGGACACGAATATAATCGCCCTAACTACAACAGTGGCTGAAGACCGTGTCGCAGAACTTTTTTGATAATTCCCCAACATCACGCAGCCGCCTTACTGGACAGAACCGGTGCACCATGATGTCGGCCGCCATATCATAACCAATGGTCCACCTGTTTTCACTCGCCAATGGCGACTTGCTTCACATAAGCAAGGGCTGAGTTTGATCCCAGGTTGGAGCTCGGAGTATTACGACTATTATGGAGCAGCTGGGCGTTCTCTCCAGCTCGTCCCGAGAAGTCAGGTGTCTAGAGACCTTACGGACACTAATGTTCCCTGAACGCGAAAAATTGCCGGACACTACGTGCAGTGGGAACCGATGATATGCGACGCACGAATGAGAAATGTAGATATGTGAATTTAAAATCAGCACAACGTTACGAGGTGGAGCTAAATGATGCCGTACATGACTTCCATGTCATGAGTATCATATTTAGATGTGTTGTTTACCTTCATCTTCTATTTCCGTCACGTGATACGAAATTTGGAAGTTGTGGAGCTTGCGAAACGTCTGTGAGCCCGCTATGAGCGTGGTATGTTGTCACGTTCTTACATGACACGCGTGTGAGGAATATTATGTTTGCACCAGTCTTATAATTCGTCATCTATGGACGTCTCGTAACCCATCTTTTGTTTATTACGTTTGCACCAGTATCAAGCCTTTGTCGTTCATTCACGTCCCGTAATAACAAATTTTGTATAAGTGAAGCTAGCGACACGGCCGCCAGCGCATCATGAGCGTGTCATGTAGTCATGTTGTTACATGACACGCATTTCATGATTATCATGTTTGCATCAGTCACATACCTTCGTCGTTCATTCACGGACTGTAATACCGAATTTGGTATATGGCGAAACGGCCGCGGGCGGATCATGAGCATGGCATATAGTCATGTTGTTACATGACACGCATGTCTGGATTTTAATGTTAGGGCCTATCGCTTGTGTTTGCCATGCAATCATGCCATACCATACCAGTTTTTCAACACGCCATTTGAACGAAACCACCGCAAGAGCTGCAAGACCATGAATTGTAAATCTTGTTATTCATGACATATGTATCACGATTTTCATGTTATGATGAGTCATATATGTTCTTCAATGAGTGATAATATGCAATACTAAGTTTGATATTGATTCCAATATTGAAACGGCCAGGAGAGTCAAAAGTGGGAGGTGGCTAGACAGATAGATAGATAGATAGATAGATAGATAGATAGATAGATAGATAGATAGATAGATAGATAGATAGATAGATAGATAGACAGAAAGTTAGATAGATAGATGGATGGATAGATACATAGATAGATAGATAGATAGATACGCTAAAAGTCGCTGAAGGTTGTTAAGAAATGCTTCGCATTTAAAACTATTCCCAACCGGTATCCTGTGACTAACATTCAGTATTTCACATCAGCTCCATATAAGACTACAGTGTTTTTTAAAATCGACTTAGTCAAAGCCTTTCACCAAACTCCTGTTGCTGCAGAAGACGTCCAAAAGACGGCAAGTACCACCTCATTAGGCCTTTTTAAGTTTCTGAGATTGCCATTCGGCCTTCGCAATGCTGAACAGACGTCCCAGCGGTTCATTGGCCTGGTCATACGTGGTCCACCATTTGTGTTTGCCTACGTCGATGACTTGCTGGTGGCGAGCTCATCCCACGAGGAGCACTTGCAACATGTTCGTCAACTTTTAAAGCGCCTGTCAGCACACTAAATCATTGTGACCACTGCAAAAAAGAGTTCGTAGTGTCATCCCTTGATTTTCTGGGCAATCACTTGGACTATAGTAGAATTATCCCCCATCCCGGCAAAATGCAAGCAATCGTCGAGTTCTCGAAGCCTATGTCTACCACCAAGCTGCGCCAGTTTCTAGAGCTTGTATAGTTTGTTTGCCGATTTATTAGGAACTGTGCTACGCTGCTGGAGCCCCTCGACCATTTGCTCATTGGCAAATTTTCGGAAACTGCACTACCATGGAACATGGCTGCGGAACAAGCTTTTAACTTCATCAAGAACGCTTTGACGGAAGCCACACTGCTGACGCACTTAATCCCAGTTATCTCTTGACGGTCATGACAGATGCATCCTTTTTTGCACTTGGGGCCAAACTCCAGCAAAAATTGAACAATCAGTGGCAGCCTCGTTGCCTTTTTCTCTAAGTGTAGGACCTTTGCCCAAAGAAAGTACAGCGTTTTCGGCTGTGAGTTGCTCGCCATCTTACTCGCCGTGCGTCATTTCCGACACCTACTTGAGGGCCGTTTTTTTTTACAATTTTCACTGATTCCAAATCACTCATCTATTCAATCGGCCGACCTGACTCACTGTATGCACACCACGCGAGGAGTGCCAGCTCGCTTTGATTTCGGAGTTTTCAACCTATATACGCCACTTCAGCAGTGTTTACAACGCTAAGCTCACGCTCTAAGTCGCGTGGATGCCATCATCTATTGTCACTCCGAGACCTCCACCTGAACACCCTTTCCATTGCAACTCCAGAATGTGGCTGCAGCCCAATCAAAAGGCACCGAGCTTGAACACCTACGCGAAGCGTCTACATTACTTCAGCTCGAACTAGTCACTCCTAAAGATGTGCCAATTATTTGTGACACCTTCACAGGCACACCAAGACTATTTCTAATCAACTCTTTCCGTAACAAAATATTTCACGCCTATCACACTCTTTTTGACGCCGAAATTTGCGCTACCTAAAATCTTCTTTCTCACGCTTTGTCTGGCCCGGCATGAATGCCACCATCAGGGATTATGTTCCTGAGGGTGCATCGTATCAGCGCACCAATGTTCAACTGTACCCCGTTCTTCCATCAAAGCCCTCCTTGCAACCTGACGGACGTTTCGCTGTTGTGCATATTAAAACCGTTGGCCCGTTACCCCCATGTCAACGCTATCGCTACCCTCTGACATGTGCGGATCTTTTCACTCGCTGGCCCGAAGCTACTTCTATGCCCAACATGTCTGCAGCTACCACCACAGTGGCTTTTGTTGCTACCTGGATATCCCGATTCGGCTGTCCGACAACGATTGTATCGGACTGGGGTGATCAGTTCGAATCTTCGCTCTTTTCAGAGCTCCTGAAACTTCTTGGTATTGCACACCGGCGTACAGCGTCATACCGCCCGCAAAATAACGGCCTTGTCAAGAGATTCCACCGGCACCTCAAAGCAGCACTCACAGCACATGGTTGCCCTGACAGGTGGGTTCACCGCCTCCCACTCACGCTAACCAGAATTCAATCTTCTTTCAAGGAGAACCTCTCTTGCTCCACTTCCAATATTGTTCATGGCATTTCACTTCGCCTGCCTCAAAATTTTTTTGAAGAAAGCGGCAGTGCTTCCCAGTTAACAGCAACATAGTACGGCGACCAGCTGTGCGACGTATTTCGACACGTTCATCCACAGCCTACACAAAGCCTGCGATGTGCAGCGTACATCGCTCCGGACTTGAAAACAGCGGCACACCTCTTCGTGGCCCTGTGCTCGCCCCACTTCAACCACACTACCTTGACCCCTGCCATGAGTTAGAGCGCTGGCCTGTTAACTTTGTCGTCAACATCATACATTCGCACTCGACACAACATACATTCGACACAACATACAGTCAACAACATACATTCGCGCTCGAGCGGCTCAAGCCAGCGTTCAGTGAAGCGCCCGATCCTAATTGCCTCACCATCCCTCCTCCACCTGACGCGAAGGCCCCTCCACGCCAGTGTTCTTTCCGTCACCACCTATGCGCCGCGTTCACTGGGATGACACTTGAACTAACATTTCTTCGTCACACCAGCTTACACTCTAACGGGGGAGCAATCTGTGGTGACGCGGCCGCCACCACGCACCCCGTGGTCATAAAATTCTGCAGAGCACCCTTTCAAGCAGCTTGCTGCTCTCCTCTTTAATTTTCTTTCATCTCTTTCACTCTTACCACTTCCGGTGCACTGCGCGCTCCTGCTCTATTTTCAACTCTCTGGTTGCCAGAATAAAGTAGACGTTGTTACTGAAAAGACCTGTCCATCTCGTACAACCTGGCTCTACAATGGAAGTAAGGAAGGTGGAGCTAGCCTTGATTTAGGAAACATATTGTTCTTTACCCCGTGGCTTGGGATGTGAATCCTACTTATTATTCGTGAAAAATCATCGTCAGCAAGCCTCAATAAAGAGGAAGAAACTACGACTGCTTATGAAGTGACTGAGCACAGATATTCGCGGGAGAGGACCAGGCTAAGGGACACGCACAGATGGTTGAACTTTTAGCAAATGATTCGTTTGAATTCAGAATGCACCTAGTTATTTACTGATATAACCGGGGTTCTGCCAGAGGACTGGAGCCAGCCAGAGTCTCTGGGAGATGTCGAGGAGAGGAGTCCGGAGCTGCTAAAAGTAACTTCTAATTACAATATTTACAGGTAGCGTGTTACACGATCGTGGTAGCATCATAGAAGCTCTCGACGGAAGCATAATGGCCGCTTCTTGGAGCTTGTGAGAGCCTGTCAGGAGCGCCTCGGCGCTCGTATTTTATGTCCTGGCCTTCCCAAGATTCTCTGCAAATGGTGGCAAGGACAGTCCAATGAATTTTTGTCATGTTAACCACCGCCACCACACGGGGGAAGGTGGACCGCCGCCTCCTTCCCAACCCACGAAAGGAGGAAGAGACACACCCAGTTTAGCCCATCGCGAGAGAGAAAACACTGCACGCCAGGCGCAACACAGCAAAGCACGAAGACCTTGAGTCTTATGTGGAAGTCCATTTCGTAGTCTGTTGCAGTGATGGGGCTGCGGCACTATGCAAACCACAAGTTGTAGAAACAGCCGCATCAAGGCGTCACATGAAAGTTGTAAAGGCATTCGCAGACGGTTCTCAGTAGGTTGGCTTAACGGCACTCAGGCGAACAGAGACGTACTGAAACAACCACCCTTTTTAAGCCGTTTTGACTGTAAACAGCCTTTTATCGGTCGCCAGTCGCTTGGGTAAGTTCAAAAGGGCTCTATGAGGAGAAAAGGCTGCACCACGAAATTCCAAGTACGGTTTGCGTGTCGTTGTCGCTTGTGGTTTACCTCTGGAAGCGCTGTCCCACTATCGTCTCACGTCCAAGCGGCGCAATGCCAGAAAGGCCGATGATAACAGTACCCACTTCATTTTCGCGCATGTTTAAATATAGTTTCAGTGAGTGAAAATGCAATTGTTTGCGCCCTGAGTACCTACGACTGCGCCCAAGGTGTATTCTAATCTTTAGGAATAATGAAATAATACCAAAATGCTGAAGTCAGAGTGCTATGGAGAAGCTCGGCTGCCTCAACAGCTGCTAGCTTGAATGCTCTTCCACAGCCTCCAAGAGGCACATGCAGGATTTTTGCTTTGAATTGGTCTTCACTTTGCTGTAGATATCAAGTATTGTATCTGGAGCCGGTTCCTATTCATGATGCGGGTACAGTTGTCCCGAAAGCTACCAAAGCCAAGAAATGCCATCGTGATGGTTAAACATTTGGATATCCCTGGTGACGTCTGGAGCATATTTAGCCTTGAATGAAAGTGAGGTGTGCGATTTACAGGCACAAGAGTTGTTAAACGTTTTGTTATGCACATGAGTATCCCTTTTTTGTGAGGTGTGACAAAGGTTCTTTTGAATCTCAAGCCGCTAACATATTATTAGAGGAGATAACAAAGAACAGTTGTATTTACCGTTTTTTCCAGCAAGAATATAGCGGGTAAAAATAACCAAGATGGCGAGAGAAGCTCTGACTAGCCCTTAACTTCTTTGTCGTCTAAGTTAGCGCCACATGATATTACGCTCTCCTCGCGAAGGCACTGACTTGGTGCAGTCGGAGAAAGGCGGCAGTGGAAGCGGTCACTGCACATGTGCGTTGAGGCAGTCCAAATTAGAATGAAGATTCTAACCGCAATTTGAACGATGTTTGTGCGGTGTTGAGTCAGCGAGGATGAAGACAACGGTTCAATCTCACACGCGACGTTGGTCACTTGGCGGCGCACTTGGGTCCGGAGTACGGGCACTGTAGCTTCTTAGAAAGCCCAATACGGCATGTTGGAGACCACAGAAGCACAAGAAATGCTGGACAAAACTGCGCGTTTCCGTGACGGCTGTCGCAACTAATGTGTTGGCCCACTTGTGCGTCGCTAATCCAAACACGCGCAAGTTGACATGCATGGTCGGCGTGCGCTATAGCTTCTAGACATATTGTCACGTAATACAAGAGGGGGAACACACACAATGATTTATTGAGGGCGAACTTGTGCCCAGAAAAGTAGCTGTCACAAAGAAGTGTCTGCTGAAATCGTTCCGCCTACGTGTCCCTTTCTGAACAACCACTCCGTCAGTCTTCCCGGCTCGTGCTCGTACACCAGAGGCATGCGCTGCTCTGCCCAAGATGCGCGAGCAGACGCGAGGCACAGTGGACGCCTAAATAGCGTCTCGTTGGTTGCGAGGCACTGCAGACGCCCACATAGGGTCTCGTTGGTTGTGAGGCACTGTAGACGCTCACATAGCGTCTCGATAGTTGCGAGGCACTGTAGACGCTCACACAGCATCCCGTTGGTCCTCTTTGTAAAATAATTAGTAGGAGCGATCTCTGTGGCAATATTGAGTGAGTGGTTACGTACAAAGAAGTCATCATCGTGTCCATAGATGATTACGTTAGATGACGGCCAAATAAAAAAAAGCTGACTAGCCAGACGTCTCGCGCCGCGACGTATTGTTGGCGGACGTCACAATAGACAACGCTGCCTCTCAATCCTAGTGGTCAGCAGACACGCATATTGCCAGCATGTCTGTAATTGTTCAGTTCATCCGCTCAATCAAGCCATTCATCTGCAGATTGTATGCCATGGTTAGCCTGCTTTTGGTCGAAGCCGTAGTTGGCCTGTGTTTGGTCGAGCAAGACATTAAAATGTTATTGATGACCCGAGACAGAAACTGCCTTTCACGGTCCGTCAATAGCTGCCGCGGTGCACCTAGTTGAAGGACTATCTTTGGAGCAAGACGTCCGCTACATTGGTCGCACAGCTCGTCAGATAAGCGTGAGTAATTGGGAACCGTGTGGCATAGTCCGTGGAAACGGCGATCCATCGATTTCCCGAGACAGACGTAGGGAATGAACCAAGCAAGTCAAGGCCGCTACAATAAAACGGTTCATATTAGACGTCGAGTGGTTGAAGACAGTCAGCAGGTGGGAACGTTGGCTTCTTCCGGCGCTGACAAAGGTCGCGCGAGGTCAAGTAACGGCGTACTGATTTTTGGCCAGTAGAACGAACAACGTGCACGATCGTAGGTGCGGAAAACGCGAAGGCGGCTTGCTGTCGGCACGTCGTGAAACTGGGCCAGAATATTCATGCGAAGGTGTGCTGGAATCACAAGTAAGAGGTCCCAACCATCAGGTATCATACTGCGATGTAGCAAGGTGCCGTCACGTACGACGAAGAGACGAAGAGGCGAATTGGGAGCATAGAGTTAAAATGGTCAATGATCTTCCGAAGAGTCGGTTTGCATCATTGCTCAGCATAAATGTTAAACAGGTCCATTATAGCTGGCACAAACGGAACGATATCGTTCGTCTAAGTGTGTGGCGGTTCCACCGGAATACGGGACAGCCCTTCGGCGTCTTGATGCAAGTGGGTAGAATTGTGGACAACAGTCAACGTGTACTCTTGAAACAGGAGTGCACAACAACCAAGGTGACCCGAGGGATCCTCGAAAGAAGACAGCCAGCATAGGGCGAGGTTATTACTTACCACGGTATTGGGCCTGCCGCACCATTACAGACAAATTTTTTAATTAGCCCAAATAAGAGTGAAGCACACTCTCCCTCATGTATAGTATATAGTTTGTTCGCTCAACTGCAGAGAGAATGCGGCTGGTGTAAGCACTGATGCAGTCGTGACCACATTGATTTCTGCCAAGGACCGCACCGATACGAACTATCGGTGCTGTTACACTGGCATGCGTACATACTTTGGTAAGCGAAGAGTTCTCAAAATGGGCCAACACAAGGGGCGACGTCTTCAGTCGAAAAGTTCAAAAAAACTGTCGCTTGGCCAGTTCCCCAAGAAACAGAGACATTTTTTTTCAAAAGGCATGTGAATTGATACGCACTAACTGCAAAATCTTTAACAAACTGGCGCAAACATGAGTGCAGGCCAAAAAAACACGCCCACGTCCTTGGAAGAATGTGGAATAGGGAATTTGGGGACAGCGTGTATTTTCACTGCATCAAGTCGTATACCGCCAGCGTCAACAAGATGGCCGAGCAGGTGATCTCTCGGCGGCCAAAGCGGTATTTCGAAGAGTTGAATTGAAAAGCGGTGGTGTGAAATACTTCTAAAATAGCCGAAGTGTTGCAGTTGACTGGTGAACTTGGGGGAAAAAATGACGGCTTTTTTTATGTAGCAGAGGCATGTGGTCCGCTTGAAACTCTTCAAACGAGTCCACCATGCACTCAAATATGGCTGGCACGTTGCCAAACTCGAATAGCATGACTCTAATCTGGAATAAACCATAGGGTGTAATAAAGCTGGTCTTCTCCTGGTACTTTTCATCGACAGCTATATGCCGATACCCCGAAAGAAGGTCGATGAAGGAAAAATACCGAGCGCCATGAAGGGAATCAAGGACGTGGTCTATTCGCGGCAAAGCGTAGACATACTTGTTTGTGAATTTGTTGGGGGGACGGTAGTTGACGCGGAACCACCAGGTGTTGACTTTTTTTTTTGACAAGTATCACGGGTGACGCCTACTGGCTCGAAAATGGCTCAATGATGTCTACAGCCAGCATTTTGTCAACTTTAATTTGAATGACGCTGTGCTCGGTCGCCGGCACACTACAAAGGCGTCGATGTCTTGCGGTCATGCGTCCACCCTGCAATTGTTATTCGATGGGTCACCAAAGATATTTGCTCAGATTCGGTGAAGCAAAATAAAAAAAATGTTGCTGTATGATGCCCACAAAAGGCGCAGGTCCTGCCTTTGAGAAAGGTAGGTCTGGTGGAATCATGTCGAACGCGTCATCAGGTGTCGGCCCAGGAGAAAGGCTGCCTGGAGGCGGCCGTGGACTGTCAATGGCTAGGGCAACAGAGTAGTTTGCTTCCAAAGGTGATAAGATACTCAGCGTGATTCCTTCAGTAAGTAGTGCACAGCGTCCGAAATTTAGGACGAGTATGAAAGCTTTGTTCGCAGAAAAAGGCCACTAGAGATTAAGGAACAGCTACGAGTGGCGTCAAAACTACGTACAATTGGAGCGGGTAAGGAAGTAGTTGCCATTACGTACCTTTCGGTCTTCGGTAAAAATTCGTGAATCATGGCACCTAGGCGAAGACTGGGCGACAAAAAACGTGCCACTGTTGCGCAATGCACATGTTCGCTCCATTCCTATTTTATTCCTGAGAATCGGAACTTGCTGTAGTTTCATGCTTTCCATTCTTCGGAGTGAAAAACCCTAGGGCATTCCCACTCCGGTAATTTCAAGGCCGATCAGTTCCATTGCAACAATTCTTCAACATTGGGAAGGTACATTTTGATAGCTTTATTGATTTAAGAGTGCTTGTAACAACATCCACTTGGAATGATTATCCAGTGACGTTTCAAGCATGATACGTCCATTTTTTTCCTTTTTAAAGTTTATAAAATTGGTCATGTTACCTACTTTATTGTAATACACACGTCTCAATTTTTCAATGCACGAATGATCCTGTTCGATTATTAGTGAATTTTCTCTTGTTTCATTGATGTTCCTAGCAATAGTTTTTCACTCTTAGATGTTTCTTTTTCTGTAGAAAGTTTTACGAGGGTTCAATTATTTCTTATTTTTCTCGCTATTTTTTCTCTTTTGCTGTAAATCTGCGTTTATTTTTTCCGCTGTATTGAATTTGTGTATTATGCTTCAAGTTAATGCGCATACTGCATTTTAACAGAATATCGTTCTTATGCATTCATATTTTATATATTTGTGCTTTACATATACTTTCAGTTTGAATATATATTCAAATGAATGTATTTGTGCTGTACCTCTTACCATTCAACCACTTGTAAATCAGTGTTGTATGTTTTTGAATGTGAATAAACTTCAAACACAAGCTGATGTCATCAGATGCGTAGGAACTGCAGAACTACACTAAAAACGTTACCATGGTCGATGGGTAGTAGCTTAGTGATTTATCACGTGCAGTGCAACCACACTACTAGTTCTTTATGGGGCAGATCTCCCGCTACCTGTGGTATTTGCATGGTCAGCACAATCTTAAACTAAAAGGAAGTAAACTGTTGGGAACGCGTGCATTTACTTGTTTCGGGCGTACTTACTGCCTTGTTTGTACCTTTTTACTGTGGTCAGCAGCTAGTAATGCTTTAAACCTCTTTTATCGCCCAATTTCCTAACCCTAGCACAGGGAAGAATACCGGATCCTAGCATCTAGTTAACCTCCCTGCTTTTTTTCTTACTCTTGTTTCTTTCTCGTTCTCTCTCTTGGAATTACTAACCAGGAGTACTTTCTTGGTTTTTAAGCTTGGTGACTACTGCACCACATATGTTGCCAGATCTCTCATAAACACCACTGTATATTTTGCAGTGACCCGCCACGGTGGCCTCGTGGCTAAGGCACTAGTCTGCTGACCCAATGGTCGCGGGATCGGATGCGGGCCTCAGTGGCCACATTTCCAATGCAGGCAAAAACGCCTGAGGCTGGTGTACTTAGATATAGGTGCACGTTAACAAACCTTCAGGTCATCAAAACTTCCGCAGCCCTTCACTACGGCGCCTCACGTATACATATGCTGAGTTGTGGATGTTAGACCGTAATAATTATAGTAGTATGTCTTGCAGTGATCGCCAAACTTTTAATAAAAACTTTGGCAAATCCTAATTTTGTAAATCACTTTATAATAAAAATTTCGTGCTGCCTGATTATAAACATCTACAGAAGACTAGGCGCTGATGGGTACAAAACGTTCATTATTTTTCTAAATATATAGCTGCTGACCAGTATACAGTATGCTATTCCGAAGTAGTAGCACAAACAGCCTTCAAACTGCTGCTGCAATGTACGATACCAGCTAAGTCTTGATAATCAATGTCTCGTTTGCGGTAAGTTTTCGTCCATAATTTATTCATGCCTCTATGTATGTTGCTGTGATGCGTACTTTTCATGGTAATAATATGAAGTAATTAGTGGCCACTAATTAATCTCCGTAAGAAATGGTACTTTACTAATCTCCGTGATGAATTGTACTGTTGTAAACAACAGTGGGCCAAGAACGCTGTTCTTTACGCATAACTTTAGCATAACATAACTTTATGTGGCAGTTCACATGCACATGTAAACGCCCGTGAACTAAAAATTCTGTAATTTAATAAATATTCGAGTTTGCAATATCAACAAACTATTTAGCAATCTGTCAAGTTTCACTAATCAGCATTTTACTACCTTCATTTACTAGGAGGTCAGTGATGTTTGTGACAAGTAAACGGTCAGTATTCGGTTAGTGAATGAGCAGTCCTTTTTTTTGAAACTTCCCTTGTACGAAGTTTGAAAGCGAAAGATATTGTCAAAGTTTGGAAGCGTTAACGCGAAAATGACAACTTGGCTAATCGTCGTGCAGGGATTAGGGGAGGCGCCGCTATGATTACGTGGGGTCGCCTGTTTTGTTAGGTTCTCAGAAAATGGCTTGAAAATTCAATTATATCGTTCTCTGTACGGTTTCAGCCTGTACAACAGTTCTTTGCAACACAGTTCACACAGCATATAGTTCATCGTCTACGAATGTGTGCAGACCTACAGACCTTTGCGGTAGAGTTTCAGGCAAAGGCACCCATGTGTGCAGGCAGAAGGGACAGTGTTGCAAAAAATGACTAAAGCGGAAGGGGAGAGGGTATATGAAGCCAGACAGCGCACAAGCTGGTATACAAAAGGCTGCTGTAAACAAAAGCTTTGCCACAGCCTAAATATGCATTCCAACTTAAAGAGGCACATTGTCAAGGTGCGTCCGAGTCGCCAACGGTGGCAGAAGCAAAAACAACGTGAAGGAAGAGTAGAAAGCATGTCGCTGAGGCGCCACCGATGGACGAAGTATCACAACGTGTAAGGTGAGTACGCTGCTACCGTATATATTGTTTCGCAAGAAGGATACCATGGCATAAAACCAAGGCTACACGAAGAATAGCGAATACTTTCGGTGCAAATCAGTCTATTACAGAACACAGTTATAGTAGGGACATTGCTTATAAATGTGACCGTAATCAGCCAAGTCTTTTAAATTACTGTTTTATTGTTAAATAGGGGGGTATGATTTACAAATGTCTGAAGTTTGAAAAAGAACAAGTGAACGAAAAAATGTTCTATTTTCGGAAAAAGTTCGTAAAACGATTCCCATTTTATTCCGTGGGAAATGCGCTAAACTATATACCCATTTCATTCTTCCCAGCCCTGTCACCATTCCATTCCCGTTTCAATCCGGGGTCATAAACCATGTGTTCGCGACTTCGGAATGATTCAATATGAATCATTCTGGATTTATTTCTATTCCGGAGGAGAACTCCATAACACTGAAAAGTGGTCGTGACCGGATAGTGAGGTTAGGCATAGCAGGAAGCTCGAACCGTAACGAACCAAAAAAAAAACAGTCAATCAAGGCAGAATGCGTGCTCAGAAAGTTGTGTCTGAAAACTAGGTTATGATGGCACTCGTCAAGAACACGAAGGATAACTGAGGGTTTGTGGTCATCGAAGCTAGCACGTGCAGAACGCATTACAAGGATGGTAGCTGTGCAGCCATCCGCTACGTGAACAACAAGTGATGAGGTGGGTGCAACTACTTTATGGAGACAACGAGAATGGTGAGCGCTGTAACAGGCATGCCGTATACTTCTACGTACAAAAGGTTTTCTCGAGTTCCCAGAGTTAGCAGAGAGAGTTTCCGGGTAGATAAGACAATGCATCACTTCGGGAGCAGCATTGATCAGTTTTCCGAGAAGGAATAGCGTAGGAAAAGTGAAATGGAATGACAGAACGAAGGTGACCGAGAATTTTTCTGAGTCTGGAGGGACGGCGAGCGGTCGTAACGTGGGGTTGATGTTCAGCCATTAGGGTTTTGTGAGTCCTCATGGTGGTGCAAAGGGGAAGATTGAGTGTCGTCTGCACGTTATGGTGCAGGAAGAGACGATGGCCGTCAATTGCGAAAATAGCGGTTAATGTGGCCGACGGCATTGTGGTTGAAGCATATCGGCCTGTCATCACGTGTGCGCCCCTGATTCGGATTATGATATCTGGAATAATCAGTTGTGGCCAGTAGTATGAAACAGGACTCACCACGGGAGGACGGGCTGATTACCTGCATTTGGCACTTTTTCGCGCATGACGATCTGCACTAGTGGCACTGTCGGGCGTGCCTCCTCATCAGAATAAGCCTGGTGAGCAGCAAGATTTGTTGCCTCAATCTCTCGCCGCACAAGAAGCAGGAAATTTTCGCTTCTGGGCTGGATCTGGACATCATCGGACGATGACGTGCTGGCAGGATCGGAGAGCTGAAGAACTTTCCGCGTGACTCGTCGGCTCCTTGCTTCATCAAACCGTCACCACTCCCTGATAGTATCATCAATGTTAGGGCAGTGCTTGTACACCAGCAAGTCAAAAGCTGCGTCAGCGATGCCTTTAAGAACGTGGCTGACTATGTCGCCTTCGAGCGTTTGGCTATAAACTTACCGGTCCAAGGGTAAGACCTCTTGTATGTAAACCATGTACGGCTCTATTAAGCCTTGGGCATAGCACGAGAGCTCCTTCTAGGTGGATCGTCGGCGTTCACTAGGCTTTCCAAAAAGTTCTTTAATTTTTTGCATATACGACCAAGCTAGCCAGCTCATTGTGCGTATCGAACCCGACATTGGCCGTACCCCTAAAGTACTAGCTGACATTTGCTAGCATCAAAGACGGATTCAAGTGACTGGTATTGCTGGCGCGCTCGTAGTTGGCCAGCCACTTCTCTACGTGCCCATTATCAGTCCCGTAGAAGTGCCAGGGTCTTGGAGGTGGTTCACAACCACGTGGCTGTATGCATTCGACTTAGCGGGGTTGGATTGATGGACTTGCTTGTCGACATGATAGACTGTCTAAGATGACGCCCACTGGGAATTTCCGTGATGTGCTCCGGATGTACCTAGGACCTCCACTAAAGATGTTATAGAGTGGTGAAAGTAAACGGGTCTATTTAGAACATTTGCAGTCAGAGTAGTGCCCCCAAGATGGTGAGTAGTGCCACCAAATGGTTTCACCAAGATGGTGAAACCTGGCATTACCTAGTCCTTCACTTTTTGTTCTCTAGGTAAGCGCCACATAACAATGATAAACCCTGCACATGACTGCTTGCAACCACGTGTGATCATCAACAAACTTTCGGGAGCAAATAGTACTACACAGAGCTTGCTCGATGTGATATTTAATTTCTAGGAGAAGCGCACGTGTCATTCTTTCGAACCGAGGCGAAAATAGTGATTATTACCTTTTTATTCTTAGTCAAACCTTGTCAAAATAATTCTGATGTACGACACTGTTGCGATAATGTCACAAAACTTTTTCATCATCTGTTCGAGATGAACCTGCAATGCCACAATTTCGCCTAAAGCAAGCAGGTTATCCTGAGTTCCTGTTTATCGGTCACAGAATTTTTCCTTAGGAAACTGTTTCAGTAGACAGGCTGTGAGAACAGATAGTTCTCATTACTGAAAAAAGTTCGCTTCAATGCCATATAAACACAAAATGTGTAATAGGTCTCACGCCATAAAGAAAGATGGATGCAAAGTAGAACTTTTGTTCACGACCTCAAATAAGCGGGCTAAACCTTTGCTAAAGCAGCAGTTGCTCAAGTGAGGCTTGAGTTGAATAAGAATCACAGGGTGCGCTACGCACCGTGCCAGGACAGTGTTACTTGCCACAACCCCCTATCATATAATAACTTTTATGTCGCGTAGACGATGCGATGCACTAATGATATTCTCAGGGACGTTTGCAGTAATGTAAGGAACGGTGGCGAAGACTGATTAGCCAGATACTGCCAAGTGTGTGCGTTTTGTTGTGTACTAAATGTTCGGTGGTCTAACAGCGATTTGACGAAATCACTTGATTCATTGTATGATCAATAACTATTCACGGGCTGGTTGACGAGTGTGTTATTACCCTGTTACTATCTTTGACAACCAAATAATTTGTTTTCCTGGATAAAGCTGTATCTGTGCATGTGTTAGCATTGGTTCTTTATACAATTATGTGATTCGCTTTGAAATAAACTATTTGTTAAAAGTAGGGGCTGTGTGCCTTTTCGTCTTGTGCAGTGTTGCACAAATCTGTGCAATATCACTACGGATATGTGATACCAACAACACCAGAATCCAGGCCTTGATAACGGTTGCAGTTGTATATTCGTATATGTATTTTATACAACTGCAGGGGAACTGTCAGAGGGGGTCGTATTCTACACTATACACAACTACTGACAGCAATAAAGTGAAGGAATTCGTCAGGGCACATTACTAATTACTTCTAAACAATATTCTTAAGATTTGCCCTTACATTCAAAGAAGTTACAGCGGATGGTAAATACAGCTTCTGTTTGCTGGGCCAGCTGCTCTATTCTGACACTTTCTAGCTTTGTCTATGCAGTCGCGCAAGCCGAGCCCAAGTCCTAATACTTTTTTCGTTCCCACGATCGGTGAGGCGAAGCTGCGGTATAAGGCTCTGCTGCGAATGTCATGTATTGAGCCGTCGTTATGGCTGTAGAAAGTTTCCCTGATAACTGACTGATCACAGCAGGTAGTGAGAAGCTTCCAGTCTCTTCGTCGTTACCCGTGCATTGCACCTGGACGAAAAAACTATGTATGCCGATCTGTCTTTCCAACGCCATCAATTGTGTTCACGTACTGTCAGAGATACCCTTGTCTGGCAACAATGAGTGTAAAGCAAGGGACGTCGTACACGAAGAAAAATGCACAACTGCCGTTTAGCGCTCTGGTCTTCACCCACGTCTGCGTGCCGAGTCGGCAAATCCACAAACTGGAATGCGTGTGAGCTTACACGGGATGCTGAACGTGGTTATATTCGCTTTTGTAATTTGACTACTTCCTCACGCTGTCAATATGATGAAAGATGATACCTGGTGCTTCCGTGCGGCTTACGTAGGCAAGTACTCTGTTAATAGAGTACCCAACATTGCAGTCTTTAAAGTAATTCTTCGGGAACTTGTTGTTTGCTTCAGCTGGTCCCAGTCCGAACGAATATTGAAAAATTCAATGGCGGGCGGAATAGCTTAGTGGCCATCCATGCGGCTTTCAGGTAGTACACTGCAAGTCAGCACAGCCTGCTTCACGTGTAGCAAGGTGACACACCATGTAGAGCTCTGTCAACATCGGGCGCATTAATTAGCCCAGCCATGTTATCGTCTGACAGTCTTGACAAACGGGAGATACTTAGATATTGTGACTTATTTGCATTGCTTTTATAAACGAAGTCGTCACACAGTCGGCTAACGACTACTGCGAAGCCTGTAGATGTGGCATCGAAAATATTTCTGCTATCTTCTGGCAGGTCTGGCTGTGGCGGTAAAACACGCACGTGGTTATGCCAAATATGGAATCGTACTTTGACTTCAGCTGTGTATCCGCCAGCTGAAGATCCTCAACTGCGAAATTCAGCTCGTAATTTATACGCTCCAAATATCAGGCTAAGAAAATTGGCATATCCCACGTACAGTGGTAATTGGTGATATGCAAAGCTCGAATGAGGAAGGTTGATGTCTCACTTTAAAGTCACCACAACGTTATGAGGTAGAGGTGAATGATGCCGTACATGAGTTACCTATCATGATTAACATGTTTGGAAGTGTCATTTACTTTCATCATTTCTTCACATCACGTGATACCAAATATAGTAAATGTTTAGCTAGCAAAACAGCCGCCAGCACGCTATTAGTAAGGTATGTTGTCATGTTTTTACAAGACACGCGTTTCAGAATTAGCATGTTTGCACCAGTCATATATTTCGCTATCCATTGACATCGCGTAACACTGAATTTGGTATATGTGGAGCTAGCAAAACGACCGCGAGCGCATCGTGAAGGGTCCAGTACACTCTAATGTAGCACTGAAACGCGCGCACGCTGAGCACAGCGACGCTACGTTAGAAAAACGCGATAAATCTATAGTCTGACGCCAGGCGCGACCGGCGCTACCAGCGTTTGTTGGCGTGGCCCGACGGCAAGCGGCGCGATATTCGTGCCGATGCGTTACCCAGACAACACTGCATCTCCCTCTTTTCGTGGCGGAGGGACACCGGACGCGCTGAAACGCGCATGCGTGATAGTAACGCAGCGTACCGCACAACTGCGAGTTCACGGAAAAACCAGTGCCTGGCGTTGCAGCGCCAGCATCACGCGACGAAATAAACGCCGGCGAGCACGCGCGTCTCCTCAGGTCAAAATGTATTGGCGCCTTGACTGTGGCTGGTAGTCATGTTATCACATGACATGCATCTCATGATTATTATTTTTGAACCAATCACATACCTTTGTCATCTATTGACGTCACCTAGTACCGAATTAGGCATATGTGAAGCTAGAGAAATGGCCTCAAGTGCATCATGAGTGTCGCGTGTAGTCACGTTGTTACATGACACGCATGTAGGGATTATCATGTTTGATGTGTCATTTACCTATGTCGTCTATTCGCGTCACGTATACCGAGTTTGTAATTGTGAAGCTAGTAAATCAGCCGTGAGCGCGTCATGAGCGTAACATGTAGTCATATTGTTACATGACACACATCGCATGTTTATCATGATTGCACCAGTAGCATACCTTCGTCATTTATTCATGTCTCGTAATACCAAATTTTGTATAAGTGAAGCTAGCGAAACGGCTGCCAGTGCATCAAGAGCGCGGCATGTAGTCTTGTGGTTACATGACTCGCATCTCATGATGATCATGTTTGCATCAGTCAGATACCTTCGTCCCCCACTGACGTACTGTAATACCAAGTTTAGTATACGTGACGCTAGCGAAACGGCCACAACCTCATATTGAGCGTGACACGTATTCATGTTGTACATGACATGAATGTCATTATTTTCTTGTTAGGGTCTGTCGCTTGTGTTCGCCATTCAATCAAGTCATACCATACCAGTTTTGAAACATGCCATGTGAACTAAGCCACTGCAAGATGTGCAGGACCATAAATGTGAATAATGAAATTCTAGACATACATGTCATGACAAGACAATTATGTTCTTCATGAAATCATGTTATGCCATACCAAGTTCGGTACCAATACCATTATCTAAACGGCGAGGAGAGCTAAAAGTTGAAGGCGGCTAGATAGATAGATAGATAGATAGATAGATAGATAGATAGATAGATAGATAGATAGATAGATAGATAGATAGATAGATAGATAGATAGACTCAATGTCGCCGAGGTTCGCTGAGAAATGCTTCGCATTTAATAATTGATGCCAGATAGCTTGTCGGTAGTCCAGTTATCTCTCATCTGTCAGCATCGATATCCAGTTCGCCCAAAAATGCTGCCTCGCCTTATTTCGAAGGTTGTTCGGGACTCAATTCCTGGATCCGTGCCGAATGTTTGTGCCCCCGCCATTTCCTGCCACCTTGAAGCTCTAGCTGAGTGGTATCCCGTCCTCGGATTGCTTCGACCACGTCCCAAACTTTCTCTTTCTTAGCCACCGTTGAGGTTTCACACTTAGATGCTGACAGTTAAGGGGCTCACTTTTATCTTCTTTTACTCATTGAAGAATTACCCCCCCCCCTTCTCGAAGGTGGTTGGGGGCCACACAGTATTACTAATATTCTGTTCAGACTTCACGTTCTCTGAGAGCATTCATGGTCGGCGTCACGGTGTTGTCATCGTATTGGAAACCCCAGATCTCTACTGTTTCTCAGAGAATCAGTGGCTGTGAAGCGGCAGCCAAATTACAATATGTACCAAGTCAAGCCAATCTCCTTGAGTGTGTTGATGCCAAGCTAGCCGCTTAGAATGGTATAAGTGCGAGGGCCTGTCGTAACTCTGCGCTTTTTGTGTGAGTTGGTCACAACAAGACTCTGATTGCCCACAATGCTGGCAAGGTAGGGAGAGAAAGAGAGAGCAACATACATATAGTGAACTTAGGCTACATATGCAATGGCAAAATCTGCGTCATTTTGGATCTTCCTAATTATTTTTGTTAGTTGCGATTGTTCAATGTGCGTCTCATTGAACCTACGCGATTGCTTATTTGTGTATGGCATAGGCTCCCAAAAAGATATATGCAGCCCGGCGTTGTAAACTCGAATAAATGGCAGGATGAGGCTTGGAAGATAAATATTAAAACTCACCGAACGAGAAATAGGGACGTGAAAACTGTGCCACTAGCTGAACAAGGTTCGCAGTGAAAATCTAATGCTAGTTTGTTGGAGCCCTATTGAAACGAACATGTTGCTTTCGTTAATGCTAGATCTACCAAAAAACAAGCCCCCATAAATTTTATGCCTCTATTCCTACTGGTTGCGTTTCTTTTCTCAGTGTTTAAAAAACTACCCAGGAGAATACATTCAATATTGCATTAATTGTCATCGTTCACTACAACGTATGAACTGATATCATCAGAAGACTCACCTTAGCACGGGTCCGTACTTTTTCGCCCACTCAATGCACTTCTTTCGGTGGAAATCCTCTCGAAGCAATTCAACATGCCCTCGGATGCTAGTCCATGGTGGCATAGGTGGCAGTTTGCTTCCTGGAGGTAAACCCCACCACAGCCGCCACTCATTGAGAAAGCAAAAGACAGCCCGTACAATAGAAGCCACGACAGATGTCAAAAGTATTAGCATGGTCGTGATGGTTTCCAGCGATCCTGAGGAAGGACAAAAAAACAGATATCAAAGCAGCTTTTATCCCAGGCACGTTGAAAAAACGTTGCTAGGCAATATGGTGATATTGTTCGAACTATTGCATGTCGAATGCGCAATGAAAACATAAAGACCTAATACGTGAATACAGAAAATTAGTTTCCCATTTTTTACCAAACTCACTGTATGACTTCACTACTAAAGACAAAAGTTTACCAGCCAGTAACTTACAGGTTCAATGGTAATGACTAGCTAGACGGTACCTAGGTAGCTTGTGCAGCATACGGATGGGTGCGTTTATCGTAACTACAAAACGACGCTTCATTATGCTCAAGTGATGTATCTCCGTATATTATGCATTTAGGCATACCTACACAAAGCTGTACGTATTTGCGGCATTCAATGATAGTATAATACTGCTACTACTACTACTACTACTACTGTAACTTGTCGGTAAAAGAATAATATCTTATCTTTAATGTTCAAAAACCAATATTTGAATATGACGATCGGCGTACTTGAGAAAAACTTGCTCCTTGCAAATGACACCGCACTGTACTCAGGTCGCTACCCTTCGACCTCCCTGAAAATATGACCGCCCCAACCGGGATTGGCGAACAATATTTTGCAGTAACATGCCTAACTAAGGCTTTCGTTAATATTAATACTATTATACATATTATTATTATTATTATTATTATTATTATTATTATTATTATTATTATTATTATTATTATTATTATTATTATTATTATTATTATTATTATTATTATTATTATTATTAGAAATAGAGCACATTGCAGGGCCACCAGAAACTTTGAGCCTTATTAGGTACACTGTATGGCCTCTAGGTGAAATCACTATCACGCGCTTCATGAAACCCTTTCCTACATACAAGTGTGGCACATACTCGTATTGCTCGGGCCGCCATACACGCGTCTCTACTGTAGGTGACTGACAGCTTATTACTGCCCATAAATGGTGATAACAAACACTGGTAATCTAGATGCGAGAGTGTTAGGAGAATTTAGCATCGGCAGTGTCGACCCGACGAATGCAAAGTCAATCTACAAGCCTTCAGTTGAAACTGAACTCAAACATTCGGCATGGCAATCTGGTATTGTAACAAAGTACCACGCCAGCATTCGACACTGCTCATGAAAGGGAACTTTAAACCACCCTAGTGTAGGCGAAATGATATTAGTGGTTGTAGTGCTGGTTGCGTAATTTTAGAGACACTATACCTAAACAGTACTGATACAGGCATCAGAAAAGATTTACCTCTGATTTATATTCAACTACCATCCACAGAAGTGGGCAAGGTAACACTGGCCAAGGCCACCATCATTGCAAAACAATTACGACAGATCAGCTTGCCACTCTGGATTTGCTAACATCCATGTTACCGTTGACATCGTAACGCAGCAGTAAAGAAGTGTTAATAAAATGTAAGTGACTGTTCAACACCTGTCTATACGCAAAAGAACACATTACTTCAGCTTCAATTCATAGCGTTAAAATGAATAACATATAAAGCCGCCATCTTGTCGTATCCGCATGCATATCATAACATCAATTACCATGGTACTTAGGATCTTATGAATCATTATTGCTGCTATAATACCAATAGTAATACTTGTAAACAAGAAGTGCATCCTGCATAGCTCCGCAGCTATCATTAGCGCTACACAGGAGCGGCTCGTGTTGAATATTGTTGCTGTTCTCGCTAGGTAGACCTACGATCGCACCTTGTCTGCTATTACAACATCTGATACCGAAAGATGTCTCGCCTCTTTATCAAACTGTTGGAGGGTGCTGTGTCTTTCGGACATCCTGGAGTTGCGCAGCGAGACTCTACCTAACATCATGACCAGGGGTTCTATCCCACCAGTCCGCCCCTACCTGCTGCTGAGGCCACCACCTGCACCGGCATGATGCGTCAGCGGCACCCTCCAATATTCAGTGGCGCTGCTAACCTTGACGACGACGATTGGCTGTCCATCTATGAGCTCGTGAGTTTCACCCCGCCGTGGTGCTCTAATGGCTAAGCTACTTGGCTGCTGACCCACAGGTCGCGGAATTGAATCTCGACTGCAGCGCCTGCATTTTTGATGGAGGCGAAAATGCTGTGGGCTCGTGTGCTCGGATTTAGGTGCATGTTAATGCACCCCAGTTGGTCAAAATTTCCGGAGCCCTCCACTACAGCGTCGTTTATAATGATATGGTGGTTCAAGGACGTTAAACCCAACATATCAGTCTATTATCATGAGCTCGTGATTGTTCTCAACAAGTGGGATGACGCCACGAAACTGGCCTCCATGGGCATTTACTGAACTAGTATTGCCCACTTGTGGCTTCGAAACCACGGAACTGATTTCCTGACTTAGGCAACAGTTAAGAACACGTTCAACGAGGTCTTCGGTCGACCTGCTGTTCGAAATCGTCGTGCGGAAAAGCGCGTGGGCTCGCGCTCTCAACAGTCATGCGAGACATTCACAAGATATATTGACAAGCTATACCTGTGAACACGCGTCGATGCGAACATGGCATAGGCAGACAAAAACAAACATATATTGAAGCGCATTGATGAAGACGCATTCTAGATGCTGATCTCGGAGAGCTTGGTTACAGTCGCTTTGCTCATCATCTATGTCGAAGCTACGACAAACTCGGCCGGCAGCACCTTGTAACCCACCGCTCTGTTTATCATAAGGAATCAATGGCTTGGCTTTATTCCATCACAGCATCCCGTCCTTCTCTCGCCAATTGAAGCTTTTGTGCGTGAAGAGATTTCTCGTCAGCTCTCTTGCATCCCCAGCTTGCTGGAGCACAGTACGCCGCTCAGCCACACTGTAAAACACATTCAAGCTGGACAAGGTGTCTCACATTCTCCCAACAGAATTAGTGCTACCAGACACCGCACAGTGATGTATGTGGAGGCTGCAGCACTCCCGCGTCCGCAGGCGTTCTGAGCACCATCTCCGCTGTCTGCTCCTGCTTACACCGTCCCGCCTCCGCGACCTCCAGTACATGGAGTCTCCAAACCCTGGCGCACCCCCCCGCCCCACACAACATTACCATCTACTTTTCGTGTCGTCTATCCAAAGATGTCACACGCTTCTGCCATCACTATCTTATTTCCGAGACGACCCATGAACATCTCAATACGGGTGCACATTCTCCTACAATTCAAACCGTGAGTAGTCACCTCCACGCGGTAGTCTTCGACAAGCTCGTGACAGACACTCTTTTTCTACTCGTAGTCAATATCTGTCGCCAAAGCGTCGACGTTCACCTGCAAGCGACTGGGAAAACTAACTTGCACAGTCCGCGAGGCAAGAACCGCATCGCCTTCGCAAAATACAAGTCCCCTTCATTCGCCGCCAAATGTTATTGCTGTAGTTATCGAAGGTGTATCTGTTTTTCCTTTTGTAGTGGAGCATACGCACCAACGCGTATACGCCTTCGGAAGACAACAAAAAGCCCGTGCTCTGCTTGCGCGAGAGTTTGTGCCGCCTCTGCCAGACTTGCCGTACGCCCACTTTCCGTTGCGACCTCGCTGCGACTTCTCGGCTCGAATAAACGTCATCACATTTGGTGGAGGCTGCTGAGATCCCCAAGAAGACCTGGAGCTCCGCTCTCGCAAGTTGCCTGAAAGACTACCGCGAAACATGACTGACGCAGTCGCCAACCAGCCCGTCCCAGCCCAGCCAGCACCATCGGCTGCCCCGTCTACCTGCCCCGGCGCTACTCGCCAGCGGGACCCACCAATCTTCAGCGGAAGTGGTGAGCAAGACGTCGAAGACTGGCTCTCCTTGTACGAACGCGTAAGCGTCAGCAACAAGTGGGACGACGACTCTAAACTCGCTTACGTCATCTTTTACTTGGCAGACGTAGCTAAGCTTTGGTTTACCAACCGCGAAACCGCCATCACCAACTGGTCCTCCTTTAAGACCCTCGTAACAGAAGCGTTCGGCCGACCAGAGGTCCGCAAGCTCCGCGCCGACCAGCGTCTGCGCCACAGAGCCCAGCAGCCTGGCGAAACGTTTACGAGTTACATTGAGGATGTGCTCGACCTCTGCAGGCGTGTTAACCAATCTATGCCCGAAGAAGAGAAAATTCGGCAGATTCTCAAGGGCATTGAGGATGGCGCATTCCAGATGTTGCTAGCGAAAAGCCCGACCTCGGTGGCAATCCTCGTAAGCCTGTGCCAGAGCTTCGATGAATTACGCCGTCAGCGTTCCATCGCCCGACAGAGTGTCTCACCACCAGACTCGATCTCGGCTGTCGCACTCGCAAATGTCAACGTTCGCCAAGAAAGCCTGTCCAACCAGATCAAAGACTTCATCAGGGAGGAAGTCGCCCGACAGCTCTCCCTGCTGCCGCATAGCGACGCGCCCACCGCAAGTCTGCCTTCGACACTGCAGCAGGCCATACGCACTCAAATTTGCGATGCCCTACCTACAGTGCAGGCCCCTTACGCATGCACTTCAGCAGCATCTAATCTCTCAGCTGTCAGCTACGCACCACCTGCACCATCTTCACCTCTCAGCTACGCAGCTGTGGTTGCGCGACCCCCACCGCATCCAGTATCCTTATCGGCTCCAACTCCTCCGGCAGCGCCACCGGTTTACAGGCCCTCACCTCGCTTTTTCCGTCCATCTAATGAGTGGCGCACCCATGACAACCGTCCTATCTGCTTCGCGTGTGGCATCGCTGGCCACATTGCACGCTACTGCCGCCGGCGTCCCACACCTGCGTACGCCTCCTTTGGAACTCCTACTTATGCGTCGCAGCAGGCCACCACGTCTGCATACGAACAGAGGCACTCTGACTCGGATCGTCGCCCATCAACTTCTCGTTTCCCATCTCCTCGTCGCCGATCACCATCTCCTATGCGTCGTAGACCACCTCCTGAGGAGGGAAACTAATCAGTGCAGTTCCAGAGGCAAGAACTGCAACTTCTGCGCAATTATCAAGGCCTCCATTTTCGCCGCGAAATGTTGTTGATGTCAATGTTGAGGGAGTCGCCACACAAGCGTTAATTGATACTGGGGCCGCCGTTTCTGTGATGAACGCAAAATTTTGTCGCAAACTGAAGAAAGTGACCACATCTCTCTGTGGCATCGTGCTGTCCACGGCTAGCGCGCAACGCATTCAGCCCTCGTCTGTGTGTACGGCGCGCGTCGTCATCCAAGACGTTTTGTACATCGTCCAATTTTTCGTACTACCATCTTGCTCTCATGACCTCATCCTGGGTTGGGATTTGTTATCAGGTCATGAAGCTATCATCGATTGTTGCCGTGCGGAAGTGTCCCTAGTGCCAAGTTGTGAGTTTCCATCGCCCGACCATTCACCACTGCTCTGCAAACTCATCGCTGACGACGACATCACCTTGCCTCCGGAAGCTTCAGTCCCTATTAGCCTTTCATGTGTGGCGCAACCTGACGCCACGGTGGTGTTTACGCCATCCCCTGTTTTTACTGAACGCAAGGGCATCGTGCTCCCATTTGCCGTTCTTACGATTGCGTCTGGTTTAACCGTAATGCTGGTTACCAACCACTGTAACTACCCCATTGGCTTGCTTAGTGGTGAAACGGTAGGATATGTGCAACCTGTCGACCATATCAATGATATTATTCTTCCCGACGAAACGCCATGTCAGATTGCCGCAATCACTCAGGCGTCTGAGCCATCAAGCTCACCAGCCTTCGACGATGCTATTGACGCAGACCTTCCCCCCTCGCATCGCAGCCAACTTGTTGCTCTCCTTAACAAGTTTCGCTCTTCTTTCGACTTTCAGAAACCTGCTTTGGGCCGCACCACGACTGTCACTCATACTATTGACACCGGCTCACATTCGCCTCTGCGACAGCGTCCTTACCGCGTTTCTGCCGAAGAGCGCCGCGTCATTACGGAGCAAGTAGATGACATGCTTAAACGTGGAGTCATACAGCCTTCTCAAAGCGCTTGGTCGTCACCCGTGGTTCTGGTAAAGAAAAAAGATGGCACCGTTCGATTTTGCGTGGACTATCGCCGCTTAAACAAGATTACAAAGAAAGACGTCTACCCGCTACCACGAATAGACGATGCTCTTGACTGTTTACAAGGCGCCGAGTACTTCACATCCTTGGATCTGCGTTCTGGGTATTGGCAGGTGCCAATGGCTGAATGTGATCGCCCTAAAACAGCCTTTGTAACGCCAGATGGCCTGTATGAGTTCAAAGTCATGCCATTTGGGCTCTGCAACGCGCCTGCGACGTTTGAACGCATGATAGATACCATATTGCGGGCCCACAAGTGGAAAACTTGCTTGTGTTACCTAGATGACATCGTAGTCTTTTCAGCTGATTTCCCGACACATCTTCGTCGTCTCCACGAGATTCTGGCGTGTCTAGCTTCTGCAGGCCTACAACTTAACACCAAGAAGTGCCACTTCGCAGCCCGCAAACTAACCATCTTGGGACATGTCATCACAAGAGACGGTGTTCTTCCGGACCCCGATAAGCTTCGAGCTGTCGCTGACTTCCCAATGCCCACATCACTGAAAGCCCTAAGAAGTTTCGTTGGTCTTTGCTCTTACTTTCGTCGCTTCGTGCGCAACTTCGCGTCCATCATTGCACCTCTGACTAGTCTGCTTTCCAACAGCAAAGGTATATCTGCATGGTCACCTGCATGTGACGACGCATTTCACCAGCTGCGCCGCCTGCTGACCTCGCCACCTATTCTTCGCCACTACGACCCCACTGCTGCCACAGAAGTTCACACTGATGCAAGCGGCGTTGGTCTTGGCGCAGTTTTGGCACAACGGAAAGGTACCCAAACCGAATACGTAGTCGCTTATGCAAGTCGCGCTCTTAAGAAGGCTGAATTGAATTACTCCTGTGACAGAGAAGGAGTGTTTGGCCATAATCTGGGCGCTTACGAAGTTTCGCCCGTACCTTTACGGCCGTCCTTTCGATGTGGTCACAGACCACCACGCTCTATGTTGGCTGTCCACCTTGAAAGACCCGTCCGGACGTCTGGGCCGTTGGGCACTTCGATTGCAGGAATACGACATCCGTGTCGTATATCGTTCTGGTCGCAAGCATGCGGACGCCGATGCACTTTCCCGATCGCCATTAACACCAGATGTGGCTTCTCTGTCACCCCCTTTTACCACCTTGTCACCACTCGACATGCACTGACATGCTTTCGGAGCAGCGTAAAGACCCATACCTTGCCTTGTTAGTCGACTACCTTACCGATCCGTCTTCTGTCCCTTCCACGAGAGCGGTACGCCGGCAAGCAGCCCACTTTTCCTTACGTGACAACATTCTGTACCGCCGCAACTACACGCCTGGTGGTCGGAAGTGGCTCCTTGCTGTCCCAACTCATATGCGCTCTGACATCTGCATGAATTTCCATGCAGATCCCCAAAGTGCTCACGCAGGTGTCCTGAAAACCTACGAAAGGCTGCGCCAACGCTATTACTGGCGAGGAATGTATCGTTTTGTGCAGAAATACGTTCAGTCTTGCACCACTTGCCAACAGAACAAAACACCTCCGCGGCACCTTACCGGCATGTTACAGCCGCTGCCGTGCCCGGCTCGCCCATACGACCGCGTGGGTATAGACCTCTATGGCCCACTCCCATATAGTAGCTCTGGAAACCGGTGGATTATTGTCGGAGTCGATCATCTGACACGCTACGCTGAGACTGCAGCTCTACCGGCAGCGACCGCCCACGAAGTTGCACTCTTCATTCTCCGCAGCTTCATTCTACGCCATGGTGCTCCGCGGGAATTACTCAGTGATAGGGGTCGAGTGTTCCTGTCGGAGGTCATCCATGCTATCCTCGCTGAATGTAACATTATCCACCGGAAATCTACCGCATACCATCCACAGACAAATGGTCTTACTGAGCGGTTCAACCGCACACTTGGCGACATGCTGAGGATGTACACCTCCTCCGACCACACTAACTGGGACGCTGTATTGCCCTTTGTTACCTTCGCTTATAACACCGCGACGCAAGCGACTACCGGTTTTTCTCCGTTCTTTCTATTGTACGGCCGCGAACCTTCCCACCCCCTCGACACTATACTACCGTACCGCCCTGATGCATCTGAGTGCTCCCCGCTTTCGGAAGTCGCCAGATACGCTGAAGACTGCCGTCAGTTGGCTCGGTCTCTGACAAGTGAGGCTCAAGGTCTACAAAAGACTCGACACGACGACGCTCACCGCATAGCTCCTACATTTCGTGCTGGCTCCCTTGTGTGACTTTGGGTGCCCCCGCACGTTCCTGGCTTATCTTCTAAACTTCTGGCCCGGTACCATGGTCCGTACCGTGTCATTGACGCGACCTCCCCGGTGAATTACATCATCGAGCCGTTAACACAATCACCAGATTTGCGCCGTCAAGGACGCGAGACCGTACACGTCGACCGTCTCAAGCCCTACTACGACCCCATCATTGTGCCTACTTCCTGAGTCGCCAGGATGGCTACCATTCATCCCGGGGGTATTGTAGTGGAGCATACGCACCAACGCGTATGCGCCTTCGGAAGACAACAAAAAGCCCGTGCTCTGCTTGCGCGAGAGTTTGTGCCGCCTCTGCCAGACTTGCCGTACGCCCACTTTCCGTTGCGACCTCGCTGCGACTTCTCGGCTCGAATAAACGTCATCACACTTTGTTTGATACGTGTACCGCATTACCTGTCATCGCCAAAGAGCTGTGCCGCTCAATTCAAAAAGGAACGACTCTTTCTTTGGTCCGTTTCTCTGAACCACCATGGTGGAGCCCGTCCAGCCGGTTACACAGCGTACTGTCAGGCTTCTTATTCAAGGAGTGTCTTACACAGTCAAGTTTATCGTACTTCAGTACTGTTCGCACGGCAATAATTTAGGCTGGGATTTTATGTCTCATCAGTAAGCTATCCTTGACTGTGCCCGTACAGAAGTCGCCTTTTTTTCACTTGTCGATGCTTTACCTGCCCACGGTTTCCTCTCCTGGGCGAAGTTTGCTATCAGTGATGACACCCACATACCTCCGCACGCTGATGTCTTAGCACCTGTATCATGTTGCGCTCCCTCCGACGCTATCGCGCTCATAATGCCTTCCGCTGCTTTCGTTAATCGCCTAATGAACTCATGGCTTCGGTACATACTAACGGCTAAAAGCTAGATTTATTGAAAAGAATTTATGTCTCTAAACTAGAAGCTCGACGAATTCCCGTGTATGCTCATTATGGGCAAGACAAACGGTGAAAACCTGAACAAAAACAAACCTCCTCCACTGCACCCCTCCCACCCCAAAACTCTTTTCATGAGTAGTATCACTTCCTTTCACGAGATGACCATGACGGCGCTGCGTGGGTATCACGTGTGTTAAGTAGACGTGTTCCTTTACCATGCAAATAATGTCACTACCTATTACAAAGTACTGATTTCTTCCTACAGTGTTTTCTGCGGATTATTTCGAGATTACCAGAATCATCATGATAATGACAATGATGATGATGATGTGATAATGGTAGATTTTAGTGACGCAAGGACAACTCAGGCCAAAGAGCGCCAAACACGGAATTTTCGGTCAGTTCAAATATAGAAACAAATCTACTCAGGATGGCAAAAATAAAAGAGTGGTGCATAGGGATTAAACTTAGGTGTAATGACTATCTGTGATGAGTTTATTACGGGCTAAAACTATGGGTTTTACAATGTCACGCAGTGTCGGCAGTGGTCCCTGTCAGGACAAGGATAGCGTGCTGCATGACATTTAGTAAAAAAGTTTCAGCGGTTCTCTAGGATTGTGAAAGGGCTGACATTATGCAGAATATGTAATGGAATGTAAAAAGCCGACTTCAGCTAAGAACTACAAAACTAATTTTGTGGGAACAAGTGAACGTCACCAAGAAAAAATAAAGGGTGAGGCGATATGTGGCATTTGTATAGCTTTAAAAAACACGCAGTCTCTCTTGTTCAAGGTGTGGGCACATAACTAAAGCGTTAACGGCTAATAGCACAGCACCATATTCTTCACAACGTGGTGCTGGAGATTTGCTTAAAAGTTGGAAGGGTGTTGCATGTGTATGACCGATCTTGAGACGCACAGCGCAACCTCTTGATGCCTGTTACGTTTTTCAAGATCATATCTTCCTATGCTTGGCTTTACTGTGAGCAATTTGTTTTCAATAGCTGTGTTCCATTCCTTTTGCCATTGCCCATAGTTCGGTTTCTGGTTAGCGGCCTCAAGTTTTCATACGGGATGTTGACTACGTCTACTGATGGGCGGAGTGCAGCGGACTTCGCAAGTCGCTCCGCTGCCTCATCGCCAGCTATGTTGCAGTGTCGCGGAATCGAGCGTAGTGTGATTTTATGCTTACATCTGTAGGGTGACATGAGGCAGTTTAGAAGGGTATTAGTCACTGGATTTTATGTGTCTTAGCGGAAGACAACGCAGTCTCTGCACTGAGGAAATCTGTGTATAGGATGGAGGCTGGTGCATTCTTCTTTTAGATGTGCCTTATAGCTAGCAGTATGCCATATCGCTTAGCAGTAAATATGCTGGTATGTTCATTCATTGTTGCAGACTCAGGGTACGCTGCAACATATGAAGCACATGCTGCGATAAAGTACTTCGAAGCATCAGTGTAGTATTCAGTACAGCTGTATTTTGCCTCTAAGTACATAAAATGCTGATTGATTGCGACAGAGAGGCCATGCTTTCCTATATCTAGAAATGACAAGTCACATTTGATAGCCCACCTTTCTCACAGTGTCACAGCGTCCTTGCGGGAGATATGTTGAAGATTAGAGACAGGTACAGCAGATTTTCAGTTTCAGGTTACTCTGATGGGATACGTTGGCACAGCTGATGGTCGCCTCAAAAACAGGTGGGTGTTTGATGTAACCTGCGATAGATAGCCATATGGATGAAATAGGAAAGCACCTTGGTTGCATACTTGATGCTTGTGTACTGCCGTCGTCGTTCTAATGACCACCGGTCGTTCTCAACATACAGGCTGGCTGCTGGGCTGGTTCAGAAAACACCACTGGTCAGACGAAGCCCATGGTGATGCACTGGGTCAAGCATCTCAAGTGTGGATCTCGCTGCTGCTTCGTTTACAACCTAGCCATATTCAACATGTGAGAGCACTACACTGCTGAGAAGGATTAATAAACAGTCACAATTTGTACCCCATGACTGATGCGAGAGAATTAGGAGCAAGTTCAAGGCTTTCAAGCATTTCACTCGCAGCTGCGATATGTGCGACAAAGCTGAGCTTCACATTCATTACAACGCCAAGAAATTTATGATCCTTCTGAGTATCAACGGTGTGTTCATTCATTGAAATGTTGAGGAATGCCCTTATACCACGCCATTTTGAAAAAAGTAGGAAAACAGCCTCGTCACAGTTAAATCTAAAACCAATTTCGTCTGCCCAGTTCGAGAGCTTATTTACTGCCAACTCTATCTGACGTTCACAGATGGCTAGGTTGCATGATTTGAAGCTGATCTGAATGTGATTCACATATACAGAGTAGGAGATTGTTTTATGCTGTATATTGCTTGTGGAGTTTATTTTTAGGATCAATAGTGTGCAACTAAGAATGCCTCCTTAGGGGACACCATTGTTCTGCGTAAACCACTTTGAAAGGGCTCTTTCAACACGAACCACGAACGTACGTTCAGAGAGGTAGCTTTCAACTGTACTGAGGATGTTCCTTGACACTCCGAGAAATTGCAGGTCATGGAGAACGCCAAAACGCGATGTCGTGTCATAAGCCTTCTCCAAGTAGAAAAATACAAAAAGGCAGTGTTGTTTGTGAATGAAGGCATCTCTTAGATAGGACCCACATGCTACCAGTTGGTCAGTTGTCGAGCGGCCTGATCTGAATCCAACTTGTCGGTGGTCAAGGAGGCTATTATATTCAGAGTAATACATAAGGTAGAGGTTTACCATTTTTTCAAATACCTTTCACAAGCAGCTAGTCAGGGCGATAGGCCTGTACCTTCCAGCAAGTGCGGCTTCTTTTCTCTGTTTAATGATGGGTATGATTACTGCCTCTTTCCAGGCCCCGGGTGTGCGCTCAGAGGATGATGATATATGGTGTTTTTTGGCGCAAGGGCCATTTGTTGGCCAAAGAGCGCCATTTCATCTTACTAAAAATATAGACAATGATTGTGATAAGCGGCTGTATAAGGGCCATAAAATTCCTCGCGATAAGGCGGGTAAGAACATAGAAGTAATAAAATGATAACCATGCCGTGAAAGATGTGTGTGGTGTAAATGATGACAAAAGTTGGTGATAATAAGACGATGGTGGATATGTAAGGCATTAGCACAAGTGCCTCACTCGTTCATACCCTTGCGTCCAAGGGCCGTGAGGCAAGTGCTTTCTTGTGTAACCTCCACAGCAAAAACCTCTCTAGAGAGGTTGTGTTACGGATCGCCCGGGTATATGATATGAAAACGATGAAGTGCTTTTAAAAACGCTAACAAGGATTTATGACTAAAAAGCGGTTCTCTACCGACGAACATTGCAGGGTGTAAAGGTATATGCTGTCGGTAGGGTAATGGGAAATGTCGTTTTCTTAGAGTTTCTAAGTGTTTGCACTGGATTAACATGTGAAGGACTGTCAATGCTTCACCACATCTGTCACACAATGGTGGATCGCCACCAGACAAAAGATATGTGTGTGTCGTGTATGTGTGTCCTATCCTGAGTCTCGTTAGTATTACCTCTGTATGACGCGATTTTGATGCGGGCAGCCAATGACCAAGATGTGGCTTAATAACGTGTAGTTTGTTTTGTGTGTGTGTATCCCACTTGCTCTGCCAGTATACCCTGAGGTTTCGTTTGAGAGACGGCTTAAGATCAAGGGCCGGGATCGATATGGGTGCAGGGGCAGTGCTTTTGTGGACGGATGCAGCGAGCTGATCCGCCCTCACGTTGCCTTGAATCTCACGGTGCCCTGGCACCCAGCACACTACAACATGTTGGTTGAGTGTGTAGAGTGTGCATAAAATGGAGTAAAGTGAAATGAGGACAGGGTTTTTTTGTTTTTTAAGACAGTGCAGAGCCGTTACCACACTGAGGGAGTCTGTAAAAATTACTGCTTTTTGTATTTGTAATTTTTTGATGTGTTTAGCTGCCACAAGTATCGCGTAAGCTTCCGCTGTGAAGATACTTGTGCGTGGATGTAGAGGGCCAGCATCCGAAAAGAATGGGCCGACAGCAGCGTAGGGCACAGAGGAGTTAGTCTTGGAGACATCTGTGAAGAACTCAGTACGTGTGTATTTGTGTTGAAGTTCCAGGAAGTATGTTCCAATATGGGAATAGGCGCATGTTTAGTAATTTCTAGGAAAGACACATCGCAATCTATAGTCTGCCACTGCCACTGTGGAAGGTATGCTACAGGAGCCATTAAATTGTGTTCGAGTGACACTCCAGTGTCCTCAGCTAGACCCTTCAGGCGAATTTAGAAGGGCTGCCTCATTGAAGGCCTGTTTTGAAACAGAATGGAGCTCGACAAATCATTAACAGTAGAGTATGAGGGGTGCCTCTTGTCTGCTTTCACCTTAAGAAAATATACAAAGGACATGTAAGTTCTTTGCAGATGAAGCGACCACTCCTTTGACTCAATGTAAAGGCTTTCTACGGGGCTGGTGCGAAAAGCACCCGTAAAAAGGCGGATGCCCAAATGGTGCACGGGATCTAGCATCTTCAAAGCGCTTTGAGTCGCAGACTGATCAACAATGGCCCTATAATCTAAGCGGGTGCGAATGAGGCTTCTTTACAGGATCATGAGGCATTTCCTCTCACTGCCCCACGTAGTACGTGACAACACTTTTATAACATTCATGGCTTTTAAACATTTTGTTTTTAAATACTTTATGTGTGGTACAAAGGTCAACTTGTTGTTCAAGATTAAGCCTAGGAATTTATGCTCCGCATTCACAGACAGACGTTGGTCGTTCCGTTAAATGTCGAGTTCTAAGTGCATGCCTCTCTTTCGGGAGAAGAAGACACACGTGCTTTTTCCTGGGTTCAGCCGGAATTCGTTTTCCTCTGCCCATTCGGAGACCTTGTTTAAACCTAACTGAACCTGCCGCTCACACAATGCTAGGTTGCATGACTTAAAGCCAAGCTGGATGTTATCGACAAATGTGGAATAGAACATGTTGCGGGGGATGGACAGGTGCAAGAAATTCATTTTAATATTAAAAAGTGCACAACTAAGTACACCCCCTTGCGGTACTCCCGTTTCTCGCACAAATGTTTGCGAGAGAATACTGCCCACACGGACACGGAATTTTCGATTGGACAAGTAACTCTCGATTATGGAAAGCATTCTGCCGCGCACACCCAGGTGAGACAAGTCTCTTAATATGCCAAAACGCCATGTTGTGTCGTAGGCCTTCTCGATATCGAGAAACACTGAGAGGAAGTATTGTTTGTGGACGAAAGCTTCTCGCATCTGTGCCTCGATACGCACCAGATGGTCGGTGGTGGATCTACCCTCCCGAAATCCACACTGAAATTGGTCGAGCAGATTGTGTGTTTCAAGGAAATGTAAATGTCGGTGGTTTATCATTTTTTCAAAAAGTTTACAAAGGCAGCTGGTTAGTGCAATGGGCCTATAACTTGAAACTGAGGAAGGGTCCTTGCCCTGTTTCAAAATAGGGATAACAATAGCCTCTTTCCAGGAAACAGGGATGGTGCCTGAAAGCCAGATAGCATTGTATAGAGAGAGTAAAGTTTTTCGCGTTTTGAGCGGCAGGTTTTTCAACATTTCATATGTGACACAATCGTAGCCTGCAGCGGAATTATTGCAAGAGTTTAATGATGTTTGTAGCTCAGCTAAGTTGAAAGGTTGGTTGAATTCCTCGTAATTTGTGCACTTGGATTCTAGTTTCTGCTTTTCTATCTTTGCTTTGTGTTTTTGGAAAGCTTCAGTGTAGTGTGACGAGCTAGACACCTGCTTGTAGTGTGCACCGAGGAAGTTCGCTTGATCTTCCAGGCTATCCCCCTGTGTGTTTACGAGTGGGAGTCAGTGTACTTGTCTTCCTGCTACCCTACGAACCATGTTCCAGAGTTTAGCCTCTTGTGTATATGAAATTATGCCTGATAAAAACTTGTGCCAGCTTTCGTTTCTGGCCTGCCGACGCGTTCTGCTGCCTCGAGATTTTATTT
Source organism: Rhipicephalus microplus (assembly GCF_013339725.1). Lineage (NCBI taxonomy): Eukaryota > Metazoa > Arthropoda > Arachnida > Ixodida > Ixodidae > Rhipicephalus > Rhipicephalus microplus. Next base: position 176,314,377 of record NC_051168.1, read on the forward strand.
TCTTAAAGCTCTCAAGGTTTTCCGCTGTCGGCGAGTTCCGCAGCAACCTCCATGCCCTGTTCTGTTCCTTTCGCGCATTCTGACACTCAGTGTTCCACCACGGAACGTGTCGTTTGCCGGGCAGTCCAGATGTTTGTGGAATGCACTTGGTTGCTGCGTCAGTAAGAAAAGCAGTGAAGTACTGCACAGCTTCATCTATGCCTAACCCGCATATGTCAGTCCAATTTAGGTGAGTAAGATTTTGAAATTGTTCCTAGTTGGCTTCGTTTACCAGCCGTTTGGGAACATGTGGAGGGCATTCATTTATTATTGGTGTACTCAAAACTAAAGGGAAATGGTCACTTCGGTATGGATTATTTATGACTTTCCACTGAAGTAATGGTACAAGTGAAGGAGATGCGATACTGAGGTCTATGGAAGAGTAAGTTTTGTTGGCAAGGTTATAGTATGTTGCCTCTTTCCTATTCAACAGACAAGCACCCCATGAAATGAGGAATTGTTCAGTGAGACGACCTCGGGCATCATAGCGAGAGTCACCCCACAGACCATTATGTGCGTTCAGGTCCCCAAGGACCACATAAGGTTCAGGTAGTTCGTCTATTAAAGACTGGAATTGAAGTTTTTCAAGACGGCGGTGCGGAGGTATGTACAAAGAGCAGACAGTGACAAGTTTGTTTAGAATAACTGCTCGGACAGCCACCGCCTGGAGGGAAGTTTGAAGGGGTAATTGTGTGCATGCTATCCCTTGACTAACTATAACCGCTACACCACCGGATGGTGGCATGGCATCATCTCTATCCTTTCGGAAGATTACGTACTTACGTAAAAAGTTTGTGTTTGTTCGTTTTAAGTGTGTCTCTTGTACACACAGCACTCTTAGGTTGTATTCATGGAGGAGTTCTTGTAAGTCATCAAGGTTTTGAAGAAGGCCTCGGATGTTCCACTGTGATATTTCTGTGTGCATATTAAAAGAAGAGAAGCTGCTGTGTGTACAGAGAGTGTCCTGTGTTAAAGTGAGCTTGTTATTTTAGGCGGTCATCCGGCCCCGTTATTGGTTTTTTTATTTTCTTGGCGCGATCTAAGGAGGTGCACCGCTCTTTTGGTACCAAGGGTACTGTTGTATCCATTGCCTCCTCAGAGGCACTGGGTGCCCGCACATGCGAGCTGGTGGTTCGGATTTTAGGCCTCGCCTGGTGAGGGGAGGCCTTGAGACCAGAGGACCCTGGAGCCCCCGGCCTCAATTCGCTTGGAGGTGGAGTAGACTGAACTACTGCCGCCTTGGGGGCAGGTGCCACAGCCGTCGGCTCACTTTGCGCTGGCCGAAGGAGTGACGAGGGCTGGTGCGAGGCTGCCCTGCTCGGTTGCTCGACCCTAGAGGACCAGTGTGCCCTAGTGGCCCGAGCGCGTGCTGCAGCAGAAGCCACAGGGGTCCCGGACTAGGGACTCCTCCTAGATTTTGTAAGGGGCCGGCCCTTAAAGCCGTCCCCAACTCTCTCCTGTCAACTGAGTGAATAAAGTTTACTACCTACCTACCTTGCCCCCTGACGCGCCGCATCAGCATATGTCGCGCCATAAAATGGCCACACTCTTCGTCTTGCTTCCATGAATGTGATATTTCATTTAATTTTCAATGTTATGATTTTCTTTTCTTTTTTCCAAAATGAGCAAGACCGTGAGTATGCGGCATGATTTCCGCCACAGTTCACACAGTGTGATGGTTCTTCGCAATCGTCAGAATTGTGGCCTGACACTCCACATTGTGCACAAGTTCGGTGACCACGACAGCTTTGTGAGCCGTGGCCATACTTCTGGCATTTAAAACAACGACGTGGGTCAGGTATGTATGGTCTGATCGACGTCTTAGGGCACCCTGTTTGAATACTTTCTGGCAGATTACTGGAAGCGAACGTGAGTAATAGGTGTTTTGTTGGTGTTACCTTGTTGTCTCTTCTAATGGTGATCCTTTGTACATTGGTCACATTCTGACTCTTCCACCCCTCCAGAAGTTCCTCCTCAGTCAAGCCGAGCAAATCAGCATCAGATACTACTCCACGGGTTGTATTCATGGATCTGTGTGGCGTTACAGTGATGGGAGTGTCACCGAAAGTTGAAAGATTCTGTAGCTTTTCAAACTGTTCTTTTTCTCGAACTTCAAGGAGGAGGTCTCCGCTGGCCATTTTGGTAACTTTGTACTCGGCTCCTAGAGTTTCTGTGAGACATCTGGCTACTACAAAGGGGGATACAGTTCTGGCTTGCTTGCTGCTTATCTCACTAAGTATAACATGAAAATGGGGGAAGTTTTCAGTTAATCGGTTGAAAAATCCTAAGTCTTCGGTGCGTACGCGCTTTAAGGCGGTACGATCACTTAATAATGGAAATGCTCTATGCATGCCAGTTTAATTTTCTTCAGAGGCGTTGGCGGCCACCCACCACGAAGCCCAACGAGGGGATGCTACAAGTTTGCGGGTGCTAAATCTGCAGACGCCAGCCGTACAACGCTACTATAACCCAATGCGCCTAGACCAAGGTAGGCTATTTGCACAGGGTTAACCCTGGCCGCCAGGAAGTTTGGAAGTAAACAGAAGAGAGGAGAAGACAGGACAGATAAAAAGTGAGAGATAAAGACGAAGATGTGGGGAGAGAGAGATAGGAAAAGGCGACTGCCGATTTCCCCTGGGTGGGTCAGCCTAGGGGTCTCTCAGCGGACGATACGTTGTTGAACGATAAAAGAATGGCATCAAGCGTGTGTTCCTGTAAGTGTTTCAGCATGCCATATGTACTCCTGTCTTGGCCTGCTGCTGAGTTGCCAAATGTTGCCAGCACTGTCTTCGATTCGTCTATAGTAAATGAAGTATTGTAGCCTCCAGCAGATGGCCATCTATTACAGACAGGCTTACGTTCCTCAGCAAGTTTGTGTCGTTTGAAGGAGTCTGTGTATTGGGCTGAGCTGAAGATGTACGCAAAATTTTGGCCTATGGCATCTGCCTGGTGTTCCAGCATATCACCAGCAGTACTGACGAGAGGCACCGGATGAGGGTTATGCGCTTCAAGTTCTGTTACTCTGTTGTACATCCTATGCGTGTCAGTGTAGGAGTTAACTGACGAAAGAAAGGACTTCCAGCTCTGCCGCTTTGATTCTCGCCGAATGCGCCTACCATTTGCTTTTGCACACTTGAAAAATATCAAAATGTCAGCTGTAGGGTACCTGCGAAATTTTGACGCAGATTTGTTTTGGTTCTCACGAGCTTTTTGCACTCCATCTTCCATCAGGACCATCGTTTGTTTCGCGTCTAATCGGATGTCTGTAGAATTGATTTCTCTACGACCTGTATAATATGCAGTACGACTAGTGTTTCACAGTCATCAATGTCTAGGTTTTCAATAGAAGAACGCGACAGTTTTGTAGGTTCTCAGAAATTTATCCAGTCAGCATCCCGTTCTCTAAACCTGAATACATTTGTAGTCATCTTGTATTTCCTGTGTGTTTTAAACAAACAGAAAAATGATCTTCTCCGTAGAGGTTATGAATAAAAGCCCACTTTGTGGTTGCCATGAGTGAAAGAGAAGTCGATGGCAAGATTTCTGGCTGTGTATAAGTTGCGCGCTGTGTTAAAGCATGTTTGTTTGTTTTTAAACATAGAGGTGCCAGAAGACAACAGGAAGTTTTTGATTAGGGAGTTTCATGAATTTGTTTTTCTGCAGCCCCATAGGGGGTTGCGCGCATTAAAATTTCAACCAGGAGAAACGGATGCGGGAGCTGGTCAACGAACGTTTCAGTTTCATTAGTAGAAAAGTGGTAGGCTGGAGGTATATATAATTAGCACACAGTTGTCATTCGTTCAAAGATAATGGTTCGTATTGCCACAGCCTCTAAGTCAGTAACCAGAGTGATGCTTTGAGACGGGAGTGCTTTCTGCCCCACGATAGCGACGCCAGCTGATGAATGGGCAGTGCCGGGCCTGTCCTTTCGGTATACCACGTATCTTCTTAGAATGTTAGCGTGTGTGGAGTTTAGGTGTGTTTCCTGCATGAAAAGTATGTTAGGTTGGTGTTTTGCAAGTATTTCATAAATGTCGTCTAGATTCTTCAGTAGACCTTGGCAGTGCCAGTAGATGACACTCTGGGCAGCAATTTTAAGAATGAAGAAAAGAAGGAGGGTTATTCAGACTTCGTCGCATTTGTCAGGCGCCTGGACTGAAAGGTGTTTCTTCCCTCTGAGGTGTTCTACTGGAATCCGCTTCACTAGGGGGGATTCCGTGAGCATCGGAGACGCAGAGGACGCTGGTGTCGCATCCATAGCCCCCTGTGAACATTTGGAGGCTTATGAGGGTTTCTCGAGAGAGACAGATGCCCTCTAAGTTGTCTGTGCCGTTTCCTTGGTCTGATTGAGGTTTACTTGCGGGATTTGGTTGGTCTGTGTTGTCTTCTAGGTCTGATGGAGGTTGACCTGTGCGACTTCGAACTTTGTTGCAGCCTGCGGCTGCTTGGCGGGGAGCCAATGTGCACGCATCAGCAAAGCTGTACTGCGTGCCCACCGTTGCTAGATGCCGCCCGGCCTCCTAACGCGCTGCGTCAGCGTACGATCTTCCGATGAAAAGTGAGACCTTCTTCCGAGCTTCAGAGAATGAGATGTTTTGTGTTACTTTTGTGAGGATAATTTCCCTTTTCCTTTGAAATTTTCACATGTATGTGACTGCACTGCATGCGACCCCTGACAGTTAGCGCACTCTAATTGCGTGTAAGTACCGCTCTTAGCTGGGGGCTCATGATCACCACATTTTGTACATATTCGTTTTCCACGACAGGTGTTCGACCAATGTCCGCATTTCTGGCATTTCTAGCACCTTCTAGGGTTGGGTATGCCCCGCTGCGGTGATATAGTGGCTACACTTGACTGCTACACTCGGCTGCTCACCCACAGGCTTCGGGATCGAATCCCGGCTGCGACGGCTGCATTTCCGATGGAGGCGGAAATACTGTAGGCCCGCGTGTGCAGATTTGGGTACACGTTAAAGAACCCCGGATGGTCGAAATTTCCAGAGCCCTCCACTACGGCGTTCCTCAGAATCTATGGTGGTTTTTTGACGTTAAACCCCACATATAAATCAATCAATCAGGGTTGGGTATGTAAGGCCGGACTTTGCAGAGGAGGAATCCAGCTTTCGAAAATTCGGCCAGGATGGAGTGGTTAAATGTTTGTACTATATGCGGTGTCACCACTTCTTATTTCGCCTGGTGGTGATCTGATGGATAGCGACTACGCCTTGCTCCAGAAAGCCTTAAAGGAGGTAAGTTTCAGTTTCTCGTATCAGATCACGTTGTGAAATGACGCCTTTAAAAGTGTTAAGACTGTGGTAGGGGGTGATGGACACGTCCAGGTAGGCAAACTTCTGTTTCCGAATAGTGTTTGAGTGCCCTTTCTGGCGCACTTCAACAAGATTACGGGATGACCGTTTATTTGCGTCGTATTTTTTACCTATTAGGTTAGCAAAGGTTCTAGCTACCAGGAAAACCAACAGTCCTGCTACAGAGACGTTATCTGATAGAACGTTTTTGACTAGAAAGCGTGGGAAGTGGTCACAATCAGTTCTTGTTCATTTTGAACTTTCGGCAATGTAGTTTCTTTTCTGGGACCGATCATTCAGAATGCGTAAAGATTGTGTCAAGTGGGGCATTTGATGTTCAGGGGCGATGGTGACCACCCACCACCGAGCCCAACAGGAGGATGCTACAAGGTAGAACACTTGAAGGCGCCAGTCATACATCACCGCTATAACCAGATATAACTACTCAAGGTTGGGTAACTATACAAGGTTAACCCTTGCCGCCAGAAAATTTGTAAATGAACGGGAGATAAAAGATGACAGGGTATATGAAAAAGCAAGAGATAAATACGAAGAAGAAAGAAGAGAGAGATAGCAATATGCCACTGCCGATTTCGCCGTGTTGCGTCAGCCCAGGGAGCAGTCTGCGTGAATCCAGGGTCAAAGGGGTGCGTTGCCTCTGTCTGGCGGCCTTGTAGGTCCGACCAACCAGCGTCGGCTCAACCCCCCCCCCCTCCGATCCCCTTTTCTCCGAATACGGCGCAGCCTCACACGGCTAGGCGTGGGAGGAAGTCAACCCCCCCCCCCCTCCTGTTATCTCAGGTACGTTGTGTCGCTTCTCCCCAAACGCCTGCTTGCGCAGACGCCCCTGCGCAAAGATTACCAGAATCGTATATATTACCAGTTTTCTTCGTATTTTCGTAACTGCCATCTTGCTTCTTTTTGCAATACAGCAATCATAACTTCTATCTACTTATTGAAAACGTCTCCTCGGCAATCGAATTGTTTCTGTACTTGACTTCGTATCCCTACCTGCAATGAATGGAGAGCACTGCAAACCTCTTGCAAGCATGCGCTATAGAATCGACGGAACTGCGTGTCTCCGCATGTCATCCTTCTGTGTTATAGTTACGTTATCACTCAAAGCAATATATCCTAAGTAAAAAGAACTCCTTTCAGAATTCTCCCCATACATAGAATTATGAATCCCACATCTCGCACCTAATGGCGGATGGAGTGGTCAAGGCCCTGTGCACCTGCTTTAAAAATAATAAGAAAATGAAGTGTTTAGACGAGGCGGAATACCCTGGACTTCTTGGGTTTCCCTTTCGTCATCGCGCACTACGCGGGAAAGTCATATCTCGACGTTAAATCACAAGAACTGATAAAGAGGAGGTGGCCATTGCCTTGGCCGTATCTTAGACTACCCAAACACACATAATCAGTGATTTTAAATACGCTATTCGTATAGTACTGAAGGGCGCATTTTCATAATAGCTAATAAAGTGAGAACCATAAACAACGCATTTTACCAAGTGTTTAAGCACCTTCTCACTCCTCATTCGGAATCAATGAGGCCGCCAACTATCACACTCGACCTTTCACTTCCCGAGCCCACATTCCAACTAAGATAGGAAAGGGGAATTAGAGGATATTTTGTGGTCGTAAAACGATCGCATGTGGACATAGCTAAAAATTTACAACGTTAGTGTTTGGCGGGATTCACCCTCCTCCTGTGAACGAATCTCAAGCTTTACGGCAGGATCTCGTGTGGAGGAAGGCCTTGGCGGCCTCTTTTGGAGCACCAATTTTGTGATATAGAAGTACACGATGTTATGTTAGTACCCACAGTACTTTTTCATTTGCGTAAAAAATAGCGAGGTAAAGGTGAATGCAAGCACTTTTCTTGACTCCTTTCTTCGTTAATTTTTTCGCGAAATAGCCACAACTCTGGCTTCTGACCAAAAATATATTATTCTATATATCCCGCTACATTTGCATCAATGTCTCAATCATACTGTGTGGCTGTCCGGCTTCTGACCAAATATATATTATTCTATATATCCCGCTACATTAGCATCAATTTTTCAATCTTACTTTGTGGCTGTCCGAATTATACACGTACATCGTAGCCCGCACGGCTTCCAAATTGCCATGACGCAGTAGTGGGAGGCCGCGCTGCTCAACGCTGATCCTAGCTAGCAGGTCAGTGTCAAGGCGTTGGCAGAGCCAGTTAGAAAGGTGATCTGCGGCTTATCTGCACAAACTTGCGTCTCTCGGGGATCCCTTTTGCTAAGGCACGTGCTAAAAAAGGCCCTCTTCTCTTTGGTTCCCCTCATTTGAAACTCTTGAAGCCAGCCATGAGACCCACTGTCATAAGTAACGCCCTCCCACGGTCATGTGTGCGTCAGATCAATCATAAGTTTATGACTAAGTGACGCCTTGCTTCTAACCTCACTCTTACGTTATCTTAATGCGACCGCTAGCCCCTACAAGGTGTTCCCCGACCACCCAAAAAACAAAGTGACTCAAAGAAAGCCAGTTTGATTCCCCATATTCGCGGGCATTCCCATGACATTAAAAAAGTTGGATGCCTCAAGGGCATTCCAGGCCTGCTCCCAGCCCCTATTAAATTCGGTGGAATGTGCAAGTGACTCAAAAGTACGACCAAACAGGCCAGGTAGACCAGTTGTTACGACGCCATGGTTGTAGTTTATAACGTCTTCCTTTCCTCAGGTCAAATCGAATTAGCCTAATGTGCAAATGCGTCAGCCTGTGAGTAAGAAAACACCAGAATGATTTGAGCTTCAAGCAGAAAAGCAACATAGTCCTTGATTGTGCGAAGTGCGGATGTTCTGCGAAATTTTCAATGCGTAAGATGATTGCAAGCTGTCGCCAAATCACTCAGCTCGTCGTTCAAGCTCGCGAAATAGTCCGAAAAGGTGACGCAGTCGTGCGCACAGCATCATTATATTTTAACAAGAGAGAAAGTAGTTCATTAGATGGTGCACGCTATTCGCTTGTAATTTGATGAAAACTTTTACCGTTGTGATGAGTATGAATTTTCTCTGATTTTAGAACGTTCTCCTTCGGGTTATTAGTTATGATGATGGGATCAGCGCATGTGCTGGGAGGCTTGCCTTTCTGTATATTGCATTGCCGCACTAACAAACGCATGAGGTATCGTTGTTTCCTTCACCCCGTCTTTCAAGCGCTGCTCTTTCTTTCGTTATGGAAGGGCCTTTAGGCTTTGCCTTTAAGAGTTTAACGTGGTAGTGATCTGCTGTCACTAGGAAGTACTGACAAGCTTAGGGCATGCGTTTACTGTGAGCTGTTTCTCAAGAACTTTTTCTGCATAATACCACAATGTAATAGAATAGGTTAAAAAGGGTCTGTTTAAGTGAGGTTTTTGCATATGAATGTACTCTTTGTAATAAGTAGTATGTTTTAAACTGCCAGAGATTATGTGCGTGCACTGTTTTCGAACTTCTTATACAGCAACAACGAGATTTTAGGTGAATAAATGCTTTAGCATGTGGGACTTTTGTAATAAGTGGCTGCCTTTCGTCTTACCTTTAAAACATAATCTGACTTCTAATGCAACGTGCGAATGTACCACACCAATACTATTTTCAATTTTGCATGATGTATTGTCAAGCCTGCGTACTGGACCCGTTTGAATCTTCACCATTCTAGTTATTTTCACTGTATTTCAAAAGATATGAACTTATTTTCAGGCTATTTAAAACCAGACGCGTCGCTGTGTGGTAGAACTCATGGTTGCACGCAAATGTGCTCGGTTCAATCCTCGCTTGGACACGCAAACTTTTTTTAATTGCTCTATTTGCTCCTTTCTCCAAATTTCCATCACGAAGAAGACAATTATTTTTCGCTCACAACCAATAATGCCCATGCTGAAAGTGACATCAGTAAACCTGCGTAGCGAGTTACTTAATGGTCTCACGTTACTGCCAACATACCCAGCGTCTTTCCCTATTTTGTGTGTTTTCGCGTTCATGAGTGCTCGAGTCCGTGGGTGACTGAAACATGAATACATCGATCAAAATAAGTGTGGCTTCCTTTATTTATAAGAAGCCAAATGCAGAAAACAAAACTAGGCAGACTTTCATGAGAGCGTAAAGTACCCCAATTATTATATTATTGGAAATTCAAATATGCAATTTCCAATAAAAATGAGCTAGATCGCGCGTCTGCTTCAACCTGCGCCACATTCACTAAACCAAATCTTAGTCAACAATCCGGAGATGCTGCCGGGCAACGCAACGGGAGACGCTGACGGGCAACGCAGCGCTGCGGACGCGCTTCACGTCAGCTCTGCCTTTTATGAATGTGTTCTGCAGTTTTATCAAGTCAAATACCTGACAATCGAACACCACTAGATCGAGCGGGTCCACCTGAACGCTTGGACACCAAAAACCTAGGTGAGAGACTATTTTAGGCTTTTTTGATGTGAGAAAACATCCGAGTTAAAAGTATGCCCAGCTAAGCCTACACCGACAAGGCCGACGCTGGCCCCGGGAAGGGTGATCAATGGTGCCGAGTTGTAAGCCAAGGGATCGGACGCACCTCCGAAATGGACGTAGATGATGCAGAAATGGGGGAAACTTCAAGTAATGATATCAGAGAGGATGACAGCGATCCAACGAGACGAGACGCTTACGGTGACGCGGAGGGCTGGATCGAAGTCACGTATAAAAGGAAGGGCCGTGTGAGCTCTGGCGAAGAGACAGCACAGAAACGCACCCGCTCGAGAAGTCCGACGTGCAAAGGGGGAAGAGCATCGTGAGCAAGATTTTACAAGCAAGCAAGATGCCAAGGCTACCTGCAGATGACATCAAGATAATCGTCAGACTAAGAGACGGGCTGACCATTAGACACACGTGCAGAGCTAGCCTTGACCAAGCGATACGGCAAGAAGCAGGGGTGAGCAACGCCGAAATCTTCACAATCTGCCTTAACCCTACACAAAATATTCTGGTAATCAGCACACCGGATGAGAAGACGGCGACGAAATTCGTCATAATAAACGCGAGGAAGTACGAGACCAACGCGTACGTTTCCGCACCGGAACACATGGCCAAGGGGATAATCCGCAACATTCCCTGAAGTACACACATGATCAGGTCATGTATGCCCTGGTGAACGCGAGGAACCCTTCATTGGCGTACGTTAAGAGACTGGGGAGCACGACCACCGTGATACTACTGTACGAAGGCAACAGGGTCCGCCAGTGGGCTTGCTTCAACAGCATCATGATGAAAGTTTTCCTCTACCGGAAGCAAATAGACTTTTGTAAAGAGTGTGGGAGGCTCGGGCACAGGCCCGATGTGTGCCCAAGACCATCGCACAAGTTGTGCCCGGCGTGTGGTGCCAAAAATCCTACCAGAGACCATGAATGCACTCCCAAGTTCAAGCTCTGTGGAGACGCACACCCCACGACAGACCGGACTTGCAGGGCTAAATCTAAGACGCCATACTTCGTAAAGCAACGAAGGTGGGTTGCGAAGAGAAACGAGGAAGAACTCCAGCGGGAAGCCGACTCACCAGACCAGGACACCTGGGGAAGCAGCAACACACAACCAGCCCATCAACCTACATCAAGGTCCAGATCCAGACCCAAGTCCAGGCTGGGAGCCTGGGGACTACGTCGCTTGGTGTCAAGGTCCAGAAGCAGACCCAGGATCAGGAGCGGGCGGAGATCCACCTCGAGGGAAAGGACGCCCGAAGCGACAACGAACAAGCAAGGAGAACAGAAGACGCCAGACAAGGTGGGCTGGTCAGACGTAGTGGCCAATCGCGATTCGGCAAAGTCCGGCAATAATAGTAACGCTAGGGATAATTACAGACACATAGAGAAACGCGTAGAGAAAGACAGAACGGAAAATAAGCTGCTCAGACAGCAGCTAGAAAAAGCCTTAAAGCAAAACAGTGAATCAGCTAAAAAATTGATGAACTACAGCAAACACTTATTGAAATACTCATGAAAGTGCAGATACAGACGTCACCTCCATCTACCGCCATCGTGGCCTTCTCCACGCCAGCGACCAAAACCACAGGAGAGAGAGAGCATGAGGAGGTAGAAATGGTAGCAGTGGAAACACAGCAACCAGGCACCAAGCGAAAATTCCGCTGAAGAAGAAAAGAGCAAATTGACTCAAAAAAAAAGAGGTCAAGGGGCCCATTCGAGCACGAAAAAACAGACGTCCTTGAGGACATGATAAAAAAACTGTTAGACAAAATGGAGAAAATGTTCGAGATGCTGGCCGTGCGACTTGGTGAGAGAGAGGCGGGGAGTAAGGCGCTGGCACTAAAATACGACAAGCGGCTCGAAGAGCTAGAGAAAAAAATTTCTTAGACATGGCGGCCATCAAATTGAGAAAACTCGTCATCTTGCAGTGGAACTGCCGTGGCTTTTCTAATAAAAATTCATCGATGGCGCAACTAATCAAAATCATCACAAAAAGAAAAAAATCCTGACGTGATAATTTTGCTGGAGACATTCGACCACGCCGAAATCGCCGGGTATGCCACCCACAAACAACGCACAGAAGGAAAGGGAAGAGACATAGTCGTGACCACATTAGTGAAGAAGGGGCTAGTTGCTATCTCACACATTACGAAGCAAGTAACGGATATCAACCAAATTCCTATACAAGTCGTGCCACGCAGCGAAAAGGAGAGCAGCGATTTTGTCCTAAACGTATACAGCAGCCCGTCAAAAAATGACCTAGAGCATAATTTCGTAGAAATAATTAACGAAACGATGAGCATCGCAGGCGACAACCGACTTGTTATTGGAGGACAATTTAACGCTCCACACACGCAGTGGGGATGTAGGCACTCGTCGAAGCTAGGAAAAAACCTTGCCGACTTCACCAAAAAGGCCGAACTAATTATTATGAATGAGCCAGCCTCCCTCACCAGAATCGGTGTAGGTCCTCACAGGGACACCACGCCGGACCTAACCTTCTGCAAGAACGCCGGGCGAATCACGTGGGAAAACACCTTTAAAGACCTGGGAAGTGATCACAGGATGCTCAGCATCGTCCTAGAAAATCATCCCACTAGGAATTGCAAACGGACAATCAGGCGCGTAGATTGGGACAAATTCCGCAAAAGCAGAAACGAGAAAGAACAGGGACCCATCGAAAACATGAAAGAATGGAGCAGGGAACTCTACGAGACGTAGAAAAAGCCACAACCAAAATGGAGTGGGATGACCGGTTGGCTCGACGAGAAGCGGAAGATGAGTGTGGCGGAACCCTCTCCACGCGAATTGACAGCAGGCTTGCACACCTTGTCGAAGCCAAAAAATCTATTCAGAAATGGCTGCATAGGCAAAAACACAATCGAAATTTAAGGAGAAAACCCGCCACGCTAAAGAAGCACATCGAAACACACTGTACCCAGCTATGCCATCAGGATGGGAGGAAGTGTGCGATGCCATGGATGGCAACATAAACACAGGCAAGACATGGAAAATCCTCAAGCACCCGCGGGACCCGTCGGCCACCAAAACAGTGGGGAAAGCGGAAATGACCAAGTTAGGAGACATGTATGAAAGAAACATTCATCAGATGGGTGATGAAATCGTCCAGCTCTACCTCTGCAGACCTTCGGCAGTCGAACACGAGGAATACTCGGGTTCTCCCAGCGAAGATCTTGACAGAGACTTTTCACAGCAAGAAATTAGGGCAGTCCTGCAGACTATCAAGACCAAGTCAGCACCAGGTCCCGACAAAGTGTCCAACAAGATGCTCCGGAACCTGGACGACCAGGGAACGAGCAGTTTGACAGACTTTATCAATGAGTGCTGGAGAAATGGGAAGATACCCGACGAATGGAAGAAATCTGACGTGATCCTCATTCCTAAGCTGCGTAAACCCCTAGAAATCAGAACATACGGCCCATCTCCCTGACTTCTTGCATTGTTAAAGTAATGGAGCATGCTTGCCTTAACAGAATTAACGGCTACCTTGAGTCTAACAACGTATACCGCAGCAACATGATCGGCTTCAGAAGACGGCTCTCCACACAAGATGCCATTATACAACTAAAGGAGCAAGTCATGGACCCCATTCGGAGAAGCATGAGGGCAATAATCGGGCTAGATCTAAGGAAGGCCTTCGACATGGTCGAGCACGCAGCCATTCTAAAACGAATCGCGCAACTCGGCCAAGGCAAGCGCACGTACAAGTACATAAGAAATTTTCTTCCGGCAAGACCTGCCACGCTTAGACTGGACGAAGAAGAGAGCATCCAAGTGGTCATGGGCAGCGCTGGCACACCGCAAGGGTCCGTCGTGTCACCGATGCTGTTTAACCTCGCTATGATGGGATTATCAGAAAAATTACAGCGAATGGAAGGCATCAATCACACAATTTATGCAGACAACATTATGATTTGAACTACGCAAGACACCAGTGAAGGCGAGATGGTAAATGGACTTCAAGAGGCGGTGGATGCAGTCGAGAGTAATCTGGATGGCATCGGATTGGAATGCTCACCGGCCAAATCAGAACTGCTACTATACCACCCCAAAAGACTAGGCATACATTGCAGAAACCTAGCCGAATTACACAAAAGAATCAGGATAACCCCTGGAAATGGCACGGCGATACCTTTGGTTCAGAAGATCAGAGCCCTGGGTCTCTGGATCGAAGCCAGAAGAACCAACGGGGAAACTATAACGCGCCTCGAAAAGGAAGTCATGGTGGCCGTTAGGCTAATACAAAGAGTATCCAATAAACGAAGGGGCATTAAAGAAAGAAACGTTGTACGACTCGTCCAGGCCTTCGCGATCAGCCATGTCGCGTACGTAGCGGCGTTTGTCCACTGGAACAAAGCCGAGAAAAACAAAGTCGACGAGCTGATTAGAAACGCATACACAGTTGCGCGGGGTCTACCACAATGCACAAAGAACGAAAGGCTGCTACAACTCGAAGTACATAACACACGGGACGAGATCGCTGAAGCACAAAGGATAGCGCAACTCGAACGATTGTCTGGAACCATAGCAGGTAGAGAAATCATGGAAAATATATCCAATAATTACCACGCATTGAAAAGTCCCAAGGCGCAGACTCACCCGGACGTCCGGTCCACGAAAATTACGGAAGATATCCCAAAAAATATTCACCCTGCACCCAACGTCGAAAGATAAAAAAGCCGCACGAAAATGATCCTTAAAAACTACGGCATGCGGGAGGGTTTGCTTTTTGTAGACGCCGCCCGGTATTCCCGAAATAAAGATATCAGTAATAGGGTTGTGCATGGCTCCTTCTTCGCAATGGTGGTCATAGACACGAAAGGGAAGACCTTGACAGCGGGCTCTGTAAGGACTAGATCGTCGGAGGCAGCGGAAGAAATCTCCATTGCACTGGCCGTGGTTAATGGTCAGAAGCACGACAGATTATAAACAGTGAATCCAAGATAGTCATTCGAAATTTCACAAAGAGATGGGTCTCTACCAAAGCAGCCAAAATCCTGAACCGCAGAGCAGAAGACTTCCGGAACGGCAAAATTGTACCCAAATACCTCAAGTGGATGCCAGTGCACATGGGGGAATAAAACATCGAGGACACAACCATCCCTCAAAACATCAACGAGAAGGCCCACCGAACCGTGCGAGAACTAACCCACCACAACTCGGATACCGACGGTCGGCCCCCCGCACCCACCAAAGGGGGGACGACTCCGGTGGAGGTGATGGGAACGATGGAGGTGATGACAATAATGATTATGCGATACAAGACTATAGAGACAGACTGGTCACGTATCATGACGTATTGGCACATTTTAAGCAAAAACGAAAACAATATCCGCCACCACACAAACACCAAGACAGATCTCAAGAAACAAATTGGCGAAGATTCCAAACCAGAACCTTTTCAAATTCAGTACACCTGAACAGAGTAAATTCCAGACAATACCCGCAAACAAGCTGTACCCTCTGTAAGCACGAACACGCTATTAAGGCACATATTGTATGGCAATGCACACAGGTCACAGTAATATACCGAGAGGACAATATAAAACCAGACCTTCTCAAGGAGTGTTGGCTAAGTGCGCTGACTAGCTCAGATCTGTACGACCAACTGAGGGCAATCCAGCGGGCCCGGACAGCGGTAGAAAGGCTACGCCTCACCGCACAAAACGTCGGGGTGGCCTGAGCCCGGGCCGGTAACCCTGCAGGGTTTCCTTTTTCAATAAAGTTTTTCCGTCCGTCCGCCCGTCAACAATCCTGACCAAAACAACCAACATAGTCTCATGCCATCTGTTTCACTCGTGCTCTAGTCCTTTGTCTATCGTACTTACGATCCTCGCTTAGTTTCGTTACTGAAACTTGGAAGTTACTGAAAGACTGGGCGAAATGGAGTATCAAGAGTAATCGACCATCTTTACATCTTTTTGCTCTTAGTGTTTCTTTTAAAATTTAGCGCTGCAGTGTCATGTGCTCCTTCTTTTCCAAGATAGTACATTTTAAAATAAAAAACAGATAAAATTGAGTCACTGCGCAAAAATCTATTCTTCGAAGAGGCACTGGGAACTCCAAAAAGATCTCAGAAGAAGAATACCTAAAGCATGTTGCTAGGCCTTCAATAGGTGCCAAGAACTAGAATACGTTCCCGGCAATTCAGAAGTTGCGCCGGCACAAAGGACAAACCACTGGTTCGTCAAGCCTAGTAATCGTTTTCACGCTCATGCGAGAAAGGACCGAACCAGCTGAAGCACAAGAATGAGGTTTTGGGGTTTTAGTTTTGGCGTAAACAATTGCATAACCGTTTATTTGAATTGTTTTAGACTTTTTTTACGATCTGATTCAAGCCTGGGTTAAATTCTTCAACCTAAAGAGCCAAATACAATCTTTAGTCTGCCATATCGACAATATTGAGCTATAGACCCTTTTCGAAAAAAAATGGCAGCATATCCACGGAGTGAATGATGGATAGTGTGGCGAAGCATCCGTCCGTTCATTCGTGGTTGCTTCTGTCCATTCACGCGTGCGTCTGTGTGGCCGCCCGTGCGTCCATCCACCCGTCCGTGCGTGCGTCAGTTCGTGCGTCCGCACGTTCATCTGTGCGTCCGTCCCTGCTTTCGTCCATGCATCTGCTCCTGCGTCCGTCCATTGCGTCCATCCGCGTGTGCGGCCATACGTGCGTCCGTCCATGCATCTGTCTGTGTGTCCATTCGTCCACCTATTCAATACTCCAAGTACCACTATCTCGCATCTTTTCATCATATATTCCTCATATATAAACAGCGCCATCTAGCGGACATTCAAAGGACTGAACAAGGGGAGGCACACGCACACTTTCTTATGGCTTGCGCTTCGTGTCTACTTCCCACCTTTAACCACCTCGAGTTCATAGTGTATGCTAGTTCACTGTATTCATGGTACTGCGGCCCAGCGCTCGCAAATCTTTCTAAAACCTAGGAAGTCACGCCAATATAGTATAACGTAGAAACCCTTTCTTGTCTTCTGTGCGTTGTTGAAAAATTAAAAGTTTGCGGCGTGCGCGTTCACTGAAAGCCGAATTTCCCTGTCTCTCATTCCCCCTTAGCAGCCATGTACATTGAACACTATCTTTTATTGTTCAACAACGCACAGAAAAAATTTCTCACCGGCACCACATTGGAGGTCAAAATGTTATACTTGTTACACACTACTACAATGGCTACGAGGGACGAACGGGTGCCGCTATAAACAACTTCGCCCCTAAAAGGGCACCCTAGTGCCACGGACGTGAACAACAGTCTGCCGCCATTGTGAGGGCACGGCAGCAGAAGAAGCAGGCTGTGTGCCCCAGTGACGCCAAAGTGCATTTCTTGCGCACACAGACACCGCTTGCGTTCCTTGCCGATGAGAGTGCACAGACACCGCTTGCCGATGAGAGTTTTTTGCAGGCCGGATCAATGCATTGCCAGTCTTAACATGCCAAACTGCTCGTACATCCCGTCGGACGTACAAAATAGTGCTGATTGTGCAGTGGAAGCAGCTCAAAACGCTTATCGAAGAAAACTAGGAGCTCATTCAAGCTAGAAAGTTGTGCGATTGCAGCGGATCATACGGAGATCTACCCGTTAGCACAAACATCACAGCACTCAAGCATTTGGCGGCTCGCTTTTGATGCCCTCATGATGGCACTAGCTATTCCATGGTTCTTTGCGAAGCTAAACTGACAAAAAGGTCACCGTAAGGTGGGCGGCGTATTTATGAAAAGGGTCTAATGAGTGTTAGTCACGATACATATTTGATGTACTCACAGGCAAACGTACACATTCGGAAGACATTGTTTAAGCAGACCCAACCATACTGTCAGCAGCGAAAAAATTGTGTATCTCTCATTTCCACACAAACACCCATTGGCTCTTTTAGAAAAAAAATGTCACCAATATGGAAGCGTCGAAGCATTAGGGCACACGCATAATGCCTAAGTGTGTTCATGTGATAATTTCATTCATGGCCTATTCACAGTATTTCGAACACAGAACCCATACCGCAATGATTTGCCTATCAAAACAAATACTTCACATTGTTCCATTCAGTATATTGAAATCTTCTATAGAGTTGTACAAAAAGAGCACGTAAAACTGTGAGCAAATGTTGAATCATGAAAGCAGTGAAAATGGATTGCTCGCCAGAAATGCGTATGAGAAGCATTGAATACCTACCAGCCCGCAGAGGCTTCTATACTAACCGAAGGCCGTGTAAAACTCCACACCATTGGAGTTTTCAGGCAGCCCTAATAGCATTTTCATATCTCAATCATATCCGGTTTCCTGTCGATGTGGTCGTTTCCGTTCGCCTTTGCCTTTTGCATATTTCTTTGCCTTTGTATACTTTGTATACTTGCATTCCGTTCGCCTTTGCCTTTTGTATAATTTTTTCGCAGCTGTCAGTGGCACATTGTTATTTGTCCTCGTGCGTCAAGAACCAGCTGTGTAGGAAATGCGTGCAAGAAAAACCACGTGCTTGAACATCGTTGTTCACCTAAACTAGCAAACGGGTCGTCGAGCTGTCCCGATTAGGTTTCACATTTACCGTAACTCAACTAGGCACGCAGAGAACATGGCATTTTTGGCAACGTATAAAGCGTATTATGAATTGTGCGGGTCCTTTGAACTGAAAAAGATGCACCAACTAGCGTATTTAAATAAAATGATAACATTTTTTTTAAGGTGACGCAAAATCTCGATGTTTTGTGTCTAACTCAGACAATCAGGAGTGACTTTGGGGCTCTCTGAAGAAGAGATTTGATAACTTCTTCTCTTCAAGTGCGGGTCGCACTGGTTTTCAACGACGTGTATAGGTCCTTTCTAATACACACCCGGCAGTGCCTCTGGAGCCCGGCTGTCGTTTCTAAATGTGGCCTGAATATACCAAGACTCCTCATACAAGTTATGGTTTATTCATGCAACACTTGAAAATGTGACCCGGTCTGCAGATGTGCTTCTGAGAGTGTATTACAACGAACTGTGACGTGTCACTCGACACAATTGTTACCCATCGCCTTGAAAAGAACACGTTATATACTCTGTTGCTCGCTAATTCTCTTTACTCACCCCTAAAGAAGGAAGCAGGCTGGATTTGCCACATCGAGTGTTCAGGGTTTTAAAGGAAAAATAAGCCATTTCTTTAGTTGATTGCACGCGTTTCCTAGTGTGCTTTTTTTGAGTGATGTGGATAGTAAGGGGGGGGGGGGGCTTGAGGGCTAAAAACAGCTATATGTTTATTAGAGACACCGTAGGGGAGCGCTATGTTCATTTCGACCACCTTGAGTTTCCCCTTTCTAGTCTTCTTTGGTTCCCAAACAAAGCGAAATCTGTTGTTCGCTTGATTAAAAAACATTTTTCAGGGATCCAAACTTTTACGCTACAATCGCCAAAGAGAATACATCCCCACTTGCGGTGAATATATATAAACGTGCGTTAGCGTATGAAAACTTTAATAGGGTTTCGTTCAATAAACAATATATACAAATTGTGAAAGCATGCATTTCTACCTGTTTCTAGAGCTCGCACAGGAGACTCGGTTAGAAAAAATTAGTAGGCGTTACAACATTTTGGTGCAAATAAAAAGCTAAACCAGCATCTTTTGTAATTGTATAAACTGTGCGCTAGTAACACAGAATATTTCAAATATTTTATTAATATTTATTCCTTTATTTTTACCAAGATGCTGAGGGAGGGTGGGAAAAAAGTTAACAGTTAGCTTGACTAGCTCAGGCCCCCCGAATCCACACTTTCGAGCTTTTGCAAGAAACTGTGCTGCACAGATGAAGGAACAAGAGATAAAAAAAACTTACAGCAATGCAATAGTATCAAGCATGCAACAACTAATATAGCGAATGAACGAGGCAAGTAAAGAGCAACAAAATAAAAGTAAAGTGTGAAATAAACAGAAATATCACTAGCAATATAACGCATTTTTCTTGGAAATACTGAATGATGCATGAGCACGCACATAACACACACACACAGAAAATGTACACTCGGAGCTACAAAAGTCAGTGTGAAGATTCAACAGCTGAAAGAAATAGGAAAAAAAAGAGGAATAAAACAAAGAATACAAGACACTATGCTTTAGATATATGAAGAACACATCGACAAAGAACAATAAATATAGTGTCGACACACGCATAAAATTGTGATTCAATTGCTAGTCGAATAAACAAAAATGGTTGTCCAACACTTGAGAATAAAATACGCAGCTGTTATGTTGATCACCTTTCCATGCAATTTTCCTGCAACTATACTATGTAGCAGCACCGGAAGCTTATGTTTTTGAACTTGTGTCCCGTCAATGGCGCGACATCGTTATACTTTGCAGGTCTCCGGATGGCGAAATTATCATGTCTGTATCCTCCCGTCTCAGCAAGCTAATTCAGGATAAAATTGGTCAATAATTTAGGGGCAATGCTCCTTATGCCATGGGTCATGTGTCCGTGATGTATGTAGTAGAAAAAGTCGTAGGTACGCACCTCCACGGCTGGACTATCGGAGCGGCACGCAAGCTCTCTTTTTAATTGAGAAGTAAACACACACTTGTTAATCATAAATAAAAAAGACAATTGTTTCTGATAAATCAACTCACAGAGACACGTACCGGTTACGTAATCTTCAATAAACTTTGCCTTGAATTTCAATCTTACTAAAAATTTAGTAACAGAAGGACACACTTTGATCAATATCCCACCGGAAAATCCAACTACGTTAAACTCGCTGGGTCTAAGCTTCTTGATTTTAGCAAAGTTTAGCCAGAGGTGGGCCGCAGTGCTATGAAACAGCGCTGGAGATAGGTAGGAGCTGTATACACGAAACGCAGGCCACAGGAGAGTGCGCGCGTGCAGCACCTCTAGTTTGGTCGTGTCATTACTCGTTTAGCTTTGAAATGTCCGCTGAATGGCAGTACTTCTATATGACGATTATGTGATGAAAAGATGCGAGATCGTCGTACTTGGAGTGTTTAATAGATGGATGGACTGACAGTCAAACAGATGCACGGACGCATGGACGATGCACAGACGGACGGATCGACGCGTGAATGTACGGATGCACAAACAAACGCACGAATGGTGGCATGGACGCGTAAATAGATGCACGTATGGACGGATGGACGCAAGAATGGATGGACGCACAGGCTGATGGACTCAAGGAAAGACACACTGAAGGATGGACGGACAAGCACTTACCAACGCACAGACGGACGCGGGTCGCAGGGACGTACGCATGGACGGACAGATGGACGCACAGATGGTCGCACAGACAGACACACGCATGGACGGAAGGAAGAACGAATGGACGGACGGAGGCGCGGATAGACTGACGGACGCTTTATCCCACTTGTCATCATGCACTCCGTAAATCACTTGCGATTTTTTATTCCTCATTTGCACACTAAGAAGAGGCGATTAGAATACATATATGTCATTAGTAAAATATGATGTTTACGGAAAAGTAATGATAAAGGGTGATCAAAACCCAGGCTTAACATCTAAGCATGGTAAGTGTGTCCTAATATTTTCTTCTGAAGTGAGCGTAGTACTCGTGGAGTAGTGACAGTAGTGTATCCTCAGACAAGATGACAGACGACAGTATGTTACGTGTGAGTAAAACAGTGAGTTATAAAGGAAAAGTTTAACATACGTAGGGGAAAGTTCGTCTGTTGAGATAAGTTATTCCTACAATGCTAGACAAATCGTGTGCTGCGTAGCTAACATGGTTGTCCCAAGACATCGTTTACGAGAATATTGCCCCAAGTATTTTAAATAACTAAACTATGTCTATTTTGGCGCCATAATACACTAAACCTGCATCGGTGACCATGTCTATGTTTTTTCGCCAGAAAATTACAGCTTTATATTTGATGATGTTGAACTTTGCTGTATTGTAACCAGCTGACTTACCCAGATGCACTTGTGTTTCGTATGCCCTATCACTTATGTTTGATAATACTGCGCCGGAGAATATCAAAGTAGTGTCTTCTGCCCCAATTACAGATTTGGTAGTTTTAGCAATCTTCTAGATGTCATATATGTTCAGGATTGATAACAATTGTCGAAGGATAGTTTCTTTTGGAACGCCCGACAAATCAGTTTCATGTTGAAAGAGTGGCGGTTTATATTTCAAAAATGGTGCTTGAAACCTAAATTAGAGCTAAGAAAGGTCAATACGTTACCGCAAAATGCACTTTTTTCAAGAGACTATGATGGAAGATATACTACGGTTTCTGTAAAATCTACATTGACACCGGAATTCAAGGGTTGACTCCCAAACGCATTCAATATTAGCTCTTTCTGTTATAATTGAACGAGTTGTGTTGAACGTGCTTTTATGAAGCCAAATTTTACCATATGTTGTATCTAGAGCTCATTGCAAAAGCTGAACTCTTTTCTTGGAAAACTCTTTCGAGGTCTTTTGAAACTATAGGTAAAAAAGACACCAGTATGTAGTAGCATTGTTATTGTTGTCTCCTTTTTTTTCTGCAGGACGATTACTTTCTACCCTTCTTCGTTTTGGGAAAACACGTTTTCTTAAACTTAGATTGAAAACACAGGCTATACCTATCACGTGTTTGACAGGTTTCATCTTAATACCGTTTGCGTCGTCACTAGCACTATTACTGAGACCTTAAAAAATAGAAATCTGAGTCATTGTAACATGATTACAAAAAAGGTGTTGTCGTTAAGGCGTTGTAACGCAAGTGAGTGTCGTTAGTTTCTCCCGGATTGAGATTGGCAAAATAGTGACTCAATTATAATAATAATCGCTTTCCTCTAAATTGGTCGTCATTCTGTGTTACTTTTTTATAATTCCTGAATGCCACCTTTAACTTATAAACTGTTAAAACTTTTCAATGCTACCTCTGACCTAGATGCAGACATAAAAGAAACGTTGCAGAAACAATTATCCGCAGCCCTTCTAATTCTTGTGTGAGGGTAAAACAATATGTTTCGTATACAAAAAGAAAGTATTATCTCGAGTTCTAACAATTTTTAACCATTCCAGTTTAACACGGAATTATGTTTCAAATTTTCTTAGAAGTTTGTATAAAATTCTGTGGAAACGAAGCTTCATATATTGACAGCAACTCATTCAGACACTTATCGTGCGGACAATCAGGATTACTTTCTTTAAATATTCTACACCAATCAAAACTTTTTACTTTCTTGCTGAATGTCCTCAACGTTCGGGGCGTTATTTCTTGGAAGGACGTTTGTTGTGCAGCAGCTCTAAACGTGTTTTTGTGCACACCAAGAATATAATATTGTGATTGCTAATATCTGTACTCCTGACACCCGCTTTCAGTTGAGAGAGATGTATATTTCTTATGAATAGATCAAGTAAAAAGAAGAGCCTCACCACGGTAGTCTAGTGGTTAAGATACTCGGCGGCTGACCCGCAGGTCACTGCATGAAATCGCGGCTGCGACAGCCGCCTTTTTAATGGCGGTAAAAATGCCGTAGACCCGTGGGCTCAGATTTGGGTGCATGTTGAAGAACCCCAGAAGGTCGAAATTTATGGAGCCCTACACTACGGCGTCTCTCATATAGATATGGTGGTTTTGGGACGTTAAACCCTAAATATCAATCAAGTAAAAAAGACCTAGCGTTGACTATTATTGGCCGTGAAATCGAGCAGAGCCGCCACCTGGCGGCAACTGACCAAAACGGTAAAGTGTGGATTGCTCGCTGCGTTATCTGCTAGCCAGGTCGTGTTTTTATGTGCGCTCATGTCATGCAAGTTCTTAAAGGGTGGTTTGTCCGTTCATGTCGGCTTGAGTGTAACTGTTTCTACGTGTGCCTGAGACAACGTACAAAAGCACTTGGTCTTGCTCGGCTGCTAAGGCATTTTATTAAGATCGGCCAGTGCATCTTTCCAGAGTGCTGTTTATTGTCGTCATACCCTTCATTCACAAGAAAAATTTCAGAGTGGGCGCCGCTTGTTGTTCCAAACACATCGCAAGATGCTTTTGACATCCTCCCAAATTTGGGTACTATAAATGCTGTGTGATTGCAGCGTTTTATAGCGACAGTTTTAAAAAAAAAGAACGGGGGGGGGGGGGGGCGGACTTGGCCATGCACTCTAGGCCATGCACTTTTGCGCTTTTCGTACGTGTGCTACCATGACACTATAGTTTATCACTCATGTGAGGAACCTTAGTTGTGTTTATCTGGCCATAGTTCCACTACATATAATTATTACTATAATTCTATGTAAACATTAGTATCACATATACTGTTAAACTTCGGTACTACACCGTACATGAAACAGAGTTACCGTGCGCAACCATGTGGTCATATTTAAAAATGCTTTAAGGAGCCCAGACGTTGAAAATTAATTTAGACGGCATGCCTTATATATAATGTCGTATAATTTCTTTTTTACAATGATTTCAGCGTTTGTGTGGCATTTTTAGTGACCGACGGAAGGCAGTGGTAATTTCGCGTCTGAGAAAATAAACATATTTGTCCCAATAACCAAGCCTTCGTTGTAGCACTGTCAGGCACGTAATCCATCTCTGAAAGGTTTGTGCTGAACGCTTATATATATATACACACACATATATATATATATATATATATTTATATATATATATATATATATATATATATATATATATATATATATATATTGTAGAGAAGCCGCCGAACACTGAAGTGGGTCAAACTCTCAAGTGTTCTCTAGTGGGTCTACCCAAAAAAGGACGCCGCTCGCGCTGGGAGTCCATGCTTCGCCGTTACTGTCGCCATTGCCTATACTCGCTGTGTGCCTGCTAATAAACGCCATAACAAATTGGTGGAGAGTGCTACGATCCCCTTTGATGCCCTGGGAACTGCGCTCACGTACCCTGCAATCTACCATGTCCCACGACGCCTCTCAGCAAACGCCTCCTCCCATGCCACCCCCTTGTCCCGGTGTCCCCAGGATCAGAGATCGACCCATCTTCACGGGCGCCGATGGCACAGACGTGGAAGACTGGCTCGCTATTTACGAGCGCGTGAGCGTCCCCAACAAATGGGACGAGGACGGCAAGTTGACAAACTTGGTGTTCTACCTTGCGGGCGTTGCGAGCTTGTGGTACAACAACCACGCGTCCGATATCGCAACCTGGTCCACTTTCAAGACCGCTATCAGCAACGTTTTTGGCCGCCCTGCCGTTCGTAAGCTGCAAGCTGAGCAGCGCTTACGTGAACGCGCTCAGCAGGCCAGTGAGTCATTCACCAGGTACATAGAAGATGTCCTGGACCTGTGCAAGAAATCCAACGACAGCATGTCCGAATCAGACAAGATCCGGAACGTCATGAAGGGCATTGACGATGATGCCTTCACGATGCTGCTTGCCAAAAACCCAGGCACAGTAGCTGAGGTCATCACGCTGTGCCAGAGCTACGAGGAGCTCCGCCGGCAGCGTTCGATGACCCGTCGCTCCACACCGCGAGATGCAGGGCTGCAGGCTTGGAGGCGAGCTGTGATCAGGTGGCACTGCGGGCAGACCTCAAGTCCATCATACGTGAGGAAATCGTGCGGCAGTTCTCCCTCCTGCACTTTGCCCACCCACCGGCTGCTCAACAATCGGCCACTACTATTCTTCCACCCATCCGCCGAGCAATTGAGCAGGAAATAGCGGAGGTCATGCCTGCGTACCAACCACAACAGCTTCCGGCCCCTGCGCCCCCAAGTTACGCCCAAGTGGTCGCCAGGCCGCCTCCAGTCGTTCAACCGCCCGCCCCACTGACTTACGCCGAAGCTGCCGCACGACCTCCATCCTTTGCAGCGGCTATGCCGGCTACGTATGTTGACGTGACCTCTCAGACTCAGCTCCAGCACCCCCTGCAACCTTTCCAGCCACCGTTCCGTCCATCGGCTCTTGCGTCATGGACAAGACCTACCCCAGCGAACCAATGGCGCACACCCGACAACCGGCCCATCTGCTTTGCCTGTGGTTATGCTGGTCACGTAGCCCGTTATTGCCATCGTGTACAGCCGGCTCGAATTTCTTCGCCTAGTGCTGGCCACCTCAGCCGTCCCTATCACGACGAACCACTGTCTACGCCACCGCCGTCTCGCCCAGGTCCATCTCCTCGAAGGTCGCCGTCTCCACGACGTCGTTCCCTGTCCCCCATGAGGCCAAGTTCGGTTACTCATGAGCGGGAAAACTAGTCGTCGCAGTCCCCGAGGCAAGGACTGCGATGCTATTGCGATGTGAAAGCCCTCAGAGCCGCCCATCTAATGTCATCGACGTGCTTGTGGACGGTGTTCATGCGTCTGCTCTTATTGACACTGGAGCTACAGTATCCGTTATGGACGAAAACTTTTGCCGCTTGCTTCGAAAAGTGACGACGCCGATTTCCGGGTTGTCCCTTCGTACTGCCGGTTCACATCGTATCCATCCTTCAGCAGAGTGCACAGCTCGCGTTGTCGTTCAGGATGTTCTGTATGTCGGCCAATTCATCATCATTCCTGCATGCTCTCATGACGTCATCCTGGGGTGGGATTTTCTTTCCCGCAACGACGCCGTCATTCATTGTGCCAATGCCGAAATTGAACTCTAACCCTTCTCGTATTTGACGCCGGCAGATAGTCCCTCAAAACTGAGTAAGATTCTCGTGAAAGACGACACCATAGTGCCTCCAAGCTCGGCGATGGGTGTACCTGTTTACTGCGCTGGACTCTCCGACACAATTGCGCTCGTTTCGCCATCCGACCGTGCTTGCCGAAGGAAAGGCTTGCTAGTCCCTTTCGCGACCGTGCAAATCACCCAGAGCAACGCCGCTATTTTTGTGACCAACCCATCCCCGTACACTGTTACCTTGGTTCGAGGGGAATGTCTCGGCAGAGTGGAACCAGTAGATAACGCACAAGTCCTGGACGTACCTGATGACTCGCGTTGTCCCAGTTCGTGTACCGCCAGCGCTGTTTCCACTTATGATTCATCATCTCCTGATGTATTTGGCCCCTACATTGATGACAATCTTACGTCGGTACAGCGTTCCCAGCTTCTGGACCTGCTGCGAGAATATCATTCTTCTTTCGATGTCGGGCGAAGTTCTCTCGGTCGCTGTTACACATCGTATCGACACTGGTGCCCATCCACCATTACGGCAACGTCCCTACCACGTGTCGCCTGCTGAACGTCGGGAAATTAACGAGCAGGTTGATGATATGCTCAGACGCGACGTTATTCGGCCCTCGAACAGTCCATGGGCGTCTCCTGTTGTTCTTGTCGCGAAGAAAGATGGTTCTGTGCGGTTCTGTGTGGACTACAGACGGCTCAATAAGACCCCTCGCAAGGATGTTTACCCACTGCCGCGCATCGATGACGCAATTGACAGCCTTCACGGAGCCGAATTTTTTTCTTCTCTCGATCTGCGCTCGGGGTACTGGCAAGTACCCATGGCTGATGACGCTCGATCGAAGACTGCGTTCATCACACCCGACGGCTTGTACGAATTCAACGTCATGCCGTTTGGTCTATGTAATGCTCCTGCGACCTTTGAGCGCATGATGGACACCGTTCTGCGCAACTTGAAATGGCACACGTGCTTGTGTTACCTCGATGACGTTGTTGTGTTCGCCCGATTTCTCCACGCATCTCCAACGTCTGAAAGAAGTTTTCGCACGTGTGAGCAATGCCAATTGCAACTAAATTTGCAGAAGTGCCGCTTTGCAGCACGGCAACTCACCATCCTAGGGTACGTCGTGTCTAAGGATGGCATTCTTTCTGACCCAGCCAAGCTTCGGGCCGTGGCTGAATTCCCCAAACCTGCGTCCGTCAAAGAACTGCGTAGTTTCGCGGGCCTGTGCTCATACTTCCGACGCTTCATACGAAACTTTGCTACGATTATATCACCGCTGACGAAGCTCCTTGGGAGTAACGGGCCCCTCAATTCGTGGTCGTCTGAGTGCGACGACGCGTTCGTGAAGCTGCGCCATTTGCTGACGTCTCCTCCCATTCTACGCCACTACGACCCTACCGCCCCGACGGAGGTGCACGCAGACGCCAGTGGTGTAGGCCTCGGCGCTGTCCTGGCGCAGCGCAAACCCGGATTCCCTGAATATGTCGTAGCATATGCAAGCCGTACGCTCACGAGAGCCGAGACAAACAACACCGTCAAGGAGAAAGAGTGCCTGGCGATCGTCAGGGCCCTTCAAAGTTTCGACCTTATTTGTATGGTCGCCCATTCAATGTCGTCACCGACCATCATGCACTATGCTGGCTTTCATCATTAAAGGATCCCTCAGGCCATCTCGCCCGTTGGGCTCTTCGCTTACAAGACTACGACATCCGCGTGCTTTACCGCAACGGACGCCAGCATGCTGACGCCGACGCTCTCTCGCGCTCCCCTCTGCCTGAAGGTGATGTGCTCTGCTCAGTATCCTCGGCTGCAGTTTCTGCCATTGATGTTTACATCATCGCTACCAAACAGTGAAAGGATAATTCGATCGGCCCGCTCATCGACTTGCTCTTTGATCCATCCGCAACGCCATCCACGCCTGCCTTGCGTCGTCAAGCTCGCCATTTCACCATCCGTGACGGCGTTCTACACCGACGCAATTACGACTCCGATGGCCGACAGTGGTTACTCGTGATACCCCGCAGTCTGCGGTCAGAGATATGC
Source organism: Rhipicephalus microplus (assembly GCF_013339725.1). NCBI lineage: Eukaryota > Metazoa > Arthropoda > Arachnida > Ixodida > Ixodidae > Rhipicephalus > Rhipicephalus microplus. The sequence continues at coordinate 176,342,848 of NC_051168.1, forward strand.
GAATCCTTCCATTCTCATCCGCGATGCGCGCGCTCTGGGGTATTCAAAACCTACCGTCGCATTCGACAACGCTACTTCTGGCGCGGGATGTACCACTACGTGCAGCAGTTCGTTCGCTCCTGCCTCGCTTGCCAACGCCGCAAACCGTCAGCACACATGTCGCTAGGCAGTCTGCAACTGTTACCTTGCCCTGAGCATCCGTTTGGGCGCATAGGTATCGATTTGTATGCACCGCTTCCTCTGACGTCGTTTAACGCGATGAGATCATTTAACGCGATACGCCGAAACCGCCTCTATCCCTGCGGCTACTGCGCGTGATGTTGCGTCCTTCCTACTGCGCCATGGTCCACCTCAAGAGCTTCTCAGCGATCGAGGCCGTGTCTTCTTGTCAGAAGTCGTCGAAGCCATTCTCATGGAGTGCCATTCTGTCCACCGCAAAACAACTGCTTACCACCCGCAGACGAATGGCCTGACCGAACGCTTTAACTGCACCCTCGGCGACATGCTTTCGATGTACGTCGCCGCCAACCATACGAATTGGGATACTATACTGCCCTTCGTCACCTGCGCCTACAACACCGCCCCTCAGAGCACGACCGGTTTTTCATATTTCTTCTTGCTGTACGGAAGGCACCCGTCACACACCATCGACACTATACTCCCGTACACGCCGGATCCATCTGAGTGTGCACCTATTTCCGAGACAGCCAGGCTTGCTGAAGAGTGTCGCGAGCTGGCCAAGACATTTACGACGCATGACCAAGAGCAGCAGAAGAGTATTCGTGATGGCTCCGCCACTTCTGAACCCACGTTCCTTCCTGGTTCCCTTGTATGGCTCTCAATCCCGACCTCTGTAGCTGGCCTTTCTTCCAAACTACTCCCGAAATATGAAGGTCCCTACCGTGTGATCGAGCGCACATCTCCGGTCAACTATCTTATCGAGCCAATTGAACAATCTTCGGACATGCGCCGCCGCGGGCGCGACATAGTCAACGTGGAGCGCCTGAAGGCCTACTATGACCCACTCGTAGTGACAAGCTGCTAGGTCGCCAGGCGGCTCCCTCTTCGACCCCGGGGTGATTGTAGAGAAGCCGCCGAACACTGAAGTGGGTCAAACTCTCAAGTGTTCTTCAGTGGGTCTACCCAAAAAAGGACGCCGCTCGCGCTGGGAGTCCGTGCTTGGCCGTTACTGTCGCCATTGTCTATACTCGCTGTGTGCCTGCTAATAAACGCCATAACAATATATATAGATATATATATAGAGATATATATATATATATATATATATATATATATATATATATATATATATATATATATATATATATATATATATATATATATATATATATATATATATATATATATGTATATATATATATATATATATACATATATTTTATATTCTTAGTGGTGTAAGAACATGTGCGTACACGTGGTAAACGCAGTGCAGTGCAAAGCGCCATCGCCCACTCAGCTTTCCTGACTAGACTTATCAACAGTCCTACATTTCGTGGTGAGCAGAGTGAGAAAAAAAATATGCGTATAAGGTGCGATTGGTGGTACTGTTCGAATCGCACAGATATGCGGGCTTTGTACGACATTTTTTTTCCTTCTTTTTTTAGAGTATGTAGATAATAAACATGTAAATAAGTAGTTCAGTCACGCTATACAGCAGTGCGTAGCTGGCGGAACACAAGCTAACCACGTACAAAAATCACAGCAAAATCGTGATTTAGTGCGACAGCGTGAAGTGATCACACAGCGCAAGTGTCTTTAAGAAAGGCAGCATGCGCTTTACTCGCCGGTAATATTAACGCTGCATAGGCATCGTGCACCGATTCAGTACACCAGAGCGTAGTTATTACCAGTGTACTGTAGTCAACGCATCTTTTCTTCTTTTAATCAGCTCACACCACACGCAACGAAGAGCCGCTGCCTGTATTTGTCTACGCACTATCGACCACCTATCCACACTTGCGCAAGACGGTAGTGCCACCTATAGCCCCGTCTCGCGGCGAATATATTACACTCTTGCAGGCAAATGAAGAAATTACAGGTATTTTTCAAAGTACACATCCCTGAGTAAGCAACGCAGCTTGAACACAAAGCATCATCTTTTCTTTATTGTGCCGAGACAAGTGATTAGTGTACTTTCGAAATTAGAAAAATTATGATGCTCCTATTTATTTATCCTCGGTATTCGTTTGCTCTCTTTTTAATAGAATTGACATGAGCGCACAAGTCAGGTGGAGTGATTGTAGGGTAATATTTTGAACGATTAATCAGTAATCGTCGTCAATTTAGCCTGTGATCTATTGCATTTCATGTAATGTTTAAAATGTATTCTACATTTTTATAACAGCTCTATGAAACATGTGTGTGACGTGCCGCTGTGGTTGTCGGATATACTGGGTTCCGAGGTGGCCTAAGAAAGTCATCCACACTCTTTCAAGATAAAAAAGTGACTGCCAGCTCCTTTTTTTTATTTCACGTTCCTCAAGCACCCGTGAGCTCGGCAACGATCTACTTCATTTTCCTCGCGCGAAGGCGCGAAACACGCACCGGGCGTCGTCTGCTATCGCTCGTCACATGCCCGTGTTTCGAAACTAGTCGTCCCGACTTTATATACCCAACACTAAGACATACATAACTAAACTATCTTAAACTGTCCTATCTGTAACTATTAACAAGAGGCAATAAAACATTGTCTATCCACTTTCAGGCACACAAAAACTATATACAAGCACCAAAAACTATTTAAACTGCGCGGCACCGATGTACACTTTATTCCGAAGCATTGGGTTGCTCCATGTGAGCCATGTGGCTCAGATATGGTCTTAATTTTTAACATGTGCACGCTGAAGAACCCCAGGTGGTCCACATTTTCGGGGCCCTCCACAACGGCGTCTCTCGTAATCATATGGTGGTTTTGGGACGTTTATTCTCACATATAAATCAATTATTTTTTCAACATGCACATTGTCACTTCCCATGTTGTCTGCGAGCTCGATCTCGTAGTTCCCGGGAGAGAGTTTGTTCACTATCTTGTGGGGTTCGGTGTACGATGTATTTGTTTTCACACCGGATGTGATAGTTTTGAGGAGCACCAGTTGTCCTCTTTCAAACACAACGTCCTTGTAGTGCTCGTCGAATAGCCGCTTCTGTTTTTTTTTTGAGCCAGTCAGATGTGCGTGGCTGTGAGCTTTCTGGCTTTTTGTAGTCGTTCACGCACTACTTTGAAATAGCTTGATTATTCTTTGAGCTCTTCAAGCTCTCGGCGGCTGTATACAACATTTATTGGCAGCACCGAATCCCTACTGTAGACTTGGAAGAAGGGAGTTTGGCGAACTGTGTCTTGGTACCCGGTGTTGTACCAGAATACAATATAAGAGACGACATCCGCCCATTTTTCTCCCGGCGGTAGTCAAAGAAATCATATGTTTGATTGTCTTATTGGCTCTTTCGCACAAGCCGTTTGCTGCAGGGTGTTATGCGGTAGTAGCAGCATGTCTGATGCCCCGATGTTTGAGACATGCTTCAATAGAGCGCACCATCATTTGAGTACCATTGTCCGTGATAATTTTGGCTGGGCATCTGTGCTTTAGGCTGATCCGTCGTTCGACAAACTTCTGGACGGTTGCGGCTTCTATGTTCCAGAGTCGTTTTGTCTCCACGAAATTTGTGAGGTAATCAGTGGCTGCAATGATGTATTTGTAACCTCTTGAAGTTTTGAATGGCCCTATTATTTACATCCCAACGATGTGAAATGGGCTGCGTATTGCTATTGGCTGTAATAGACCGTAAGGTACCGATGTCGACATCTTCATTATCTGACAATGGTCACAGTAGCGTACTTACCGTCTGATATCCGCATAGAGCTTCGGTCAGGAATAAGTAGACCTAAGGGCATCAAATGTTCGCCTGGTGTCCATGTGGGCACTGTATCGTCCTTCATGCATTTCACGGAGTGCCTCATGTCGTTGCGCAGGAAGGCAGAGGAGAAATCGACAGCTCACTAGACCTTGGTCTCTTTTGCACAACACGCCGTTGTGCGTGATAAACTTTTTTTACACGCCTTTCTGTTGCATTTTCGTGCCCAGTGTACACCTAAGCATATCCAGGACATTAGCGCAAAATGCATCCTGACGCTGCTCCCCACCCATGTTGTCAAAAAATTGCAGTAATGGATATCATACTGCAATAATTGGTTCAGCATCACCAACAATGGGGGGATTCTTGCAAAGAGAATCTGGTGCGCTGCGCAGAATTCCTTATATATAGATGACATCAAAGTCTAATTCCTGCAGAATCAGTAACCAACGAAGAAGGCGTTGGTTTCTTTTTTTGTAGCGCAAGACCCAGCACAGTGCATGGTGGTCGCTGACAACTTGAAATTTTCGGCCAATCAGGTATGGTCGCACCTCTTCGAATGCCCATTTTACTGCAAGAGATTCCAGTTCTGTCGAAGAATAATTAAACTCTGCGCCTTTGAGAGATCGACTCAAGTATACCACTGAACAATATCGTCGCTGTTCATCTTCTTGCAGCAATACACCTACTAAGCCGAGCCGAAATGCATCTCTGTGTGTACTTGGACACCAAATTCTGGTTTTTCAGAGAATAGCTCAAGGACAGACGGCGGGCACAACGCACGCTTTATTGTCTCAAATGCCACTTGCTGATCGTCTTCCCAAGAAAAAGTAGCGTTTTTATTTAGGAGTAATCGAAGAGTTGCTACGGTGACGCTCTCCTTCGGGATAAACTTCCTGAAGTACGATGTGAGCCCGAGAAGTGATTAAAGTTCCGGTACATTTTGAAGAGGCCGGAAAGACTGAACCACTGCCAGTTTCGATGGGTCAGAAGATACACCATCTTTTGAGACAACTTGCCCAAGGTAATTGATAATAGTACGAAAAAAAAACACTTGTGTGGCTTCAACTTCGAGGTTGCTATTTTCAACCTTGTAAATGTGTTCTGAAGCTGCGAAACGTGTTCTTCAAAAGTCCTGCTTGAAACTGCGCAGTCATCCATATACACAAGGGCATTGTCCTATTTAATACCACCAATGATCATATCCACGGCTCACTGAAATGTGAAAAGGGCACCTTTAAGGCCAAATGGCATCCTGATGAATTCGTAAAGACCCAACAGCGTGACGAAGGCAGTCTTCTGTATGTCATCTGGATGCATGGTGATCTGACAAAATCCAGACACCAAGTTCATAACAGAAACGTACTTGATTCTGGTGAGTGCCTGCAGCCCATCATCAAATCAAATCTTTATTTGTCGCAAAAATATACACGCATTGGGGTTAGTAAATACAGAAGGAAGTCCTATAGCGCAAAGCTGAAAGGGGACCTTCTGTTAGAAAATGACATGTTGATAAGTACAACAAAATGACAACAAAAATGCGATGAAGTAATTATTGATAGTAATATAAACAACACAAATAAGCAATGAAAATGCTAGTAAAAATGGTAACAACACAATGTTCAGTAATTGTGGATAACTATGAAAATAACGAAACATACAATAAAAATGGCAGCGAAATCAGGAGCGAAATGACGTTAATAAATGATATACAGCTATTAAAAGAACTCATATGTGCATGGGTAATAAATGTGGAAATAACGCAGACAGTAATAGCTGTATATGTAAGCGAATGTTGATATAAAAATGAAGATGAGTTATGATTTCCAGATAAGATGTTTAAGTTCTTTTTTAAGCAGCTAATGACAAGTGTTTAATGCTTAGTGGTACTGAATTCCAAAATTGAATAGCTGCAAATATTGTAGTATGTTTGCCGTAGTTAGTGTGTGCATGTGGTAGTAAAAAGTTGTTGTTTGAGGCAAACCTAGTAGGATTAGAGTTCAACAATTGAAATTTCTCTAAAACGTTGACTTTTATGGTACCGTTAAGACACCTAAATATAAGAATCTCCAATTTATGTTTGAATAAATTGCTCACTGTTAGTACACTATGTTGCTGAAAATGTGGGGATGCACAGGTGGTCGGTAAACTGAAAGTTAGGACGCGAATGTCTTGGTTTTGGAGACGTTGGAGTCGAAGGATATGAGATGCATAGGTATTCGCCCATGACGTGATACAGTACGTGATATGACTGTGGATGAAGGCGTAGTACAGTTTAAGCCAAGTCTGCAAATTGTGAATGGTCGTGCTTTAATTAATGTTATGATACCACGAGCCATCCTCTGTCTTATAAGTGAAATGTGATGATGGCACTTGAAGTGAGCATCTAAAACTACTCCCAAAAATGTGCACTTAGGAGTACTAAGATGACTGTGGTCGTTGATAGTAATAGCGGGTGTAGGTGAAACAGGGTATGACTAGAATGGAAGACAATGAACTCTGTTTTATTGGTATTATTAGATAAACCATTAGCTGTGCACCAGTTCTGAATGCTATGGAAGTCATAGTACATTTTATTGGTTAGCGCATCGATGGAATTGTCTTTAGTAACTATAGTTGTATCATCTGCGTAAATGAAAGGTTGACTGTGTGTTAAAACCGAGGTTAGATCAATATCATAGATTAAGAATAAAAACGGGGTCAGTAAAGATCCTTGCGGGCACCTTTGTCAATAGATTTGAAGGTGGAGAGGAGTTTAGAGACACAAACAGCTTGCTGTCTATTACATAAGTAGCTATTATTCCGCTCCTGCCCACTACCGACGACACCTATTGAGTTGAGTTTACCTAATAGTTTATTATGAACTATGGAATCAAATGCCTTATAGAGGTCAATCAACAGAGCTCCTGCAAAACATCCCGAGTCAAGCGTGTGTTCAATATAATCGGTAAAGGAGAGTAGTGCGCAGTGTTTTGAATAGCCTGCACGAAAATCAAATTGTTGAGAGAATAATATAAGAAACTTATTTAGATATTTAGATAATCGTTTTTCATTACACTTCTCCGTGATTTTACTCTATGATGAAAGAATGGCAATAGGTCGATAGTTACTAATAGAATTTCTATCGCCTTGTTTAAAGAATGAAATATATTGGCCTTTTTAATTAGGCTGCGATATGAAAATGGCAGTTTTAAGCGTAATTTTAATGACATAGGCTGAAGGGGTTGAGATCACGTGAGAGATGCATTTCAGGTGAATAGGTTGAATGTTAACGAGACCAGCACTTGTTATTTTCATGTGAATAATTATTTACACCAACTCATCTGGGCCTCTTGGAAAGAGGTAAAGGACTGAAGACACTTCCTAATCATGAGGTAATCATGAGGCAAAAGGAAAGTGTTAGCACAGAAGTACTTCTTGAAGGTGTTTTCAATGTCATCTGCATTTCTGAGAACACCCTCTGATGACTGTAAATCAGTTATAACTGGCTCACTTACTGATCTGTTTAGAAATGAAGTAATTGTTTTTCATTGGTATTTGCTGTTATTTCCAGCGTTACGTATCCTGTTCATATTATGATTTCTTTTAGCTCCTTCAAGAACGTTGTTAAGTAGGTTGCAGTACTTTTTATATCGAGACCACAGGGCAGCATTGAAAGGCCAGTTTTTCACCTTTTTATAACAATTGTTTTTCTGTCACAACCTCTTTATTAAGCCAGATGTGAGCCATGGGTTGTGAGAGCCGCAAAGTTCTAGTGACATTCGACAAAGCTAGTAGAATCATCTAAGCACTTTGTGATGGCAGATGAAAAAGAATTAAAAACATCTTCAGGATCACTAAGCAGTTCTGAGTAAGACTATTTTATGGCTTCTACACACTTAACGAAATTTGTTTTATTTAATATAGTTTTTTAAAAGAAGCCTAACTGATTAGGTATGGCACATTTCAATCGACAAACTACAGTGTAGTGGTCAGTTGAGCTGGCTTCGAGGACGCCACAGTCGTTTGAGGGAATGAAATGAGATAAATTGTGATCGAATAAAGAGCTGGACGCACCAAGTACGCATCTAGTAGGAACCGAGATTAATTATTCGTAGCCAAATGTTAGAAAGCACGCAGTGTAATCATAGTACGCTGAGGTGCTTACATGGAGAAGATTGATGTTTATATCACCTAGGATGACGAAATTCTTGTTTCAAGAGATAACTTGATGAAAGTGACGAACGGAAATCGGGAGCAGAGGATGATGGTGAACGATATATGCAGCCTATGATTGTCTTGTTACCGCTTGATGGCAAAAAATGCGTTAGCAATTTCGATCCATAAGGACTCGTTCTTCCAAACAGAAAGGCTGAGATCATATCTTCTTTGGTATGGAATTGATGCAGATACGAATATAGCTGCACCGCCAAAACTACCAGAAAATCAAATGCAATACTCGGGAACGTATCATGGGAAACAGAGCATATATTTGTCGTGAGGCGATAGCCATGTGTCAGTCACGCAAATGAAACAAAAGTTCAATTGTTATGACGACAAAAACGCATGTATGCTATCGAATGTTTTTAGGACTACGTGCATTAAAGTGAACAACAGGCAAATATCGATCGCAGCAAAACTGCAGAAGTTTATTCGCGGTGAAATACATTGTGAAGAACTGGTAAAAGATTAAAAAAACAAGAGAAAAAAAGATATGCGCTGGACTGTTCAATAGATATGCTATAAAAAAGGTTCAGCTGGTCTGCTAGAAAACAGACAGGTCTTTTTCTGAAGAAATACGGAAAACACTGCTTTCATTATAGTTTCTGGCTTTATGCTGGCAATTGTCAGTCCATAGATGTTGCCATTCTTTTTCTTTCTTGAGTGATAGAGTCTTTGCGGAAAGCCGCTTGCTCTCAGGAGTGAGGTGGTCATTGATAAATACAGCGTTTGAATGAGAAGCCAGAAAAGCCAAGGTCACGAGAAGAAAGCCGAGCCTTTCTCGCTTTTTTTACAAATTCTTGTTTTTTTTTTGCCCGAGAACGAAATGTGGCGACAAATTTTTGGTAGACCCAGCCTTTGTGGGCACTCATTGAACGATGTCGATATCGGAGTCAGAAATTGCACAGTCAACTTTCGAGGCAATGGTTCTAATAATCGCAGAAGAATCCTCACCTTGAGAGTAAGGAACTGCCTTCTATTTTACGTTGTTTGCCCTGGAATACTGTTTATTCGGGCAACTTTTTTGCTCAGAATTTCATTCTGTTGCTCCAGATCCTTGGTGGCTGAAACTAGAGCTTAACTTCCGCCTTTGATTGGCTCCATCACCAAATTCAGCATCGTGACACTAGATATGAGGCTCAATTTCAGCTTTAAGAGTCACTACATCTGGCTCCAAAGAACGAACCTTGTCTTGAAACTTTACTAGTAGCTTTTCAGCTGCCTTCTCCAGCTTGCGTTTGGATAAAGCCTCAAATTTTTCAATCCTTTTGGCCAACTCTGCACATGTAGGCAATGCGACTAATGTAAAACAAAAGCACAGAAAAACAACGCATGTACACTGCCAGCAGCAGTTACAAAATAGAAAAAAAAACAGAGTCAAAAGTAGCAAAAAAGTGGCAGCATATCTACGAAGTGAATGATGGAGAGTGGGGTAAAGCATCTGTACGTTTATTTGTTCTTACTTCCGTCCGTGCATGTGTCCATCTGTGTGACCTTCCGTGCGTCCATTTACCCATCCATGCTTGCGTCTGTTCGTGCGTCCGCACTTCCATCTGTGCGTCCGTCCCTGCGTCCGTCCATGCATCCATCCGTCGGTGCAGCAATCTGTGAGTCCGTCCATGCATTTGTCTGTGTGTCCGTTCGTCCATCTACTCAAAACTCCAAGTACCACCATCTCGCATCATTTCATCATATATTCTCAATATAGAAGCACCGCCATCCAGCGGACATTGCAAGGACTAAACGAGAGGTGGCACACGCACACTTTCTTACGGCTTGCACTTCGTGTCTACTTCCCAGCTTTAACCACCTCGACTTCATGGTGTAAACTAGTTCACTGTATTCATGGCACTGCGGCCCAACGCTCGCTAAATCTTTCTAAAACCAAGGAGGTTACGCCCGGCGAGTATAGCGTAGCAACGCTTTCTTGTGAGATAGTGCTCAATGTACATGCCAATGGCTGCTAATGGAGAGTGAGAGACGGGAAAATTTGGCTTTTAGGCAACGCGTACGATACAATTTTTTTTATTTTCTACAGCGCACAGCAGAAATCTCCCACCGGCACTACCTTCCAGGTCAAAACGTAAGGCTGGTTACACACTACGACGACGACTACGAGGGACGAAGGGGTGGCGCTATAAGTCGCTTCGCACCTTAAAAACTGACCAGCGGGTACAAACAAGTGAGTGTAGGTCAGCATTCGCCAACTGCAACTGCTGCGGCCAAATGAAAGCCGTGGCCAAGATTGCGTTGGACTTTATGCTGAAGTGGTCCGAGATGCTGAACGCAGTGCGCAGGCAGTCCACGCACGAAGATAATCCAAGTGTAATCCCCGCAGGCGGACAGGACGCTGATCGGCAGAAGGGTTCCATGCTTGATCGATATGACGCAAGAGCAGATGCGTTGAACAGGCAGCGCGAGCTTGAAGTTTACAAGGGGGCCATTCAGACTGCGGGTACAAAGAAGTCTGTATAAGTCAGCGTTCTGCGAACTGCAACCACTGCTGCCAAATAAAATCCGTGGCCAAGGTTGCGTTGGGCTTTATGCTGAAGTGGTCTGAGATGCTGAACGCAGTGCACAGTCAGTCCACGCACGAAGATAATCCAATTGTAATTCACGCTGGCAGACATGACGCTGGTCGGCAGAAGGGTTCCATGCTTGATCGATAAGACGTGAGAGAAGGTGCGTTCTACAGGCAGCGCGAGCTTGGAGTATACAAAGGAGCTATTCACACTGCGGGTACTGAGAAGTGAGTATAGGTCAGCGTTCCACCAACTGCAAACAGTGCTGCCAAATAAAATCCGTGGGCAAGGTTGCGTTGGCTTTTTTGCTGAAGTGGTCTGAGATGCTGAAGGCAGTGGGCAGCCAGTCCACGCACGAAGATAATCCAAGTGTAATCCACGCTGGCGGACTAGACGCCGATCGGCAGAAGGGTTCTACGCTTGATCAATATGATGCAAGAGCAGATGCGTTGAGCAGGCAGCGTGAGCTTGAAGTTCACAAAGGGGCCATTCACCCTATGCGTACAAAGGAGTGAGTATAAGTCAGCGTTCTACCAACTGCAATCGCTGCTGCCAAAAAAGTGAGATCATCTGAGAGCATCTTCACTGAGAGCATCTTAAAAATGAGAGCATCTTCAATTCTTGGGAAAGGGTACATACTGTCTCCAGTGATGGCATTGAGACGTCGCTAATCAACACACATGCGCGTCGTCCCGGGTTTGATGATTAGTGAAGTTTATTGGCGCAAAGGCCAGGTGTGGCCAAAGAGCGCCAGAGCGATGATATTGAACTGTGTGATATGCAGTGTAGATAAAACAGATTTGATGAGGCTGTAAACAGGCCTAAAAACAGTCGCTGTAGGTGCATAAAATATACATATAGTAACATTATGGCAATGACAAATGATGTGTGCTAAAGAGACATAAAATGCTTTAAAAATGATATGTATATGAAATAAAAATTTGGCATGGAGCACCAGTGCCTCGGCAGAGCCCTTATATCAAGAGCATGGAGGCCTGGGCTCATTGGAAGCTGCTATCACAGCGGCATCTTCTAGACAGAGGATGCGCTGTGAACTTGTTGGGCTAAAAACATTCCATACTACATCTTTTAGAAAGCCGAGGACTGATTTCGCGTCGAAAAGCGGCTCTTCGCCGACAAACATAGTAGGATGTAGAGGAAGATTATAGCGGTATGCTAAAGCAAAATATTTCTTTCTCTCTCTTTCAGCTTCCGGACACTCCAGGAGGACGTGGAGGACGGTTAGCCTCTCGCCACATCTACCACAAGTGGGAGGTTCATCGCCAGTCAGAAGAAAGCTAAGGGTACCATATGGGTGTCCTATTCTGAGGCGACAGAATAGGAGATCAGTTCACCGTGTTCTTGTAGCGGAGGGCCAGTAACCCAACCGTGGCCTAATCAAATGAAGCTTATCAATTATTTCTGTGTCCCAGAAGCGTTGCCAGTGGCTTCGCAGTTTCTTGCGTAGGAAGGGTTTTAGATCTGTCACAGGGACAGTAGCGGTAGGGTTAATAGCGCGCATTATAATTGACATGACCTTCTGGTCAGCTAACACATTGCCCTCGATGCTTCTATGGCCAGGTACCCAGCAAATAGTAACATGCTGGCTGGACGATTACGCTGTACGCAGAACGGAATACAGCTCAATTATTACCGGATTTCTGAGTCTGAAAAGGGATCCTAATGTATTTACAACGCTTAACGAGTCTGTGAATATAATTGATTTTTGTATGTTTGATTTTCGTATATGCTTCACAGCCCACAGTAGTACATAACCCTCAGCCATAAATATACTTGTTTCCGGGTGCAGTACACCGGATTACGAGAAGGATGGTCCGATGGCTGCATAAGCCACCCTTGCATGCGACTTAGAAGCATCGGTTAAAACTCTACGCATGAGTAGTTAGACTGAAGTTGTCGGAAATGCATTTTAATATGTGCTTCTGGTGCGTGTTTAGTGATCTCGGCAAATGAGGCGTCACAATGTTTAAGCTGCCACTGCCACAGCGATAAATGTTTTGCTGTGGGCATAGGACAAAGTTATAGCAGCGGAACACCCATTTCCTCACTTAAGTTTCTCACACGCAAAGAAAACGGCTTTCTCGCTGCGGGTCGATTATTGAAGAGGATGGCAGCGGTCATACCGTTTAGAGCTGAATAAGAAGGATGCTTTATGTTTGCACGTACCTTTAAAAAATAAGTGAAACTGCTATAGGATCGCTGCAGGTGAAGTGACCACTGATTTGACTCTACATAGAGACTCTAGATCGGACTTGTCCTAAAAGCACCGGTTGCAAGTTGGATACCCAGATAGAGAACGGGGTATAGGTTTTTCAAAGCACTTGGCGTTGCGGAATGATAACTTATAGAGGCATAATCAAGGTGTGACCAGACAAGGCTTTCGTGCAAGTTCAAGAGACACTTCTGATCACTATGCCATGTTGTACGTGATAGCAGATTTACGAGGTTCATCGCTTTCAGACATTTCATTTTTACACATTTAATATGGGGAACAAACGTGAGCTCAGAATCTAAAGTTGGTCCGAGGAATTTATGCTCGCTGCTCACAGAGAGTTGGTCTCCCTTGATCGCAATATTTGGTAGTGGCATTACCTCTCGTTTGTGGGAGAAGAGTACGCAAGTACTTTTCTGGGTGTTTATTTTAAAACCATTCTCAGCCACCCATTTAGAGAACTTATACTTTGCAAGCTGCACTTGTCGTTCGCAGATAGCTATATTGCATGATTTGAAACTCATCTGCACATCATCAGCATACACGGAATAAAACATCGCGCTTGGAATTACTGACTGCAGGGAGTTCATTTTTACAAGGAAGAGTGTGCAACTAAGCACGCCCCCTTGCGGAACACCAGTCTCTTGGGTAAATGATCTAGAGAAAGAATTTCACACTTTCACGCGAAAGGTTCGATTAGACAGATAACTTTCAATTGTGTTTAACATGTTCCTATGGATGCCCATGGCGGCAAGATCACGTAGAATCCCTAATCGCCATGTGGTATCGTACGCTTTCTCCAAGTCAAAGAATACCGAAAGTACAAACTGCCTATGAAGAAATGCATCTTTGATATATGTCTCTATGCGAACAAGGTGGTGTATTGTCGACCTCCCCTCTCTGAAACCACACTGAAGGGGGTCTAGTATATGGTTACTATCTAGGAAGTGGATTAAGCGCCGGTTTAACATTTTCTCGTATAGTTTGCATAGACAGCTTGTTAACGCCATTGGCCTGTAGCTGGCGGCCAAGGACGGGTCTCTGCCTTGTTTAAATACTGGGATGACTACCGCTTCTTTCCATGACAATGGAATATATCCAGCTTCCCACATGGTGTTGAAGAGGGTTAGGAGTGTTTTTAGTGCTTCGGGGTGAAGGTACTTGATCAATTGATACAGTATACGATCGCCACCTGGCACCGAGTTGTTGCAGTACGCAGGAGATGCCTTAAGCTCAGCAAATGAAAATGGGCAACTGTAAGTCTCCCTGTATGGACGTTTACATTTAAGGGGTTGCCGCTCTTCGCGTTCTTTGAATCTTAAGTACGTTTCTGTATAGTGTGATGCACTTGAGACATATTCAAAGTGTTCACCTAGGCAGTCCGTCTGCTCCTCCAAGCTCTCCCCTTGGCTACTTATCAAGGGTAGGAGGTTGACTCCCAACCCATTAACTTGTTTACCCTAATCTAAACCTTCGTTTCTTTGGTGTAAGAACTTATACCGGAGAAGTACCTATTCCAACTTTCTTTCTTTGCAAGACGACGCGTTCTTCTGGCTTGGGACCTAACCTGTTTGAAATGGACGAGGTTTTCAGCCGTTGGGTAATTTCGGAGTAGTCTCCAAGCTTTATTTGGTCTATTGCGCGCTTTCCAACAATCGTCGTTCCACCATGGGAGGCGACGCTTATTAGTCATTCCGTTAGTTTGCCTAATACATTTCACTGCAGCGTCCAAAATAAAACCTGTCAGGTATGCTACAGCATCGTCTATATTAAAATCAACTATGTCATCTCCGTATAAAAATGTAATTTCTCGGAACAGTTCCAGTTGGCTGACTTGGTGTTCCAACGAGGAAAGTCAGGCGAGCATGTATCTTCTTTTGTTAACTTCAACATAATCGCAATGTGGTCACTCGCAAAAGCGTTCTTGAGAACTAACCACTCCACATGTGGAAATAATGTACTCGAGACAATACTCCAGTCCATAGAAGAGTACGTGTTGTGTGTAGTGCTATAATATGTTGGTTCTTTTCTGTTTAGTAGACATTCACCTGACGAAAACAGAAAGTGTTCTATTTGGCGTCCCCGCCCATCTAAACGGAAGTCGCCCCGTAGGAGATTATGTGCATTTAGACCACCAACGACTATATGAGGCGGAGGAAGTTCATCAATGAAGCTTTGAAATTGTGTCTTTGAAAGTCGATAGCATGGAGTATGGCAAATAGAGGTAATTGTTAGTAGCTTCCCGAACAGCACTGCTCGGACAGCAACTGTCTCAAGAGAAGTTCGGAGGTTTAATTGCTTACAAGCAACACCTTATCAACTATTATAGCGACACCGCCCGACGAAGCGGCAGCGTCGTCACGGTCTTTGCGGAAGTTGGCATATTGCTTTAGAAAATTTGTTTGTGTGGACTTGAGATGTGTTTCCTGAACATACAGCACCTTTAGAGTATGTTTATTAAGAGCTTCTCTAATATCATTGAGGTTATGGAGAAGTCCTCTCACAATCCGCTATAAGATCTGTGTGTCCATTTTAGATGTGTTTTGTGCTGTGTGCTCAAGGTTGGAAAGTTAGCTGACGGACCCTTTCCAGGGGCCGTGACTAAAGATTTTTCTGTTTTGGGTCGGTCGACAGAGTCGCGCTGATTCTTAGGCGCTGGCTAAACTCTCACGCTCGGTGTTGTGTCCATCGCCTCTTGCGAGGCGCTGGACACGCGCTCTAGCGAGCGCGGCGTTTGTTTTGAAGGCCTCGCCTCAAAAGACGAGACCTTCGCGACCCCCAGCCCGGAGGTTGATGGGTCTTTCTTAGATGGCGGAGCAGCACTGGCTGCAACCGTCGAGGAGGCGGATGGCATCACCGCTGGCTCACTACGCGTGGGATAGACAGCCGCCGGGGGCCGTATTGGCGCTGCCCCCTGACGCGCCACTTCGGCAAAGCTAGTTTCTGGTAGGTAGGACACCTGCCTTCGTGCCTCCCTAAATAAATTGTTTTGTTTTACTTTATTTGTGACTATTTCCTTTTCTTTTTTCGAGCATGGGCATGACCGTGAGTATGCGGCATGTTCCTCATTAGAGTTCGCACAGTGAAGACAGTTTTAACAGGCATCAGATGTGTGTTCTTCAACCCTGCATTTCGCGCAAGTTAGGCGGCCTCGGCAGTTCTGTGAATTGTGGCCGAACCGCTGACATTTGAAACATCGGGGAGGGTTTGGTATATATGGCCTAACTCGAAGCCCGATGTACCCAGCCTCAACGGAGTAGGGCAGTACACTTGAATTGAAAGTATCAGGTGCTTTGTCTGAACTTCTTTGCCATCACGCCTCATCCTAATTCGTTTCACGTTGATGACATTCTGTTCGCTAAAACCATTCAGGAGTTCAGCCTCCATCAGCCCTAACAGGTCATCATCTGAAACAACGCCACGGGTGGTGTTCATGGTTTGATGTGGAGTTACTATTAATTTGGTATCTCTGAATTTGACTAGATTAGGCAGTCTCTCATATTGTTTCTGGTCGCTGAGCTCCAACAGGAGGTCAGCACTATCCATTCTCGGTGCTTTATATCCTGGGCCAAAGATTTCCGTCAAAGACTTTGAAACTAGAAAAAGTGAAAGTGTTCGCACTGATTTGCCGGGTGTGTCAGCGTGGATAACGTAGAATCGGAAGAAAATACTTTCTGGTGACCAAAAAACTGGAAGACTTCATCGGTGCGCCCTCTTTTCTGAAAGCGATCAGGGAGTGGGGGGGAGGAACTAGCCGTATGTAAATGTTTATTTTCGGCAGCGGTGCAAGCCACTCACCATGGAGTCCTACAAGGCGAAGCTGCAGGGTCTGTAAGTACAGGCCCTGCAGACGCCCGCCGTACGCAAACACTATAAACGAATATAGTGTATACAAGGTAGGATAGCCACACAAGGTTAACCCATGCCGCCAGAAAACACGGAAGTAAATGGAAGGGAGTAGGGGACAGGACAGATTAAAAAAGACGGAGATGTGAGGTGGAGACAGGAAAAGGCGACTGCCGATTCCCCTCGGATGGGTCAATTCGGGGGTGTCGTCTACGTGAAGCCGGGGCCTGAGGGGTGTGTTGCCGCCACTGGGGGGCCTTACAGGTCCAATAACCCAGCATTGGCTCATCCCCCAGGATCTCCTTTTCCCCGGACACGGCAAAGCCACGCACGGCTAGGCGCGAGAGGAGGTCGAGCCCCCCCCCCCCCCCCCGATTGATATGTGGGGTTTAACGTCTCAAAATCACCATATGATTATGAGAGACGCCGTAGTGGAGGGCACCGGAAATTTTGACCACCTGGGGTTCTTTAACGTGCACCCAAATCTGAGCACACGGGTCTACAGCATTTCCGCCTCCATCGGAAATGCAGCCGAACCCCCCGCCTCTTCGTTAGCTCGGGTCCGTGGTGTCGCTACACACCAAACACCTGTTTGCACCGACGCCCCTGAGAGGGTCGTTTCGTCTTTCTTTGCTACAAGGACAAGGGGTGGCGCCCAATAACTCCGAGAAGGTCCCACTATATTGACAACAATGAGGTCCTTCATTATACATTTGACGAGATGAGGCTGTGCTGGAGATAATCTGCGAGGAAGTTGCGATATTGACTTTGCATTTCCAGTTGGAAAGCAATGTCGCTGAACTGCGCAGGAGCTTACATCATTACTTGACAGTGCAAAGCAAACTGAATGTTGCACCATCAAATCCCTCCCAACCTGCAGCTCATTGGAAGATAACGTTGTTCCAATGTTAAAGCTTACGTCTCCTATTGCGATTGAACGGTGCTGCGGATCGACGACCATATGAGCTGGTGGCACATGAAGGTCGATAGGAGAAGGAAGGCATGAAATTTGGAGGATCTGTTGGCAGTCCTCTCCAGAAAGTTCAATATCCTCAATTCTGCTTGCTTCTTCAATGGGGCCCATTGTAATCTGATAAGGAAGCAAGACGGCTTGAAAATTAAGAGCAGTTCGTGATCAAAACTTTCTCTGTATTTTTCGATGCAGCTCTTATAATTTGATTCATTATGACTGAATAATTGTCATGCAACAGGTTTGTCCCGGTGATGAACATTAAAGGATTTTCATCTTCAGACACGCGATGCCAGGCCACAGGAACTAACTTTCGCGATAAAGCTGGCAGTTGTTGCTCCCTGACCAGGTAGACCTTGCGTAGCCTTTGGGGGACCAATACCATGAAGCTCTCTGAGCCCCAGTGGATGACAGCTCTTGAAGCCCGCAAGAAGTCATCGCCTAGCAGTGTTCCTTTGTGGGGTAACTGGGGAAAAACAGCAAGGTCAAGCTGCAGTGTTTGGTCGTCCACTGTCACAACACCACTAACTTCACCTAAATTTTATATCTTAGTACGCTTAGTTCAAGTTTGACAACTATTGGTGCCGTAATCAAGCTTTTTACAGCTCCAGATTACAAGATGCCTTCAATCGTTTGTCCATTGACGGCAAAAAAAAAACAGAAAAAGTACCCGCTGCAGAGACACAAGACACCTACTCAATTACTGGCCACTACTCGCGGGCATCGGCGTCACCAGCTGTTCGTTTGCCCGCTATTGTGAGCTGGAAGATTCGACATCTTCCAGCTCACAAGAGCGGGAAAAATTTTTGCATTTAGCAGTAGATGACACTGTGTGACAAAATGGTGACTTCTGGAGCAGTTCAAGCACAGTTTACTAACTCTCGGGGTATTTTCTTGCGACCTTTCAAAAACACGCATTGTGGAACGAGTCCATTGTCGCGATGGTAGAGGCTACGCTTTCGTATCCCCTTCTTTTATCAACTTTCTCTGAGCTTCCTAATCATCTGAGGAACCGCTAGACTCGATACTGTCCGTGCGTGGACGATGGCCCATAGGCTTCCAGGGGGAGCGCTTTGTCATAACATGGCATTCGGTGGACGGCGTTGTAAATGGCGTTTTGGGTGCTTTCGCTGCCAAAATGTGAATGCTCTCCTCCAAATCCCTGATCCGGTCGAAGCGCCGAAGTGAGCTAATCATATCGTCTAGCCACTTAAATGGTTTATCAAAAAAAGTGGTTCTTTGCTTCGGGTGACAGAGTAGCCATGATAATTCGGCACTTTGCCTGTTGTAGTTCAGGATAATGCACTGCTTCATCAGGTCCAGCTTTCGGTATGCGAAGTCTTTATATGACTTGCCTGCACGCTGCGTTGCACCGAACATTCGCTGCTTAGATGTTTCATCGCATTCTATGTTATAACGTCTGCGGAACGCTGCCCTAATGTCGGCCCAAGTACTGATACTAGCCACCTTCGTTTGGTGACGTATCCATGTAAAGTTTTTACCAGGAAGCCTTAAAGTAACGAACGGTATGGCGATTTAGTCGGGAACGCTGAAGGTTCTAAACCAATAGTCAACTTGGTGAAACCAGGCGTTTAGATCTTTCCCGAGCGGCCGGAAGGAGGTAGCCGTGAAGCTCGAAAGTCGGTCGCGAGCGTCTTCACTGTTCGACATGCACACAGGAGCATCGTTTCTGGCTTGTCTTTGTTGTTTTATCGAACTGCGTTTGAGACGCACTGCTCTCTTCTGCAGTCGTGCTTGATTCAGCGTCACAATTTTCAGGCGTTTTTAACTCCAGACGCTCGATGCGCTCTACTAGTGGAGCAAGTAGGTTACACAAGAGGTCGTGACTTGCCATAATCTGCGAGTAAACAGGTGGTTTTGGAGCGCGATGGTTTTTAGCGGCATCATGGCCCTTGAAAATTATCAGTTTCAGTTCCTCCAAATCGCTCTGAAGCTGACCAACCTCGGGCCTTAGAACACCGGCTTCCGACACAGCTGACCAGTAGGTTTTCAACCAGGCGGCGTCATTCAGCTGCTCAAACACGTCGACTGAATACAGGGCCCTCGCCATCTTGGGATCACGGAGCTTACGCAGTTCAAACGTCAATGGTTGAGCCAAAAGAGCACGCAGGCAGCGACGTCCCCGCATAGATGTAAACGTCTTCTTAGTTCACCACGAGCCATTAGGCGCCAAATGTGACGTGCCGTTTGGCCATCGGATATACAAGGTTCTGAGGCGGACTAAGAAGGAGTTGTACACTCTTTCAAGATAAGGAAGGGACTGCCAGCTCCTTTTTTTATTTCACGTTCCTCGAGCACCTGCGAGTTCTGCGCCGATCTTCTTCGTTTTTCTTGCGCAAAGAGGCGAGACACGCACGGAGCGTCATCTGCTATCGCTCGTCACAATGTGATATCGTCTGAGTAGCAATTTTTCTATTTTATGCTGACCCAATTCGTTCTGTCAGGTGCGTTGGAGGTCGTATGTTTTTCATTGCGCCTGCATTAAATTTCACTCTTTCGCCCACAGAGCACGGGGAGCCCCTCTTCAATACGCGATGTCATGGATTCCGGGATCTGTGGCCAGTAGCATGTCGACCTTTATTTCAGCCTCAAATCGAGCACCTCACAAATTTTAGGATCTGTGTCAATTATAGCAAACCTTTACTTCAGCCTACTTTTACAACGACGATATCGTCAGCCGAGGAATTATATCACATCTATTGTGATCAACGCTCTCAGACAAATATACACAATATTACACCACTCTAAACATGACAAACAAGGCGGTGTCGCCAACGCTAGACTCACTACAAGGGCCAACGGCAGACGGCCAGCGGTGCAGTGCACCGGGGTCCTACTGCTAGAAACAACCCTTCACACCTATTCATATATCTGCTATATGAAGCTGTCATTGTACAAGGAATCAGGACTCCAGTTAAGCTACATAGGATTTTAGTGAAGTCTTCTTTTTTAGGTGTTAAAATAAAATAAAAGAGATTGATGTGTTGCTTGATTCATTGATCGAACAAAATGTTTAACGCCTGAGACTGCAGATTTAGCTTAGCGCACAAAAGCACTAAGCATGTAAAAAGCGTTCGTTTGCCCTTGCTTCAGACCAATTCAGTCAGTCAGTCGACGAACATTTTTTTCTTTCAAATTTTCTAACTGGAGATTCATTTTTTTGTGGTATACACTACGATATGCGAATGAAAAAGTGTTATTGTTTATTGAATGCGACTGAGACCGACAGCTGTTTTGGTGCAGACGAGGTACAACTCAGCAAGTATAGACTTAAGAGGTCCCATCTCCTCAATGTTCTCGTGTCTTTTGGCATCTAATCCTCGACCGTGGTGAGCAAGTGTTTTTTGACAACTTTTCATTCATTAGGGTAGTTATATATTAGCGATGATCTACCAGCTTGTGAATTCTACTTTTGTTCTACGTTCCAAATTTAGTAGAAAAGCAACAACCACACAGCTCTGATTTCAAGTGGTGATATACTTCTATGACAGCCCACTACGTTTTCTTCATGTTGTGACATACATCCTCATTAGAATATTTCAGGCTATCACATTTTAACACATAGTGTTAAAATCAATTTTCTAAACAGACATCAGCCAATGCACTACTGCAAAAATTTTGCGTCACGTCATCAGCCCCAGCCGACTAGCAAGAGTATTTAGGATGAGCTGTAGGTGGTGAAACTCGCTGAGTTGGTAATTTAGGCATGATTGCTTCAAATTAGGTGATCAGGAACCTCCAAGAAAAAAAAGATACTTGTTGATTCCATTTTGGATTTCGGTCCGTCGCTGACTCGTTCTCGCTGTGTTCTACATGAGCGAGTAGTTGCGCTGAAATAATTGTGTCCAGGTGGTAATATGGCAGCTTTTTTTTGGCTGACTTCGCTCTCCATCTGGCATGTGGCACGTACGCGTGCCTTATATCGTAAAGGATGAAATGCCGGGGAAGCTCGTGTATTTGCGTGATGACTTGAGAGTGAGCGCTCGTCCAGTGTTTGAACGTTGCATCCGCTGTGCCTCTTTTTAACGCTGTTAAATTTAATGTCGCTTTGACCTAGACGGGAGATTTTATTACATTGTTCTACCAGAAATACTGCGGACTAGCACAACGTTGTGGCTCGTAGATCTTTCGAGCGCCCCTCCCCTCCCAACCTGCACCAAACGATGATGACTTCGTCATCCCAATCCCTGATATTGTTATTCAAAGGGACACTTTTTTATCGATTTCATTGACACGTCCGCACGTATTTCGAAGGACTGTACTTCAACAATGCTTGTTTACAATCACAATCACAACCCTCCACGCACGAAAGCCACAGAATACTATACAGATAAATCTTGCTTTGAATGTATTGATTTATAATTATATTACAAACATATGGCTATTCTATGAACAGGCGACATACAGTGTGGATGGTGGACTGCAAACTGTCAAAGCAAGTAAAAAACAGTCGAGATATAGCGACGGGCAGGTCTGTCAATGTCCTAAAAAGCGTAAAATCGTGCCTCTCACTCTACTGATATCTCCCTGTGTGGTTGACGATTTAGGCCAACAAGAATTCAAAGTGGCAGGTTGATTAAAGAAGTAAAAAATTTTAGGCAGCTTAAAAAGAAGTTTATGGATGATGTGAATGCCTCTGTTTTGAAAAACACATCAACACAACGCAGTTAAATTATAAATTTGAAGAAATTGGTCAGAAAGATTGCCACTAACGTTTGAAAATGGTCACAGCGCATATTTACAAACACAATAAAAACAAATGCATTGTACACTAATGGCACCCGTGATCAAAGTAGACGACGTTCAACTTTTATATTTACATGTTCATATGTCTCAGAAGGATGTAGTGATTGCGATCCGTACCTTACGGGTGCACTACGTAGCGGCCACATGATACGTTGTTTGAGGGCTGAAGTGTTCCCAATTGAAAAAAACGTCCATCATAGGAATGATGGATTCCACCCACCATTTTGGTTGATTATGGCGGTGGAAATGTTGGTGGCACATGGTGTATGGTGGAGAGGATGGTGGATGGCGTGCTCCATCCGGCCATGGGGGAGCGCGAAGCAGCGTCAGAACCACCGTGACGAGCTGCCAATAAAGAAATGATAAAAAATATTGTATAAAAAATGTTGCAAGCACCCCATAAAGAAGAACAGGGGAGCCAGCGTGGGGTCGAACCTGCCACCTCGGAATTTTGTACTGAGTACACAAACCACTGCACCACGACGACAGATGGCGTTGTGGCTGTTAAAGAAGTGGTCAACTCAGAAAGTCACTGTTTAAATTCAGTTCTGTTTGTCGTTCACTCAGGAGGGATGGGGTATGCACCTGCTACTAAAGTTTGCACATTTGATAAACACGAACAACTGCTGCCTGTAACAATTTCCACTGCGATAGCCACTGCGATAATGGCAAGGGCGCTATGTTTTTAGTTACTATTTACAACTGCAAGAAAAAAAAACAGCAACTCAGTGGACTAAGGAGCAGGTAGAGTTGATCGGCAGTTACTGACAAGTTTATTATCCGTTTCTCGGTCTTTCCAAAGGGCGACATCAGTTCAGGCTTTATTACGCTTCTATGTTCAATCGATAGATACGCCCACACAATTGATTTTGAAGTTTTTCGCGCAACGCACCCCGCAGTCGTGCCACCGCACCGCTGTTTCTGTGTCGATAAGAACAGCTACATAACGGTTTGTCCAAAACGAATGCAGTGCGTCAAAAACATTATGCTATCATATTGGTTCAGTAAGCGTACGAATCGACGTGTCTATGTTCTCGCAGAAGAGCCAGCGAAGTGCCGGCGTGTGTGACCGGCGGCTGTCGGTGAGGGGAAGCGTACCTTTGATGGAAGTGCTGCAAGCGTGTCACATCGATGTTTGTCGCTTCTTGCACGGACACCGTACACAATAAAAAAGGCTGCATTTAGGTTAAATGATGGCGCAGCTGTGCTGTATTGTCATTTTCACTCGTGAAAATTGTGTGTTCTGAAACTCAGAAGCACCGATAACACTCGTACGGGCTCAGTCGGTATGACTGACCTTTGGAGAAAATCATGGTAGTAGAACAGATGGGTGAAAGTCGAATTCGCTGGGGCTCATCTCGACGCATGTCGAAAGTTGAAAGTTTATGCGTATTCGCAAGCTCTTTGTTAACTTAAAGGTATGGGTCAAACAATACAGTGTGCAAGTATTAGCAGAGTTGCGTGTCTAGAGTGGCGACATCAAGTGACCGCGCTCTGTTCTGCTATAACATTGAAACGGGCAAATTAAACTGGAGCCAATTTATTTGTTGACAACTGCGCGCCAATGCAAAACATTTATTGTCATGTTTACAGTGACAAATCCAGTCTTCTAAACATCCCAACAACAACAAAAACACATCGCGGATGTCAAACTGATGTAAGTACGTGCGCGAAATGTAAATACATACCCGGCCGCATACTCTTTGTTCTACGAAAATTGAAGCGTTGTTGACACCACAGGAATTAAAAAAAAATAAACGTACTAGAAAGCGTAATGAGCAACGTGGTTTCTTTTGACCGTAAACATATATCTTTGCGCATTCAAGAATCAAACACTACAAAAGAGTGATTTCACATACTGTAATGTGCTTTTCATCACGCCACCACCATCCACCAAGCTTCCATCATGCCACCGTCATCCACCTTGCTCACCAAGTCTTCCACCAAACACGTTTTGCCTTGATCGCCACCATGAGCCGGCATTTTCCACCGTCACAGCCATTGGCTCGTCACCACCACCACCATCTGCCATCACTTTTTTCCACTCTCGCCGTCATCAACCATTATGCCCGCTACAGGTTCCACCATATCCACTAAGATTTCCACCACATTCACCAACGATTCCAGCATCCACCAACCCAGGATTTTCAATAGGGTGGAGAGTTCAAATAAATTCATATTTTTATATAGCAGAAAAAAACCTGCAAGGCTACAAGAGCTAAAAGCCGTGAGGACATGTTCAACAAAGGCCCTCGTGACCTTTACATACACATAGCAGTAGGGTGATTCCACGAGAGATCGACACAGGTCCAAAAGTCCATATTTTACATTTCATTGAGTATTTTATATATCGAGCACCTCTCACCTGGTAGCCCGAAATTCAACTTCGTCTTATGATTAGCGGCATAACTTACGAGAAAAAGATATCAAACTTCACCAACATGGAGGCACCAATTTCGTCACCTGTCATTTTCGAAAAATGCAGATGCTATAAAAAGACCAATATTTTTGTTTCAATGAAGATATTTTTTACCTGAAATGCATGTCTAATGAAGAATGAATTCATGCGTTTCAAGTTTGTAGACCATAATAAAATAGCTTTCACAATGTTTTTGTCGATAAAATTACGGGAGGCGTAATCTTTGCCTCTGCTTTGAACCATATAATCTAAAGCATTGCCTCCGAGAGGCGGCGCACAGAATTCATCTCTAGAGCAGGCGACGCATGAAAACTTGCCCTAAAGCGTGTTCTTCCGTTTTATGCGGAAGTCTTCATGTGCCAAATGATTAAAACTTGTTATGAATCATTTATGAACTGATTCAACACTCAAGTCTCATAGCCAACGTGTTGAAAATGCATGGCCGTCACAGCAGCTCCATCTGTGTGTCAGTAATGGAGAGGCACCACATATTAGAAGTCGCAGTGCTCTACGTATAAGAGTGAATTCATATACTGTAGAATATCGTGTTCAAAATAGTTACTCCAATCTGCTAAAACAGCCTTTATTCACCAATTGTGGTCACGTTTACTCACCTTTGAAGCTTATTGCCGGTTTTCCGTTCCGATTTCTAGATTTCTCAACTTATCAGCGCATTCTCGAAGAGCTCTGATTTGTACCACAAATATTGTCGCTAAAAACGAAATAGTGCAACATGTTTTTTCTATTACTGTGTAATGGCCTTCGGTTGTCTATTTGCGAGATTTTAACAAAAATCAAAGGCGGTGTTTTTATTATTCAAATTTCAGTAGAGTACACTTTTGCCAATATGAGAAGTTTGAGGCAATATATAAAAAAATTACGTTTGCCCTACGGCAGCAATACATTATGTACCTAATGAACACACTATGTCATTAAAAAGTGTCAAGTTTAAAAACGCTGCTTGCATTACTTTCGGAGAAAAAAATGGGGAATACGTAAATTATTTTAAATTGTCGCAAAATTAGACATTTTTACAAGCTATTTTCTTAAGGTCTACAAACTTGAAACCGTATGAATTCATTTTTCCTTAGACATGCATTTCAGGTAAATATTATCTTCCTTGAAACAAAAACATTTGTCTTTTTATAGCATCTGAAATTCTCGAAAATGACAGGTAACGAAATTGGTGCCTTCGTGTTGGTGAAGTTTGATTTTTTTTCCTCGTAAGTTATGCCGTTAATCATAAAACAAAGTTGACTTTCAGGCTAACTGGTGAGAGGTGCACGAAATATAAAATACACAATGAAATCTAAAATATCAACTTTTGAACCCGTGTCGATCTCTCGTGTAATCACCCAGTAGTGTTCAAATGAGTGGAGGATGTACACAACAAGCAGGTCCACGTTCAAACGCAGCTCCTAAAATATTCGTTGAAAAGCTGATCTCTCGTGGTTTTATTGCCGTCAAGTGGAAGTGCATTCCGTCCACTTTCCTCCGCTAGAAAAGCCAGATGGGGCACCGCCGCTACCCAAAGCGAGAGCTTGTGAAGCGTCAAGTGTTTACATCTAAAAACTCTGTTTTAAAGATAGAGTATAGAGAGTGCACACAGCGTTCGCATCGAAGTTGCTATATATTTTATTATAGGGGCGTACTTAGTGCTATTGTTTGTATTGCGTTTATATTCTTGTGTTATTGTTAATAGAGACACCGATGCAAGCGTGGTGGGCACGCACCGTGCTGCTTCCAATCACGTCACGCTTCACTTGAGTGCGATATGGCGTCATTTCATTGGATATTTCATTGAGGTTGTATAGGAGTTCTATTGCAGTTGTGCATGTAGTTGTGCGCGCATGCACCAGAATTTATTACGACAAAGGCCTTTTGAATATGGCGTATTGCGTCTTTATGTAGATATTGTAAATAATGCCTAGTTTTGGTGCACATGGCGTTTTACGAATGATATCAGTGTCATCACTGAAGTGTACCATCAACGCTTCTCAGTCGATGGGCGGCAGTCTGAAATTTGCAAAGACAATGTCGATGCACGTGCCACTGCTGGTCGCCGCCGTTTTGTTGTCTGTTTATTATGTGGGGTTTAACGTCCCGAAACTACCATTTGATCATAAGAGACGCCACAGTGAAGGGCTTCAGAGGTTTTGACCACCAGGGCTCCTTCAACGTGCACACATATCTGAGCACATGGGCCTACAGAATTTTCGCCTGTATCAACAAGGCAGCCGTGCAGCTGGGACTCGATCCCGCAACCTGCGGATCAGCAGCCGAGTACCTTAGCCACTAGACTACTACAGCGGGGCACCACTTTGTTGTCGTACAAAATGCGACACAAGAAGTTTATTTCTGATCATGTTCTGAACTATCCTAGTGTTCTTGTAGTATCCCCGTTGATGTCTCCCAACAATGATGAATTGGTTGTTCTTGTGAGTATTGTCGTATTCCCCCATTACTATTCTAGGAACAATTCTACGTTCCCTTTGGACAAGCTAGCTTCCAAGAACACTGTGATGATTCCGACAGCTCCACCTGTCCATTATGTGAAGTCTAGCTCCCGCGTAATCTTGTTCTGTTCCTATATAGTCGGTAGCATAGCCAGGCCTTCGGCTTTGATGATGGGCTTTACGTAGAGGCCGGTCCCCTTTTAAAGGGAACACACGAGTGCATGGCCGTCGCAGTGCAGTGGTCGCCTACAGCACCAACAGCTGACAGCTGAGGAACACACGTTCGCTTTCGGCGTTAAATATTGCCAGCATTAATGACGGCTCATGGCAGGTTGACGAGCGCTGCTAGATTACACTCTCTGACCGCTCGCGCAACTAGTGATGTTAGGCGACGCCTGCAGCTTGCGCCGTCCTCGCGCAACACATTCGATTTGTTGGCAGAAGACTACGCACTGCAAGCATCGTTCTTTGCGCGAGCGGAGATCGAGGAAGAATAATCTAGCAGTGCTTGCCGCCATGACTCGTAATATTGTTTGGCAATAGATGACGCCGAAAGCAAACGTGTTTTCTTCTGTCGGTTGATGGTGCCGTAGACAGACGCCGCAGAGGGCAGGCTACGCACTCGTGTGTTTCCTCTAACAGTGTACCGACGTGTACATGGCGACGCCTCCATGCGTGCTTTCCCCATTTTCAATAAAGACAATAAGATCGTTCCCTGCGATTGTAGGCCTGGCCGAGTTCTACGTTTCCACAGAGCAAGTCTGAATTTGTTAGAACTACATCAGTTGCACGTCACTGAAGTGGGCGTTGGGAGAATGGATGATGAGCATGCCAATCGTGAATTCAATGTCTGCGCCGCCATCACCTTCGTTTGCGCGCATCGAGTGACCGTATCAACTCTGTAGTTTTCAAGACGTTTGATTTCCTCTACTATTTCATTGGTCACAATGCCAGACTTATAGTAGAAGTGGAGGCCACCGTCTGAGTTTGCTAAGTAGTTGTTTTGGTGATTGTGACGTACACGTGTTTCTGAGAGAGGCTCCTCCTAGTGACACGTGAACGGTTATGGCATTCGCTTGTACTATCGATTACTGTAGTCCCTTATATGCCCCACTGCTCTTTCGGTATGTGGTCATCCTGATGTTGCGTGCCTTGATTGGAACCCATGATGGTTCAACCTCGTATCCAAGCTGACATGCTAGCCTGAGGGCTTGCTTCGCGCGCACTCACGTGATCTTCCCGGTTGCGATTTCGAATTGTAGCCACAACCTTCTCAAAAGTGGTCTTTGTTGTCATCGTCTCCTTCCTTAACTCTGCGTTCGACCAGCTCGAAAGTACCGACCGCTTCATTTACCAACGCATCTCTGACGTCTTTGTTTGTCATTATCATGCACAGCTTCCTGACACAAGTGGAATTGTTTTTAGTGAGTTTCCCAACTCGGCAGTACTCTTTTTTATGGCTTCGGTTTATGCTTTCGTCAACGCAGTCTGCGTAGCTCAACTGAAGGACGCGAATGCAACCACATGACGCATTCGCTGTATCCTTCCATTCCTTCCGACGACGAATAAGATCAGCATGTGGCACGAAACCTATCGATTGCGTTGACGTCTTCCTTGCTGTAGAAGATCAACACTACCACTGGAGTGTGCCTCAGTGCCTTGCCTTTAATAACAAATCTGTTTTTGAGTACAGCAACGTCTTCGTCACAGTGTTTTTCCGTCTCCTATCTTCATGAGTAACGAGAAGAATGAAGTACCGGACTGCCTCAAGACTCAAACCATAGCAAAGTACCACATGTAGGGCAACTTCATCGTGTTCATCCGGTCCATGACAGCGCCTGTGAATTTTTCGAGACCGCACGAGTGGCAGTTGCCCAAGTTATTCTCACAACACTGTGTCCAGGCATTCGAACGGTTCATCCAACTTCTGCGTGATTTGACGCAGACGGCAGTCAACGGCGTTCAAATTATCCGCGGACATTATGGTGATCTCGTGGATAATCAGACAACTCACGTTTCAAAAGGTGATGCAGAACGTATGAATTAACAGGAATTGAGAACTCTGTATATGTTGCTATTTCGAATGAACTTGAATGCTTCGTGTTCTGGCGTTCTTCCCGCCGCAATCACTGCCTCCTCAGTACTTGCGCAAATAACTCGCTCGTTGTACTCTCCTTCGATGGCAGCGCCACTTTCGACTTTTTATCGTAGCAATTGGGCACGTCTATTACGATTTTGAACATGAACGTCTCACCGCAACCGACAGGGCCCAGTGGAAAGACTCGCCGTGGAAAAGATTCGGTGTCGTGCGATGGTGATTGATCTCTCTCAGCAGTTGATAATGTTCTGCTTTGGTCATACCCAAGAAACAATATTTTGTTTGAGGTTTTTTGCGTCTTCCCTCTGGCGTACGGCACCACACAAACTTGTTTGTTTCAGGAATTCGGCCAAGTGTTTTGATGGTAGTATGTCGGCGTATTCTCCTCTCTTCGACATTACTACGGGTACCTGACCCCGGGACTTACTATTGGCTGATTATTTATCTTCCTCTTGCAGACAAGTGCGTTTGTGTTGTTCAAGGACTTCCTGCACGACGTCGTACCGTGTCCGTGGTTTAGTTTATGAGCTGCAGAGTTTCATTCGTTCGAGATGTATTTCCCGTTAATTTTTTATTTCTTCTTTTAGTGGTTGCTGTCGAGGACATTTACGCTCTCGTATCTATATGCAACACAAAGCAGGACCTGTTCTTTCACGAGGTCGTGTCATGTTGTACAAGTGACAGCGAACAAGGACTGGTCACTCTCGAAACAAGCAGTCATAGGTGTAACCAGACGGCAGTCTGTACATACTCGAGAGAGATATGTGGAGGAGTTGGGCAAGGAAAGATACAAGAAAGAAAAAAAAAGTTCAGCCCTTCCTTCTGCACCTCAGTATCGCAGGCTCCCAAAGAGAAAAAATGGATATATTATGAAACAGAATTCTTCACATTATGCTCTAAAATACTCTTTTGACAATATAGAAATAAAATAAAACCAACGTCTTGCAGAGGCGCAGGGGTAGCTCCGTACCTTTGCAAGGCATTGCGTTTTTACACGTTGACTCAAGATGGATTGAATTTGGCCAGCTCCTCCTTTGTCTTGTGCACACGCACGCGTTCCTTAGGAAAGCAGCTCAGAATCTTTATGACGCCTCTACCAAGGACGCTGGATAAACAAGATAAGGTTGTTTTTATCCAGCGGCCGGCCTTGTGCTCTAGTGGGACATCTTTTTGTGGGAACCACTTGGCTTCCTGTGGCATTTTTACGCCTTTCATTATCGTTACGCCTAGCATCTGCAAGACTTCAGCATTGTAAAAATCTTTATTTTACGAAGTATCTCGGACTGCATTCTGCAGAATGGACATGTCACAGTGGCCTCCTCTGATGCAGTCGACCACATACGTCGCACAGACGAATTGTCACGAATCACTGGGCCATTCATGTTGGAATTCATTCTTCTCTATCTATTGATTGAAAGAGTTCACAAACTTTTCTCAAGGGGTAGGTTTTGTAAAACACAGGATGTCAAACCCCTAGCTGCAGAATGTCTATATACTCGTTCTCACTCTTCTCGCTAAACACGTGCACAAAGTGATGGAAGGAGTGAATGTCACCATTTTCTGGTGTGGCGTACATTGCTTCGTACCGTCCGTTGTCGTTCATGTTAGGCTTTTTCGGCATCGGACGCGTATTCCTCAATACGGCGTGCTAATGCGGCACATAGTCCTGCATCCCTTGTAGCAGGTGTTCGTGTGGTAATGCAGCTGCGTATCACTAAACCTAAGGCATGAAGTGGCCAGCGTTAGCAGTGTGTCAGCCATCTGCAAATTATCTGGTATGTCACCAAACAACTCCTTCTCATGCGTGTTGAACAGCCACAGGTAAGTATGAATGTTGGCATGAATAGCAGCCCTGTCCTTTGCGCGTTTATCTGTCTCATAATTTTCATAATTGTCTTCTTGATTTTTTTTGTTTTTGCTCTGTAATCAGTGATGCCTGGCCAGCAGTTGTCTAATGTACACCCCTGCTTTATGTAATGCCCCGTGGGAGGTTCCTAAGGGTAAATAAATGAAGATCATCATGATGATGATGAAGATGATGATGAAGATTTGCGCCCAGTACCTCCGCCAGAACTCGACCCGTTTAAAGTAGTCGAGCACAACGTGTTCTCGAAATGCACAGCAGTGTTTGTACCTGCGTACGTTGATGATGGCATTGTAGGGACGTCTCACGTTGTTTAACCAAGGCATGGGGTCGTTGTTAACCAGTTTACTTCGTTCCACGGTGTCAAGTTCCTCGATTGTGCGAGCACAGCCTTTGTGTCTTACGCGCAGTCGTTCCAGTCTTTCCAGAAGCCAATCTCACAGTAAAGTGCGCGCCGAGAACATCATGAAGACATACGGGTTCGCGAGTTGGAGGATCAACGTGAAAGGCTCCTTTTCTCTGTTTTGTCACTACTGCCCCGTCTTAGGCGCGCCTCACAGGAACGCCAGGCCTCGGTTAAGCAAGTCACCCAAAATTCTCACCCTCAGGTTTCCAGCTGCAAGCGGGTGAAGCATGTGGTGGTGGCTTTCATCCTAAAGATCACAGAGACTATCGCGCACGATCTGAACTGCAATGTAGAGCACATGCTCTGGGTAAACTCTACGTCGGTGAGTTCAACAAATCTCGGCACTCGCATTCCCGAAAGAAGTCGACCGAGGACATGTGATGTGCCGCGGAACGCTTTGATTGAACTACTCTCTGTATTCGTCGAATAGTTTGGAGATGGGAACCCCGCCTTTTACCGTATTCACGCGCACGCTAGTGTGTTGTCTAGAATGCCTTGAACTGTACTCTAGCAATCGTTATCGTTTCCATTGGCCAGGGCCAAAACCGCGTCATTCTAAATCACTGTGTGGCTAACTGCTTTCATGGTATTTGCGACATGCACGGAATCGTGAATCTCGGTCACCTGTGGGGCTAGTTCGATGTCTTTTTCGGGGCTCGGCAGACACTGGATCGCGCTCTGAATCTCAAAGGTACATTGGTGAACTATCCTTCGTGGAGTAATGATTGTTTCCGTGCCTCAAACGCCTTAGACGCATCAACGGTAGACGCGGAGTGATGAGTTGTTTTTCGACCGGATTACGCTTGGGTGGCGTAGGAAGTTAGGTGGGTATTTCAATTAATTCTTCACTCAACATCGAGAGTTTTCCAGGCACTAGTGACTGCTCACACGTCGCACAGACCTTGAAGCGTACGCGTTCCACTAGAGACAACAGCAACAACTCGTCGGTAAACTCTCGTCGTATCACGCTACGCGTAGTGTTCGTTGTGCACGCTACCAACTTCGGTTCGGTTGTTATCGAACCAAAGTCGGTCGCACACGTCGCAGCTGTGCCTGAAGCCTCAATCGAAAAATTCAAACTGGATCCGCCACAGTCGAAGCCCGGAAATTGAAGTTGTCTAGTGAGGCGTTCAGCAAGGGCGTTGGACTCGCGTCATCGGGGCGCAGCCGACGTGTTGGCTCTGCTTGGCTTTGACATTGTTGTTGCGTACGACTGGGTACTCTTGCCGGCACTATCTTTGCGTTTCCGCGTGTCGCGTCTTATCCGTAGCAGTTTTCTGGTTATGTTGCTGTTTGCGCTTGGTTCCCCTAGCCGGGAGCTCGGGGTCCGCAAGCCGACGTTTACGTTGCATTTTGGCGCATCAAGCCTTCCAGTGTTCCGGTACACAGTTTCGCGATCTAGGCAGGCGTTAAGGTATCACTGCCACTGGCGCCACCCTTGACTCTTTAAATCACGACACCAGTGCAGCCGGCTCAGTGTGACTGAGCGTGTGTATGACCTAGCACCAGCGAGGAGGGGGTAAAGGGGGAAGAGGGCAGTTGGCTATGGCTAAGCCGCTGATGTTAGCTGGTGTGTGCAGTAGAAAAACCGCTCACGCCACCTCCTCCACCTTGGGAGCCTACATGACCATGACTATGTAGGCTCCCTACCTCCTCTAATCTCCTTGAGCCACTCATCCTATTCGCAACTCCATAAAACGCTCCGTGAGCTCGCAACACTTGTCGAAAAAACAAAAATGCAACGCATAACAGCGTTAACGCGGCACCTTGGCTCAGCGCTTCGCTGTAGTTTCTTGAGTATGAACGGCAGACTCTGCCCAGGCGGCGCTGCGAAAAACGCCTCCACCAGCGCCTCCATCGCCACGCCGGCCATAAATGGGTAGTGCACGGAGAGCCATCCGCAAGCGAACGTGCACAAGCTCTCCTCTTTCATTGGTCTGGAGGCGTGGTTTTCTGAAAATCAAGGACCTGGCAAGGTTCTTCGTTCAATCCAACTTTGCTTCATAAAAGTAGGACGCTCATCAAAACGAAAGACGGGCACAATGCAAAAGTTGTTTCATTTATTTCGGTGTACTGCAACTGGCCATTTAACTGCAAGCGAGCATCGCATGACATCGCGTCCGAGGCAAGCACTCCGACGGGCGTTCTGTCATGCCTCAATGCGTTAAACTTTGGCATACACATGATACCGAAGTGAAGAAGTACAATTTAGGCAATGAGTGGTATGAATCTCGCTTTATTCGGCACGAACGGCCATGGTGATTTTCGCAATTGAATTCTCCATTGATTTTTCAATTCCTGTCAATTGAACTGTTTTATTACACATGGTGACGGTCGTCTTCATATCATATATACTGCAAATAACGATACATGCGTGTCCACTTTCTGAGTGTACAACGAAAGGCAAAACCGATGCCTCCGAAATAGCTTCGGTAATTGCGCAGACCAACGACAGAAAAAAAAACTGTTTGTGGTCGCGATCATTTTACTGTTTACCCGTACGACTCATGTGTTTGCATTCTCTAGTTAAAGCCGCGACTTTAGAGCCGCATGTGCGTAATGCTGTGTGGGGGTGACAACTTCAGATTATCGATGGTCGCGAACGTTTGTGATGTCCGAACCGCCTTGTGTCACCTCTCTGATGTTGTACGTCACGCACCGCAGTCAGCGGGTCTGTTAAGCTTCATAACAAAAGTTACCATGGTTCTCCGCGAAGGCTACTCAAAACAATAACAAGATATCTACATTATCGCAATTACTTTAGCGAATGGCTGTGGAGAACACGAGTAATTAGCTTACCCAACACGTTCACAACGGCCTGTATTCAGCACTATCGCTATTATGCTTTGCGGAAATCAGTAAAACGGAAGTTCGTTACGTACGTGGCAATTCAGAACGTAACAGCAGGACAGATTGGAGTCTTTTTTACATAGAGAGCAAAGTTGTTGCATCTACTCTTGTTTTCGCCGTTCAGTGACGCGTCCGTCTAGCGAAGAGAAATTCGTAGCTCTTTTTCTGAGTGTTCAATGTGCAAATGCATATAAAAATTTGCTTCATTGTCGTTTATTGCGCTGTATATGCACCTGGTTGTGCAGCAAACTGTGCAAGAGAGTCGGGCTTTGCACTACTCAAAAGTGCGTCTACAGGTGGCGTTGCGTGTGCACTGAACTCCACAGTCTGACGTCCATAGCACCGGATCACGTTATATAGTCGAAGGTGAACTGGCGCTGGCCGCGGACCGCCTCATTCTCATCGGCATAAAAGATTTCACGGGCAAAGTAGCCGAAATAGTTCGGCTTTGCCCACAAACATTAAACTTTTTCAGCATATCACAACAGCATTACTTCAAGTTGAACAACATGTTTAGCAAGTTCGTGTTGAAGAAAGCAATCGCTCATAATTAGCGGGCCTGTCCAAAAAGCGCAAGCAGTCATAGGCTGCGTTGCTACACTGTTACACGCAAGGTGCTAACAGTTTTCGAGGTAAGTATGGTGCGACTCGTGCTGCCAATTGCATGTATCCCATTGAGTTTCGTTGTTCTATAAAAAGCTGAATAGGCACGCTGTTCATTCGGTTGCGGAACGTAGGCAAGTCTGTGCAACTGTATCTTCAATTCAGATAAGGCAGACTGTACTTTTGAGTGTCATAGGAGTAGACTCTTCATTTTGTTTGCCGATTAGACGTCTAATAAACGAAAACGTGTGCTTGCGAACACTACCTTGTTTGTGTTGGTGGTATTTGACATTCGAAGCAGATATATGCACGCACACTGTTCATGCTATGAATGCGTGGGCATGATCTTGCCACGTTCCATTCCTCAAGTTTTGTTATCACCCCAATTTCATATATTTATGCGCATGAACATGCACACGCGTGCGCTACTCATGCAGGACCTTCACCCACTGCGAAATGAAAAAAAGTTGATTTGATTGGTTTGTATGTGGGGTTTAACGTCCCAAAACCACCACATGATTGTGAGAGACGCCGTAGTAGAGGGCTCCAGAAATTTCGACCGCCTAAGTTCTTTAACATGCACCCAAATTTGAGCACACGGGCCTACAACATTCCCACCACAATCGGAAAGGCAGCCGCCACAGCCAGGATTCTATCCCGCGAACTACGGGTCAATAAAGAAAAGTTCAGAAGGAAGTAATAAAGTACATCAATTTAAAATGGGCAACACTACCACTGCGCAAAAAGCAAGCACATCTGAAAAATAGTCACGCACGTAACAAATCAAAATTTCTAAAATGCTTGCCTATATAAACAAACCTATACTCCGCCCTTTGAGATGCCTGAATATTGATTAGTATTTACACACACTATGTGATGGTGTACTCACAGAGAAGAATTATGCCCTCGTTTGCGAACTGATTAGAGCAAAATACTGTAGTACCCGTCACCTTTAAAAATACGTAAGTCTCTGATTTGCACAGTTCTCCATAGCGCGTCGTCTGCATCCTTCAGAAAGTGATAAAATGGTACAACAATTGCCATCTCACCACCACAATGTTCTTTGAACATGGCTTCCATTTTGGGTAGGGGAGGGGGGGGGGGTCTCGCGCGTACGGCATAGCGACAGAAAAAAATGGCCCCGTATCCGCATATAATCTGCAAATGTCGTCAAAAGACGATGGTATTACGTGTGGAGAGAGGGAACAAGACATTTATTTGATGTTCTGCGCAAGAAAACCGGTGAATGGTAATCTGGAGATGCTGCGTTCGTGCAGCGAGACGAACGAGCGCATCAAGTCCCGTCACACGTGACACATAAGCGCCATCTGGCAGTTGGCTTAGAAAACAAAATGCGTGGCTCTGAGACGGGTGTGTGCACCCATCTCAGAGGTGATATGGTGTAGAACGCAAGGCGACGAGTAGGTGCCACCACCCTTTCGTCTTAGCAAAGCGTTGTAAACACTCCAGCGCAGCATTATAACACACCAGCGCAGCATTATAACACACCAGCGCAGCATTATAAGTGCTACGGACCTTAATATCATTTGTGTATGCCTTTCCTAGTAAGAGACGCACATGCAGAATATATACGCGTTGTTATGGTGTCCAATATATGTGCCATGATTGCTTTCTAATCGACAATCGCGCAAGCATGAACGCTCAACTTTGGGCAACATAGGTGGGCGCTGCAAATGGGTTCGGTCATCTCAAGTACCCGAAGCCGTTAGAAGTCAAACAGACAAATGTACAGACAGATAGACTAAGATTTTTGCGTCGAAGGTCCCCATGAAAAACGATCATCTTTACAAGAAGTATGCGGCCGCTTCTCAACAAGCACAACGTGGTAACATATCTCAATATCGACTCTGGTAGCCCTGCTTCTACGCGCCGCCGCAAGGTTTAGTGAGCGTTCACTTGTAGTCGCGAATGCACTTGTACTCGCGAAATCATCAGCCAGCTCGAAGCCTAAATGTCACAAAAACTGTTATGTTAAAAAAAAGAAACAGGCACGTGGGTGTGAAAGGAGAAAACGTCATTAGACAGTTCAAGTATTTTGTTATCAGCCGCATTGCCTACCTGGCAGCTTACTACAAATGGTACGCTCATCAAATGAACAAGCTCATCAAAATAAAACGCTCATAAAATGAACACGCCCATCAGAAAAACGTGCGGTATCACGCTTGGCTTCCCTAAATGAACGAACACCGAGCTTTCGGCCCAGAATGGTATACACAACACCCCACAAGAAATAGCTGGAACACAATGCATTTCGCAGCATCGTGACGTCCCCGCAAACACGGACTGAATCCCGCTCCTTTCAAGATGTGTACGCTCGTTTCTCAAACCAACGCATAAAAAAAAGGAAAAGAAAACCTTCGATGTAACGAATGGGCATTCCGGAGTAGAGTATCGGAAGGATTATTTCTACTATTCTCGTGGGCTCCCCCACGCAAACACGAGGACCGGGCGGCGCCTTGTCGTCTACAGACCGTGTGAAAGTGTATGGTGGAGATAATCCGCGCGCACCCTTCAGATTTGTGGCATGTGGGAGCAGCAGAGCATCTTTCGTTGGTTCGGGGATTGCGACGCTGCCGCAGCGCCTGTGCCGGGTCCAGTATGACTTTCCGTCAGCCTTTGTGGCTTCAGGGTTCATTACTGTGTTCTGCGCGGAAGGCCGCCCGCGGCGGTGAATGACGAAGAAGCGGCGGCTCCGGAGAATTTCGCGGGAGACACCGAGCTGCATGGAAACGTTAAGACTTGGTCTGCACATCGGCTCACCAAGTACCGGAAGCATCGGGACCATTCTTCGCCCGCAATTAAAGTGTCTTGGGACAGCTCGCCCATCTCTCTCTCTGAGGCTTGAGTTTGTACATTGTTACTTGCTCGGCTTTGTTTGGGAGAGGGTTTTCTACTGGTGTAGGCCACGGGGGCGGCCGCTGAAGATGATACACTCCGACGGAGAAGAAAATATTCCGCGTGGATGGCGGCGATTGGTTTGGTGCCCCGGGAGGGCAGAGTCGCAACCCGAGAAAAGCGGCCACGTGTCAAGGAAGGCGAAAGGCGAGGAGAGACTTTCCCAGGGGAGAAAAAGAAGTAGACGGCGACGGAAGGGGACAGATCACACCTAGACGCCAAGAACCAAACTTCGGCCCCGACTCGAGCAGCCAACTCCGAGGCTCCGACTACATGGACATTCTGTGAGACGAAGTTCACCTCCTTTACTTAAACGAGCTTTGCGGGAAGGGATGCGGCATATTGAGACATTGCGCGGTTTTATTAATTTAGCACTTAATCATTCGTGTCGTCATATAATTACTCTGTATTGAGGCACCATTGTATTGTCACCGTTACTCGCTTATGTATCCTGTTTCGCGTGTCGCGAGTATTTGCTGATGTGTTACTCTTTTGTGTAACAGAGATGTCGTTCACGGACATTATGTTTGTACGCCATTTGCACTTGTTATTCAATTAAATGCGTCCATGATTAAGAAAAGATCGTGACGTCTCTTACTTCCCGGCCCCAGCACGAATCCTTGTATGTGGAAAGTGATTGAGACACGTAGCCAAGAGAGAACCAGATAAAAAGGGTGTTGAGGGGCTTCCTTCTCTTTCGCGATCGGTGGCGTAGTGGGGACGTCTCAAGTGGTGGCAGCGGTGGGATGACTGCTGGGGCAACGGTGCGAGATTTCACCCTCGTATTAGGCAAGGAGAGATGGCACGATGAATGAACAGGCTACGTAGGTGGCTCAGGGGAGCGCGCTAGGAACGAGCACTTTGATGTTAGGAAACATGGTTCCCTCGTTCACGGGAGACGCTGCAGGTCCGAACATTAGGGACTTCCTTCAAATTTTAGAACAGGTTGGTAGAACGGGGGGATGGCAAGACAGCCAACTCATTGGCATTGCGCGATGTAAGATGCTAGTTGCCGCACATGATTTCGCGTGGAGATACGATAGTGTCACCGCAGCGTCAACTTACCCTGAGTTCAGAGCTTTGTTCTCGAGCGGTTCGACACGGAACCCTTTAGCAGCAAGCTGGAGAGGTTTAGGAACGCGAGACAAAATGCCGGAGAGGAAGCGCGCTCGTTCGCAAATCGCGTACGATTGCTCGGGACTGCCACCCTGGCTAACTCCAGCCGCGAAGAGCCGGCGAAAACTCAGCTGCGCCGCGAGATTCTGGCCGAGCAAATGCTGTCGCAGTTTCTAAGTGGCCTAAGGGATCCGGTCCGCAGATTTGTTTTGACTCATGATCCCAAATCGTTCGACGAGGCCATCGACGTAGCAGCTAAGGAAGAACGTAACGAAAAACTTTCACAGAGCTCCTCGGTGCCCATTTGGCATGTCGATGAAAACGCGAATGTGCACGAAATGCGCAGCTGCCTCGACCGCCTGGAAAAACTCCTAGAGGAGAGTTTGAGGTCACGCGACCCCGTCGGAAATGATAGGCAAAGAAACGCAAGGCGGCCCCTTTTTTCCGGTCGATGTTTTAACTGCGATAGCTTTGGCCATTTCTGGCAAGAATGCGACCGGTACCGACGACGCCGACCGTGGAACACGCGTGGTGATCACCGTACGCCCGAAAACCGTGGCAGCGAGGAGACGACGCCGAAGTCGATGGCTCAGGAAAACTAGGTGCGGCCTCTTCTGGTAACCACGACAGGTGGAGGTCAATAGCAGTGGTAAACTTTAGCGGGGAGACGAATCCGGACGTTGAGTGTGCCGTTGGGAAGGGTACGCTGAGGCTGCTGGTACATACGGGATCAAAGGTGAGTCGTGTGAAGAGCTGCGCACTGGGAGGAATAGATGAGAGGTGGCAGGAGACATTGCAGAAAGTAGATAGTGAAATATCCCTCGTTGGCACAACTGGTGACCCTATACACACCTTCGGTCGTTTTAGAGTACCCGTAAAAATGAAACGAACCACGTTTGAGGCAAATTTTTTTATTTGTGGAGACGGACTGTCATTACGGGCAGATTGTATAATTGGCCAAGACATTCTAATAGAACAAGATGCCGACCTCCTGCTGAGTGAGGGGTGCCTGTGAATAGGCAGCGAGCGTGTCCCATTCACCAATTGGGTTGGAAAGCCCATGCCAGCCGAAAAACTTAGTTCCGGTAAAATGAACCACAGTCCACAGAGGCCGCGTAATGTTAATGTTGTCTCCCTGATCGAAGAATCTACTCTCCCATCAATATGTGAGTGCACGCTGGCAGGTCGGGCTCGCGCTCCGGTGCCCCCAGGCGAAACCAAGGTTGTCGAGGTTAGTGGCCTAGAAACATACGGATTAACTGCAGTACGTACCTTGACCACCACACAGGAAGACGGCATGTTGCCAGTAAGGTTGGCAAACCTAACTTTGAAGGAGATCCACCTCCCTAAGAATAAAGTGGTCGGTTCCTTGGTTGACACGGAAGCCTACCACGCGGTCGCG
This sequence comes from Rhipicephalus microplus, assembly GCF_013339725.1. Lineage (NCBI taxonomy): Eukaryota > Metazoa > Arthropoda > Arachnida > Ixodida > Ixodidae > Rhipicephalus > Rhipicephalus microplus. The sequence goes on from NC_051168.1 coordinate 176,383,389, forward strand.
ATGGTTGAGGGAGCAGGAGGAGGCCCCGTTGACGAACGAGATCTGTTGAAGATGTTCGATCTGTCGCACATCGACGGAAAGGAGAGACAAATGGTGGAGAGCACGATAGTGCAGAATCAGTCAATATTCTCAACAGGAACAACAAACTTGGGGCGATGCAAAGCTATCAAGTATAGGATTCACACCGGAGGGGTGGCACCTGTATATCGCCGGGCATACAGAATCCCTTTCGCGCGCAGGGAAGAAATGGAAAGACAGGTAGACTCCTTACTGGGAGCCAAAATAAGTCAGCACTCAACCTCCCCCTGGGGAGCACACCCGCACTGCTGGTCGAGAAGCCGGACGGGTCATACCGATTTGTCGTCGATTACAGGGACCTCAACAAAGTTACCCGCATTGACCCATATCCGCTTCCCAATGTCCACGAAACACTCGCCCAACTGGGGAAAGCGAAATATTTCACGGTCGTGAATATGGCCAGCTGGTACTGGCAAATTGAGATGGAGCCTGGTGATAGAAAAAAAACCAGCCTTCAACACCCCCTCCGGTCATTACGAGTGGAACCGAATGCCCATGGGGCTTGTAAACAGTGCGGCCACCTGGCAGAGAACCGCAGATGTGATCCTCGCAGGCCTACTCGGCAAACTTTGCCACGTGTATTTGGACGACATCATAGTACACAGTGAGACGTTCGAGGACCATCTGCGGGACCTCGGTGAGGTGTTTTCGAGAGTGCGAGTGGCTGGCTTTACATTGAAACCCGCTAAGTGCCAGTTTTTAAAGCCGGAGGTTAAATACTTGGGACACATCGTGTCTGCGGAGGGTGTTCGTCCGGACCCGTTGAAGGTACAGTGCGTAAGGGATTTCCCACCACCTAAAAACAAAACCGAGGTGAGACAGTTCTTGGGACTCTTGTGCTATTACAGGAGGCACGTTCCTTCATTCGCGGAAATAGCGAAACCAATTACCCGCCTCATCAGCAAGAGCCCATTTGAATAGAATGCAGGCACCCAGGTGGCATTTGAGCAACTAAAAACGCTGCTCGTAACGGCACCTATCCTGCGGGTTCCAGACTTCTCAAAATCGTTTATTTTGACGACGGACGCGTCAAAAGACGCTATCGGAGCGGTACTAACTCAAGTCCGTAACGGACTTGAACACCCAGTGGCCTACGCAAGCTGCCAGCTTAATTCGGCGGAGCAGAAGTATGGCGCGACTGAACAAGAGTGTTTGGCCGTCGTTTGGGCAGTGCGTCACTTTAGGTGTTACTTGTACGGTAGGAGTTTCTGAATTGTTACCGACTGTCAACCTCTCAAGTGGCTCATGAACGTGAAGGACACTAGCTCGAGACTGGCGCGCCGGAACTCACTCCTTCAGGATTACAGCTTCGACATCGTACATCACCCAGGAAAGCGGAACCAAAACGCCGATGCGCTAAGCCGTGTGGGTGTGGCGGGTGTGGTCGATTTCACGTCTGATGAGGCCCATTTACATGAGGAATAGGGTAGGGATCAGGCACTTCAGGAGGTGATCCAGCAATGCAAAAACTCTTCAGACAACACCTGTGGGAGGTATCGGCTAGACAGCGCCGGTCTATTGACACTAAAGGAGGGAAGTACCGCAGACGTCGGAAAAATCGTCGTACCGAGATCGATGATCGGCGAACTGATGAGAGTACAACATGAATCACCTTGTGCCGGACACCTGGGAATAATGAAACTCCTGTTGCGATTGAAGAAGCTATTTTTTGGTTAGAAATGAAAGCGGACGTGGTCAAATACTGTAGCAGATGCGAGTCGTGTATTCTCCGGAAGGTAACGAAGGGTCCAAAGCAGGCTCCACTTCAAATATTCTCTGATGTGCACGAGCCGTTTCAGAGAACTGCCGTGAATATTGTAGGACCGCTGCCATGTACGACGTCCGGAAATAGGTACATCTTGGTCTTTGTGGATCACCTGACTCGATTCGCGGAAACATTCACGCTGCCAGACCAGAAGGCGGACACGATCGCTAAGGCATTCGTCGAGGGCGTAGTGTTGTGTTATGGAGCCCCGTTTGAACTCCTCACAGACCAGGGCACCAACTTCACTGGTAAACTCATGAGGAAGGTATGCGACGTGCTTGGTGTGACGAGGCTACGAACGACCGCGTACCACCCGCAGTGTGACGGAGCTGTCGAACGCCTAAACCAAACACTCGTTGGGATCATGTCCCACTACGTGAGCGAGGACCAGCGGGATTGGGATAAGTGGCTCCCGTTCGTGACTTTCGCCTATAATACCGCCATCCACGAAGGCACAAAAGACAGCACCTACTACCTCCTGTTTGGCAGAGACCCCGTCGTGCCCAGGGTGGCTTTCTGTGAACCAAAGGGGCACGACGGCACACTCTATGACTACCTTGCAGAGCTAACACAGAGGTCAATGAGGGTGGCGACTTGGGCTTGTTGGTATGGTTGCATGATGATAGATGGTAGCGCAGACAACGAACACGGACAAGAGAAGGCACATAGACACAACACAGCGCTAACTTTCAACAACAGTTTATTACACGCAGATCTCCGTGGTGTATGCGATCCACCACGCCAACGTCGCACGTGCGTAGCTCTAAAAACCATCAAATATAACCAACGCGCGTGTTCCAATACTTTACAATTTTATATTTTTCAATCTTTTTTTGCTTTTTCTTTCTTCCTTTTATCCCATGTTACCACAAACCCTATCGCGAGTACATGTAATCAAGTTCCTTATCTGTCAACACCACTGATGGGCTGCTCACACACGTGTCACCTAGCTCTGCAATTTTGCCGGCCTCCAATACCAATCGCGTCATCTCGTGCCTACTTCTATTGATTATAACCGTTTCCTTGAATTTCGGTGTGCACTTACATCTCAGGCAATGAAGGGAAAGAAAACCATCAGGAACAACACTATTTACTTTGTTATTGTGCTCGCGCAAGCGATCGTTTATGCATCTACTGGTCTGACCGATATAACACTTTCCACAAGTAAGTGGAATGAGGTATACAACACACATGATGCACTCCACAAATAGGTTTCTATGTTTCTTTTGGCATACATTTGATTTTCCCTTGTCTGGTCTTGTGCTTCTGCAAAGACTCACCAACTTATTGGGTGCCGAGAAAACTACGTTAGTGCCACATTTTTCCGCAATCTTTTTTATCCTGTGAGAAACCTTATGCATGTATGGAATTACGGCAAAACTTTCCTTTCTTGAGCTCACCCTATCCATCGCTTCACATCTTTTCTCCAGCACTTTTCTGTGCAATCCTTCAGCAACGGACACGACGAGGCTCATGGGGTACCCGGCATTGCTTAGCCTCGAGACCTGTTGTCTGAAGCTTTCATTCATGAGGCACCGGCAGGACTTCTTTAGTGCCTCACTCAAGCACATCTTCGCAATGCCTCGTTTTACCAGTTTAGTATGCGCTGAGTGAAACTGTAGTAAAGGCTTACTTGCTCTGGGCTCGTAACACCAGCATGTCTTTTCATCTGAGAATTGAAAGTTAATGTCAAGAAATCTGAGCCTTCCGTCACATGGCATTTCAAAAGTCACTTCAAGTGGGTTAAGACCCTCACGAAAAACGCTACACACGCTACTACATTGAGTAGTAAAATCTGCAGTTCTGTCATTGATAAACACTAAAAAGTCATCGACGTACCTAAATACGTGCACAACATTGTATTCATTTAGGCGTCCTGATAGCCTCCTGTCCATTTCAGCCAAAAACAAATTACTTAAAACTGGTGCTAAGCACGAGCCAATGCATACTCCTTGTTTTTGCAGATACAGGGTACCATTGTTTTCAATAAACGTTGACGACAAGTAAAACCTAAGTAATTCTAAGAAATTGTCGACGGACGTACCTGCTTGTGCGCTAAATCTAACGGCACCGTACTCATCGATGCATTCGCCAACACATGTTAATACTGCTGATTGTGGCAGAGAATAGTACAGATCTTTTATGTCAGCCGAAAACGCTTTTAACCCTATGTTTTTTCGTTCCCTGACGAAACTTATCACCTGTTCCGAATTTTTTGTCAGGAAGGGGTCATTTATGTCAAGCAAGTTTAATGTTCTTTGCAGATACACAGCTACAGCTTTTTGCCACGTGTCCTTCTCCGACACTATCACTCTGAACGGTACTCCTTCCTTATGCGTTTTAGCACTAAAGAACACATCCAGACTGTCATTTTTACTTTTTCTGATACCGCTAAGCACACCTTCTAGATTCATCCTCTTACAAAGTTCTATTGCTTTTCCCCTCACTTTTTCAATCGAAATACTTTTCCTTTCGCTGAACACTGTCGTAATAGCACTTTTAGCCTTTTCTTTAAATTCATCATGCGAGAAAACCGCAAACCCTCCTTCTTTATCGACTGGAAGTACACTCAGAGCATGCTGTGTCAAGTAAGTTTCCACGCGTTTGAGAGGCAAACTGCGGCATGGAGGCCTACACAATTTTAAAGCGTCCACACCTTCGTTGATGATCCTGGTGGCTTGATCCTCGGGAACCCGCTTCGACACTTGACGTACAATTGATACGAGTTCCGGCTTGTTCTTTTGAGGTTGCACGGCAAACTTTGGCCCAAGTCCCAATACTTCTAGTACAAAGTCCGGTAGGCAGATGCCTTCTGCCACATGAACGTTGGAAGTTGCACTCACGCGCACTTTGTCCACCAAATCACGTAACAGTCGTAATTGAAGCTTCCAGTGGAATTCTATCATTTGGTCTGCCAGACGTAGATGCTTTCGAAAGTGAATCTCCGCTGCATACGACTCGTAAGTTCGATGCATCTGCGCCCGTAGGTAGGCTCTGAAAAGGCGTACCTGTCGAAGCCATTCTGAGCGCTGAATTTTCATGATCCTCGTTCTGTGCCCATCTGAAGGGGTACACCCTCCGAAGAGCGCTCGAACATCCTCTGGTAGAATCTTGTTCCTTATGGAAAAGCTGAGCGTTCTTGCCTTGCACACGGCGTTGACGATGAGGGCTACAACACCCGAAGGATCTCGCAGTACATGAACGAAAGAGCCCGTTGAACGAGAAATGAAGTCAATGAGGGTGGCGACTTGGGCTTGTTGGTATGGTTGCATGATGATAGATGGTAGCGCAGACAACGAACACGGACAAGAGAAGGCACATAGACACAACACAGCGCTAACTTTCAACAACAGTTTATTACACGCAGATCTCCGTGGTGTATGCGATCCACCACGCCAACGTCGCACGTGCGTAGCTCTAAAAACCATCAAATATAACCAACGCGCGTGTTCCAATACTTTACAATTTTATATTTTTCAATCTTTTTTTGCTTTTTCTTTCTTCCTTTTATCCCATGTTACCACAAACCCTATCGCGAGTACATGTAATCAAGTTCCTTATCTGTCAACACCACTGATGGGCTGCTCACACACGTGTCACCTAGCTCTGCAATTTTGCCGGCCTCCAATACCAATCGCGTCATCTCGTGCCTACTTCTATTGATTATAACCGTTTCCTTGAATTTCGGTGTGCACTTACATCTCAGGCAATGAAGGGAAAGAAAACCATCAGGAACAACACTATTTACTTTGTTATTGTGCTCGCGCAAGCGATCGTTTATGCATCTACTGGTCTGACCGATATAACACTTTCCACAAGTAAGTGGAATGAGGTATACAACACACATGATGCACTCCACAAATAGGTTTCTATGTTTCTTTTGGCATACATTTGATTTTCCCTTGTCTGGTCTTGTGCTTCTGCAAAGACTCACCAACTTATTGGGTGCCGAGAAAACTACGTTAGTGCCACATTTTTCCGCAATCTTTTTTATCCTGTGAGAAACCTTATGCATGTATGGAATTACGGCAAAACTTTCCTTTCTTGAGCTCACCCTATCCATCGCTTCACATCTTTTCTCCAGCACTTTTCTGTGCAATCCTTCAGCAACGGACACGACGAGGCTCATGGGGTACCCGGCATGGTAAAACGAGGCATTGCGAAGATGTGCTTGAGTGAGGCACTAAAGAAGTCCTGCCGGTGCCTCATGAATGACAGCTTCAGACAACAGGTCTCGAGGCTAAGCAATGCCGGGTACCCCATGAGCCTCGTCGTGTCCGTTGCTGAAGGATTGCACAGAAAAGTGCTGGAGAAAAGATGTGAAGCGATGGATAGGGTGAGCTCAAGAAAGGAAAGTTTTGCCGTAATTCCATACATGCATAAGGTTTCTCACAGGATAAAAAGATTGCGGAAAAATGTGGCACTAACGTAGTTTTCTCGGCACCCAATAAGTTGGTGAGTCTTTGCAGAAGCACAAGACCAGACAAGGGAAAATCAAATGTATGCCAAAAGAAACATAGAAACCTATTTGTGGAGTGCATCATGTGTGTTGTATACCTCATTCCACTTACTTGTGGAAAGTGTTATATCGGTCAGACCAGTAGATGCATAAACGATCGCTTGCGCGAGCACAATAACAAAGTAAATAGTGTTGTTCCTGATGGTTTTCTTTCCCTTCATTGCCTGAGATGTAAGTGCACACCGAAATTCAAGGAAACGGTTATAATCAATAGAAGTAGGCACGAGATGACGCGATTGGTATTGGAGGCCGGCAAAATTGCAGAGCTAGGTGACACGTGTGTGAGCAGCCCATCAGTGGTGTTGACAGATAAGGAACTTGATTACATGTATTCGCGATAGGGTTTGTGGTAACATGGGATAAAAGGAAGAAAGAAAAAGCAAAAAAAGATTGAAAAATATAAAATTGTAAAGTATTGGAACACGCGCGTTGGTTATATTTGATGGTTTTTAGAGCTACGCACGTGCGACGTTGGCGTGGTGGATCGCATACACCACGGAGATCTGCGTGTAATAAACTGTTGTTGAAAGTTAGCGCTGTGTTGTGTCTATGTGCCTTCTCTTGTCCGTGTTCGTTGTCTGCGCTACCATCTATCATCATGCAACCATACCAACAAGCCCAAGTCGCCACCCTCATTGACTTCATTTCTCGTTCAACGGGCTCTTTCGTTCATGTACTGCGAGATCCTTCGGGTGTTGTAGCCCTCATCGTCAACGCCGTGTGCAAGGCAAGAACGCTCAGCTTTTCCATAAGGAACAAGATTCTACCAGAGGATGTTCGAGCGCTCTTCGGAGGGTGTACCCCTTCAGATGGGCACAGAACGAGGATCATGAAAATTCAGCGCTCAGAATGGCTTCGACAGGTACGCCTTTTCAGAGCCTACCTACGGGCGCAGATGCATCGAACTTACGAGTCGTATGCAGCGGAGATTCACTTTCGAAAGCATCTACGTCTGGCAGACCAAATGATAGAATTCCACTGGAAGCTTCAATTACGACTGTTACGTGATTTGGTGGACAAAGTGCGCGTGAGTGCAACTTCCAACGTTCATGTGGCAGAAGGCATCTGCCTACCGGACTTTGTACTAGAAGTATTGGGACTTGGGCCAAAGTTTGCCGTGCAACCTCAAAAGAACAAGCCGGAACTCGTATCAATTGTACGTCAAGTGTCGAAGCGGGTTCCCGAGGATCAAGCCACCAGGATCATCAACGAAGGTGTGGACGCTTTAAAATTGTGTAGGCCTCCATGCCGCAGTTTGCCTCTCAAACGCGTGGAAACTTACTTGACACAGCATGCTCTGAGTGTACTTCCAGTCGATAAAGAAGGAGGGTTTGCGGTTTTCTCGCATGATGAATTTAAAGAAAAGGCTAAAAGTGCTATTACGGCAGTGTTCAGCGAAAGGAAAAGTATTTCGATTGAAAAAGTGAGGGGAAAAGCAATAGAACTTTGTAAGAGGATGAATCTAGAAGGTGTGCTTAGCGGTATCAGAAAAAGTAAAAATGACAGTCTGGATGTGTTCTTTAGTGCTAAAACGCATAAGGAAGGAGTACCGTTCAGAGTGATAGTGTCGGAGAAGGACACGTGGCAAAAAGCTGTAGCTGTGTATCTGCAAAGAACATTAAACTTGCTTGACATAAATGACCCCTTCCTGACAAAAAATTCGGAACAGGTGATAAGTTTCGTCAGGGAACGAAAAAACATAGGGTTAAAAGCGTTTTCGGCTGACATAAAAGATCTGTACTATTCTCTGCCACAATCAGCAGTATTAACATGTGTTGGCGAATGCATCGATGAGTACGGTGCCGTTAGATTTAGCGCACAAGCAGGTACGTCCGTCGACAATTTCTTAGAATTACTTAGGTTTTACTTGTCGTCAACGTTTATTGAAAACAATGGTACCCTGTATCTGCAAAAACAAGGAGTATGCATTGGCTCGTGCTTAGCACCAGTTTTAAGTAATTTGTTTTTGGCTGAAATGGACAGGAGGCTATCAGGACGCCTAAATGAATACAATGTTGTGCACGTATTTAGGTACGTCGATGACTTTTTAGTGTTTATCAATGACAGAACTGCAGATTTTACTACTCAATGTAGTAGCGTGTGTAGCGTTTTTCGTGAGGGTCTTAACCCACTTGAAGTGACTTTTGAAATGCCATGTGACGGAAGGCTCAGATTTCTTGACATTAACTTTCAATTCTCAGATGAAAAGACATGCTGGTGTTACGAGCCCAGAGCAAGTAAGCCTTTACTACAGTTTCACTCAGCGCATACTAAACTGGTAAAACGAGGCATTGCGAAGATGTGCTTGAGTGAGGCACTAAAGAAGTCCTGCCGGTGCCTCATGAATGAAAGCTTCAGACAACAGGTCTCGAGGCTAAGCAATGCCGGGTACCCCAAGAGCCTCGTCGTGTCCGTTGCTGAAGGATTGCACAGAAAAGTGCTGGAGAAAAGATGTGAAGCGATGGATAGGGTGAGCTCAAGAAAGGAAAGTTTTGCCGTAATTCCATACATGCATAAGGTTTCTCACAGGATAAAAAAGATTGCGGAAAAATGTGGCACTAACGTAGTTTTCTCGGCACCCAATAAGTTGGTGAGTCTTTGCAGAAGCACAAGACCAGACAAGGGAAAATCAAATGTATGCCAAAAGAAACATAGAAACCTATTTGTGGAGTGCATCATGTGTGTTGTATACCTCATTCCACTTACTTGTGGAAAGTGTTATATCGGTCAGACCAGTAGATGCATAAACGATCGCTTGCGCGAGCACAATAACAAAGTAAATAGTGTTGTTCCTGATGGTTTTCTTTCCCTTCATTGCCTGAGATGTAAGTGCACACCGAAATTCAAGGAAACGGTTATAATCAATAGAAGTAGGCACGAGATGACGCGATTGGTATTGGAGGCCGGCAAAATTGCAGAGCTAGGTGACACGTGTGTGAGCAGCCCATCAGTGGTGTTGACAGATAAGGAACTTGATTACATGTATTCGCGATAGGGTTTGTGGTAACATGGGATAAAAGGAAGAAAGAAAAAGCAAAAAAAGATTGAAAAATATAAAATTGTAAAGTATTGGAACACGCGCGTTGGTTATATTTGATGGTTTTTAGAGCTACGCACGTGCGACGTTGGCGTGGTGGATCGCATACACCACGGAGATCTGCGTGTAATAAACTGTTGTTGAAAGTTAGCGCTGTGTTGTGTCTATGTGCCTTCTCTTGTCCGTGTTCGTTGTCTGCGCTACCATCTATCATCATGCAACCATACCAACAAGCCCAAGTCGCCACCCTCATTGACTTCATTTCTCGTTCAACGGGCTCTTTCGTTCATGTACTGCGAGATCCTTCGGGTGTTGTAGCCCTCATCGTCAACGCCGTGTGCAAGGCAAGAACGCTCAGCTTTTCCATAAGGAACAAGATTCTACCAGAGGATGTTCGAGCGCTCTTCGGAGGGTGTACCCCTTCAGATGGGCACAGAACGAGGATCATGAAAATTCAGCGCTCAGAATGGCTTCGACAGGTACGCCTTTTCAGAGCCTACCTACGGGCGCAGATGCATCGAACTTACGAGTCGTATGCAGCGGAGATTCACTTTCGAAAGCATCTACGTCTGGCAGACCAAATGATAGAATTCCACTGGAAGCTTCAATTACGACTGTTACGTGATTTGGTGGACAAAGTGCGCGTGAGTGCAACTTCCAACGTTCATGTGGCAGAAGGCATCTGCCTACCGGACTTTGTACTAGAAGTATTGGGACTTGGGCCAAAGTTTGCCGTGCAACCTCAAAAGAACAAGCCGGAACTCGTATCAATTGTACGTCAAGTGTCGAAGCGGGTTCCCGAGGATCAAGCCACCAGGATCATCAACGAAGGTGTGGACGCTTTAAAATTGTGTAGGCCTCCATGCCGCAGTTTGCCTCTCAAACGCGTGGAAACTTACTTGACACAGCATGCTCTGAGTGTACTTCCAGTCGATAAAGAAGGAGGGTTTGCGGTTTTCTCGCATGATGAATTTAAAGAAAAGGCTAAAAGTGCTATTACGGCAGTGTTCAGCGAAAGGAAAAGTATTTCGATTGAAAAAGTGAGGGGAAAAGCAATAGAACTTTGTAAGAGGATGAATCTAGAAGGTGTGCTTAGCGGTATCAGAAAAAGTAAAAATGACAGTCTGGATGTGTTCTTTAGTGCTAAAACGCATAAGGAAGGAGTACCGTTCAGAGTGATAGTGTCGGAGAAGGACACGTGGCAAAAAGCTGTAGCTGTGTATCTGCAAAGAACATTAAACTTGCTTGACATAAATGACCCCTTCCTGACAAAAAATTCGGAACAGGTGATAAGTTTCGTCAGGGAACGAAAAAACATAGGGTTAAAAGCGTTTTCGGCTGACATAAAAGATCTGTACTATTCTCTGCCACAATCAGCAGTATTAACATGTGTTGGCGAATGCATCGATGAGTACGGTGCCGTTAGATTTAGCGCACAAGCAGGTACGTCCGTCGACAATTTCTTAGAATTACTTAGGTTTTACTTGTCGTCAACGTTTATTGAAAACAATGGTACCCTGTATCTGCAAAAACAAGGAGTATGCATTGGCTCGTGCTTAGCACCAGTTTTAAGTAATTTGTTTTTGGCTGAAATGGACAGGAGGCTATCAGGACGCCTAAATGAATACAATGTTGTGCACGTATTTAGGTACGTCGATGACTTTTTAGTGTTTATCAATGACAGAACTGCAGATTTTACTACTCAATGTAGTAGCGTGTGTAGCGTTTTTCGTGAGGGTCTTAACCCACTTGAAGTGACTTTTGAAATGCCATGTGACGGAAGGCTCAGATTTCTTGACATTAACTTTCAATTCTCAGATGAAAAGACATGCTGGTGTTACGAGCCCAGAGCAAGTAAGCCTTTACTACAGTTTCACTCAGCGCATACTAAACTGGTAAAACGAGGCATTGCGAAGATGTGCTTGAGTGAGGCACTAAAGAAGTCCTGCCGGTGCCTCATGAATGAAAGCTTCAGACAACAGGTCTCGAGGCTAAGCAATGCCGGGTACCCCAAGAGCCTCGTCGTGTCCGTTGCTGAAGGATTGCACAGAAAAGTGCTGGAGAAAAGATGTGAAGCGATGGATAGGGTGAGCTCAAGAAAGGAAAGTTTTGCCGTAATTCCATACATGCATAAGGTTTCTCACAGGATAAAAAAGATTGCGGAAAAATGTGGCACTAACGTAGTTTTCTCGGCACCCAATAAGTTGGTGAGTCTTTGCAGAAGCACAAGACCAGACAAGGGAAAATCAAATGTATGCCAAAAGAAACATAGAAACCTATTTGTGGAGTGCATCATGTGTGTTGTATACCTCATTCCACTTACTTGTGGAAAGTGTTATATCGGTCAGACCAGTAGATGCATAAACGATCGCTTGCGCGAGCACAATAACAAAGTAAATAGTGTTGTTCCTGATGGTTTTCTTTCCCTTCATTGCCTGAGATGTAAGTGCACACCGAAATTCAAGGAAACGGTTATAATCAATAGAAGTAGGCACGAGATGACGCGATTGGTATTGGAGGCCGGCAAAATTGCAGAGCTAGGTGACACGTGTGTGAGCAGCCCATCAGTGGTGTTGACAGATAAGGAACTTGATTACATGTATTCGCGATAGGGTTTGTGGTAACATGGGATAAAAGGAAGAAAGAAAAAGCAAAAAAAGATTGAAAAATATAAAATTGTAAAGTATTGGAACACGCGCGTTGGTTATATTTGATGGTTTTTAGAGCTACGCACGTGCGACGTTGGCGTGGTGGATCGCATACACCACGGAGATCTGCGTGTAATAAACTGTTGTTGAAAGTTAGCGCTGTGTTGTGTCTATGTGCCTTCTCTTGTCCGTGTTCGTTGTCTGCGCTACCATCTATCATCATGCAACCATACCAACAAGCCCAAGTCGCCACCCTCATTGACTTCATTTCTCGTTCAACGGGCTCTTTCGTTCATGTACTGCGAGATCCTTCGGGTGTTGTAGCCCTCATCGTCAACGCCGTGTGCAAGGCAAGAACGCTCAGCTTTTCCATAAGGAACAAGATTCTACCAGAGGATGTTCGAGCGCTCTTCGGAGGGTGTACCCCTTCAGATGGGCACAGAACGAGGATCATGAAAATTCAGCGCTCAGAATGGCTTCGACAGGTACGCCTTTTCAGAGCCTACCTACGGGCGCAGATGCATCGAACTTACGAGTCGTATGCAGCGGAGATTCACTTTCGAAAGCATCTACGTCTGGCAGACCAAATGATAGAATTCCACTGGAAGCTTCAATTACGACTGTTACGTGATTTGGTGGACAAAGTGCGCGTGAGTGCAACTTCCAACGTTCATGTGGCAGAAGGCATCTGCCTACCGGACTTTGTACTAGAAGTATTGGGACTTGGGCCAAAGTTTGCCGTGCAACCTCAAAAGAACAAGCCGGAACTCGTATCAATTGTACGTCAAGTGTCGAAGCGGGTTCCCGAGGATCAAGCCACCAGGATCATCAACGAAGGTGTGGACGCTTTAAAATTGTGTAGGCCTCCATGCCGCAGTTTGCCTCTCAAACGCGTGGAAACTTACTTGACACAGCATGCTCTGAGTGTACTTCCAGTCGATAAAGAAGGAGGGTTTGCGGTTTTCTCGCATGATGAATTTAAAGAAAAGGCTAAAAGTGCTATTACGGCAGTGTTCAGCGAAAGGAAAAGTATTTCGATTGAAAAAGTGAGGGGAAAAGCAATAGAACTTTGTAAGAGGATGAATCTAGAAGGTGTGCTTAGCGGTATCAGAAAAAGTAAAAATGACAGTCTGGATGTGTTCTTTAGTGCTAAAACGCATAAGGAAGGAGTACCGTTCAGAGTGATAGTGTCGGAGAAGGACACGTGGCAAAAAGCTGTAGCTGTGTATCTGCAAAGAACATTAAACTTGCTTGACATAAATGACCCCTTCCTGACAAAAAATTCGGAACAGGTGATAAGTTTCGTCAGGGAACGAAAAAACATAGGGTTAAAAGCGTTTTCGGCTGACATAAAAGATCTGTACTATTCTCTGCCACAATCAGCAGTATTAACATGTGTTGGCGAATGCATCGATGAGTACGGTGCCGTTAGATTTAGCGCACAAGCAGGTACGTCCGTCGACAATTTCTTAGAATTACTTAGGTTTTACTTGTCGTCAACGTTTATTGAAAACAATGGTACCCTGTATCTGCAAAAACAAGGAGTATGCATTGGCTCGTGCTTAGCACCAGTTTTAAGTAATTTGTTTTTGGCTGAAATGGACAGGAGGCTATCAGGACGCCTAAATGAATACAATGTTGTGCACGTATTTAGGTACGTCGATGACTTTTTAGTGTTTATCAATGACAGAACTGCAGATTTTACTACTCAATGTAGTAGCGTGTGTAGCGTTTTTCGTGAGGGTCTTAACCCACTTGAAGTGACTTTTGAAATGCCATGTGACGGAAGGCTCAGATTTCTTGACATTAACTTTCAATTCTCAGATGAAAAGACATGCTGGTGTTACGAGCCCAGAGCAAGTAAGCCTTTACTACAGTTTCACTCAGCGCATACTAAACTGGTAAAACGAGGCATTGCGAAGATGTGCTTGAGTGAGGCACTAAAGAAGTCCTGCCGGTGCCTCATGAATGACAGCTTCAGACAACAGGTCTCGAGGCTAAGCAATGCCGGGTACCCCATGAGCCTCGTCGTGTCCGTTGCTGAAGGATTGCACAGAAAAGTGCTGGAGAAAAGATGTGAAGCGATGGATAGGGTGAGCTCAAGAAAGGAAAGTTTTGCCGTAATTCCATACATGCATAAGGTTTCTCACAGGATAAAAAAGATTGCGGAAAAATGTGGCACTAACGTAGTTTTCTCGGCACCCAATAAGTTGGTGAGTCTTTGCAGAAGCACAAGACCAGACAAGGGAAAATCAAATGTATGCCAAAAGAAACATAGAAACCTATTTGTGGAGTGCATCATGTGTGTTGTATACCTCATTCCACTTACTTGTGGAAAGTGTTATATCGGTCAGACCAGTAGATGCATAAACGATCGCTTGCGCGAGCACAATAACAAAGTAAATAGTGTTGTTCCTGATGGTTTTCTTTCCCTTCATTGCCTGAGATGTAAGTGCACACCGAAATTCAAGGAAACGGTTATAATCAATAGAAGTAGGCACGAGATGACGCGATTGGTATTGGAGGCCGGCAAAATTGCAGAGCTAGGTGACACGTGTGTGAGCAGCCCATCAGTGGTGTTGACAGATAAGGAACTTGATTACATGTACTCGCGATAGGGTTTGTGGTAACATGGGATAAAAGGAAGAAAGAAAAAGCAAAAAAAGATTGAAAAATATAAAATTGTAAAGTATTGGAACACGCGCGTTGGTTATATTTGATGGTTTTTAGAGCTACGCACGTGCGACGTTGGCGTGGTGGATCGCATACACCACGGAGATCTGCGTGTAATAAACTGTTGTTGAAAGTTAGCGCTGTGTTGTGTCTATGTGCCTTCTCTTGTCCGTGTTCGTTGTCTGCGCTACCATCTATCATCATGCTAACACAGAGGCTTTAGCGAGCTCACCACATGGCTTCGTCCACGCTCCGTTCTGCGGCAGAGTTGCATAAAAAGAAACTTGGACCTTCCTGCAGGGACCCGAAATTTAATGTTGGGGAGAGAGGTTATATCAGGGTCGCCGCGGTCGTGCGAGGACTGGCCAGGAAGTTAGCCGCCAAATGGGTTGGACCGTATCGCAGCATTGAGCGTCTTTCGTCCGTCACCATGCGCGTGCGTAACATCAAAACGCGCGAAAGCAAGTTCTTCCACGTAAACATGCTGCGACGAGCGGATCCCTTGGGACTCGCTGAACTTGAGCAAAGCAGCCGAACAGAGTCCTCGACACGGTCATCCGGCAGTCCAGCCGTCGGGGCAGGTAACGCGAACATGCCTATCATACCCCCGGAACTGCTGCTGGAGTTAGTACTACAAGAGCAGCCGCAGCGACCCGCATGTCCAGCAAGGGCCACGGGTCCTAGATATGCCCTTAGAAGCCACGGTCCTGTCCCCGATCTACCCTAAGTTAAGAGACAATGCTATGGCCACCCATACAGCGGACGAACAGGTAGGCAAGATGCGAGCCGGAATCTTGGGCCACCAGCTATGTCGGCTTCATAAATGTACTTGGTGCTTGTTATTTTGATCCCCATGTTTTCACCCATATCCAACTTTCATTACTTTTGTGTGAGCACTGTGTCGAAGTTTTTCGCCCCTCGTGGATTTTGTTTTGATCCCTATGTTTTCACTCATATCCTACTTTCTTTACTTTTGCGCGAGCACTGTGCCAAAGTTTTCCGCCCCTCGGGAATTTTTTTTGCTTATAGACCTGTTTCGTTTCAAAGATTGGATTTCGAAGAGGGCATGTAGTTCATTTGATTAGAGGGGCTTTGTGTTGCTCGTAATATCTGATGTTGGCCTCTGAGCGAATGATGTGCCTGGAATAGATTTCACCTATGGCATAGGGGAGGAACATAGAGTTAGTGAATGTGAGATTACCTAGACCCAGCCGCGTGTCGGAAAGAGGGTGCGAGGGGGACTGGTCTAGGAACGGTGTAGTTTAGATAGACAGGATATGTGACTGGCATCTGTGGCCCAAGCTAGGCAGATTATGCGAGGTGGTTGGTCGAGATACCTAAATAGGCGCTGCACAACAGGTGATGAGATCAGACAAGTAAAGATAACAGACAAGCTATGGAGTTTTCTCTACACAATAGTGACGTGCCTCAATAGGAGGTGGGGAGGGCTGGCTTGTGGAAAGAGATAAAGCAGCCCCGGTATCGACGAGGCGAGGTGAAAGTTCAGATTAAAATGGTTTCACGGCGTCTCCCCACACGGAAGTGTCGCACCTCATTAGGAGACAGGGAGCGTCGTGATCGGTATTGATGTACAACGCCTAATGTCACAGTTGCATAGGACAGCATATACGCTACGTTCTCAGCCAATCCGAACACGCAATTCGCGTTGAAGGTCCCTTTCCCACACCGACAGGTGCAGCAAAGGCCGGACAAGAGATGGTACGTGAGGGTAATTCAGTGTTGCTGCCTGTATGACCTCTGTTCTCCCGCCATCCCGCTTTTCGTTTGGTTTGAGACGTTCGATAAGATCTTAAAATTTTGTGCATGTGTGGAATGAAAGCGTATTGAAATGTGTGTATTCTGATTTCGGTTGTGCCGAGAATGGACAGTGCAGGCGAAGTGTGTGATGTGCTCGCATAGTAGTGAACCTTCCGCACACATGACTGAACGCTGCGTGCCAAAACATCCGACGAAGAGCTGTGACCAGTGTGCGTTTTGTCCATGCGTCATCCATGAGTTTTTGCGGTGATTCTGAATGTTTCAAATGTGTTTTTCGTGATAGAAACACGGAATCAAACTGCTTCGTGGTGGGTGATGATTCAGCGACAATCACAGATTGGTTCCTCTCAGCGACGCTCTGCCGCCAGGGCTGAATCACAAGTGTGCTGTGTTAGAATACCGTATTTCTAAGACTGCCGCAATGTCTCAATTTCGCTGCGCAACCCGAAGGCGCTATGCGCCCGCATTTCTCGCGTTTGAATTTTCCCCCAGGGAAAATTCTTCCGCAAGATGAAAACACGAACTGAACCCCGGTCCTTTCAAGATGTTGACGCTGATTTCTTGAACCCACGCCATTAAAAAAGGGAAAAAAACCTTCGGTGAATCGGTGTAACGAATGGGCAATCCGGAGTGAAGTGCCTGAAAGGATTCTTTCTACTGTCCTCGCGGGACCCCCCCCCCCCCCCCCGCGCAAACACGAGGACTGGGCGGCGCCTTGTTGTTTACAAGTAGTGTGACAGTGTATGGTGGCAATAATCTGCACGCACCCTTCAGATTTGTGGCATGTGGGAGCCCCAGAGCACCTTTTGTTGGTTCGGGGAATGCGACCATGCTGCAGCGCCTGTGCGGGGTCCAGCCTGACTTTCCGTCAGCCTCCGTGGCTCCAGGGCTCATTACTGCGTTCTGCGCGGATGGCCACCCGCGGCGTTGAATGACCAAGAAGCAGCGGCTGCGGAGAATTTCGCGGGAGACACCGAGCTGCATGGAAACGTTGAGACTTGGTCATGACATCGGCTCATTAAGTACCAGAAACTAAAGCAATTGGTTCAGCCAAAAACATTTCGGCACAACACTGCAAACTCCGGACGTTGGCTATTACAGACGACGCACTTTGTCGGAAGCATCGGCACCATTGTTCGCCCGTAAATATAGTGTCTTGCGAGAGCTCGCCCATCTCTCTCTCTGAGGCTTAAGTTTGTACAATGTTGCTTGCTCGGCTTTGTTTGGGAGAGGGTTTTCTACGGGTGTGGGCCGCGGGGGTGGCCATCAAAGATGATACACTTCGACTGACAAGAATATATGCCGCGTCGATAGTGGCGATTGGTTTGGTGCCCCGGTAGGGTGGAGTCGAAACATGAAAAATGCGGCCACGGGTCAAGGAAGGAGAGGGGCGGGGAGAATCATTCCCAGGGGATAAAAAGAAGTACACGGCGACGGAAGGGGACAGATCAGACCTCGATGCCAAGAACCAACCTTGGGCCCCGACTCGAGCAACGAACTCCGAGGCCCCCACTATATGGACATTCTGTGAGACGAACTTCACCTCCCTTACTTTAACGAGCTTTCCGGGAAGGAATGCGGCATATGGAGACATTGCGCAGTTTTCTTGATTAATGACTTAATGACCTTATCTATTGTGTCGTCGTGTGTTTACTCTGTATTGAGGCACCCTTGTATTGTCATCGTTAATTCGCTTATGTATCCTGTTTCGCTTGTCGCGAGTATTTTCTGATGTGTTACAATTTCATGTAACAGAGATGTCGTTCACGGACAGTATGTGTGCGCGCCATTTGCACTTGATATTGAATTAATTGCGTTCATGATTGGGAAAAGATCGTGACGTCTTTTACTTCCCGGCCCCAGCACGAATCCCTGCATGTGGAAAGTGACTGAGACACGTAGCCAAGAGGGAACCGTTTATAAAGAGGGCTGAGGGGTCTTCCCTCTTTTTGGCGATCGGTGGCGTAGTGGGGACGTCTCATATATATATATATATATATATATATATATATATATATATATATATATATATATATATATATATATATATATATATATATATATATATTGTCACTTGATACAAACGTCTTCAACTTGGAAGAACTGAGCCGGTGGGGCGACGCACCGAAAACTGGCAAGATGGCTGCTTCCATAATCAACAACAACTAGCCAGAGCACGCGCTGGCCCAGAACATCGTTTTTAATTCTCGCGGGCAGCCATGGCTTGCGCTCACCGTAACTAG
This sequence comes from Rhipicephalus microplus, assembly GCF_013339725.1. Taxonomy (NCBI): domain Eukaryota; kingdom Metazoa; phylum Arthropoda; class Arachnida; order Ixodida; family Ixodidae; genus Rhipicephalus; species Rhipicephalus microplus. The sequence continues at coordinate 176,402,131 of NC_051168.1, forward strand.
AGGCCAAGTGGCATTATCCCCCCTTCTGAAAAAACAAAAGGGCATCGCTCAAAGTACAAAGCGGAGTCGGGGCGAACCAACATAAAATACGCCCATACACAAAACAGCGATCAGGTTTATGCGCAGTCACACTACCACGTGAAGCACGGCTTCAGTAGCCCTACGTGCGCAGTTTCCGAGGAGTGCCTTTGTCGCCGTGGCGAGAAGGTGTTGTCAGGGACTACCTCGTAGTTCACATCACCCACTCGTCGCAACAGTTTGTATGTTTGGAAGTAGCGACTGAGCAGTTTCTCTGACAATCCTTGGCGTCGGACTGGAGTTTAAACCCAAACTTGATCGCTTGGATGATATTCAACTTGTCGATGGCGAGTCTGGTAGCAGCATGCGTCTGCACTCTGCTGGTGCGTATTGTGTGGGCGTGCTAACTGGCGTACTGGGTAAGCAGCACAGCATCAAGAGTGATCAAAGCATCGCGATTGTGTGGAAGCTTCGCAACCAGCATGTTCTGGGCCTCACGTCCATACAAGAGACGGAAAGGCGTGAATCGTGTAGTTTCCTGGACGGCAGTATTTTACGCGAATGTGACGTACGGTAGCACCTAGTGTCAGGCCTTATGCTGGACATCTGCATACATGGATAACATGTCAGCGATGATCTTGTTGAGTCGCGATGTCAAGCCGTTGCTTTGTGAATGATATGCCGTGGTCTTGCGATGGCTCGTGTAGCTGAGCTTGAATACGTCATGAAAGAGTTGGGCCGTGAATGCTGTTTCTCTGTCTGCGATAACGCACGACGGGGCGCCATGTTGAAGAACGATCTGGTCCGTAAAAAATTGGGTGACGTCGGCAGCCGTAGCGCGTTGTAGTGTCTTTGTTTTACTTCGTCAAATAGTCGGTGGCTATTACGATCCACTTGTTGCCGGCAGATGATAGCGGAAATGACCCCAGTAAATCCATTCCTGTTTGATCAAATGGTGCTCTGGGTGGTTCTATTGGTAGAAGAAGCCCCGCGGGCTTCAGTGGCAAGGATTTTCAGCGTTGACATTCCCGGCAGCTTTTCACGTATTGCTTAACGAATGCAGAAAACTGAGGTCAATAGTATGTTTGTTGAACTCGAGCGACAGTTCGAGAGAAAGCTAAGTGACCAGATTAGGCTCATTGTGTCAGGCCAGAAGAATGTCGTCATACATGTCAGTTGGCACAATTAGAAGATAAGTTATTTCATTGCCGTTCGAGTTTTTTTTAATCAGGACCCCATCTCGCAGACAGAATGACGACAGGCCTCGAGAAATGCACCGAGGTATGGGAGAGTGGCGTACTTCAAGGTTTTCGATAGCTGTGCAAATTTCATCATCTACGTGCTGTCGTGTAATCAGATCTGTTGTAAAAAGGGCCCCAAAGGAGCCACCGTCATCCTCGGTGTCATGGCCTCAAACTTCTACAGGCGCACGGGATAATGAATAAGCATCTTCGTGCTTGCGATCCGATTTGTAAGCGATCGTGAAATCGTATTTCTGCAGACGAAGACTCCATCGTGCCAGTCGCCCACACGGGTCTCTTAGGTTCGCTAACCAGCACAACGAATGATGGTCGGTCACTACTTTGAAGTGGCGTCCGTAAAGGTAAGGCCTAAATTTCATCGTGGCTCATACGACAGCGAGGCACTCTTTTTTTGACGTGGAGTAGCAGACCTCAGTGCGGGAAAGAGTGCGGCTAGCGTACGCTATCACTCGCTCTGTGCACTTTTGTTGTTGTACGAGGACAGCATGAAGACCCACGTTGCTGGCGTCAGTATCTACTTCAGTATCAGCGTCTTGGTCAAAGTTAGCGAGTACTGGTTGTGTCTGCAAACGCCCCGTAGTTCAGAGAAAGCTGCCTCCTGTTCTTCTTCCCAGACGAATGGAACATCTTAACGAGTGAGTCGAGTGAGCGGTTCAGCAATTCTAGAAAAAATGACTATAAAGCGGCGACAGTACCCGCAGAGCCCGAGAAAGCGACGTACTGTCTTCTTATCACGTGGAACATGAAACGACGCCGCGGCGGTACTTTTGTCAGGGTCTGGTCGAATACCATCCGCACTGACAACATAGCCGAGAAACTTAGGTTCTTTGTAACTGAAGTAGCATTTTTTGGCTTCAGTACCAGGTTAGCTGAGCGCAGCGCTTCCAGCACATTCTGCAGACGCTTGAGGTGCTTCTCAAAGGTGGCAGAAAACATGACATCATCATTGAGATAAACTAGGCACATGTGCAACTTTAGACCAGTAAGAACAGTGTCCATGATTCTCTGGAAGGTCGCAGGCGCAGAACAGAAGCCGAAGAGAGGCACTTTGAATTCATATAGGCCATCCGGTGTAACGAAGCCAGTTTCTTCAGGATCTCGTTCATCTACTTCGATCTGCCAGTAGCCACTTTTCAAGTCTAGCGATGAAAAATACTTGTCCTGCCGAAGTCTTTCGAGGGAATCGTCGATGCGAGGCAGCGGATAGACGTCTTCTTTAGTCACGCTGTTAAGTTTCCTGTAGACCACGCAGAAGCGCAGTGATCAATCTTTTTTTCTTTACGAGCACGACCGGAGATCACCAGGCACTTTTCGAAAGTTGGATAATGTCATCTCGCAACATCTCTTCGACTTGAGCATTTATCACGTCAGGTTCCTTTGCCGAAACGCGGTAAGGGTGTTGTTTTCTGAGCGAGGCATCGTTATGCGTAATAATTTGGTGTTTGGTGATTGCTGTCTGACGATCCTTCGAGGCGGACGCGAAGGACTCTTTAAATAATGCCACCCACACGTAGTGGGTCGACTGCAAGAGCGGCTCTACCATCTGAAGGAAAGAAAGAAGATCTGCGTGTCTCTTCTCGGCTCGAGAGCCAGCCACGACTGACGCATCGTCCTAGAGCTAGCTACCCGGTCGTTCAATACATCCCCCAGTACTTGTGACTCCTCGTGACAAACTGGTGGAAGGTGCTGGGTAGTCTCACGGATGCTGCAGACCCCCCCCCCAGGAAGCCGTAATACGAGTCCAGTGCCAGTCAATACTCCCGTGCATCGGACCAGCCGCCGAATCAGGGGATTGCCTCCGGAAGTCAACGATACTCCTCCCACCACGTCAACAAACATGACCAGCACTTCGGTACAAACCTTGCCAACCGGCACGGGAAGCACGTCGTCGAACCGATATACGTTGGAAAGCCCACGGGCACAGACGACGTTCCATGGTACGGAGAGCGAAGACGTTGAGGACTGGTTGGCGGACTTCGAGCGCGTAGCCAACTTGAATCAGTGGGACGACGCGGCGAAACTGGGTCGTGTCTACTTCTATCTCGAAGACGGGGCTCGCACGTGGTATCAAAATCGAGAGGAGCAGCTAACGACGTGGCCCGAATTCTGTCGTAGACTTCTGCAGACATATGCCAGCGCCGACCGCCAAGAAAGAGCTGAACGAGCTATTCTTGCCCGCGTCCAGTCGCCAAACGAAACTGTGACCGCGTACGTCGAAGACATGACGCGTCTCTTCCGACGGGCAGATTCAAGAATTACGGAGGACAAGAAGTTGCGTCACTTGATGCGTGGTGTCAAGGACCAGCTTTTCGCCGGCCTCGTGCGAAGCCCTCCAAAGACGGTCGCGGAGTTCTTGTCTGAAGCCATGACAATGGAAAAAATGCTACAGCAGCGATCAAACCAATACGACAGGCAAGTCGGTGGCATGTCCACTGCTGACATTTTCGCCACCGCTGGGACCAGCAATGACTCCTTACGTGAACTAATCCGTAATACCGTACGTGAAGAGTTGCAAAAGGCTGGTGTAACACCTAATCCTACGGTTAGCTCTATTGCAACTGTCATCAAAGATGAGCTGCACCAGGCCCTCCGGGACACCTTGCCTCCTGATACAGCTGCGTCAGCTCCTGCTGAATACCACCGTAAGACAACCTACGCGGAAGCCTTGAAACGCCCTGCTGCATCGCCGTCATTGTTCGTTCATCCTGTCCCTGCAGTTTCACTCGAGTCAGCGCAGCACATACCATACTACGAAGGCATGCACACGCCACCGCTTCTGCCCTTTGTCCGTGGTGCTTCTGTTGCCCATCGTTCAGTGCAACCGGTCCAGTACATCGACAATCGGCACTCGTATCCTCGGAAGTCTGATGTCTGGCGCACACCCGATCACCGGCCTCTATGCTTTCACTGCGGAGAAGCTGATCACTTGTACCGCCAGTGTCCTTATCGCCGTCTTGGGCTTCGCGGCTTCTCTGTGTACTCGCCGCCCCACCCCGTTACGGCCAGAGACCACGCGACATCCAAAACTACCTCTCCCAGCAGCATGTACCACCGTCTGCCGGGCGCCAGTCGCGCTCGCCATCACCGAGGCGATTTTCATCAATGCCCCAGCGATATTCTACCGCACGATCTCCCAGCCCCCGCCGGGAAAACTAGCCGAAGCGACCTCTGGGGGCGGGGTCACTGAACGTCGAAGCGCTGAAGACCTCCTATTGATGCAGAACCGTAGAGAAACTGGTCCGACATCACCTGCTGCTGCAAAAGATAGCCGGCTTTCACTCGACATAGCAGTAACAATTGATGGTTGTGTAGTTAATGTGTTAGTGGACACCGGCGCAGACTATTCCATACTGAGCGGGAAACTGACAACGCAGCTGAAGAAAGTAATCACGCCGTGGCATAACTCGCAGATTCGGACAGCTGGTGGCCATGTCGTAACTCTACTGGGCGCCTGCACAACTAGAGTAAAGATTCAAGGGTACACATTTGTAGCAAGCTGCCTTGTTCTACGTGAATGCTCCCGTGACGTCATTCTGGGAATTGACTTTCTACATGAAAATGGAGCTATCATTGATCTGCAAGAGCGCCGCGTCACGTTCTCAGCCCAGCGAGCAATCAACGTGCAGGATGACGGAATGCGTGTTGACGTACTCCGTATTTCTGAACAGAGCGTGACGCTTCCTCCCCGAGCCAGTGTTCTAGTCGACGTAACGTGCTGTGGTTTGAGCGATGGCGATGTGGTGGCCGAGACAAATTTAGAACACCTACTGCAGCAAGGCATATGTGTAGCGAGAAGTGTAATACACGTTCGCGACGGCCGATCTGAATTGCTCGTTACCAACTTTAGCAACGAGCATCGACACCTTTTCCGTGGCACTTCGATAGCGTTTGCCCACGAAGTAGCAAACGTAACCAACTGTCTCACGTCAGAAATAGTGGATAACGCAGACACATTAATGAGCAACATTGACATCAATCCTGATCTGTCCACCGATAACCAGACTGCGCTGCGAGCGCTCTTGTTCGAGTACAGGTCTTGCTTCGCGAGTTGCTCAAAGATCCGCCAGACGTCCATCACTCAACACAGGATCATCACGTACGAGGACGCACGCCCAATACACCAGCACCCCTACCGCGTGTCGGCTAAAGAACGTGAAGCGATACGTACGCGAGTTCGCGAGATGCTTGACGATGGCGTTATCGAACCATCCAACAGCCCGTGGTCATCTCCAGTCGCACTTGTCAAAAAGAAGGACGGGTCGCTACGCTTCTACGTCGATTACCGAAAGCTTAACAACGTGACCAAAAGGATGTGTACCCGCTACCGCGTATCGACGATTCGCTGGATAGACTTCGTCGTGCCCATTATTTCACTTCTCTCGATCTCAAAAGCGGGTACTGGCGAATCGAGGTAGATCAGCGAGACCGCGAAAAGACAGCCTTCGTGACTCCAGACGGCCTATACCAATTTCGAGTACTCCCTTTCGGCTTGTGTTCAGCGCCGGCAACTTTCCAGCGAATGATGGACACTGTCCTCACAGGGCTCAAGTGGCAGACTTGTCTTGTCTACCTTGATGATGTGGTGGTCTTCTCTGCCACGTTCGAGCAGCACCTACAGCGCCTGCGCAGCGTGCTGGAGGCTATCCGATCGGCGGACCTCACTCTAAAGCCACAGAAGTGCCACTTCGGCTATGAAGAACTGAAATTTCTTGGACATGTCGTTAGCGCTGAAGGAGTCCGGCCCGATCCAGGCAAGCTTGCCGCTGTTGCCGAATTACCAGCTCCTGTCGATAAGAAAGCCGTCCGGCGCTTCCTTGGTTTGTGCGCCTACTATCGCCGGATCATTCATGGCTTTTCATAGATAGCAGAACCTCTGACTCGTCTCACAAGAGACGGCACGCCGTTTGTCTGGGAAAATGAGCAACAAGCAGCTTTTGATGAACTGCGACTGCGCATGCAATCAGCACCCGTTCTCGCTCATTTCGACGATGATGATGACACGGAGGTTCATACTGACGCTAGTAACGTTGGGCTTGGCGCAGTGCTCGTTCAGCGTCAAGACGACATCGAAAAGGTGATAGCCTACGCCAGCCGCTCTCTATCGCGTGCCGAGGTGAATTATTCCGCTACGGAGAAAAAGCGCCTCGCAGTCGTGTGGGCAATCACCAAGTTTCACCCGTACTTTTATGGTCGTCCCTTCAAGGTAGTGACGGACCACCATGCCCTCTGCTGGTTGGCAAACCTGCGCGACCCTTCAGGACGGCTAGTACGGTGGAGCTTGCGACTGTAGGAATTTGACGTCACCATCGTCCATAAGTCCGGCCATAAGCATGAAGACGCTGACACACTGTCACGCGCACCCCTTCATGTCGTCAGTCAGGAAGCAGAGGAAGACGAAGGCTTCCTGGGCGCCATCAGCTCATCAGACTTGAGTAAACTGCAGCGGGATGACGCAGAGATTCGTCCAATCATCGATCATTTAGAGGGCCAGGGCACAATCATACCACGTCATTTATCCCGCTCGTTGCCGTCGTTCTGCCTTCGAGATGGTGTGCTGTACAAGAAGAACGCTCGTTCGAACAACCGTACCTACCTCCTGGTGGTTCCTCGAGACATGCGAGACGACGGCCTCTTCGCTTGCCATGACGAACCCACATCCATTCATCTGGGCTACTCACGGACACTTGCCAGAGTGAGCGAGAGGTACTATTGGCCAGGACTTTCGGCAAGCGTCAAGAAGTACGTCAAGAGCTGTCGAGAATGTCAGCGCCGAAAGCAACCATCTGTTAAGCCAGCTGGTTTGCTTCAGCCCATTGAAGCACCCTGCACGCCATTCGACCAAGTCGGCATCGACATTCTCGGGCCATTCCCCCTATCTGCGGACAGCAACAAATGGGTGATCGTCGCGACCATTTGACACGCTACGCTGAGACGCAGGCGATCCCACGAGCCACGGCTTCTGAGGTAGCACAATTTTTCATGCGCCACATCGTATTACGACACGGTGCTCCTTCAAGTATAATAACGGATAGAGGGACGGCATTCACGGCGCAGCTTGTGGACGAGGTTTTCAAACTGAGCAACACCAGACACCGAAAGACAACTGCGTACCACCCGCAAACCAACGGACTTACCGAGCGACTGAATAAGACTATCGCAGACATGATCTCAATGTACATCGACGTACAGCACAAAACATGGGACCGGATATTACCTTACGTGACCTTCGCGTATAATACCGCCGTGCAAGAGACCACGCGATTCACGCCATTTCGGCTTCTCTACGGCCGCGAAGTGCAGACCATGCTGGACTCTATGCTACCGTGTCAAGACGAAGACGAGTTGGCAACTGACGCCGATGAATTCGCAGAGCGTGCTGAGGAAGCCCGGAAGCTCGCGCGACTACACATCGGCCAGCAACAGCAGGCAGACGCACGGCGCTATAACATCCGCCACAGTGAAGTATTTTACAACCCCGGAGACCAAGTTTGGGTGTGGACGCCCGTCCGCCGCCGTGGCCTTAGTGAAAAGTTACTGAGCCGGTACTTTGGCTCTTATAAAGTGTTACGTCGCGTCAGTGACGTGAACTACGAAGTGGTTCCGGACTCAACATCGCAGGCACGGAGTAGGACACGACCGAGGTCGGATGTCGTTCATGTGTTGCGCATGAAACCATTTATTGCGCGTTGTTCATAACTTTTTTCTTGCCGTACACTGTTCTTTGTGTTATTTATTTATTTTCGTGAACTTGCTTCTTCGTTCACTGATTTTACCTATATTGGCACACTCGTTTCTATTTTTACTTTATCCGAATTTCCCATTTCTTTTTTTCCACGTGCCTATGTCGTAACATCGTGGTGGTGCTATGTACTTTTCTTTCCCCCCTTTGGGACTTTTTTCTTTTCGAAAGGGGGATAATGCCACCCACACGTAGTGGGTCGACTGCAAGAGCGGCTCTACAATCTGAAGGAAAGAAAGAAGATCTGCGTGTCTCTTCTCGGCTCGAGAGCCAGCCACGACTGACGCATCGTCCTAGAGCTAGCTACCCGGTCGTTCAATACATCCCCCAGTACTTGTGACTCCTCGTGACAATATATATAGCAGTTCACTTAGCTTGGTCTGTTGTTGTTCCGAGAGGGTTGAGTTCACACCAACTTCTGCAAGTAGTGAAGTCACGTCACTTGGTGTCTATCGAAGTTTGTCGTCGGCTGATGTAGATGCGAAGAATTCAAAACGTCTGTGATAGGGAGGGCGAAAGCCATGGCGGTGTCATGAAACAGGTGCCGTTACTTGTTATTGAAATTAGACACATGTAGGGCAGAGTGTCCGTCATAAAGCGCGACGAGCTTCGTGCAGCACAGACACTTAGCGCGAACAAAAACGTCAAGTTGCCTTCAGCGACAACCTCACCATCCTGTAACTTGTCAGACACCACATCAACTAGGACGCTTGAACGCGGAAGCAAGGTGATGCTGTCGCAGAAACGCGAGACGTGCTGACACGGATGTTGTCAGATTCGTCGGAGGATCCAGCTGTCTAAAACGTCATGGTACGCTCTCGAAGATCGATAATAGCGCCGTGCTCCCACAAAAAGTCGACTCGTAGGATTAGGTGTCGGGAACAGTAACAAAGTACGAGGCAGCTGGCGAGAAAACGTACGTCCCCGAATGCTAACTCTGATAGTGCAGATGCCGATTGGGGTGACTACGTGCCCGCCGGCCGTACGAATTAGTGCTTCGTACCAAGGCGTAAAAACTTTCTTTGTGTGCGCTGCTAGTTTTCCACTTATGATCGAGTAGTCCGCACCTGTGTCCAATAATGCACTAACGTCGTGGTAACCGTCGACTACCACATGTATATCCAAAGAAAGTCTGCTTCTGGCTTTCGTCGCTGTCGTCAGCGAATAGCTCCGTGTCAGTGCTTGCGTAGGTGAGAGGCCTTGCTTGCGTCGAGTGTCGGCGGCCTCACTCCCGAAGGTCGCTGTCATTAGTTTTCCCGCCTATAGGGCTTGGCGAGCGCGCCGGCACCGCCCCTGGGAGGCTCCGAAAGTTTAAAAAAGATCGCCTTGGGAATGGAGACCCTGACTGCCGCCGCTGTGGCATGCGCTTCTGGGAGAGGTAATCTTTATTAGCTCTTGGTCTTTCACCGAATGTCGACCGTGGTGCGTCGACGGCAAAACACTGTAGTCCGAGGCGACTATAGGGACATTCCCGGTACACATGTCCAGCTTCACCACCACAGTGGTCGTCTGTCCGGTGTGCGCCATACGTCGGATTTTCTGGGAAGCAGCTGTCAATTTTCTAAGTGCTGAATAGGTTGCAGTGAAGGAACTGCATCCTGAGAAATAGAACTAACGAAGCGCGATGAAGCAGGAATATATCGGCTGCCAGCTTCTGCGTATGATGCACGATGTGGCTCCGTCGAGACAGGTGGGGCATAGCTGGAAGGCGGCACTTGGAGATCCTGTCGTGCTTCGTTTTTGACAAGGCTGAAAATAGACCCAGCAGTAGGTTGGGACTGGCAGTGAATCTTTTCTAGTTCGTCGCGCACCACCAACCGGAGGAGATCGCAGAGAGACTCGATGTTTATGTTGCTTGCCGCACCTCCGATCTGACCTAATGGCGAAGCGGCACTCACTTGCCGGTCGTACACAGCAGACCGCTGCTGCAGTACGTGCTCCATGGCTGTGGCTTCGGTCAAAACATCCGCCACGGTAATTTGGGGACAGCGAATGAGGCCAGCGAAAAGCTGCTCCTTCACTCCTCGCAATAAATGACGGACCTTCTTTTCTTCTGCCATGTCGGGGTCGGCTCGACGAAATAGGCTCGTCATGTCCTCGATGTACTCTCAGCGTCAATTGAAACCCGAACATTTCGAACATTGAAGCGCGTGTTTCAAGCATTAGAAACAGTATAGTGTTGGCCGTCCAGTTATCACCATTGACAGGCGTGCATATCCTGTTTGGCAGCACTGCGTAATTCACCTAGAGTGTGTTATCTCCGTTTGTGCTCTAGTTTTCATATGGGGAAATCGGTGAAAATTGTGGGCGTGCAAAGCGCTTTTGATCTATCACTCGCAATTGCTTGTTTTTACTTCAGCGTCGCAGTGCAATCAGTGTCTTGGCACGATATAACAAAAAGAAGTATAATAGATTTGCAGTTGAATTTCAAACGATTGTCGTATCTCGTTCGCCAGCGCTGCTTCACCTGCACCCTTCTTTCAGAGAACGACGCGAAAAGGCTTCATTTCAACTGGACATGCCGAGTGTTTCTTCGGAAGAAAGCGCGCAAATTGTTTCGCTTTACTGGCACGAAGTGAAACATCGTGAAATCGCCAGCATTATGAACTGACCTTTGTCTACTATAAATAGACTTTGCCAGGCATTTTGTGATAATTCACTCCGTGATGACAATCCATGCTAAAATACTCGCCTTCAACTGCAGTACTTTTATCTCTGTATTTTTTTATATTGTTCCTTTCAAAAACTATATCTGGAACACAAGCAGAAATTTAGCGCTACAGGGGGATTGTGGAGTGCTGCCCCACCGGATGTGCGGGCCTGCCTGTGTCGATGACTGGTGGACGGCGCGCACTATGCCATCGATAAGGCTTGCGCCACGTGCTCCGCTGTTCGCGTTTCATTTGATGCCGATTGTACATCATGACAATTTTATTAGGCATCTCGAGGCACAACTGAATCGCTCACTCGGCTCGTTCACGGTGATCGGGATTTGCCCAACTTGCCAGCAAGTATCGACAAAAAACGCTCCACTAGGAAAAAAGTTCACGGTTTTCGTACCAAGTACGAGCGCCATCCTCCAAGCTCAAATACACGTTCCTCATTTTGTCGAAGTCGGTCCAACCAGTGTAATCCGAAACCCGTTCGAACTGGGCCAGCCAGTCTTCGACATCCTCCAAGACGGCACCGTGGAACACTTTTAGCACACGTGGCTTCCACAGCGTATGATGCGTGGCTGCCGCGCTTTCCTGTGCTTTGGAGATTGCAGCGCCTTCCGTAGCATTCGGAGGTGTGACAGACGTCATCTTGGGAAGAGGTACACGCTCAGGAGGTAGTTCTCGGAGTCTTCGGCTTGAGCGGTGGACAAGCGCTGTCACTGCAGGTACAGGATTACCTGGAGGCGTTTGGAACATCAGCTAGGGGTTACCCAGCACCTCCACTAGTTGTCACGTGCTACAAAAGGTCTTCAACTTGGAAGAAATAAGCCGGCGGGGAGACGCACCGAAAACTGGCAAGATGGCTGCTTCAATAATCACCAACAACTAGCCAGCGCACGCGCTGCCCCAGAACATCGTCTTCCATTCTCGCGGGCAGCAATGGCTTGCGCTCGCCGTAACTGGCGGCCAAGGGACAACACATATATATTATCATGGGTCCCGACGAAGACCAAGGGAAGAGGACTGCAGGTCGAATCTTAAACTGTTTATATTTAGCCGAACTTCTGGCCACGTAAAAGGAGAATTGAATTACCGCAAGACACTGGCGCCTATAGCAGCGAGCAGAGCCTCGGCCGTCAATCAAATAGAAGAGGTGAAGCGTGTCGGCATTTATACCCTTCGCCATCGGATATTCTAGCTTTATCGCTTGCGGCGACGTAAGTTCCAGAATAATCTGTAATGTTACCGAAGTGAGCGTTATCTTAACAAAACGATCTACTAAACTTCGAAGCTTCTCGAACCTCGTAGGTGCGGTTTACGCTGACCATAATGTAACAGGGTGATAATAGAACTCGAGGAAAGGGACGTGGCATTGCCCCCTCTAAAAATGGCATCTATCCAATTCTTTGGTCAAAGACGAAGGTACGCGAATAAAGACGATAAACAATAAGCAGTAGCAATAAAGCACAGCAACAACCACAAACTAGAGTCCTGAGGTTCGCGAATGGAATGGCTTGAAGCGCTTGTCACGGACGATTTCAGGTCGAGCACGTCGCCATTGAGAGTTCGTAATGCTGTAGAGAACAACCTTGTAGTCGGGTGGATCGACACGTTGAACTTCTCTGTACAGCCCGAAGTACCGTCGCAGAAAATTTTCACTGAGCCCACCTCGGCGTATGGGGGCGTCCATACGCAGACACAGGTCCCCGGGCTTGTACTCAATGAAGCTTCGTCGAAGATTGTAACGGTGGCTGTCGGTCACCTGCTGATTCTGGATGCGCAGGAGGGCGAGTTGACAAGCTTCTTCCGCATGCTAAATTTAGGCGGTGACGTCATGGTTCCCTTCGTCAGCGGCATTTGGAAGCATAGCATCGAGCGTCGTTGCCGGGCTTCTTCAATACACCAACTTGTACGGTGTCATCTGTGTCGTTTCGTGGATGGCCTTCTTGTACGCGGTGGTCACGTACGGAAGGTTTTCATTCTACGTCTTGTGATTGACGTCATTGAACGTAGCCAGCATATCAGTGGTAATGTTATTAGGACCTTCGGTGAGGCCATTGGTCTGTGGATGGTAGGCGGTGGTGCGGTGGTGCGGTGGTGCGGTGGTGACTTGTGTGGCTCTACCTCAAGATCGCCTGAGTTCGGTCTGGCGTAAAGGCTGTACCTCTATCAGTAATGAGGACCTGTGGAGATTCATGATGCAGAACGATGATCTCCACAAAGAACCTTGCTACTTTAGAGGCACTGCCTTTGGGGAGGGCTTTTGTTTCGGCGTATTGTGTCAAATTGTCAGTAGCTACGACGATCCTTTTGTTCCCGAAATTCGACTTTGGGAACGGTCCTGATGTAACCGGGGTTTCTCCAGAGGACTGGAGCCAGCCAGAGTCTCGGGGAGATGTCCGGGGAGAGTCTCAGGGAGAGTCGGGGAGGAGCCCGGAGCTGTTAACAGTAATGTTTAATTACAATATTTACAGGTAGCGTGTTACATGGTGGTAGTAGCGTCATAGAAGCTCTCATTGGAAGCATGATGGTAGCTTCTGCGAGCTTGTGAGAACTTGTGGGGAGTGCATTTGCGATCGCTTTTTATGTTCTGGCGTTCACAGGATTCCCAGACAGGAAAATAATGGGGGCCGGGACAGTCCAATGAAAATTGCCATATTCACCTCAGCCCTCCAAAGGGTAAGGTGAAACGCCGCCTCCTTTCCGATCATGGAAACAGAGAAGAAGTACGCCCAGTTCAGCCCATGGCGCGGGAGAAAACACTGCACACCGCGCATGACACAGCACAGCACGAAGACGTTGAATCTTACGTGGAGTCAATTTCGTAGTCTGTTGCAGTTGTGGGTATGTGGCGCCAGACAGACCACGAATTGTGGAAACAGTGGCATCAAGGCGCCACGGAGAACGTGGGAAAGGCATCCGCAAACGATTGTAAAAAGCTGGGGTCTTCGCCCGGAGCACCTAGACGACAAAGCAAGCCAACCTCGATGGCCAACACCTCTGCCTAATTCGCCAGTCGGTGAGACGTGTCCAAAGGGTTTACGAGGGGTGCCGACGACTTGGGATAACTAGAAGAATGTTTTCTTTGTTGTCGGCGCTCTTGGTGTTTCCCTGGGAGCGCTGATTCGAAAAAGTCAGGGTAGGTCCTGCCACAATGTCTTATGCGTTAAAACGGCGTCAATCAGGCAGGCCGATCATAACAGCCCGTCCACCACCACACGAAGTCTCCAAGGGTAGAAGCACCAAAGCACTCTGCAGATACAATAGACCTGCTCCATTGTAAACATTGATGTGGGATGTACCAATCTCTGGACTTGAGCCTTGTCTAGAAAACGCCAGACAAACCACGCAAGACCCGAGGCACAACAAACAGAGGGCATTCAACTGACCTCGAGAAATTCCAGGTTACAGTTCTGGTAAAACTCCCTAGAAATTTAGAATTGGTGTTCTCATTAGCAAAAAATAAGAATTTTATAACTAAGCCGTAACAAACTGAGACCTACTATGTGCGAAGCAAATCAACAGCCTAACGTTTTGTATCATTTCCCAGAGAGCTTCAGAGCATTTAAGGCACGCAGGGGCTAAGGGCGAAACAAAAGAATAGGAGGCAGTTATTTATCACGCCTCGCACTGCATAAGTATAGGTCAAAATCAAACTCGCGCGTATAATATAAAACAAACAGAGAAACAAAAATCCTACACTACCATGCAAAAACAGAAGGGTTAAGCAGAAGCTTTTTACCCTCAAGCTCCTTCTCCGTTAAATTCAACTTGCGCGTAAAACATAAAATAAAAAGATAAACAAAAAACTATACTACTCTGCAAAAATAAAGGTTTAAACAGAGGCTTTTCTTGAGCCCTTTTCTCTCTATAACTCAGCGCAAAAGCCCTCTTCTCGAGCGAAAGTATTTGCTAAATGTAAGCAAGCCAATAGATTTCGCAATGTTTGCTGTTAAGATGAGGAGGAAAATGAAATTTTCGAAAATTGACACAGTCCTCGCATATCGGCAAACATGCAAACATTCAAAGTAAAACAATTCAAAAGTCGACACCAGAAAAATTCTTGGCATCCTTATAGTGTCCGAAAACATTAAGGGGAACCCTTTTGAGACGGGTTCCGGGCGGACAATCATACCGCAGCTTTCGAGACGCCCGATTGCGACAGAGCGACGAACAGCCAGCCTGTCTGAAACTACTTGAGCACTGAGTGGCGGCTACTTTTGTTCCGTAGCCCCCAAACTTCTATACAGAGGCATACCGATGGTCTCATATGTTCCTCGTTTGCCTCCTGGTTAAGTGGTTACCCTTTCACCATGCAAGGGGATGGCTTTTGCCATTCCTGACAACACGCCTCATTGTTCTGCTCGGCTGTCTGTTCTGCGCTGTAGGCGATGAGACCACGCAGCCACTTCGACGTCTGATTTTCTTCGCCTTTGCGACACGCTTCCCACCCAATCTCGATTTACGAGGGGCCGTCAACTTTTGATTTCCAGCCCGCTTTTTTTGGGGGTTTCTGGCCTCCGCTCGAAAAACTTCGACTCTTCGCGTTCTCTCTGCGTTTTCGCCAGTGCCCCTTTCTTTGTGGGTGGCACCGAACGCTCACCTACTAGAAAATAATGCTTGGAAGTACACAGTTCAAAACACCAGGTGGCTCAACTGGCTTATCCTCGGCGTCATTTCCAACTGCCTGCTCTTTCAAAATGACGGTACAATTGACTCTTTCTAAGCCACCGGCTCGCCATCAGATGTCTCTCCTTGACGAGAATCATCACCTCGCGCTATGTTAAGCGCCTGGCTGTGACAGCTCCACTTACGATGGAGGCGAAAATGTTGTAGGTCCATGTGCTCAGATTCGAGTGCACGCTAAAGAATCCCCCGTGGTCGACATTTCTGGAGCCCTTCACTACGGCGTCTTTCATAATGATACGGTGGTTTTGGGACGTTGAACCCCACATATCAATCACATGTTAAGCGCATTTGCCTCTCCGGATAAGCTAAGCGCCTCATGATCGGGACTTTTACAGTAATTCATTAGCACTTTTTCTACCAGGACCTCATGAACAGACTCACAGGCCATCAGAAGCGTCATAGCTGTTGCTGATTCGTCACCAAAGCAAAGGCCTCTCAAGAGCAAACCCACGACATATTGAGAGGGGTAGTGCCCGGGCATATTTTGGACGCCACAGTTTCTGTTGCGAGCAGTCTGAATGGTCCCTCACTATCAACAAAGGCTAACGGCAAGCACACAGGTTTATTTTCAAATAATCGCTGTACGCACGCGCGTTCTCCTGTGGTCGCCTCATTTGCCCAGGAGTATAGATCTAAACTATCATACGTTGTGGCTGAATCCTGTGGTACGTCACACAACGCCTTCTCCTAAACTGACTCCAGAATGTTGTGGTTTATTTGCTCCTGATTACTGTCACTGCTGTCCGCCGACTAGAGAACACTCATAGGTTTTCGGCAGCTGACTGCAATGTGACCAGGCTCTTGATAACGGTGGCATACGACCCACTTTTTAGCCTTAGGAAACTTTTATTTGTCTTTATGTTCGGGTCTCAGCAGCACTATCTTTAATTTTCTTTGTCGGAAGATGATATCCCGCTCATCGGGTTACTTGAGGGCGGAATAATTACTAATGCTAAACGCTTTTTTTCATGTATCCTGTCTTTCTCCGCCCATCTTCACTTTTTTTCCTCATATTTTTTTCTCTTTTCCACATCCCAACATTCCTCAATTTCGTCATCCTCCGAACCACACTCCTGAATAACCCGTTCAGCTGCAACTCTCTCTCATCTCTCCCCACCCTGATTTTCAGCTCTTCACACAGTAGTATGAGGTCTTGTTCTTTACCAACTCCATGCTGTTCACGAGTGAGGACTTTCTTACCCGCCATGACGTTAGGTAGCGAACAAGTAAAGCCTGCAGGCATCGTAAAAACACTGCCAGCTTAGAACATGCAAGCTAAAATTTGATGAATGACTGTGACGTATGGTAGCGGTACAACGAAGCCAAACGCACAGAAAATTACACACAGTTTTAGAAAATTTTAAAACCTGAACCCGGCGAAACTCAAAGAATGTCTATCACTCACTATCTCGTTTTGGCCCGAGGGAAGCATCGGTCATCCCGTCGCTTACAACCAGTTGATATGTTGCGATTGTCAGCTGCATCTCACCACTGCCACCAGTTGATGTAATGGGAGTTCTTCCCAGAGGACTGGAGCCAGCCAGAGTCTTGGGGAGATGTCGATGGGAGGAGCTCAGAGCTGTGAACAGTAACGTGAATTACAATATTTACAGGTAGCGTGTTACATGATGGTGGTAGCATCGTGGAAGCTCTCAATGGAAGCATGATGGGAGCTTCTGCGAGCTTGTGAGAACTTGTCTGGAACGTCTTTGCGCTCGCGTTTTATGTCCTGGCGTTCCCAGGATTCCCTGACAGAAAAATAATGGAGGCCAGGACAGTCCGATGAAAATTGCCATTCACCTCCGCCCTCGAAATAGGAAGGTGAAACGCCGCCTCTTTTCCGACCAAGGAAACAGGGAAGAAGTACGCCCAGTTCAGCCCATGGCGAGGGAGAAAACACTGTACACCACGCACGACACTGCCCAGCACGAGGACGTTGAGTCTTACATGAAAGTTAATTTCCTAGTCTCTTGCAGTGATGGTTTTGTAGAGCCAGGCAGACCACAAATTGTGAAAACAGCGGCTCCAAGGCGCCACGGAGAATGTGGGAAAGGCATCCGCAGGCAGTTCTGAGAAGCTGGGCCCTTTGTCCGGAGCACCTACATGACGAATCAAGCCGCCTAGACGGCCAACAACTCTTCCTAATCCGTCAGTTGGTCAGGCACGTACAAAGAGTTTACGAGGGATTCCAATGACCTGGAATAACTAGAAGAATGATTTCCCTGTTGTCGCCGCTCTTGGTGAATATCTCGGAACGCTGACACGTAAGAAATCAGGGTGGGCCAAGCCGCAATGTCTCATGCGTCAAATCGGCGTCAAGCCAGGCAGGCCAATCACAACAGCCCTAGTAAGTCCATTTCAATTTCCGAGAATGGCCGGATAGGTAGCTCAATAGGCTGGACACGTTCAGCTGACCTAGTTCGAGGTGTCTTTCGCCGCTGACAGTCGCGAGAAGTCGTGACGTAGCGAGTGACTTCGGCGGTGAGTCATGCTCTGTAGTACTTTTCTTGTATTCTTGCGAGTGTACGAGAAACACTGAGCTGTCCGGCCGATGGGTCGTCATGTATGGCCTTGAGCAGTACCGGTCTCACTGCAGAAGAGACCGCGAGAAGGTGGTCGGCATAAAGGTGCGAGAAGTTTTTCTATAGGAGAATTCTTTTTCGCCAGAAGAACGTCTCCAGGTCTTTCTTGAAAACATTCGGAACAGTCGTGCTGATACCCTCGGGGTACTCCACAGCGCTTCTCAGTTCCGGGTCAGCTCACTATTGCTCGGCAAAGTTGTCGGCAGTTACTGTTCCTAAGAGACTGTCCTCATCCAGAACGTCAGGTAGCAGTGGTTCGACAGTGCCATGAGATAAGCAGTCGGCGTCACAGGGTGTTTTTCCAGACTTGTAAACGACAATCACGTGAAATTCTTGAAGTCTGAGGCGCCATAGTGCGAGGCGACCCGAAGGGTCTTTCGAGATAGCTAGCCAACACAAGGCGTGGTGGTCGCTTACAACTTTTGAAAGGCCTGCCGCAGAGGTAGGGACGAAACTTCGATGCTGCCCAGATGCCGGCAAGACACTCTTTTTCTCTCGTTGAATGACTGGCCTTGGCCTTGGATAGTGACTGGCTCGCATGACTGATGACCCTTTCTACGCAACCAGTCCTTCATACAAAGACGGCGCCGGGTTCTACTCTGCTTGCGCCGGTGTGTACTTCTGTTTCGGCATATTTGTCAAATCTCAAGTATAAGCCGTGTTTGGAGGTGTTGTTTAAGTGCCTGAAATGCTTCCTCTTGTGCCACTTCCCAACTGAATTTGACGTTGCTTTTCATGAGGTCAGTTAGCGACTCGGAGATCTGTGAAAAAAGTTTGACGAAACGCCTGTAATAGGCGCACAATCCAAGAAATTGACGTAGAGCCTTCTTGTAAGCGGGCTGCGAGAAATGAGCGATAACGGATATTTTCCACAGGGCGGGGCGGACTCCAGACTTTCTTATCGCGTGTCCTAGAAACAACAGCTCCTCGTACGCAAAGTGGCCCTTTTCTGGCTTCAGTGTTAGTCCAGAGGTGTTGGTAACTTGAAGTACCACTTGAAAGTGCCGGAGATGATTTTTGACACTGGAGGAAAACACGACGATGCCATCCAAGTAGACCAGGCAAGTCTGCCATTTCAGTCCAGCCAGAACGTTGCCTATACCAGGCTGAAACGTCGAAGGCGCCGAGCAAAGGCCAAATGGCATGATCTTAAACTCGATAAGGCCGTCTGGTGTGAAAAAGGTCGTCTTCTATCAATCTCTCTCGTCAACCTCAATTTGCCAATAGACAGTTTTGAGGCCAATTGAAGAAAAGTGCTTCGCTTTGTGGAGATGGTTCAGTGAATCGTCAATACACCAGAACACAGCGACCTCAGTGCTTGCTGCCATAATAAAAAGCGCATAGTGCCATCTGTTGCAAGCGTGGTGAAGCAACACCCTATACTGCCATGTGAGCAGACGCTCTGCAAGTCAAACGTGAAACTTCACAACCCGAGTGTGACTGTAATCATGTTTCGTGCTGTTCCTGTGCTGGAATTTTATGCTCAATTCGTGTGAAATGTTGAGGAGACATTTCTCGACAGTCCGGAATGTCTGCAACACGCGCATTCCAGACTGCGGAAGCAACTTCATCAGATACGTATTATCTCATTGAATGAAACGCGAAAAGCGTTAACTGCAGCATGGCAATTGGCTGTGACAAGGCAGAATTTGTGCTGTAAGCCGGCGTCAATGTAGCGCTAAAATCTGACTCCAACTTACGTTCATGAACCACATGTGTATCAATTTCCATTCCTGCCGGGCACTCGGAACTCACATGTAGTGCATAAGTGCCAGCCAGAACAAGAACCTAAAATCCTACTAGGACGCCGGCCGAAAGCACATGTAGATTTGCCTAGTGATGTTCAAGGCATGTCGCAGTTTGACCGAGTCAAAGTCCATCCTTTCCGTGCCGTTCACATTATTTTCCTCGCAATAGTAGGTCATTACAGTAGTACTAAACATGCGCGGTGCAAGCATCCACGCGTGAGTCATACGAAGTATATCAAATTATTCACATGTGGCCTAAGAAAGAGTACGGCAATAGATTTGTGCCGCATACTACAGGCATATGCACGCATATTGCTGCTGTAAAGTGGAACACCAAGAGTCGTGCTTGAATAAACGGAATCAGTAAACTTACTCGCACACTTCACTAGGCTCGTAGTTTTTCCTGCTGATTGCTATTTTATCTTATAGGGCGGCTGAGCTCAGCGTTTTTTGTTGTGGACGTAAATCTGTTCAATCGCGAAACGCCGCACCGGCACGATTCCCGTGATGCGCTGCGAACTTGACCGGCAGTGCTCAGCAATCTGCCCCGCCGCGGTGGTCTAGTGGCTAAGGTACTCGGCTGCGGACCCGCAGGTCGCGGGTTCAAATCCCGGCTGCGGCGGCGGCATTTCCAATGGAGGCGGAAATTTTGCACGCCCGTGTGCTCAGATTTGGGTGCACGTTAAAAAACCCCAGGCGGTCAAAATTTCCGGAGTCCTTCACTACGGCGTCTCTCATAATCATATGGTGGTTTTGGGATGTTGAACCCCACAAATCAATCAATCAGTGTTCAGCAATCTTTTTATGCGCTGGTTGTTGTCGCATCAGAAGTGGTCGTGCAGTGGTATCCAGATGACATTTTATAAGCGGGCGCAGCATGAACAGGCGCTTTTTCGCTATTTAAATTTTCAGAGCCACTACATGCCATGCTAGCGAGGGGCGCCTTGGCAGTTCCAAACAAAATATGACGTCTCTGGGAGCGAGAATATACTGCTGAATGCGCCTGGGTGCGAGATAGGCGTGCTCTAGTTTATACGTGGGACAGGGTACACGTGCTTCATTTTGATTTTTTTCAACCGACGGTAATCGATACAAAAACGCCGGGTCCCGTCCTTCTTCTTCACAATACCACGAGTGACGCCCATGGATTGTCGGATGGCTGAATGATGTCGTCATGTAGCATTTCGTCGACCTTTTTCTTCACGGCGTCGTGCTCACGCGTCGACGCTCGGTAGGAGCTTTAGCGAAATGGTCTGGTGCTTTCTTGTGTTATGATGCAGTGATGACTAGAAGCAGTCCTTGAATTGCAAGAGAAGGGGCTCTGGCTGGCCTTGCTTGCACTTCGAAAGGCTCGTGTTGACTTTGAAATCTGGCGCGGCACCTTCATTCATCGAAGCAGCGTCGGCAGCATCGAAGAGGGCGAATGAAATACTGGCTTTTACGAATTCGTCTGTGTGGGCGACCACGGTACGACGGTTGAAGTGCCTCTATTCATGACTGAAGCTTGTCAGCCCCACTTTTCCTTTGCCGTCTTTCCGATCAGCTGTGCCTTTTGTGACGAAAACCTGATGGTTCAAAAGAAGGTGCTGACCGCCTTCGCCGACACTTACAAAGTTTGCGGCTTTTTCGGTGCCGATGGAAATGACGACGACTGAGAAAGGCGGCATGGCGATCACCTCTTCTAGCACAAGCAATACGTGATTTTTTGGTGTTGTAGGAGTCGGCAGAGCGTTTTCTGAGGTTAGTTTGATTGACTCACACCTCAGGTCAATGACAGCGCCATGTTGACTTAGAAAGTCCATTCCAAGAATCACATCCCTGGAGCAATCTTATAAGATTACAAAGCTCGCAGGTTAAGTCTGGGTATTGATGGCGATTCTTGCTGTGCAGACTACAGTCGGTGTTATTAGGTGACCTCCAGCGGTCCAAATTTCGGGGCCTTGCAATGCAGTCCTCACTTCTTTCAACTTCGTCGCGAAAGGCCTACTGACCACGGCATAGTTGGCTGAAGTGTCGACGAGAGCAGTGAGGAGGTGGCCATCGAATATTACGTCGAGGTCAATGTTTCGTGGTTCTGTGTTTCGGTTGGGTCGTGGCGTCGGGTCACGGCTACATCTATTTGTTTTTATTTCATTTAGCTTATTTCATTTATTATTACTGCCAACCCTCGCTTGAGGGTCATAACAGGGAGGAAGTACAATAGTAAGATCAAACAGAAAACCAAAAAACTGGCACTCAATTAGCAATGCACACAAGAAACCAAAATTGGCAGTAGTTCAATTCAAACATGACCAAAATAAGCAACAATTTCTCTGCCAAAAACTTGCACATCGGTACTATTCCAACATGATGGGGTAAACGATCCCATCGTTCTATAGCATCCGGAAAAATGACCACCGAAAGATGTCAGTGCGAGCGTTGAAAGGTTTAATGGGGGCAACATGATTCAATCTGGCGCTACGTTTTCCGGGAAGACGTATGTACTCGTCCTTAGGTATTTTTAATATTCCTTGCATTACACGATATAACGTTTGAGGTTTTGTTTTTGTCCGCTGTTTCTACGTTGTGTCGTCACATCTCCTGTAGACTGATGAGTTTCGGCGTCAAGGCCCTTTTTGTTTTACGGCCGGTGTGTTCGATTCTGTGGCAGCGCCGTCGGCGGCGGCGGCAGAGCCTCTTCGGTAGTTCGTCGTACAGCGACCGCACCCCTGTCGGTTGCTTTCCTTAGTTTTCCGAGTAAGGGCGCGGAGATAGGCTCCGAACAGGACTGGTGTACTACCCGTAGTGCGGTGAGGCGTAGCGCCCTGGCAACAGCGAACGATAAGGTCGTCAAGTTGTTGACTGCACAGTGCACTACCGCGAGGTAGTCGGTGATGTCATGCGGTCGTTCACCCCGTTGTGGGCACGGCGCGTTGATGTCGAAGCCCCGTTGACGCTTCTGTCGGTACTGATAGCGGTGGTTAGTGTGTCCGACCTCGCCGCAGTGGTAGCCGAGCGAGCGCTTGTCAGGTGCACGCTAAACATCGATTTTCCTCGGCGCGCTGCGCTGGCCCGCTGGCGAACGATAGGACGTCAATGGTGGTGGTGGCGGCGGTGGCGTCTGGCGACGGAAGTGCGGTGGGGCATCGTTTTGGACAGTGGGCATGGAGGAGGGCCGTGGCGGCGGGCTGCAGCAGCATGACTCATGACTTGCAGCTGCGGCTCGGGAGGCTGGCGAACACCTCGCGATCGCTGGATCTCCTGGCGTACGACGTCTGCGATACACGTGCGGCTGCACCGAAGAGGCAATTTTCGCAGCTCTTCTTCCACGATCACTCGGATTGTCTCACGTAAGTCTGTGGTACCTAGCACTTGTATGTCAGCGTGGCTTGTATACGATCAGTTATGGTAATATTGCCACATCTGCATTTCCAACGTCTTGTCTATCGTAGATGCTCCCGAAACAAATTCAGCGTTCGTTTTTTGCAGGTTCTTTATCAGCCCAGAGAAGAGTTTTTGCTTAACTGATCGCATGGGCAGACGGACCTTCTTCTCCTCGGACATGTTGGGGTCAGCATGGCGGAAGAGTTTCATCATGTCTTCCGCCAATATTACCACGTTTTCACTTCGCATTTGCATACGAGTTTCGAGGAGAGCTGGAGTCTTCTCTTTACGGACCACACTTGAGAAAGTGGTGAGAAACATAACGCAAAGTACGCCCCAGGTGGTTAGGCTCCGGTCTTGATTCTCGAACCAGGTCCGAGCAGCATCTTTTAATGCAAAATACACATGCTGGAGCTTGTCAACGTCCGTTCAATTGATTGAAGATAGCGACGCGCTCGAACCTTTCCAGCTTTATGGGTCTTTTAGCGGTGAACCGCGGAAAGTTGGCGGCTCTTAGGGTTGCTGGAGAATGACTGGCGCAGGCTGCGTGGGGGCAGTCACTATTGGGGCTGTAAATGTCACAATCCGAGGCTGCCTGTTTTTTTTCCGAATAGGGGCCTATATTCTGGGCACAGTCCCCTCTGCCAGCGGCCTACTCGCTGCTAGGCGTAGGCGTCGGCGTCTTCCTCGCGACATGGGCTGTGTTCACGGCTCGATGAGGGCGTCTGGTACATGGAAAAAGGAGCACTTCCACCGAATGGCATGGGGCCGTGACGGCGAGTAAGGAGAGCAGACAGCAGGTTGAATAATAAGCTGTTCGTTGGAGCCGAACTTGTGGCCACGTTAAAAAAAATCAGCTTACAGCTAGTCACTGGCACTGATGGCGGCAAGAAGAGTGTCTGCCATCGATCGCTACGGCGATGGCTTCTTCGAGGTCGACGTTAATGAAATTTTTGCAGCAAAACTTACGAAGGCCTGGGCAGTCCAACTTGTATGCAGCTCTTGCCTCCGCAGCGGCAGCAATCAGTTTCCCTCCTAAATAGCAGAGCGGTGACGCATGAGGCACAGAGAATGTCGCCGAGGAGATGGGGATTGGGCACTGGAAGAAGAAGGGCCGTTATTCGAAATGGTAGTTGGTGGTGCGCTTGGCGAAAAGAAATGGAACTCGGTCATCGCGTTAAAAAAAGAAGGTAAGTAGCGGCGGCAGTGACGAGTGACATGGTCAGCGATGTCTCCAGTGGCACCACAGGTGAAGCAGATGGGCCTGTTCTCCGGCGTTCGCCACACATCTGGGCGGCGATATGATGGAAGCGAAGGTGCTGCATAGGAAAGCGGCGGTAAAGAATACGTGGTCGGTGGTGAGGTGGGCATCAGCATCGCAGGGCGCGCATAGGGTGCAGAGCAGAGCCGGGCTCTGCACCCTATGCGCCCTTGCGGTGCAGAGCCGGGCTCAGAGACGAGGGCATAGAGTTGAGGCTGTTGACGGGGCCGAAAGGCGATGGCGGCATACGTGGCGGAGATACGGGAGGTTGCTGGGACATAGGAGGCAGTGCCTCTGCAATTAGCGTATGAAGGACGTGCTGAATGCCAGGGACCATTGTTTGTGCAAGTGCTTTCGTTACAGGGAGTAATAAAAGCTGACGCACTACCTCCTCAAGGATGAAGTCCTTGATGCTGGATAGCAGCGGCTCGTGGTTGCCATGGCGAGCAGTAAGCCTCAAGCTGGATATTGTGCCGAGCGTTGTGAGGGCTTGTGCGACTGAGCGCTGCCAACGCAACACGTCATAACTCTGACACAATGACACCACAACTGCGACAGTGGGGGCGTTCCTTGCAAGCAGAGTATGAGAAGAGTCGTTTTTGATGCCCGTGAGGATGTGTTTGATTTTCTCCTCTTCGGTCATGGTGGAGCTGAGACTATTTCGGAGCTTTAGCACATCTTGTGTGTACTTTGTGAAGTTCTCACAGGGGAGCTGCACCCGTTTATGCAACCGTTGTTCTGCCCGAAGTTCGTGAGCCGATGGCCGAACGAAGACGTCCGCAATCAAAGTCTTGAAGACAGACTATGTGAGAAGGTCCCTCTCATGGTTATTATACCAGAATTGAGCGATGTCCATAAGTTTAAACAGGACGTACCTAAGCTTCATTTAGTCGTCCCACTTGTTACTGGCTTTGATACGCTCGTACTTTGATATCCAGTCGTCCATTTACGAGTCTCCGTTGCCGGTAAAAATAGGCGGCTCTTGCTTGCGATACATTGTGCCAAAGGTGACGTGGACGGCAGAGGATCCAGGCTGGAGAGGGGTTTAGTTGGCCATAGTAATAGTTTGACCACGAAGCGGGGGAGCTTCTGGTCGTGAAGGTCCAGGTTTGTATAATCTACGTGCCTCCAGCTAATGTGGCATTATTTATTGACGCTAGTACGTGCTTGCTCTTGTCTTTTGTTTTTATATATCTTGTCATATATATATATATATATATATATATTTGTAGCCCGTGTTGCCGACTTTGAGCCTGTATTTGTCACGCCACTTCAGGCCATCGCATCCAAAGAACCTTCCCTCGGTGAGCATGTTTCTTCCTCCGCCTTTACCACCACTATCAGCAGCGAATTGACATATTCACAGAGGAAGCAGCTGCTCGCATTGTTACAGAAACTTGCAAATTATTTCGATATGTGCTCGTCTAAGCTGGGCCGCACTAATACTACAGCACATCGAATTCAAACTGTTGGGACATCTATTGTACACCGCCGACCCTACCGCGTGTCTCTAGGTGAAAGAAAAATTATAGAAAAAAATGTTGCGGACATGCTTAAACGGGAAGTGATCCGTCCCTCATCTAGCCCTTGATCGTCTCCTATTGTTTTGGTCCGTAAAAAGAATGGCTTTGTGCGTTTTTGCGTGGACTACCGGGCACTCAATAAGATCACACGCAATGACGTGTGCCCTTTGCCACGCATTGAAGACGCCCTTGATTCCCTACAAGGCGCGGAATTCTTTTCAAGCATCGACTTGCGTTCTGAGTACTGGCAGATCCCCATACATGAAGGCGATAAGGAAAAAAACGGTGTTCAACCCCCGACGGGCTATATAAATTCAACGTGATGCCTTTCGGGCTATGCAACAAACCAGCGACTTTTGAGCGAATGACAGATACCGTGCTGCATGGCCTGAAATATAAAAGTTGCCTTTGCTACCTGGACGACATTATTATCTTTTTGTCAACGTTTCTTGAGCACCTAGGACGATTGGATCAAGTTCTGACGTGCCTTGCCGGCGCCGGGCTTCAAATAAACACTAAGAAATTCTCGTTCGCTAACAAATCCATCAAGGTCTTAGGACATGTCGTTAGCAAAGATGGCATCCGGCCTGACCCTGAAGGGATTTCGGCAGTCCTTCACATTCCGCGTCTCGAAAAACCAAAGGAACTTCACAGTTTCCTTGGTTTATCGAGAACTTCGCTTCTATTGCTGCTCCAATACACCCACTACTCGCTTCCAACGTCCCCTTTCTATGGTTTCAAGAGTGTGAAACGGCATTCGACCTGTTGAAGTGGGCACTCACCTCTGAACCTCTGCTCTGCCACTTTAACGAAGCCGCACCGACTATCCTCCATACCGACGCTAGTGGCTTTAGTATAGGAGCCGTTCTTCTACAACGCGACAAGTCTTCCCTAGAGAAAGTTGTTGCATATGCCAGTCGCGTACTCACCCCTGCCTGAAAAGGACTACACGGTAACTGAGCAAGAGTGTTTGGCTGTGGTTTGGTCGGTCCAGAAGTTCCGTCCCTATCTCCACAGCCGTCACTTCACAATTGATACGGACCACCATGCCTTATGCTGACTTTCTACACTGAAGAACTTGTCCGGACGCTTGGGTCGGTGGATACTACGCTTGCAGGAGTACGACTTTGACATAACTTTCAAGTCAGGCAGAAAACATCAAGACGCCGATGCTTTATCTCGTTGCCCGCTTCCAACTACCCACATCAGCGTTGGTGAGAACTCAACCACCACATCTACCAAAGTTCATACGCTCGCATCAATAAGTCAACACTTTTCGGACGACGAGCCAACATTTATCTCCCGCCAGTGGTCCGATTCACACTGCAGACGCATGATGGACCACCTTTCGGGAGTTTCTCATCCACCACACGCGCGACTCCGTCGTCAACTCCTCCACATTAAGCTGCACAATGGGGATTTCTACCGCCACGTCTACCACCCTGACGGTCAGCGCTACGTTCCTGTGCTGCCACGCTCTCTTCCACTTCAGGTGCTCCAAGCCTTCCACGACGACTTCACTGCTGGTCATCTTGGTTTTAAAAAACTTTTGACCGCATTCGATGTCGTTATTACTGGCCTGGCCTTTCTTCTAGTGTAGCGTAGTACGTCGGTAGCTGCTACCCATGCCAGCGTCGTAAACTCCCCCCGTCTGCACCTGCTAGACCTCTTCAGCCACTTCCATGCCCTTCAATGCCTTTCGAGGTTGTAGGTGTTGACCTTTACGGGCCTCTCCCCGTCACATCTGCTGGCAAACGGTGGATAGTAACCGCCGTGGACCACCTGACGCGCTACGCTGAGACTTCTTCTGTTAGGCTCAGCTGTGGAAGTTGCAGACTTTATTCTTCGCGCCATAATTCTGCGTCATGGGGCTCCTCGTGTACTGCTTAGTGATCGCGGCAAAGTGTTCCTGTCAGAAATGGTAAATGAAGTACGGCGCGCTTCTGAAACTACTCACAAGACAGCTTCAAGCTACCACACTCAGACAAATGGTCTCACAGAAAGATTTCACCGAACCGTTGCAGACATGATAGTCGTTTACGTTCAACCCCACTACAAAAACTGGGATACTATTTTACCATTCCTGACATTCACTTACAACACCGCCATTCAGCGAACAACTTGCTACTTACCGTTTTCATCGTGTACGGACGCATGAAAGACATTCGGGGCACCTGGAGATAGTGCGGTCAGGTGGACCTAAGGGTCAGGGGGCACGGAATGGTAGTTTACTGGGGAGTGGGAGCAACTATCGCGTAGGATGGACGCGGCAATGTTGCGTGGGCGTCACTGGGAGGCACAGCAGCAACTTGAGGGTACGTGGATATAGGGCGAGAAGCAGGTAGCTGTACGGGCGCAGAGCCAGTCAGGGATGTAAATTCCTCCATTATGATGTCACGTAAGGGTCCTCCCGATGGCTGTGTAGGACGCGGTGAAGGAGGTGTGAAGCCCATGGACCCCAATTTTTCGCGTATAATGTCCCGGATGAGGTCACGCAGATGGCCATGTGACGTGGAGTGGTGGTCGCCAATGTCCGGTTGGAGGCGAACAGAGTCCAGCGCATCAAGGCGCTGGCATGTCGTGACGACATCAGCGATGGTAGCTGGGTTTCGCACAGCGAAAGCATTAAAGGCAACAAGCCAAATGCCTTTCATTAGATGGCGCACTTTGTCCGATTCCGGCATGGATTGATTTGACACGCCGGCATAGTGCGGGGACATCCTCACTGTATCAAGTGTACGATTCACCGGGATGTTGTCGGTGAGTATCGATTGTCCTCTTCGCGACGGCGGATCGAATGTCAGGTGTGCCAAAGACGTGTCGCAGCTGCTGCTGGAAGGTACCCAAGTCGAGTAAGTCAACGATGTGGTTAAAATTCCATGTCTTCGCGACTCCGGTCAGAAAAAAAGGCCCAAAACTCGTTTGGCGGCCTCTTCCCACCTATTAGCGGCACTTACGTGGTCGTAGTCATCGATCCAGTCTTCTACGTCTTCTCCTCGAATACCAGCGAAGAGTGGGGGTTCCCGCTGATATCCGTGTGTGTAAGTAGGAGGGGCAGCTTGCGGTTGTGTGCGGTTCATGATATCAGCGCTGCTAGGCTCGGTCTGAGACATGCTGCCTGACTGTAGGCGCAAGCGGCAGCCTGAACGAAGCTCCAGTGGTATAGCGGGCTGCGGGAGGTCAGAGGACTGAAAATCCACCTTCACCACTTATGAAGTCTTGGTAGTCTTGAATGCGTCAGCGTTTGTTTGAGGAAAGACTCCGCAAAACGAACGGGCAGAGCTGGTACACAGACGATGACGATGATAATGACCCAGAGTGACAATGAGGACAAAGAGACAAGCGGATGATAGTGATTGTGATCATGCAGGGTTGAGTACAATGAAAGTAACAAATGCCCAAAATATATTGTAAGAATTCATTGGACGTCATCTTCTTCATCTGTCAATAATCATCATCAGTGTTTGTTCCGTTCCTCTGCATCATCGGCGCCATATTGCTGTCGCTTGTATAAAGGGTCAGCTGAACTGTCGCATTTCAAGTGGAGGAAGGTGCTTCCCGATCTCTCCAACCTCTCTCCATCCAAAGCCAGCTACTGGAGCTCCGTTCGGGACGTCGCTTACGCCAGCAGAGCACAATAGCGCAAGAGCAAGCCCAATCAAACCACTCGCCAGCGCAACCACCCGCCGCCAGCCTTCGCCCGGTCAACAACCCCCTTCGGGAGCCTCCAATCTCCCCCGGTCTTCCTGGCGAAGA
Organism: Rhipicephalus microplus; assembly: GCF_013339725.1. NCBI lineage: Eukaryota > Metazoa > Arthropoda > Arachnida > Ixodida > Ixodidae > Rhipicephalus > Rhipicephalus microplus. The sequence goes on from NC_051168.1 coordinate 176,431,729, forward strand.
CGTCAAAGACTGGCTCGACAACTATGACCACGTAGGTGTCTACAACAACTGGAACGAGGCATCAAAATTAGCACGCGCCCTGTTTTACGTCTCTCAGGTTGCCAAAACGTGGTTCCTAAATCATGAGAGCGACTTCCGCGATTGGTCTTCCTTCAAAGACCAGCTCCGACGAATTTTCGGCACCGACCGTCTGTTCAAAAGTTGCTCGGAAGAATCTGGCAGAACGCGTTCAACATTTAGGTGAGTCCTACACTTCCTATATTGAGGATGTGCTTTCACTTTGCCGCCGTATCGACGACACCATGTCAGCATAAACTCAAACTCATACTCAAACTCAAGGTGATAGTGTCCGGCACCTTCTGAGGGGTATCGTACCCACTGCTTCCAACGCCCTCGTCGCGCACAACCCTTCGACGGTTTCCGACGTCGTCTCTGTATGTCAGTGGCTTGACGCCTTGCAGTCAATCCGCCCGTGACCCGACTTCTCTGAGAACCCCCTGGCAAACAATAAGGAGCTCCGATCTATCATTCGAGCCATAATTTGTGAGGAACTGTAAGCCTACAGTTTACCTCCTTCTAACAACGTTCCTGCTCAACCCGCTTCTAGCGATCTGTGTGGCATCATTAGGGAAGAAATTTCAGCGTTTCAAATCACCCATCGTGCTCCACCATGCCCCCAGCCCGCTTCGTAAGCACAGATTGCTTCAATGCAACCCTCGCCGTCTCGAGTACCACCACCTGTGCCTGATTACGAACATCTCGCACCTCTAGTCGCCCGTCCACCGAACCCTACCTACCATTCCTCCTGGCGGGCACCACGGCCGATTTGCTACTACTGTGGAATTTGAGGACACATTTCCCGGGTTTGTCAATGTCGGCAACAAGATGAACGTCGTGGTTATGCCGCTTATGAACGAGACGACACATGTGCTCGAGGTTACTACCGCTATGCCGACCGTCTTTCCATCCACCAATCCCAGTCTCCTGTGCGCATTTCCAACACGACAAACAATACATATGCCTATTGACCACGCTTCCCTTCGCCAGTCCGAAGCTCTGTTTCACCACTTCGGCCTGTCTCTCAACTGGCTGCTCAGTGCTTAGAAAATAAAAAGTGCAGTGTTTAAAGAGAAAACTACATCACGGTGAAATGACCCAAGTCCTCCTGAACGACCGTCAAACATGTTACTGGCGGCAGTGCAAGGTGTGCGGGTGTTGGCTTTGTTGGACACGGGAGCAACAATTTCAGTTATGCTTCCGACTTGTGTTCTAGATTGCGGAAAGTGAGGATACCCTACCTTGGATCATCTTTGATTGGGGCCAATGGAGCAATAATTAGACCATTGGCCCAATGTAAAATGCGTGTCTTCATTGATGGTATTCGTCATCACATCACCATCGCCGTCTCAATTTCTTGTGCTCATGAACTAATTTTAGGTTGGGACTTTCTCTCATCAGACTCTGCATTAATTTCTTGCCGCCAACAAGCAGTCGAGATGACCAAGACCAATCACTGCAGCGAACGCGTCGACGAAAAACCACCGCGTTTCTTCACAGCTTCCAATACCATACTGCTCCCGGGTCAGGAGCAACTCATCACCATCACTTCTCCGAATATCGCCAATGGTGACGTCCTTATCACCCCTTCCAGCCACTGTCTAGCTCGCGGCGTTGTTGTCCCCTCCAGACTGGTGCAGTTCAAAGACAGCGCTGCGATAAACCTTGGCCTGAACCCTACCCCGGAGCCTGTCCTCCTACCCCAAGGTTCTACAGTGTCGTGTTATGTGGATACCCAACCGGTATCGTCGGTCTCTCTTGACGCCTTGACAGCTCAGCCACAACACGCCCAGTCTGTTACTTCCTCCTCCTTTGCGCCCGGGACAAATCCTGACCTTTCTGCTTCTCAACGTGAGGCGTTGCTACGTTTGCTAACGAAACACCAGGCCTCCTTCGACGCCAATACTTTGCACTAGGACAGGCCACAGTTGCGCATCATCGCATCGACACTGAAGGTCAGACTGTTGTACGCCGTCGTCCCTACCGAGTGTCCTTGACCGAGTGCAAAATAATCGAGGAGAACTTGACCGATATGCTAAAAAGAAACATCATACGACTCCATACCAGTTCTTGGTCATCACCCGTTGTGTTGGTACAAAAGAAGAATGGATCGGTATGATTTTGTGTTGATTACCACGTCCTCAACAAGATTACTGAAAGGATGTATATTCGATGCCCCGTATTGATGATGTACTTGATTCATTGCAAGGCGCCAAATACTTCTCCACCCTTGACCTTCGTTCCGGGTATTGGAAAATACCTATGGACGAAGCAGACAAAGAAAAGATGGCCTTTTCTATGCCGGACAGTCTTTACGACTTTAACGTAATGCCATTCGGTCTATGTAATGCTCCCGCCAGATTTGAAAGGGTGATCGACACCATTTTTTGTGGCCTCAAGTGTAAAACTTGTGTATGCTACTTTAAAGATATCGTTGTGTTTTCTTCCACTTTTTCTGATCATCTGCAACGCCTAGATTAAGTGCTCACATGTCTCTCCAATGCTGGACTTCAACTAAACACAAAGAAGTGCCATTCAGCAACACAGCTATACAAGTTCTAGGACATCTAGTTAGTATAAATGGCATCCAACCCAATCCGGACAAAATTTCCGCAGTCCTCAACTTTCCGCGACCCTTTCGTTCCAAACAACTAAGCAGTTTCATTGGACTCACATCGTGCTTTCGCCGCTTCATTCGCAACTTTGCCACTATTGACGCTCCTCTCCACAAGCTTCTTGCTAGTACCGGTTTCTTCGATTGGATTGATCATTTCGAAGCCTCATTTGAAGAACTCAAGCTGGCACTGACATCGTCACCGGTGCTTTGTTACTTCAATGCCAAAGCACCTACTATATTACACACTGACGCTAGTGGACAAGGAATCGGCGCCGTACTCCTCCAGCGCGACCATGCCTTTCGCGAGAAAGTTGTAGCGTATGCAAGCCGCACTCTGACATCTGCAGAGAAGAGGTACTCGATAACCTAACAAGAATGCTTGCCTGTTGTCTGGTTCATCAAAATATTTCGTCCGTATCTACATGGTCGACATTTTACTGTTGTGACAGATTACCATGTTCTTTGCTGGTTGTCCACAATCAAAAAGTTGTCGGGACGACTTGGCCGCTGGATTCTCCAATTACAATCATGACTTTGACGTCTTCTACAAGACTGGAAGACAACATCAAGATGCCGACGCTTTGTCACGATGCTCTTTGCCGCAGTCTTCGGCGCACGTCACATCCCCTTGTCAAATTGGCTATACGGAAGGCACCTCGTCGATATAATCTATTTCTTCCCTACCTTCATCTACCCATCCGTCAGTACTTACCAATCACCAGTGAGCCGATTCTTATTGCACTGACATCATCGGTCGGCTTACCAGCGCTTCATCTTCCCCAAATGCCACGCTCCGGAAACAACTCCGACTATTCAAATAGGAAGACGATGTGCTATATTGATACATTTTCCACCGGAAGGCCACCGATGGGTTCCCGTCGTCCCACGCGCACTGCGCACTGAAGTTCTGCGCGCTTCCCACGAAGACCCGACGTCAGGACACTTGGGTTACTACAAAACATACGAGCGCATCCGCAGTCGACTCTTCTGGCCAGGTGTTTCCGCGACGGTAGCTAAATATATTGCCTCATGCGCACTTTGCCAACACTGCAAGCGGTCCACTACTTCTCCAGTCGGGACCGTACAACCACTTCCTTGTCCATCAAAGCCTTTCTCTGTGGTCGGAATTGATCTCTTGGGGCCCCTCCCAACTACATCAGACGGCAAGAGATGGATCGTCACCGCGGTTGGTCACTTGACTCAGTACGCTGAGATGGCCTCGATCACTTCAGGAACTGCTTCGGAAGTAGCAACTTCCGAAGCAGTCACGGAGCCCCTCGCTATTTACGCTAGTCACGGAGCCCCTCGAATGCTATTTACCTACGTCACGGAGCCCCTCGTGTTCTTTTGAGCGACCGGGGCAATGCATTTCTTTCAAGCACGCTCAGTGAAGTTCTTCAAGCATAAAAAACAGTTCATAAAACAACATTTAGCTATCACCAACAAACCACTGGCTTAACGGAAAGATTTCATCGCACGCTGTGTGACATGCTGTCCATGTATATCCGACAGGACCATCGCAAATGGGATGCCGTACTTCCCTTTGTCAAGTATGCATATAATACATCAGTTCAACGAACCACAGGCTATTCTCCATTTTTCCTAGTATACGGACGCCAACCGATATCACCACCCGATGTTTCATTCTTTTCTGGCCCCGTAAACTCTTCACCATTCGTTTGCGACCATTTTCAGTCCCGTGTTGCTCAATGCCATCGTCTTGCCCGTGAAACACCGAAGCTAGCCAAGATGATCACAAACATCGTTACCATGGCACTCACCGCGTCGTTCTCTACCGCCCTGGTGATGACGTACTTCTGTGGACTCCTGCGCGAATGCCTGGCTTATGCGAAAAACTTGAGCCACGCTATCTTGGCCCCACAAAGTTGTCGAACAAACCTCACCGGTGAACTACCGTGTCACACCTGTTCATGCCCTCACTGAACAACGCTGCCGCGGGACGGAGATTGTGCACGTTTCGCGTCTCAAGCCCTATTGTATGTGTTCCACAGCGTGATTCGCGGCCAGGCTGGCCGCTTCCGTCGACGGGGGAAATTAGTGTAAGAATTCATTGGAAGTTATCTTCCTCATCTGTCAATAACCGTCATCAGTCTTCATTCCGTTCCTCTTCATCATCGGCGCCATCTTGCTGTTGCTTGAATAAAGCGTCGTCTGAACCATCGTATATATATATATATATATATATATATATATATATATATATATATATATATATATATATATATATATATATATATATATATAACGCTAATGACTCTAGGAAAACATCGGTTTTATTCTGTGTTAGGCTATTATAGTATCTGTGATTCGTGACATGAACCATGTTGTCCCAATTTTTATGGATTCTTGTGCATTGACCATGTTATATTATGGGCACCCAACAGCGGACACGAACTCAGGTGCGGACGAAGAAAGGTGCGTTTAGCTAGTTTACGAATATTAGTGGTCACCGTATGCCTAGAGAAAAACGTTTCACGACGTATGTAATAGAATGGTAAGCTAATCATATTGAGACCCGATTGATATCAGTTATTCATTAGTCCAACCAGCTTGATATCTCACGCCTATTTTGTTTTCACCAAGTTGAGGACGTAATTTTGAAAAAAGCCCGACGTAGCCGGGTACATAGATAGATAAATAGATAGATAGATAGATAGACAGACCCTTATCATCATCATTAAAATCATCATCATCATCAGTCTGACTACGTCAACTGCAGGACAAAGGGCTCTTCCATTATCCGCCATTTAACCCGGTCCTGTGCTTGCTGCAGCCAATTTATACACGAAAACTTCTTATTTTAATCTGCCCACCTAACCTTCTATCTCCCCCTAACCCGCTTGCCTTTTCTGGGAATCCAGTTAGTCGGCCATAATTACCAGTGGTTATCCTGTCTACGCGCTACGTGCCCGGCCCGTGTCTATTTCCTCTTCTTGATTTCAACTATGACATCCTTAACCACCGTTTGTTCCCTAATCGACTCTGCTCTCTTCTTCTCTCTTAATGTTACACCTACCATTTTCCTTTGCATTGCTCGCGGCGTCATCTGCAATTTAAGCTGAACCCTCTTTGTAAGTCTCCAGGTTTCTGTTCCTTAGCTAAGTACCAGCAAGACACAGCTGTTATATACCTTCTTCTTGGGAGATAGTGGCAATCTACCTGTGATGAATTGAGAGTGTTTGCCAAGTGTGCACCACCCTATTCTTATTCTTCTAGTTGCTTCAATCTCGTAGTTAGGCTCCGTGATTATTACCTGCCCTAAGTAGACATAGTCTTTTACAACTTGGAGTCCACTATCACCTATCTCAAAGCGCTGCGCTCTTGTGAGGTTGTTGTACATTACTTTCGTTTTTTTGCGGAATAATTTTAAGACCCACCTTTCTGCTCTCCTTGTTTGATTCCGTAATCAAGAGTTGCAATTCGTCCCTTGAGTTATCCAGCAATGCAATGCCATCGGCGAAGCACAGGTTACTAAGGTACTCTCCAATAACTCTTATTCCTAGCTGTTCCCATTCTAGGCTTCTGAAAACCTCCTGTTACGCGTTCGATTTGTTACGCGTTCGAAAACCTCCTGTTACGCGTTCGAAATTACGCGTTCGAAGCATCGAACGCGTAATTCGAAGGTCGTAGGTTCAATTCCTGCTCACAGTTGGTAATTTTTCATCCACTTTTCTTTCTTCTTATTTACATTCCATTGATTTTAATAACTTCCCCTGTACATTCCTTGGCATTACTGTCTGTTATATCTCATATATATATATATATATATATATATATATATATATAAGTATATATATATATATATATATATATATATATATATATATATATATATATATATATATGCTCCTTAGCGCCTTTGTTACGCTAAAGAATGCTTACCATTTAGAACGCTTTATAGATTTCAGGCATGGTATACATGATCACCTGAGTAAATGTCATATTGTAAGTTACACTCTACAACGTTATCTATGTTTTATTGAATATCCTATATTGTACTTGAATATATGTATATATTGAAATGAATGGGTCTGACAGTAGAATAATCAGTTATGCTCAGTTACTTATGCTCAGTCACCCATATTTATTTATGTTCACGACCCTTAGATGGTCATACTGCCCATGTAATGTCATTGCGTAATTTTCGTCGACTGCAGCTTTCCCTATTCGCATGTTATCTGCCCTTCGCATTTCTAGGTACTGTTGCAAATGATTAGATCATGCGTTTCACACTTATCTATTAGCGTTATGCCTGTTGGGACAGTGTAACCATATATATATCTTCCATGAGCGCATTCACAATCTCCTTATTGTTACCTTGCAATCGTCTCCTATTTCATCAATGTAACTTTCTTTGCACTGCAGCATTTCTCGGTTTTATTATCTGGCTTTTGCCCCTGTTATTGAGTATACAATTCCCAGGAGCGTCCTCCTCCCGGCCAATTTGCATTTTAGCCATAAATGTTCCCTGCACTCCTGCATGACCCTTTGTCAGTCTGTAGTTTTATGAATGAATGCCCCAATACTATCCTCTTTTCTGCTGTCTTCTGCTCTATTACAACATTCCCATGCGTAGCCTAGATTGCTAAGTGGCTGTTTCATGTCCTTTAAGACCTGTTTCTACAAACCCAAGTACCATTAGTTTCTCCTCCCTTAGCTTTTCTTCTATGTATCCCCACTTCAGCCTTTCCTGCCACCCTGCATGTCAAAGGGGCCTTCTAACACTTTTGAAGCACTTATCTTTTGTATGTGTTTTGCGTAGACCAATGGCCAGGGATAATTTTAGCATAGGTGCAAGCACCTATATCAAATCATTTAGTATTTTAATCGTGAAATAAGGTCACCTCATTGCTGTTCACCGCGTCGGCGCACAGTGACGCTCGCTAGAACTACGCAGGCGGAAATGACGACGATGTACGCAGTCTATCACAGGACGCGTAAAGCCTCCCTCCGAAGCGAAAGGACCTGCTCGAGTTCTGACAAGTCGGGAGGCTCATTTCAACCAGCCTCACCCAGCTGTTTGTCCGCGTTAACAAAACGGCGTGGTCAAGGCACCAAGTTGCCTGTTGTTATGGCAAGAGCGTCCTAAACACATTTGACTGAACAGGCAACAGTGGTGTACGAGCTTCCTTTACGTAAAGCTTTCAGCCCACGTCATTAGAGGCCCCCTGCAACGTCAGAGTGAAATGTTCTCATGTCACCCCGCGAAATTTTACTTGAGGGTAGGCAATTTTTTTCTCGTATTTTGAATTTTTTAAATTGAACAACTTCGTACTGCGTACCGCTATCACTGCCGTTCTTGCTGCACTGATTTGTCCGTACGTCAGTCTACTCAATCCACGAGCAAAAAATAGGTGGTTGAAAAGTGTTAGAGGGACCCTTTCATATATTCTAGGTCGGAATTGGCTCAGCCCGTGTGTCTACGTCGGTTTTTGCCACAGACATTACGTGCCTAATTACTGATGCCACTTTGGAAACATATCTGCCTATAACACCTGTCAGTGTGTGCTTGGTTGTTTTCCTGGTTACTAGCTCTCCTAGACCCCGAAGGGCCCGCGTGCCCACCAAAAAAGCTACTGCGCCCTCTCTAAGTCGACAACCTTTCCTCTTATCGAAGTGAATTCTGTCTCGTTCAAAACCACCCTACCTCTGCACCTCTCTGTTTAGTTCTAACATCTGAAAGCCTTTCTCTCGGCTTCTCTGTCATATCTCTTTGACAACCGCTCTTTGCAAGTTGCCGTCACGTACTGGTACCTCCAGTATCTTGCAGATCCCTATCTGTACCTTAGGCGAAAGGTTTCGCAAGTCATCGACTCTTTTCACCAGTGTGGTCGCTAGTCCGGCCGAATCTTCAATTAAGGCATTGTTTAGACAGCCACAATTATCACGAGGTTTTGTCCACCAGATCTAGTAAGTTTTGCGCTCACTGCCCTCATGACTGCTTCCAGCTTACTTCATGGGAATCTCTCAACTAAAACCCCATTGTCATCTCTCACCCTTTCTTTAACTGCTTCTGCGCGTCGATTTAAATTCGAGTCCCCGACAATTATCACCTGCTGTGATTTTCCAGATAGAGTGTTTTTCACCTTGAGGTTTTTTGCACCTGTGACACCGGCTGCTTTGTCCCCTCCAACCCCACCACTACTCCACTGAAGCTGGGTCTTCTGGCCCTTGAACCAGATGTACCTGTATTTTCCGGACTTGTTTCTTTTTTCTTTTCCATCGTTCTGAGCACCAACGCGAATCTAGGTGCACTATAGCAACAGCACTTGCCTTCTTTACTCGGTGACAACTTTCTGCGGCAGCACAGACAAAGCCACGGGGATGAAGCTTCTGCACATGTGTTACTACATCAAGTAGTCCATTTTTGTGCGATTTCAGTTTCGCAAACGCATGCAATATGTACTTTTTCGCACAACCACCATGCAGTAATGTTACATTTATTTGGTAGGAAATAAATAAAGTGTTCATATTTTAAAAAGATAGAACACGAAACTTCTTTGAAGGGTTGAGATCTATTTCAGAAAAGAAGGCACGGTCGAGCGAGAACTCGGCGATTGGAAGAACGCAAAGCAAGAAACTATTTCCTAAATTTTAGTGCATACTTGGTTGGCAATATTGTTTTCCTTCTTTTACAGACGCTAAAGCATTCTGGAAATGTTCACGTTATCTTTAGGGGATGCAGAGGCAAATATGGGAAGCAAATTTTTGGCACCGATCAGTCATGAACGGGCGTTTGACGTCCGTAAATTCAAGTGGGTGAAACGCCGTCTTTACTCGGCCAAGAACGCTGTTTTGCACAGTCAACAAGGTAATATGCAAGAATGCCTCTGTTTCCCAGGGCAAAGCGCAACGAACGACTCTCTTTGTAGACGCTGACGAAAGAGGTTTTACGGTACACGATCTTCAGCGTTATTGTATCAACAATATCAGGCAGATGAAATACCAACCACGTACGCAACGCAATTTAGGAAAAGGGTCATTGCTTTTACGCAGTTTCCAAACGTACTTTTTGTTTCAAGCAGCTGGTGTTGGTAAAGAATGGCTGGTCGCCGATCACAAGTTTCGTCACCTATAGGGGGCGCGCAGGGTGGTTCAATATGGCACCCACAGAGAGTATGAGTCACTGAGCACATGTGCGTCCTGCACTGCAGTTTTTCTCTTTTTTTTTGCATCGCGATGGCTTTACCTTTTCTGCAGTCACATAGTATGCGCCACCTACACTCTTCAGAAACTCGGATATGATGTTTTTTAGAGATGAAGAAGTCCTGAACGCCAAACACATCACTTGCTTTGGCGTGCGATTTTCATGCGCGTTTCCCTTCACTAAAAGCGTGCCTCACGATCATTACTTGGTTTGTCACCCAAAACTGCAACTAGCGTTATTATATTCTGTATTTACGTTCACGTCCTCATTTTTCAGCGTATCCTTGCCGATGTAACATCTCGCTAAGCTATCGCAATGGTGATATTTTTGACGCGTTTTTGAAAAAAGTTGCAGCTTTGCCGCAAAGGTGAAGCAATGAACGTGATAGCAACAAATCGGAAGGTCACGCGCCGAATGGCAAGAAGACCAAAACGTGCCCCACTCATCTCAAGCACAAATGACAGACGAAACGTGCTCATAGGTACAGATGAACGCTAATAAGCGTGTCAGTCGTTACCTCGCTGTGTTTCAAAAGCGCGCCCTTTTAGTAAACGGAGACTGTCAAACAATTTTAGTGACCGTTTTGCTCCCGGTAACTACAACAGAAATGTTCTAGTGAAGGCCGAACGCCAGCCAAGACGTAAGTGCAAATGCTATGAGCGTCGCTGCCTCGCCGCTACTATGATAATCTTTGAAAAAATTGCGCTGATGGCCGTGGGGCGGTGTGACAGTCTGCGAAACTTGTGAGTAGTGACTATAGGCCCACTTTCACCGAAGATGTCACCCGCACATAAGTTCCCGGTGATTTCCAAATACTAGAAACAAGATATTTCACTACGAACCACCGTCTTTGTTTCTTCCTGCTCGATGAATACAGATCACCTAATGAAGAAGCACTCATGCTCGCTCACAAGCTTCGGTTTGAACTTGCTGAAACCGAGCGACGCCATCTTAGTTTACCGGAGCAGGAAAAAGGTGAAAGAGCAACAAAAAAAAAAACTAGAAACAGCAAAGAACGAAATACCTGCATTGGTGAAGCTTCCTAATAATAATGCGAACATTCTTGAACATAATATATACATCCTTTGTTTGTGTATTTTTCAATAAGCTACGCCTTATACAAAAGTTAGCGTTCGTGAACTACATGCAGAAGCGAAATGAAAGAAGGGCGTGCTTGGACTTCATAGCCTTTGCCTGAGCTGCCACAGAAAGTTGCTCGCCGAATATGAGAAGACCACGCACGCAGTATTCCTAGGTACTAAATATTCTGTGCGCACGCTCTGCAGGTGAGTGGTTATGTCCAGCCGTTCCGAATCATTCTGTAAGCGCCCATCGACGACCTAACAGCCATTAATCATTTAGATTTATAATCAGGCCTCGCATTGATATGTTTCATCTGTTTGGTAAGGTGCTGGAAGACGCTTGCAGGTGTTCATTTTCTTGTCTTTGTCTTTTTTGCGCTACTTTACACCTCCTTAAATCCCATTTTTCTCTGTGATACTGCCTGTGTAGTGAAACTGTTCAGCATACGACAGAAACGTGAGGTGCTATAGGATACCATAGCCGCATTCGCATCCTGTTTGTATCCAAATACCAACTCTGAGATTACTTAGGCTTTTATATTCTAGCTAAAGTGTGCCAAGCTTTCTTGGCAAGAAACGCAGCTTGATGTGATTGATGTTCCAGATTTCAGTCTCGGGAGCATCTAAGTCGCACTCTACTGGATGCTCAGCTACAACACGATATTTTTGAAGTAAAAATGTGATTAGAAGAAATATCTCCATTTTGGCAAACGTTTCTCCTGCACAAGCTCGTTGGCCTGAAAAAAAAAGAAATCACAATGTTAGGCACAACAGCATTAAGTTGCGAGTGCGTTTTACAATTTTTCTGCCCTCAGGTCATTAATTCAATATTCAATCTATAATGCGTTTCTACGGGCACATCAGCAGAGCTTGGAGTTCCTTCCACAAACAGCCTTGGAGGTGTAAAGTTGTGGTTCATCTCAGCCTACGCATCTGCTAAAAAGAATTTGACGCAGCGGTTCGTACAAAACAGTACCACAATGTAGGTTGCTCACTAGCTAACGCCCCCTCTATCGATGGTGCCTAAAGTTTGGATATCGAATAGAGTAAATGCATGAAAACAAAAGAAGCCATTTATATTCACAACGTGATGTCAGGGTGCTACACTGTTCAAGCAAAACCTTTATAAATTTTGTTTTATGACGTCACTGGCGACAAGCACCCATGCATCCACAACTATAATCTGCAGTCGCTAATCAGGCTTGCGGTAAGCGAACTTGTCGTAGTTGTGCATAACAGGAAAGCTTCGAAACTCGTTCGTCAGAATAATTACTGTCGTCCTGCAGTTCTTGTTACCACGCATGTTTCTTGCCTCAATATGGCTGTACTTGATTTACGCCCACAAAGACTGTCATCATGCTCGGTACCTACGTCTTTGAGAAATTGCGCAATTGCAGTAGATGTCTTTGTTAAGATAGTCTGGAAGATGGGAAGAGTGAGGTAAGTCAGAGCTTTGGAATCCTCAGTGATAAGGCTTGAAAATTGGATTTGTAATGTGAAAAAAAAAAACGGCGCATCACAACGGGGATCATATTTATCGACGGCCGACGCTTATCTATTGCTTGCTGTAGAGAGACTCATTTTCACGGCCACAAGTTTAGCCATGTGAAGAGTTGCATCTGGGACAAGATGAAAGTGTTTATTTAGCGTGGTTGGCAAATATTAATACGAAGTCTCATTGTCACTTAAAATGGTCAAGTATCTGATTGTAATCTGCAAATGTCATCGAAAGACGATAGCCTTGTGTGTAAAGAGAGTTAACAAGACATTTATTTGATGTTCTGCGCAAGAAAATCGGTAAATGGTATTCTGGAGGCGCCGCTTTAGATTACTTCGAGCGTGGAGCGGAGGCGAACGAGTGCATCAAGTCCCGACATGGATGGATGGATGCTATGAGCGTCCCCTTTATAACGGGGTGGTGACAAGTATGCCACCAGGCTCGACAAAAAAAAAACCTTTTTTCCTTTTTTTTATGTTGGCCTAATGCCTCTACTTCGATAAATTCTATCTTAATGGAAAAAAGGTAAATTTTCAGCTTAAGTTCTCTGCCATTTACCGCACACTGTCCATATTTTATTTTTCCAATATTTGTTTTTGTCCTTTCTCTCTAATTTTCTGCCACCAATACTCTAACCGTCTCTTACTTATTTCAATCGCGGGTGTGTTCAGCTTTCCATTGTTGTCCCTAAAACCCAAGGCTTCCTGTAGGCTCGTGCCCAAACGTACACCTGGGTGGATATCTCCACATTCAATCAGAACATGCTCCGCCGTTTCCTTATCTTTCCCGCAGCATGTGCACTGTTCTTCTTCTTTACTGAATCTTGCTTTATAACTACGCGTTCTAAGGCAACCCGATCTCGCTTCAAACAGTAAAGCGCTTCCCCTTGAATTATCGTAAAATGCCTCCCTCCTTATTTCATTTTTGCCCTTTCGGTAGTTACTCAAAGCCGGTTTTTTCTCCATAGCTGCCATCCAGTAAATCCTCTCCGCCTCCCTGACTTTTCCCTTAACGCTCTTTGTTGACATATGGCTCACAATACCAGCCGTATATTTACTAGTGAGTCTTCTAGTTCTTTTTCTCCACTGTGTGTCCACGCTCTTCTTATACAAATAACGGAACACCTTCTCTGCCCATCTACTCTCCTTCATATTTCTTAGCCTTTCTTCGAACCTTATTTTGCTCTGCGCTTCCCTCGCCTCAAAACCTGCCCACCCCATATCGCCCTTTACAGCCTCGTTTGTCGTCTTCCCGTGAGCACCCAACGCGAGGCGTCCCACAGTCCTTTGATTTACATCCATTCCCGATTGCACCTCTGCCCTCATGCACACCACTGAGTTCCCAAAAGTAAGCCCTGGAACCATTACACCCTTCCACAGACCTCGAAGCACCTCATACCTATTGTATCCCCACAACGCTCTGTGCTTCATTATTGCCGCATTCCTCTTTCCTTTTGCTGCCGAGGCTTTTTCCTGTACCTCCATGTATCTATCACTCTCATTTACCCATACTCCAAGGTACTTGTATTCACTTACCCTCGGTATTTCTTGGCCTTGTATGGACACCGTCTGATCACAGGGATCATTAAATACCATCAAACCACACTTCGTTACACTGAATCCTAGTCCAAGAGCTTCACCTTCCCTTCCGCATATATTCGCCAGCTGCTGTATATCATCTCGACTGTCCGCAAATAAGACGATATCGTCCGCATAAAATAAACCTGGAAGCTTCTGCTCAATCATCATGCCGCCCTGTTTGTGTGACAGATTAAAACCAATGTTGCTACCTTCTAGCGCTTTTTCCATACTCACCATGTACAGCATGAATAACAGTGGGGACAAAGGACATCCCTGTCTCAGACCCCTGCTAACCTCAACGTTCTCTTTGCTACGCATTCCTTCCCACTCTATGCAAACTGTATTTTCTCGGTATATCTCCCTCAAAAGCTGTATACAGTCGTCGCCCATGCCCATTCCTTTCAATATATCCCACAAAATTTCCTGATTAACGTTGTCGTATGCCCCAGTGATGTCTAGAAAAGCCACGTACAAGGGCCTATTCTCTATTTTAGATATTTCTATACACTGAGTGAGAACAAACAGGTTATCGTCTAACCGCCTGTCGACTCGAAATCCGTTCTGAAGTTCTCCCAAAATATCGTTATGTTCGGCCCATATTTCTATTTTCATTTTTTACTGCTTGCATCGCCAACCTGTATAGTACCGATGTAATGGTTAGTGGTCTATACGAGCGAATCTTGTCCTTTTCTCCCTTGCCTTTATAGATTAAGTTCATTCTACTTTGTCGCCAACTGTCCGGTATTTGTCCGTCCTTTAAGCTTTTTTCTACTGCTTTTAACAATGCTTCTTTAGTGTTATGTCCTAGTTCGTTAATGAGGCTAACGGGAATCCCATCTAAACCCGCGGCAGTGCGCTTTGGAATTTTTTCTTCGGCCTTTTTCCAGTTGAAATTATCTAGTACTAGCTCTTCCTCTGTTGCTTTCTCCGCCACACTTTTACTCACCGGGGAGATCCCCTGGACGCTCTTTTGAAACGAATCGGCTGTTACCTTTTGGATGTAACCTAGCGCTTCGTACCCTTCCAATTGATTTCCTCCTTCATCTAGAATATGTTGTTGCGTTGTGACAGACTTCCTACCTAGCGCCTTTATGTGGCTCCAAAAAATTCTAGGCGCGGCCTTCTTTTTTTCGTGTATCTCTGTCATCCAGCGTTCACTTTCACCTTTAATTTTTGCCTCTACCAATTTCTGTACAATGGATTTTTTCTCCAAATATATTTCCCATATTTTTTTGACTTCGTCCTGCGGCCGCTTCTCCTTTTTTGCCTTTCTATGCTCCCGTGATGCTTCGCGTCGCTTCTCGATCGCCTCCCGATTTCCTTGTTCCACCAACTTTTGGCTTCCTTTTTCCTTTCCAGCAAACGGTTTTCTTCTCTTTCCCTATCTCCTTCGTCATTAGATGTAACAGCTCCCTATACTCCCAGTCCTTGCCAGGTATTTCGCCTACTTCTTCCTCGACTCTTGCGGCTATATTTATTATTTGTTTGTCATTTAAATACGAGCTGCCAGACTTTGATTCCATGCTCATATTTTTAGTTTCGTATCCCATTTGTAATGTTATTCGTTTATGATCACTACCCAAGCTGTTAATGCCTTCCTCATCTATCCTCATTTCTGTCAGTTTGTGGTAAATTCCTTCAGTCATGAGACAATAATCAATACTTGATTGCTTGTTTCCGACTTCCCATGTGATCTGGCCGTCACATTTAGGCCCCGTGTTAACTATCTCCAGACTATGTTGCTCGCAAAGATCTAGTAATAACTTCCCATTGGTGTCTGAATATCCGTCAAGGTCATGTATGTGGGCATTCATGTCCCCTAGAAGGATGATTTCGGCCCCATTACCAAATTCCTTAATATCCGCACTCATGCAATCCACTATCTCCTGATTCTTTTCTCTGCAGTTATTCCCCGTCCACAATTAGGCTACCCCTAGCCACGTTTCCTTTCCACCTACTGTGCCCAGATCCCAGAGGTGCTCTGAACACGTCTGTTTCACTCTAACCCATTTGGCTCCGCGGTGAATTAGCATTCCTACACCCCCACCTTTCTTTTTCGATATGGTCCTGTTACACCCTTCCCAAACATAATTTTTAATATGTGGTGGCTCTTCCAAGTCTCTAAGGTGTGTTTCTGTAACCGCATACACGCCTATCTGTTCTTTGTTTAACTGCTCCTCAATCTCTAGCCATTTTGCCTTCTTTCTGCCACCCTGCATGTTTATGTAACTAATTGCAACACGCGCCTTTTTCCTTTTTCTTTTACCTTTTTTCTGGTTTTTCGCAATTCTACCTGTCAAAGCGTCCTCCTGGTTGTTTTCCCTGTTACGAGCTACCGCGGACTCCGAAGGGCCCGTGAGCCCCCCAAAAAAGCTACGGCGCGTCCTGCCAGTCGCCAGCCCACCTCGTGTCCAAGCCTCTTATCGAAATGAATCTTGTCTCTTTGGAATCCACCCCACCTGTGCACTTCCCTGTTTAAATTCACTACCTCGAACCCCTTCTCTCGACTAATTCGCCATATCTCTTTGTTTGCGTCGACTACCGCTCTTTGCAGGTTGACGTTGCGTACTGGTACTTCCGGTACTGTGCATACTACAATTTGCACCTGGGGGGACACGGTGCGCATGTCATCCACCCCTTTCGCCAAGGTCGCCGCTAGTCCTTACGATTCTTTTTTCAGGACGTCATTTAACCCTCCCACAATTACAACGAGGTTACGATTGTTAGCTTTAGCTGAGAGTTGTTCACCCGCTTGACTCATTACTGTCCCCAGCGTTTGTCCTGGGAACGTCCCTATCGCAACTCTCTTGTCGCCTTTCACCCTTTCTTTGATTGCCGCTGCGCATCGGACTAAATTTGAGTCACCGGCGATAATGACCTGTACAGACATTCCTTCTGAAACCTGCACCTGGCTGCCGACTAGGTGACTAGCGTGAGTCACGGCTGCTGGTTTGCTCCCTCCCTCCCTCAAAACTACTTCCCGGTAGCTGGGCCCTGTGGCCAATGTATCTGCCTTTGTCATGCCTGTTTCCCTCATCTCT
The DNA here is from genome assembly GCF_013339725.1 of Rhipicephalus microplus. Classification (NCBI taxonomy): domain Eukaryota; kingdom Metazoa; phylum Arthropoda; class Arachnida; order Ixodida; family Ixodidae; genus Rhipicephalus; species Rhipicephalus microplus. Next base: position 176,448,772 of record NC_051168.1, read on the forward strand.
CCCGCACGGGGGGTCGTCGCCATAATGCTTCCGCCGTCACCTGCGTCTTCGTTCCCCTTCACGACCTTCGATAGGCCTTTCTCGGCTGCCCGGAGTCTTTCCTCCATGGCTGACGTTTTCTCTCGCTCCTTCGCCAATGCATTCTCCAGCTCTGCGATTTTCTCCATGAGCCCACTCTGGACCGCCATCATATTTTCATTTTCTCCTCGAACTCGCACTGTCTACACTTGGCGTCATCTTCTGCTTTCTCTTCCGCACTAATTTCCACCTTCCTCCCTATCCCGCACTCTGAACACTTTACGGTCTTTTTGACCATGGCTAGCTCAGTTTACCGATGTCCACGTGTTAGAAAACTGTACTAAAATACACTGGTCTAAGCCAAAAAGAACCACAATAATAAATAAATACGCTACACTTCACAGCACCTGCGCATGCACGTGGTCGGTCTACGCGCAGGCCTCAGCCACGTGGTGACTGGAGAAAAAAACACACGTGAAACTTAAGCGCCACCTGAGACTTAAGCGACACACGTGAAACTTAAGCGCCACCTGGTAGTTGTCTTAGAAAACAAAACGCGTGGCTCTGAGACGACTCAAACGCCCATCTCAAAGTGATAAGGCGTACAACGCAAGGCGAAGGTTAGGTGCCACCACCGTTTCGTTTCAGCAAAGCGTTGGAAACACTCATCTTTACATGCAAGTGTTGCATGGTCAGCGTGGTGTGATAAGCGCTACGGTCCTAAAATTACCTATGTATGTTTCTTCTAGTAAGAGACGCACATTTAAACTATAAACGTGTTGTTATGGTGCCCCAGACATGCGCAATATTTGTTTTTTAATTGACAATTGCACAAGCATCAACGCTCAACCTTGAGCAACATAGGTGGGCGCTTCGGATGGGGTCAGCCGTTTCAAGTACCCGATGCCGATAGGAGTGGAAAAACAGACAAATGTACAGACAGACAGGCAGACTAAAATATTTATTTGCGTCGAAGGTCCCCAAGAAAGACTATCGTCTTTAAAACAGTTGAAGCGCGGGTAGATTAGGAAGGGGACGTTGCTTCTACGGTTATCGCAATCTCAGTGCCCATTCAAACTCTCTTATGCTACTGCGCTGTGCGTCACAGATTGGTGGAAGGGGCTGGGCAACACAAATCCAACGATAGCAGCTTCACTTTTTCGGCTTCGCCGCTGTCGCCGCCTTGCCGGACTTCCGCGTTCACCAATCGAATGTCACAAGACCAGACCTCTGCTGCTTTATGGGGAACTCCAACGGAATCCGCACAATACAACAGAACCACCATACATCAGCAGTCTTCCGGAGAAAACTTCGAGGTGTCGCTAATTATATGTAAGCAGGTGAGCAGAAGCAAAGGCTGGAACTCAGATGCGCAGCTCAGTCATGTATTTTCACTGACACCACTCTCGTGTGGTATGAGAACTTTCAACACAAGTTGATGACTTGGAACTTTTCGTCAAATGAGTGCAGAAGTGCTTCAATAATTCTGACGAAAAGAAGTAATGCGCTGGGAAAGCATTAACTCAGAGGGCTCGTACAGCTTCCGTCAGAGACTTGTAAGACTTACATCGAAGAATTCTTGAAGCTGTGAACGAATGTGGATTCCAGGATAATGAGGAACTATCCTGAGCACAGGCGAATCACTCAGTAATAGACTAGTGCTTCCTACTGAAACGTGCCAATCATTGCAAATCGGCAATGAGACAAGAGACTCCGAGAAGACCCAGAGATCGCCGGCTTGCTTTCAGTTAAAACGCGCACTCTGCGAATTTTCATTGTTCTACTACACACAAAATATCCAACCGGTACTACACTGCCGGCCGAGATCCAGGGCCTGAGTACATGGGGTGGCCGGCAAAAGTTATGTGGCACGAGCTTTTTTGTTGTTGTTGTTTTGGTAAATTAAGAAGTAACATGCGATAGAAAACGTTTCCTTTGTCGACGTTGTCTCTCGCGGCGCAGAGAGTGTTCTCATTGCTTACAAGCTGGTAGTTGAATGTTAACAGCACAAACAGCTTTTTTACAGTACGCCATTCGCTATCTCACCGCACGGCGAGTTTGACACTCTCTCTAGCGCACAACCAATCATCACGACAGAAGCAGAATGCAATGCACGCCAGCACCCTATAGCGGGCTTGACCCTTCAACAAAAGATGCAATGCCTAGTAAACCAAAAAGAAGCTTTCCAAAAGAGAATGGAAGTATCTGTCTCTGAGCGCACGTAAGTTGAACTGCCTGATGCGTGGAGACTCGGAAAGCATGCACAGACTCAAATGAAACTGTAGTAATTAAACACTGGGTATTCGTCTTACTGTTTCTAGATTACCAATATTCCATCAATAAATCAAATGCTGTCTTAAGGCTCCTCAGACTTGAATTCATCAATTTAGAGCCATTTGATAAAATTTCATTCCTTGTGAACTTTTTCCGTGATTAAGAGGTGTTTTAACCAAGCAGCTACCGGCTCAACGCTGTGTAAGGACGACTTTTTTCTTCGTATTGAGTCCTCTTGCTGCTTGCTTTATGTTGTGCGTTCAGTAAGCACTGTTCACTCAATAATTGCTACTAATTTTCTTATTTGATGTGCTGGAATACGTCTCATCAACGCCAAGTTTCGAGCTAAATGGTAAATATTCACGCTAAGATATGGTAGACATGTAAATGTGGACAAAGTAGAATATAACTGGACAACATAAAATTCGACCACCAATAGATTTTGGTGCCAGTAACAGAAAGTGAAGCGAATTTACGTTTTTTCGAGAACGTTTTTAGTGGTAGCGTGACTTGTCAATCCATATTGGGCACTTATCTGCTTGAGCGAACAAAAGTTTACGTTCTCCACATCTGCCACTCAGTGTGTACTGTCTATGCTTTACCAGACGTTTATCAGTTTCCAAACTTCACGTTGTAACAAAAATCACCTACCGATGGAAAACGGTATATAATGTTGCGGCTTGTGCAAAAGTGATTTCCGATCTTCAGTGAGGTAGCGTTCAGGGTAAAATTTTGTGGGCTCTTTCCAGAGACTCGGGTCGTTATGAACAGCCCACATGTTAGGAAGAACTATTGTTCCCTTCGGTATGAAGATATCACCAATGACCACATCCTCTGCGCACCTGAAAGCAAAACAAGCAATCTTGAATTTAGAAACACACACACACACACACACACACACACACACACACATATATATATATATATATATATATATATATATATATATATATATTGCCTAGAAAGTATCGGAGCAGTTTTTTTTTCACTCACTTTTTTTTCACATTTACATTGCAATTCACTATAATATCTTCCCCTGTTCGCAACTTTCGGGCATCGTGGCACCGCTAAGCGCTGACGGCTGGAAGCTCTGTTGAGATGTCTGACGCTTTGAATACGCTTCAAACAGCAAACGCTGCAGCTTTTTTTGCGTGTGTGATTGTTTTTCTACTTTGTAAATGGCCTCGAAATCACCGTAACCCTTTGATTTTCTCAAGGCAAAGGAAAAGTAGAAAGAAAAAAAAGCCAACTGATTTCATTGCGTGCCTCGATGCTTACAGCCCATATACACCAAGAAGAAAATTTAGCGTCCCGTTTAAATTAGCGCCCCAAAAAGTCATCACGGGTTAAGAAGGTTAACTTAGCAGGCAAATAACCAAGGCCCCTTAGTGAGTCTATACAGCACATACTTTCTGCACAAGCAAAGCAGTTTCCGCACTTGCAGTTCTCGTACTTAGTTTGTCTGCTCGATGCGTTCCACTTCTGGAACAAAATGAAAGGACCAGTTTGAAACCGTTCATCGCATCATTACACATCTGAGGCGTCTGCGAAGTTCTTCCAAGACCTTCACATCTGCAGCAATTCGTGCAGCATTGCGCGCAATTACGTTTTGCCAGCAATGTAAAGAACATACGCATGGCCTTTATTTACAGTTTATGCATATTTATTTACCGAATACGCAACCCAGCATTTATTTACGTAATAAAGTAAATTACCGCTCCCCTACTTTCTCAAATATGCCCAAGGGCCACCGAAGCGCAAAGAATTGCAGTTTTTTCAAAGTGCACTTTCCGCTATCGTCTCTTGCGGGGTGATCATCTCAATGACTGCCAAGTTGTATGTATAGTCACGCCACCAGTAGATCTAGAAAAATGTGAATACTTTCCTTGGCAATGCTGTGTGTTAGATCTCAATATTATTGTGTCAAAAACAGAAAACCGTGCCCTTAAGTATAGACTTCTTTCCTTAATTTATTTAGGCAGGTTTTGTACTGGCAGACTTGGTGCATTTATGGTGTATACGATTACTATTGGTCAGCTGACAGCTGGTAGTACGTTCACGTGTTACTTGACGCCTAACAGGCTTATAAAAAGTGCGCCACGCTCGCTGCATGGCTACTGGTGGCGCTGACTGACACTCTCATAACTTAATTCACTTATATAATCATTGAAATGGTTGGGGTGATAACCACCCTGATATCTCAGTGGTAGAGCGTCTAACGCAATATTCGAAGGTCGCAGGTTTGATTCCTGCCCACGGCGAGTTGTTTTTCCCGAATTTTCCTTTCTTCACTTTACATTACAAGCCTGTCTAACAACTTCCCTCATACTTTCTTTAGCGTTATTTTCTGTTAGATCTCAATATTATTGTGTGAAACGCAGAGAAACGAGCCTCTATGTAGACACGTTCTTCTATATATATATATATATATATATATATATATATATATATATATCACGCATATTTTGATATCGAATAAGGATTAAGGAATGGAATAAACATTATCGTTGGCTTGGCACAGCATAATTTCGCAAACATGTCGTCTGCTCGACCAGACTTTGTCAATAAAACAAATAAATTATGGCGGCTTTTTTTATAAGAACGCCTAAATGGTATATATGAGTGGAAGTTATAAATAGCAAGATTGACAAAATAAAAGCACGGTCACAGACATGCAACGTAGAATCATTCGCTCACATCTGTTACTCGTGGCAGTGATGTCAAATTACAAACAGTAAGATAGATTGCACACGCAGTTGATAAGGGATTACGCAGTAGTAATGTGGCAGTATTACTATATAGCCGTCACATTGACGCAATATTGTTCTATTGCAATGAGGGCAGTGGACATGGAATTCGAGTGAATAAAGAAGAAAACATGCTGTGTTTTTATCTAGCTCTATCCTGCGTTTTTAAATTTAAACATGAATTTAAATTTATTTAAAATTCAATTTAAATTCAAATAAAAATTTCTTTACTGATAAATATAATACCTAATTTAAATTTATGTTGAAATTTTGGTACATTTTTTAAAATAAGTTTATATTAATTAATATTTAAATATAAATTTAAAAGTACTACACTGGAATTACCGCTCCATCTTTTCAGCAGCTACAGACTTACTTCAACTTTACAATAATTATTCCCCTAATATTGTTGCTTTAAAAGAAACTTGGCTCGCAGAAAATTAGTATTTTAGGATTTAAAATTACCGCACATTTCGTCTAGACCACCCAACTCAGGGTGGAGGTTTGGCAATATTTATCTAGTCTAAACTCGCCCACAGAGCTAAAATTATTTATCAGTCAATGACTTTAGAAAGCGAGATTTTAGTCTTAAGCATTAGTATTCCCGGGTCCCTCCCATTCTCATTTGTTAATACCTATTTTTTTCGAGTGTTCTAAATTCTTCCGTTCTAGATACTGCAGTTCACTATTGCCAAAAAGATAATGTATTATTAGGCGACTTCAATTCTTATCATCTTTCGTGGGGTTGTGAAATTGATTTGAATCAAAAACGATTATGGGATTGGGCGAACAAGAATACTTTTATATTCCTAAATAAAAAACTCCTATTTTTATGTGTAATCAGTCCTCCTCGAAGCTCGATCTAACTTTTTCTGGCGCTAACCTTTCCATCTTATCATGGCCTGTGATTAACTCGGGAACAAGTAGTGACCATATGCTAATATTGTTCGAGGTTGTATGTTCAATAACCTCCAAGAATAGATCTTCCGTCACACATGTACACCTAATATATTCGAGAAATTGTTACGAGGTGCTTTATCTAACCAAACGAATGATGCGGAACTAGACGCCATCAGAATAAGTGATATTTTGAAAGAGTCGGTAAATAAATCAAACTTTATCATTGAAAGCTCTAAACCATCTACCAACCCATGGCAGAATGCAGACTGTTCGCGGGCTTATAAACTAAAAAAAAGGTGCATGGAAAAAATTAATTATCAACCAGCGTCCCATGCACGTGAGTGATTTTAAGTATGCAGCCACTATTTTTAAGAAAACCACCGCTAATGCGAAGAACAAACTTAACACGACCGATGTGAGTTCTTGTCAAAGCCGGTCAATAGAAAAGCAATTTTTCTCTTCTGAGAAATAAGAATGTTCGTCCGATACTAAAAAGTATAGAATCTGTAGTATCGTCACCAGTTAAACTAAAGGCCTTTATAGAAGATATAGCTCAGGGCCTAGAAGTCGCTTTACAACACTTCTCTCACACCAAGCCCAATCCCCCCATAGGGGTGAGGATTGTGCAGAGGTAACACCTGCAGAATTAGCCAACGTAGTCAGAACATTACCCCGTTCTTCTGCTGGTCCTTATGTCATGATGACGTTGGTAATAAAATCAGGACATAAAATATACCCACTTGGCCTACTGGAAATTAATATTCACTTCCTTAGAAGCTCTTGGATTCCACCCGATTGGAGAATGACAAAAATGATTCCATTATTAAAAAAGCGAGGCACTCGGTTTACTTTAGATAATAGCAGGCCCATTCCTCTTACATCGAACCTAGTAAAACTCACTGAAAGAATTTTATATAGACGTATAAATCAAAAGATGTCAGAAAAATTGACACTGAGCCCATGTCAAATTGGATTCAGACGTGGTTGCTCCATTTCGTGTGCGCACGTGGATCTCGAAAGCAGAATTCAACTTGCTCGATATCAGAAACAATACTCCGTTTTGGTAACCTTAGATATCACAAAAGCCTATGATGGCGTGGAGCATGTGAAACTGCTAGATTCGCTCCAGAACTTAGGACTGCCTCAATACTTTGTGGCCGGCGTCCATGGTTTCTTAGGTGATTAGAGAATTTTTCTTCTCGCAATCTGGTGTCAACTCTTCAGTATGGAGGTATACCGCAAGGGTCCGTTCTATCACCCTTATTATTTATTGCACTACTATGTACCATTCTCATACAGCAAGATGTACAGGTCTATGTGTATGCCGATGATATCACATTTTTTGCTGCGTTGGCGGACACTCACACACTGTACCTGACTCTGCAGACATACATGAATAGTCTGGAAACGGGGCTGGAGGATATCAACCTATGCCTCAATACAAACAAAAGTACAATCATACTTTTCACATAATATCCCCAAGTGCGAACTTCACGAATGTACCGACAATACGACATACCTCAGGTCAACTCAGTAAGGTTCGGGGGGGGGGGGGTAACCTACACCGAAACACTTCAATGGAGTCCCCACATAGAAAACATGGCTTTTAAAGGAGCGCGTGCCGTAGGAATGCTGCGCAGGCTCGGTGATTATCGTGCCGGTTTTCGCAGTGTAACCAAGAGTGGCGCGCCAGCTGTGGGCCATGGGCTGAAAATCGAGGAAGAAGAGGCAGAATAGAACAGCTAATATTCAGGCAACCAAGCGTATACCTTTGTGATCTTCAATCAAAAAAAATTATTTATTACTCCCCAGGGCAGAGTGAAGTAAACGCAGCTGAGTGGTAATCATAACACCTCAAATCTCAAAATTGCTCAAGTTGATTTTTTTGTCGTTTGCTCTTTTTATGTTGTTTTTATTTTTACATTAGTCCTATTTTAATACCAATTCATTACACATAGTTAAAATGATCACAGAAAAACTGCACTACACTTTCTTGGCCAATCCCCCTGAGTGGGTATGAGCTAACCTCCCAGGGAAACAAAACAAAACAAAACAGCTTGCCCGACGAACGGGTGTTGTGTCTGTCTCGCTTGTTATATCGGCGTAGCCGTTCAACGAACCTGTGTGCGACGACCCACGTGAAGAAACCGTCCTACGGAGCGGACGCACTTTCCAGCAGCCCGCAGCTCCTGCTACCGTGGCCAAGGCATCCGACCTGGCCACCGCGGGTACCGAAGCTAGCGCGCTGCCTGCAGGCGTCCTTGTCAAATCACAAGATGACTCCACTGACTTGGCTTCGCAAACCACCTTCTTGCCCAGGGACGCCGTACACGCTCCCTTGAACTTCGCCTCAGGTACCATTTCTGGAGCAACGTCGGTACCGTCGCCAGAAGACAGGCGTAATTCCTCGCCTGTAGCCGCCAGAGAACTCTGCGCGGTTCTGCAGACCATCGCTACTTCGAGTCAGCGGCTTGCAGACGCCACCGTCGCCTTCTCAGCAGCCTGTGCATGCACCACGTTGCCTCCTCTGCCTATGGCAGAAATTCCTGACTTTACTGGTGTTCATCAAGACCCAACCATTTGGCTGGATGAAATCCATTCGTTGGCCGTTGACATGCATGGACTGACGACGTGACGCTATCGCTAGCCGTAAGCCGACTGCGCGAGTCCGCCAAAGCGTGGCATCAATACGATGGCGGCAAGTACAAGTCCTGGAGTGACTGGACTACAGCCTTCGTCACGGCCTTCCCACCACTTTTATCCGCATACGACGACCAATTCATGCGCATGCGATCGCGTCGGCAGGCTCCATTGGAAGACGCCCGTAAATACATCTACGATAAGCTCGGGCTTCTCGACAAATGTGGCATTACATGGATCTCTCCGGCTGCCCGCCAGTATGTCGCTGATGGCTTGGCTGACCCTACCCATGCTGCAATCTTATCTTGCCAGTCACCTGAAGCGTCACCCCAGGTTTTCGCTTAAAAGGCAGCCGAACTTCAGCAGAACTCTCGGCGTCGGCTTAGCTTGGACTCATTACCGACTGTCCGTTCAACTTACGCCTCCACACGACATGGATGCTTCAAGCGCGGTCTTATTGGCCACAACGCCAAAGAGTGTCGTCAACCTTTCGAAACCCGAATCCACTACCAAGCTTGTCAAACTCCTTCGATGTCCATTGAGGTTGAGGGAACAGGTGACCTATCTGCTCTGGTGGATACCTGTGCGAAATGAACGGCGCTACACCGACGTCATGCTCCGGACACTATCCGACCGCGGACGCAACCTCCCCTCTGCGGACTTGGAGGAAGTGCTATGCCAGTCGGAATGCTCGACATTTCAGTCCGGATGGCAGCGGGCACTAAAGTTCTTTCAGCCATTCCCGTCTTTGAAGACCTCCTTGCCAACATGATCCTTGGTGCTGACTTCTTGCTATCTGATGACATTGAGCCCCCCATACATCGCGGCCACGTCGAGCTCTGGTCTTCGACAGCTGAGACTACCGCCACAACCCTGCCACCACCGACAGGGGAGCCGTCCACTCCGCCTACCTTATTTTCTATATTGGCTCGCCATCAGCCAGTATTCGCTAGCAATACAGCAGAACTGCCAGGCACTAATTTGCTGTTTTATCGCATACCAACGGGAGATCATCCACCAATATGCGTACCACTGCGACGATACGCTGAACGAGAACGGGCAGTGATCGCAGAACAAGCAGATGAAATGCTTGCCGCGGGCATTATTAGGCCGTCATCGAGTCCGTGGGCAGCGCCAGTCATCCTTGTTCGCAAGAAAAACGGATCACTACGCTTTTGCGTGGACTACAGGCTGCTCAATAGGTGTGTAATGCCTCACTCCTACCCTTTACCCCGCATTGATGACGCTGTTGATACAGTACATCACTGCAAGTTCTTTTCTTCGGTTGATTTACGCGCAGGGTACTGGCAAATTAACGTCGCGGAAGAAGATAGATGTAAAACGGTCTTTCTCACACCTTTCGGTTTGTATGAATTCAACCGCATGCCGTTTGGACTAAGAATGGCTCCTAGCACTTTTCAGCGTGCGATGAATTCAGTGCTCGGACCATTGAAAAACCAAGCCTGTGTGATGTACTTAGACGATATCCTGGTCGTTGGTAGGACGGAAGATGAACACCTTCGCAATTTGGACAAAGTACTACACAGACACTATGCAGCAGAGTGTAGGACCGCGGTAAGAGTTCGTAGCGCGGCAATTTTTGTGTGCTTTTATTTTCTTTGCGGCGTAAGCTTGGGACGGCATGTCGGCCGCGGGCAGCCAGCGTTGCTTGAGTGACAAGCGGTCGAAGCGCGACTAACCGGTTTTGCCGCGAGCGCGGACACACGGCGCCAGCATATTACACTGCTTTGTTCAGCGCCAGAGATGGTCGAGCGTTTCCAGTTACTACTAACTCAAGGAAAAGGGAACCAACCGGGGCAACGAAAGGGGTGAGATTATAAACGTCCGTGTGACGGCCCCCTAATTGCCTCTCGAAACGGGCAGTCGGCGCGTCAACGGGCCTCTTTCGAGACCCCGCGCACTGCGGTGACTCCTCGCATCGGTACGGCGTATGGCCCGGCAACGTACTGTTTGCGCGCCTGCGGAATCGGTGGCGCGCGTTGCGAAAACTCTGGTCACCGACGACCTTTTCTGCCGGACCGGCTTTGGTCGAGTAACTCTCAGAAGCGGGCTCGCGACACGGGAAATGGTGACGGCCGCTCATTCGACGCCTGGGTTGCCTATTGTTGAATCGGGCATGTCTTCGACTGCGTCCCCGTTTGTCTGGGCAAAGGAACTCGTAAGCAGAAACATGCGCCGTCAGCGAGCGGTTCCTCGTACGGCGCACAGAGGCAAGAGGATTATAGCCCCGTCGTCAAGAAATTGACGTGGTAGAGGGAAATCGCCCTACGGCCGCAATACCGAGTAGGGCTAGCTCTGTCTAGATAATTGTGTGCCGCGAAGCTGGCCCTGACCTCTATGCTTTTTCTAGTTTTGTTTTATTTACGTTTTGCTTGTTGTTTTGTTTGGGGAGAGTGCATAAGTCCCACGTGCACGAAGGCGGGATCCTCGTGGCGTTTTTTTTTAATCTACCCGATGTACTGTCCAATCAAAGGACAAGCAGGTGATTGTGTGCCGAGAGTGTGGTAAGGGCGGAGCGCCAGGAAGGGATAAGAAGAGGCCCCGTGGCTCTGCCGAGTGTTCTGAACCGAGCTTGCGGTGTGAAGGCACCATCGGCTCTGCCGAACCCCGTAGGGTTGCCCTACAGAAGTCAGTTCATTTCCAAGTTGTTTTTCTTTTCTTTTTTTGTAACATTGATGTCCATTGTTTTGTAAAATCTGTAAATACAAGTTTTTCTTAACCACCTAAAACTTCTTCAGCGTTGCTTCTGCTTCATCGTCAAGCGACCAGCAGGCCAATAGCCGCTATTGGGATAGCGGCGTACGTTTCTTCTCCCACTTTGCTACACTACCGCGGGTGGTGCGCCTCGGGCGCCGAGGGGGGAGAAGTGGTTTCTTCTACATCAAGGAGAAGAGAACCTGATTTTACTGGCGCAGTCGAGCAGGATTGGCTTGCTGTGGATGGAGTGGAAAAAGGAAGAAGCTGGCTGAGAGGAAAGACGAAGTACAAATGAAGACGCTAATCGGCATCAGACCAACGGACAGACACTGCAGCAAGTAGCTGCGGCAGCTGGAAGCTGCAGATAGCCTGGTGTTCCCGGAAGACACCAAGGGAGTGACTGGGTCAAAGCGGTCCTCGAACGAGTTCTCAACACCCAAAAGGCGCGTCCACGACGAGGTGGGGCATCGACCAGAAGCCTGCAGCAGCAAGCCAGAGTGACGCCACGACAACGGGACCGAGCTAACGTGAGTTCCCTTTCTCATTGCTGTATTGTTGTTGCGGGGAAAACAGGCTAGCACCACATTCAGCAGGATGGAGGGTGGCGATGGGGCGAGTGAGGATGGGAGTGGTGACGTCCCTTGGACGGCACGAGACCAAGCAGATCATGATTTTAAGATGGCTCGGGAAGGAAGCCGGCAAAGGGAGTTGGAGTTAGAGCTCTCTAAATTTCGTCCGGCAAGCCCATCAGGTAGCGTGAGTGATGCTGGCGGAACATTTGAGCGCTGCTCCAACACTGAGTGGCGCAAATACGCCAAATTGTTAGTGGCCGCTTTCCCAAAATTTCCCGCAGACGCGGAGGTCCCAATTTGGTTCGAGTCAGTGGAGCACACTCTGGAGGCATATGAGGTACCTCGAAGTTATTGGGGACAAATAGTCTTTCCACTCGTGGCTGAGCACATAATGTATTTATCATTTCGGCTCACACCCGCCCAACATCGGGACTATGAGACGGTGATGGAAGTAGTGCTTGATGAACAGAAGCTGTCTCCCTTAGAATACCAAAAGAAATTCACAGGGGCACGTAAACTAAAAACAGAGACATGGAAAAGTTTTACAACAAGGTTGGGCAGCTACCTAAATTTTTATGTGGCGTCAAGAGACGTGTCCACCTTTGCGGAGCTTTTGGATATACTGGTAGTGGACCAATTGAAAACCGTTTTGTCTGAAGAGGCATTAAAATACTTGAGGTTACGTGAGGGGGCAGCGTGGTACAAAAGTACAGAAATTGCGAGGCTCTTGCACACCTTTGAAGACGCGAACGGCAGTGCGGAAGCGCAGAAAGGACAGCCGCGTAACGCCAGCAGTAAAGGGGTAGAAAAGACGACCGACCACCAGAGTAGCAGCCCATCGGGTCCGAGTCAGGGTTCGAACATGAGACCGAAGGGTTCGTATAATTCAAGTAGGCAACCGAGGAAAACGGGATGTTTTGAGTGTGGATCGAACACTCATATCAGACTCAACTGCCTGCACTATCTTGAAAGGGTGGCGCCGAATCCTAGCGCTTCGGAGGGAAATGACAAACTCACTGCTCGAGTCTGCCTAGATAAGGTAACGCCTGCCGACCGCTTGTGGAAGGTAACTCTGAATTGCAAAGATAAAACTTTGAATGCAATAGTAGACACGGGCGCCGAGATTACGGTAGTGCAGGAAAGCGTGGTTCCTGAAGAATTTATCCAGGCCCATGGCCGCGTAAGCCTCCGGGCAGCATTTGGTGAACGAGTCGAGGCCAAACTAGTAGAGCTCCCGCTAACGCTGAAACAGGGGCAGCCAGTGTTCGCCGAAGTTTCACAGGCCACACCGGTCTTGTGTGCGGTCACAGATAAACTAAGCGTGAGTGAATGCCTGCTCTCGGCGAGAGATTGGACCGCGTTGCAACAGAGCCAGTGTGAATACAACGAACAAGACACGACACTATCCCCCCAAAACTTCTCCGACGAGCGAGAGGCGGCCGCAAAGCTAGATGGGAGAGTAGTAGAGCAGAGTAGACCGACTCCGGATTATCCGCGGTGAGTGCAGGGAAGCGTACTACAGCCCAGCGAGGTCGAACGCACCCGGGAGGAAGAGGTGGTTACAGCCGTGGAGGTAGAGGAGGAAGAATTAGGGCCGGTTCGGATGGAGACAGAAGGAGAGCGTAACGCTAGAGAGAAAACACCACCCACCGTCGAGAACGAGGCAAGCGGCGTGTCGCAAGGTGGCGCAAGTGGCGAAAGGGGCGATTTCGAGGTGTTGCGTGAGGAACAAAAGAGTGACTCAACGTTGGGCCGGGCATGGAGAGACGCCGCGGAAGGGCAAGGTGGAATGCTGGTGATTGACGGGTTGCTGTATCACCGAGGACAGGTACTGGGTCAACCGATCAAGCAGTTAGTTTTGCCGACCACCCGGCGGGCTGATGTGCTCAGCCTGGCGCATGAGTCGTATTGGGGCGGACACCTGGGGTTTTGTAAGACGAAAGCGAGAATTAAACTTTGTTTTTTTTTGGCCAGGTATAGAAAAGGACGTGCAAGACTACTGCAATTGTTGTCAGGCGTGCCAGATCAGGGCTGACAGGAGGCAGACAGACAGAGTTCTCATAGCGCCCCTCGTAAGGCCCCGATACCCCTTTCAGAAAGTCAATATCGACGTCATAGGACCAATTGAGCCGCTGACAACTCGCGGACACCGCTACGCGTTGTGCATTATAGATCTTTGCACCCGCTGGCCCGAGGTCATATGTCTCAAGTCATTGACAGCTAAAGCTACCTGTGACGCAATGTTGGAAATTTTCAGCCGCAGCGGGATACCAGAGGTAGTATGTTCAGATTGCGGGACAAATTTCACCGCCGCGCTGACCCGCGAACTCCTGACGCGCCTCGGCTGTTCCCCTCAGTTTTTGACACCGGACCACCCGGAAAGCAACGGAGCGGTCGAACGGTGGAACAGAGTATTCAAAAACATGCTATTTCATGTGATATCTGAACAGGGGTGACAATAGGACAAGTTCGTACCACTTCTACTGTGGGCAGATAGAGAAGTTCCTCACGACACTACGGGTGTGTCCCCGTTCGAGATGATGTACGGCAGAAAACCCGTCGGTCCGCTCACGATCCTACAGAGGGCTTGGACGGGAGAACAGGAAATGCCCGCGACAGTGGCAGACAAGCCGGCGGAGTATATGCGAAAACTGAAGCAACAGTTGGAGATAGCCGCGGAATCTGCTAACGTGACCGCAACTAAACAGCAGAGGGCGTACGCGACGCAATACAACCTTCGTGCGAAAGAAAAGGAGTTTCAACTTGGGAAGCAGGTGCTTGTTTTTGATAGCAACCGTTCCGGTAAGATGCAACCGAAATGGGTAGGTCCGTGCAGGATCACAGGAAAGTACCGCCAACACTCCTATTACTTAGAGACGCCGGCGGGTAAGCGTATGCTAGTGTACGCCAACCACCTGCGCCAGTACACGTGCCGTGTCGCTGGCATTGGTGTCATATTCCATGACGACCACGAGTTCGGGGAGGTAGAATACGTGCCGCGTCCTGTCACCTCGCACGACAGAGCATCTATCCTACCGGCGGGTAGCTTGGCTCATTTGCAGCCCCCTGAGAGAGTGTTAGTACAGGAGGTGTTTGAACGCCATGCGGCCTTATTTAGCAGAGAAGCGGGGATCGCGCAAGTCGGCTAACATAAGACAAGGCTTATGCAAGGGGCCACGCCGAAACGTAGCCGCCCTTACCGCATGCCAATGGCCTTGAAGGACGAGGTTTCAAAACAGATAGCGGAACTGCTCGAGCTTGGTTTAATATACCGGTGCGAAAGTCCATTTGCTCACCCCCTTGTGTGCGTCCCAAAGAAGGATGGCACGGTGCACCTGTGTGTCGATTACAGAAGCTTAAAGGCCATAACCGAACCAGACGCATTCCCGATGGGATTCCCGCAAGAATTGATTATGAATGTAGGTCAGGCTAGTTATATAACTCTCATTGATCTCCGACGAGGCTACTGGCAAGTTCCCGTAGCGGAGGGGTCACAGCGCATGACCGCGTTCGTGTCGCACCTTGGTCAGTTTGCTTGGAGGGTAATGTCGTTTGGGCTCAGGAACGCGGTAGCCAGCTTTCAGCGGAGTATGAACCAGCTGTTAGCACCCCATGAGGCGTATGCCTGTGCCTACTTGGATGACATTGCGGTTTTCAGTGGGTCCCTACAGGAGCACGTCCGGCACCTCCACGCTGTGTTCTCCGCCCTAACGTCCGTAGGTCTAGTAGCTAACATAGAAAAATGTCAGGTGGCGTTCGCGTCTATCCGCTACCTCGGACATATTGTGGGATCGGGAAAGCACGGTCCGGACCCCAGCAAGCTCGCGGCTATTGAGGGGCTGCAAGTACCCCAGAATAAAAAAGAGTTAAGGAGTGTTCTAGGTCTGTGCGGGTATTACCGGGGTTACGTACCCAACTTTGCTGGCATTGCCAAGCCCCTTACCCAATTGACGGCTAAACATGTTCCTAACGACATCCCTTGGACGCCCGAGGCCGACGAGGCATTAACAAAACTCAAGGGTGCCCTGTGCAGCGCTGTTGAATTAACCACTCCAGTCATTCACAAGCCGTTTTGGCTTTTTACGGACTCTTCCGCTATCGCTGTGGGAGCTTGTTTGGCCCAAATGGCCGATGACGGTACCGAGTGCCCGATTGCTTTTGCCAGTCATCGCTTCACGCCTGCTCAGATGAAATGGTCTACGATCGAGCGCGAGGCGTTTGGTGTCATTTGGGGACTCAAAAAGTTCGACACCTGGGTATTCGGGGCCAAAATCTTTGTCATCTCCGACCGCAATCCACTCGCGTACCTAACTCAAGCTTCGCCACAAGGGGCCAAATTGATACGTTGGGCATTGGCTTTGCAGCGCTACGACGTGGTAGTGCAACACAGAAAGGGTACAGCGCATGCTAATGCCGACGCGCTTTCCCGGCTGACAAACCAATGCTGGTAGGAGGTGCAGTAGCCTGAGAGCCCCGCAGCGGCGATCAGTGAAGGAGGGGGAACGAGTGTTATGTGCCACGGGACTAAGTGATGGATTTATGGTGCAAGCATGGCAATAACACTTCAGAATGGTGATTGAACTTTTCAACATCATACAACAGTGTGTGAATATTACCAAGTGTAGTGGTGTGAACTGCGTGTGGTGTCTGTTTGCTTTTACGTGCCAATATTTTTTGTTGCGTTTTTTATTATGTTGGGTGGTGCAACAGCGCCCAAATGTTCTGTGGCATGTGTTGCAGTGTGTGTCATGTTAATGAAAACTCTTGCAGAGTGTTCAAAAAAATTGCCCACGGCAGGGAATGTCAGAGGTTGCATGCATCATAAGCGTTTGGTGGAAAGGCGTGTGGAGCGAGCAGCTCTCTCATGTTCGGTTGGGTCTACTAGATACCGTGTTTCAGCTGCATGATGTTTTGAATAGGCTCGCTATAATAAGAGAGCAGGGCAGCTCAACAAGTAGCTTTGTTATGTCAGCTGGCGCTGGAGACTGGTTTGTGTCATAGTTTTTTTTTCGAGCACCGAGACCAAGTGGGGCTTTTCGCGCGCTTCCCTTGCAGGAGAGAATTAGCGCATGCTGCTGCCGGCCAGGTGCGGCGCGACCACTGCGTAGTGGGTGGGACACCCCAGCCGTTGGCAGCAGCGGTTAACCCGCCGTACACCCACTGGTTGAGCGCGGTCCGTTTTTTTGTGTGGGTTTACTTCGGCAACACTGTAGGCAAGTTGTTGCGAAGTCTTGGATGGGGGGTGTAGGACCGCGGTAAGAATTCATAGCGCGGCAATTTTTGTGTGCTTTTATTTTCTTTGCGGCATAAGCTTGGGACGGCATGTCGGCCGCGGGCAGCCAGCGTTGCTTGAGTGACAAGCGGTCGAAGCGCGACTAACCGGTTTTGCCGCGAGCGCGGACACACGGCGCCAGCATATTACACTGCTTTGTTCAGCGCCAGAGATGGTCGAGCGTTTCCAGTTACTACTAACTCAAGGAAAAGGGAACCAACCGGGGCAACGAAAGGGGTGAGATTATAAACGTCGGTGTGACGGCCCCCTAATTGCCTTTCGGAACGGGCAGTCGGCGCGTCAACGAGCCTCTTCCGAGACCCCGCGCACCGCGGTGACTCCTCGCATCGGTTCGGCATATGGCCCGGCCACGTACTGTTTGCGCGCCTGCGGAATCGGCCGCGTGCGTTGCGAAAACTCTGAAGTCACCGACGATCTTTTCTGCTGGACCGGCTTTGGTCCAGTAACTCTCAAAAGCGGGCTCGCGACACGGGAAATGGTGACGGCCGCCAGTTCGACGCCTGGGTTGCCTATTGTTGAATCGGGCATGTCTTCGACTGCGTCCCCTTTTGTCTGGGCAAAGGAACTCGTAAGCGGAAACATGCGCGGTACGCGAGCGGTTCCTCGTACGGCGCACACAGGCAAGAGGATTATAGCCCCGTCGTCAAGAAATTGACGTGGTAGAGGGAAATCGCCCTACGGCCGCAATACCGAGTAGGCTAGCTCTGTCTAGATAATTGTGTGCCGCGAAGATGGCCCTGACCTCTATGCTTTTTCTAGTTTTGTTTTATTTACGTTTTGCTTGTTGTTTTGTTTGGGGAGAGTGCATAAGTCCCACGTGCACGAAGGCGGGATCCTCGTGGCGTTTTTTTTTAATCTACCCGATGCACTGTCCAATCAAAGGACAAGCAGGTGATTATGTGCCGAGAGTGTGGTAAGGGCGGAGCGCCAGGAAGGGATAAGAAGAGGCCCCGTGGCTCCGCCGAGTGTTCTGAACCAAGCTTGCGGTGTGAAGGCACCATCGGCTCCGCCGAACCCCGTAGGGTTGCCCTACAGAAGTCAGTTCATTTCCAAGTTGTTTTTCTTTTCTTTTTTTGTAACATTGATGTCCATTGTTTTGTAAAATCTGTAAATACAAGTTTTTCTTAACCATCTAGAACTTCTTCAGCGTTGCTTCTGCTTTATCGTCAAGCGACCAGCAGGCCAATAGCCGCTATTGGGATAGCGGCGTACGTTTCTTCTCCCACTTTTGCTACACCACCGCGGGTGGTGCGCCTCGGGCGCCGAGTGGGGAGAAGTGATTTCTTCTACATCAAGGAGAAGAGAACCTGATTTTACTCAGGGTTTCGTTTGAAAAAAGAGAAATGCCAGTTTGGGGTGTCCAAGATTTCATACCTGGGACATAATATATCTCCTGTCGGCATTCAGCCACTCCCGGAGCGAATAACTGCCGTGTCGCACTATCCCACACCAACCTGCTTGAAGCAGGTTCAGTCATTTCTGGGTATGGCATTGTATTTGCGAAAGTTTATTCCCTACTTCGCTTCGATCGCAGCTCCCTTGAATTGTCTTCTTAAAAAACACGCGCGGTTTGAGTGGGGCGTCTCACAAGAAAATGCTTTTCGAGCTATAAAACAAAAGCTCACTTGTTGCCCCATAATAAGTCACTTCAATGAAGACTGGTCCACCGAAGTGCACACTGATGCCAGCAAGGTCGGCTTAGGAGCTGTGTTAGTGCAGCGTGATTCAGATGGCGTGGAACACGTGGTCGCTTATGCCAGCCGAAAACTTTCAGACACCGAGCGCCAATATCACTCCAACGAGATTGAATGTCTTGCAGTGGTATGGAGCGTCGATGATGAGTTTTGACATTATCTTTTCAGGCATTAATTCACTGTTGTGACTGATAATGCTGCTATATTGTTGATGTTCTCCAAGCAGCAACTTAAGCACAAATTTGCCCGTGGGATAATCACGCTGCAAGAATACAATTTTGACGTGCACCAGGGGGCTAAACAACGTCGCTGACGAACTCTCACGGAACCCCATTGACTGTGCGCAACAAACAAGGCAAACCCGCATTTCTTTCGCACAGATGGATATATCCCGAGCCCAACAGGAGGATAAAAGTTTGGCATCCATTATTGGATCTATCCCTGACAAGGTAAATCACAGTACTTTTGTGATGCACAATGCCGCCTTGTACCGGCCTCACTGGCGAGTGGACCGATCCGAAGAAGGTTACCTCCTGGTCGTCTCGAAATTCCACAGGTCAGAAATATTACGAGCCATTCACGACTCCCCAGAAGGCGGACACAGCGGCCAACGAGCCACACTCCGGAAACTACAAGAACGTTTTTGGTGGCCGAAAAAGCAAAGTAGCGTCCATTTTTATGTCACCAGTTGCAAAATCTGCTAGCAGTTTAAGCGACTGCCTGGGTGTCAACCTGGATTGCTAACACCAACCCAGATACCCGAAACAATTTTCCACACGATTGGCATTGATTACATGGGACCTCTACCCACCACCACTGCGGGAAATCGTTACGTCATTGTAGCAGTAGATTACCTGTCAAAATACGTGGAAGTGGAAGCCGTGCCATCTCTTCCATCCACTTACCTAATCGACTTCCTCAAGCACCGATTTGAATGGAGACACGGCTTACCAAAAAAAGTTAATATCTGTCCGGGCTACAACGTTTCGTAGCGGGGAACTGAAAAAGTACTTTTGCACGGCAGGCGTGCAGCAACACTTCGCATCCGCGTTGCATCCTCAAGCAAATGGCTTTACTGAGAGAACCAACCACAGCATCCAGGCACGACTCGCTCCATATACGAAGGCAGGAAAAAGAGGAGAGGCCGACTGGGACGTCCACCTTCCGTCAGCCACTTTTGCGATTGCCACGGCACTGCAGACGTCTACCGGGGAAATGCCCTACGAAATTATTTATGGGAAACTACCACAGCTGAAAGCGGTCCTCAATCTGGATGCTCCAATTATAATTTCACGTGCCAATGATCACAAAGCGGCCTGTCAGAAGATCCGAACTGAGGCGATCAAGATAGCCATCCGCGCACAAGAAAATCAAAAGCGTCACTATGACAGACGCCGTAGACCCACTCCTGCTTACAATATCGGTGACGAGGTCTGGGTGCAAAGGGGCACCAGTGGGCCTGGCAAGAAGCTACTCCCTAATTTCCACGGGCCAATCATAATCACTGAGCATGTAGGAGAAAATACCTGGCGTGTGAACACCTTAGATGCGAACTTCACTCTCGATAAACGCAAAAGAAACTACTTTGCCGTGCATGTATCGCGCAGTGAAAAAAGCAGTTGGATCACTGCAGGTGCAATGAACTGTAATTTTTTTTTCTTTGTCAGGTCCGCAGTGTGGCCGAATGTAACGAAGAGTGGCATGGCAGCTGTGGGCCATGGGCTGAAAAGCGAGGAAGAAGAGGCAGAATAGAACAGATTGCCCGAAGAACGGGTGTTGTGTCTGTCTCGCTTATTACAGTAGAGACGTGCTCGTCATGATATATTGCATGTAAACTTGACCGACATTAGAATGCGGCTGTGTTTTGTTTTCTTGTGCTCCAGCTTACAAAGTGCGACCACTGATTCTGCTAGAACGCGAATCTTTACGCTTATGCCTAGGGTCACCTTAATATGTTGCTAACAATATCCTATACGAAAAATCCCGCCTGCCTTCTCTTATCAAGTGATTTCGTATTCTGACAGTTTGTACATTCCTTAAAATCTATGCATCACCTCAGCGTAGGTCACAGTTTGTGGTCATTAACCAGCAGACCTTATTTTTCAACCACCAATCGTCTAAATTACGGTGCCCGCAAGTAATATTTACTCAGAAATTTTTGGAGCCATTAAGAATTAACCTTTGGGAAAAACTTGTGCTCAACACTGTAGATTTATTTGATTGAAGTTGATAATATATATTCGAAAAATGCAAAATTTAACCATACCAGTATATAAATGGCATATTGGAAGATCATTTGGCTAATCTATAAACATCCATTGTGATAGCGATTGACGCTTCTGTTTATGAAGAAAAGGCTGGCGTAAAAATCGTATCATCCTCTCTAGATTGGGCTTTTTCAATTCGATTACCTGACTTTACACCTATTTACTAAGCTGAGCTACTGGCGACAGTCCTAGAATTGCGTAAAGTGCCGCAAGATGTATCAGCGATGATTGTTCTAACAAACTGTCTCTTGGTCTGTACTGCCTTAAGCTCACCAACTTTTTCGCGTACCTTAGAAACTTTCTACTCGCTCATTTCTAGACAAGTGCGACTTGTTTGACTAGTTTGGGTACCAGGCTATAGAGGTTTAGCTCTCAATAAGTATGCGGATGCGCTTAGCTGCATCTCCCCTTGATTGTCCGGTTTTGCTTATTTTTCCTACTTCGGAATGTATCACAGCAGCACGCTTTGAAAAACGCACAAGGCCTGAAAACTTAGAAAAATCTTCTTTGTATCAGATTACCCACAGCTAACCTTTCCTTGGAAGATCAAGTGGTGTTCATCAAGAAAGGAAGAAATAGTAATTACCAGGCTGCGTTGTCGAGTCCCTCCATTGAACTTTTACCTTTACACGTCGGGTCTGGGAAACGCCTTTGTGCCTTTATTGTAATGAGAGGGAATCTTTAGAGCACTTCTTTTTGTCATGCCGAAAATTCAAAAGTCAAAGAAAAAATTACTAGAAGAACCACTAAAAATTTGGACTTAAACTTGACATTCCTGGTGAATCTTTCATTTGGCACAGTCGCATTTTGATTCAGCCACAGAAGCGTTTTTACCGCTGTTACAAATTTTTTACGAGAATCTAAAATAATGAACTGCTAAAAAATAATTACTTCAATATTTAAGTATAATTTTTTTCATTTTTTAGTGTTTTTATTATGTTTTAGTTCAAAGTTTTTTGTTTAATAATTTAACACCTTTACAATATTACCTATATTGCCTAATTAATCCAAACCTCTCTTTGAAGAAGTGAATTATAATTAAAAGCAAGGCGCCGCCCCACTCCCCACTCATGACCTATCCCCCTAGAGGGTTGCGCCAAGGTTTGTTGAGGAACCAACCAACCAACCAACCCTTCGTTTGCCTGCTCTGAGGGTTTGGCCAAGGACTTAGTATTTGTGGTTGATTTTTTTGTTATTTTTTCATAGGTGCTTCTAGTGTCCTATTTGATTAGCGAGTGTGTTTTCAGATAGTAGGAACAGACAGATGCCGTTTTCCTCACCTAGACCAGGGGCTTTCCTCTAGTCTGCTTCTCTTCCACCGCAGAAATTACCAGTCGACTTCTTTCTACGCAATGGTATCTCATCCGTGTCTGTGGCATTAGTTCTAAGCAACGATGATATCACACGAATGAAGAATCTTAAAATGATTCAGACGTAGCTGAGAGCCGCTACAACTCACTACGAAAGCATCCCAGAGGTCAGGCGATTCAGGAAGGGTGGCATTCTCTGCTTTTCGTCTGACCAGCTCTGTGTTCGAAACCTACTAAAATGCTCGGTATTCTATACTAACCCGGTGAGCGCATTCATTCCACCTCACCTAGCTTGTGTCAAAGGCCTCGTTCGGGGTGTCGATGTCAACTTCACTCCAACTTAGATATTACATATGTTTTCAGATTCAGGTGTGATAGCGGTCTATAGATGTAGTCGAATTGTGGACAAGAACAAGGTCCCAACGGAGTCCATGATGGCTACATTTGCCAGGTTGAATTGCCCAACCGAAATCAATGCGTGTCCTTTATATAAAGAGTGGAGCCGCTATCAGCTCGTCCCCTACAATGTATTAAGTATTGGAGTTATGGGCAGACAGTGAAAGGATGTAGGTCAGTACCTAGATGCAGAATTTGTGGTGAGACGCACAACTCAAACGACTGAAAAAAGCAATGAAGAAAAGCGCTGTCTTTGCCCTGAAGCACACTGTGCTCATAACCCGAATCGCTCAGCCAAGGCACAATAAATCCAAATTCTTGAAATTGTAGACAGAACACGATGCTCCCGAAAGGATGTCATTGCTTAAATTCAAGCCAGAACTCAAGGGTACGCAGGAGGAGCTGCCCACCATAACCTAGCAACGGAAGCATCATTTTCCCTATCAATAACGGACATGATCGCGAAGGTTGTGGATAAGGCCGTGCAACACCTTGCTACCACTTTGTGTGAGTCGCTGTCACATCTTATAAATAACCAAATCGCACAAGTCTATCGAGCGCAGATAGATATAAGCACGGCTGTTGAAAATGCTGAGTCTGCACACTCGACAAGTGAGGCAGAATCTGAGATAACTCCGTCAGATGCACAGTCTGCAGAGCTTTCTGGAGCAGACGTTCAGAGGCAAATCGAGGATGCGCAGGAAGTTTCTCAGGATACACAAGATGTGGACATGAATCTCAAATGCCTAAAGCATTCTAGATCCCCTGTATTGAAAAAACATGGCACGCCGAATCATGTAAAATGCAAAAATACAAGAAAGACTATCTTTTAAAAACCAATTTTCTAAGAGAAAGTATGTTGAATAAGGTAGTTGCCGAAACCATTCTAACAAAATCATAGGGTCTCTTAAAATTATTCATTAGAATTGCCGATTTCTTCACTCAGCCGTAACAGATCTGTTATACCTGTCTTCATATAGCAATTTGGCTATAATTGCATGACAAGAAACTTGGCTTTCGACACATCACTTGTGTCACCTACCCAGCTTCCAAACTTTACATCTAGACCATCCATCTAAAGGCAGAGGTTGCGCGTTCTTTATAAACAATAAAAGTAGTTCAAAAATTAAACTCTCATACAAATATTTGTCTTCTGAGTGCGAAATTTTCGCGTTAGAAATAACCTGGCCAGATACTTGCCTTTCTCGCTAATAAATGTCTACTTTGCTGTAGGCATTCAAGACACGAGATTGTTAGATATGGCTGCTAATTCAGACTGTAAAGAAACAAATTATAGTTGGCGACTCAAATTCCCGCCATACATGCTGGGGTTTTGCAACAGATCAATGTGGACAACGGTTGTGGGACTGGTCGGCAGACAACAATTTATTGTGCCTTAACGCTAAAACTCGCACATTTATTCGAGGTCATTCACGCTCCGCCTTAGATTTAACCTTTGTAAACTCGGCTATTGCTAGTACATCGTGGACAGCCCTTGACTGCACCTCCAACAGTGACCACCTTCCTATGATGTTCGAGATTGCTTGCCCCATCAAACCATCATGCTTCAATGCCCGGACCTATATAAATTATCCAAAATTTCAACACGACCTAAAAGCTGCTTTAGACTCTCCCTCTTAAGATGGGGATGCCACGGAAGCTATGATTTTAAGCGCAGTAGTTAAAAGGGCATACAAAACGCTGAATGAGCTGTTCGATCGGCAAAGAGAGTACCCTATAGCCCCTGATGGAATACCAACTGTTCACGAGATCACAGACGACGACAGGCAGCTTTGAAAAAGCTATTACATAATCAGTACCCTAAGAACTGGTAAGAATATAAATTTCTTGCTGTTGTATTTAAACACATGGCGGCGCAAGCTAAACAAGAATATGATAAAAGACAGTTTGACTTTCTCTCAAAACCTAAAACAACAACTCTTTATTTCGATATATGTGATCTCGCGAAATCCTGCCATCGACAATAAATACTGATCATGAAAATTTATCAATGGATGAAGCGAAGAACTCTATAGAGTCAAGTGGCAGAGGTCTAGAAATTACATTTTCTTCGACTATGGCTTTCAACTGGCAAAAGTCTTGCATAAGCGCTGACTTCTAAAACGTAACGCTGTCTAAAGCATCAAAAGTGATTTGAGATCTACCCTCATCGGCTTCTTGTCCAGATGGAATCAATGTTTTTAAGATTAAATTTTTATTCAAGCTTTTCCCAGGCGCGTCCTCAATCTTATAAACTACTCTTTAAAGAACGCCTGGATACCGTATGACTGGAAAATAGCTAAGGTAATCACATTAATAAAAAAGCAAGGATTATGTTTCAATGTAGAACATATCAAACCCATCTCGCTAACTTCTAACATGGTGAAACTCATAGAGAGTGTGCTAAATGACCGAACAAACTTCTGTATGACGAATAAGTTCATAGTAAAGCCCAATTAAATCGGTTTTTGCAGTGAATGCTCAGCTGAGTGTGCCCATGCGGATTTAGAGAGTCAAATACAGCTTGCTCGTAAAAGGAAACAACATGCCGAATTAGTAACTCTCGACATAGCTAAAGCATATGACAGTGTCGAGCATTCTATCTTACTGAACGCCTTGCGGAGCCTAAGGTTTCCTCATTATGATATTGAGTGGACAGCGGAATTCTTTATATCAAAAGAATTTTACTGCGTGAAGAATGGATGACGGAATTTTGAATCAAGGGAATCTTACCGAGTGAAGGATGGATGTTGTTCGCATAAATTCAAATAGAAACGTAGCGTTCACCAAAGATCCGTCCTATCTCCAGCTTTATTCAATATACTAATGAGCTCTATTACAATTGTTCAGGACATCATTTTCTACATTTATGCAGATGTTATCGCGTTTTTCCCTGCAGAAAGCGAGATTTACTCACTACACCTAGAATTGCAAAGATATAACGATATTCTAGAAATTTGCTTGCAATTCAATTCATTGTCATTGAACACCAGTAAAACTGCGCTCTTGGTGTTTTCTATAGCAGATTCAGTTTCAATTTTTGTATTATTTAATCGGGAACATATTCCACATCTATATTCAGTCAAGTACTTATGCATGATTTATAAAGGCTAAACTGGAGCCCAAATAAAGAATATATAACAGCAAAGGCACAACAGGCGTTAGGTTTATTACGCAGGCTAACCAACTGATAATACGGGCTGCGCAAAATGTATGTACGACCAATATTGGAATTTAGCTTTGTATCATTCTCGGGGGCCGCTGGTTATAATATCAAACCGCTAGTAATGTTAGAGCGAGAAGCCCTGCGAATATGCCTGGGACTTCCCAGGTTCGTGTCAAATATTGTGTTGTATCAAGAAGCGCGATTGCCAACACTCCTCTGTCGATTCCGAATCCTAATCGTTCAAACCTTCTTTAAGTTCTACAGTTTACTGGCGCAAAGATCAGAGTACGCATTCATCAGTGACCCTGACCCTTTCTTTCTTGCACAAGTGTCTCGATTTCATAACCCTCAGATAATTTTTGCTAAAAAGAAATTGGATTGCATTATTGTAGGCTATAGCACGGTAATTGAAACTAATTCTTCAACCCTCATCATTAGGGTACAGTCGGATGATATCTTCCTTCCAGAAGCCAAGTTTCAATCTCTTAGATTTTTGACTATACATTAAAAGATTACTTGGTACGTGCAGAAACAAACAATGTACTAGCTAGACATGCTTCTGTCAACAATGAAAAGGCAGGCGTAGGAATTAGGCCTGATTTTCTCGGCTGGTCTTTTTCAGTGAGGCTTCCAGATTTAACTCCAATATTTGAAGCCGAGCTAGTAGCTATTATTTTAGCTCTTCGAAAAATTCTTACGACCTAGACCTGTGCAATTGTCCTAACAGACTCACTTTAGGTGTTTGCATCTCTGACAGCCTCAGAACAATCTCATGCCCTAGCAACGTTCTACACATTAGCACCGCCGAATTTAAAACTTCTAAAATTAGTGTAAGTCCCAGGTCACTGCGGATTACAATTAAATGAATTGGCAGATGCCTTGGCACGAGCCGAGTTAGAATACTTATGTGGGGTTAGTTATAGGAAATTCACTATTTTTACAGATAGTTTGAAAAATATCACCAAGTGGGCAGAATATCTGCACCTCAAATTTCTATGGAAAGCCCAGTGGAGTCCGTGAATAAAACTTGAAATTATCATTTCCGGATTCCGATGCCCGGTTCCATCAATACATTTTTATTTACACAGAGCTGGTCTGATAATATGCCCCCTTTGTCCTTTCTGTGGAGACTCAGAAACTATTGAACATTATTTTCGCTTATGTGGAAACTAGCAGTAATTACGAAAAGACTTCTAACTATTCCATATGCGAAGAGAGGTTTAAATTTAACCACAGAAACGTTTTAAATTTTAGTGCCCCTGTTTTGGGAAATCGCAACACAGAAGCATGCGATGCGGTGAGTAATTTTATTCGACCTTAAACGTTTTTTTTTTCAAATTTCCTGCCACGGTGGTCTAGTGGCTAAGGTACTTGGCTGGTGACCCACAGATCGCGGGATCAAATCCCTGCTGTGGCGGCTGCGTTTCCGATGGAGGCGGAAATGTTGTACGCCCGTGTGCTCAGATTTGGGTGCACGTTAAAGAACCCAAGGTGGTCAAATTTTCGGAGCCCTCCACTACGGCGTCTCTCACAATCATAAGGTGGTTTTGGGACGTTAAACCCCTCATATCAATCAATCAACGTTTTTTCAACATAAAGCTCATGCTAACATACACTAAAGAATAGCGGGTTGAGAAGTAATTTTTGAATCATGGTAAATCCGCGACATACCAAATAAATCGGGTCTGGCAAAACCAGCTGTCTGGTCGGCTCCCAAACTAAAGGTATAGTTGTTAGTGTATATATTCTTGTTGATTTATTTCTCACTTTCTGAATCTTTTTTTCTTTTTTAATTAACTGTATTCTTACAACTTTTTTCCCGTTTTTATTGTAAGCAATGGTGTAGTTATCATCCATATGAGACTAATGTTCTCTTGGCCAATCGCCCATAGTTGGTATGAGCCATGAATCTTAGGCTACAAACAAACAAACAAACAAACAAACAAGTGATCCCAGGCTCTCATTCAGTTAGCCATTGCAATAAATAAATCTCTCGCTTGCCGAGTCAACTCCTGCTTGTTCAACAGGCCGTTTCAAGTGGCGGAAGTGCTGGGATTCATCTGGTTCTCACCCTGGAACTTCGCAGCTGTACACTCCAACGACCTTCTGCAGTGACTGATTTGGCGCCGTGTCAGGCCACTAATCCACATCTCGCACCCGTGCCTGTCTTCTGCGCTGGTGCTCTCCGGCAGCTCGACCCCCCCCCCCCACCCCCCCTCATATTTGGCGGCACAGAGGACCAAGATGTGGACAACTGGATTGCCGAGTATGAACTGGTGAGCACGTACAATGAGTGGAACGCAGCTGATAAACTCACAAATGTGAGTTTTACCTGACCGACATGGCGAAACTATGGTACAGGCATCATCAAAGTGATTTCAGTACCCAGTCGGAATTGGCAAAAACCTTCTCGGAAGTCTTTCGCCACCGCCTTTGTGTTGAACAGTGCTTGTGGGGCAGAGTACAAAGAACAGGTGAAACTCTCACGAGCTACGTCGAAGATGTGCTTTTTCTCTGCAAGCTCGTCAATTCGACTCTGGACGAGGCAGGCACGATTAAGAACATCATGAAAGGAATCGACGACAATGCATTCCAAATGCTTGCGGCGAGTAGCCCCGAGATGGTCACTGAGGTTATTTAGCTCTGCGGAAGCTATGATGAGCTGCAGGGGCAGCGTGCTTCCACAAGTTGCACTGCCCAAGACACCAAGGACATCTTATTCCTCGAGCATCACCATTATACCACCGACCACTCCACGTTGATGCCACTCATAAAGCAATTCATACGCGAGCAGGTCGCGCGGCAGCTATTTTTATTCCGAAGAACTACCGAGCCGATGACACCCTTGTCTCCTTCGCTTCGCCAGGTTATTCAATCGCAAGTTGCCGAAGCATTGCCGCCAGCTCAGGCTCCATCATCTGTTACCGCACCGCTAACGTACGGAGCCGCTGTTGCTTGACCTCGTGTGCCATCAGCTCCGGCTATCTACAAAGCAACTCGCCACGTTTATTCGTCGACGCCACCTGCCCGCCCGTTGACCGCCCCGTCTCCGGCTGAGTACGAAACAGCTCGGAACGTTTACATGATGCCGCCGCCTGCATTACCTTGTATGATGCTTTATTCAGTGAACAGTGCCCCTACCGTCAGCCAATAGTGCACTCCGGATAATCGTCCGATATGTTTTTCATGTGGCATCGCAGGCCCAATAGCTCGTCACTTTCGCCGTAGCAGCTTCCCTTCTCATGACATTGCGGGGGCCCCACATTACATTCCCACCATGCCCGCTCAGCCGCGATATCCTGTTCCTGCCGATCCACTTCTAGACGCACGTCTCAGTCGCCGACCTTCCGGCTCAAGCCGTACGCCTTCTCGTCGTCGTCGATCTATTTCTCCAATGTTACGTAGCAACAGCACACCACGAGGGGAAAACTGACGGGCGTAGTTCCAGAGACAAGAACTGCGTTGGCAGCGAAAATTTCAAGACCTAACTGTGGTCCTTGCACGAAATCAAACTCTATATTGATTACAAGGGCCACGCACTTGCCGACACTGTAGCTGCCGTATCTGTAATCAGCGAGAAACTGTGCCGAAACTTGAATAAAATGACCACTCATCTTACCGACCTATCTTTTCAGACAGCTACGTGCCACCATGTTCAGCCTTCAGCTTTGTGAACTGTACAAGTCGTCATTCAAGGTGCGATGTAGGTCGTCACATTTGTAGCTTTATTCCATTTTTCGCACTGCGTTATCCTTGAGTGGGACTTACTTTCGTTAAATTCTGCTTTGGTCGACTGTGCTTGTTCGGAACTCGCGTTATCTGTGCCGCGCTATGACCCCGACAATGGCGCTTCGTGTAGAGTGTTTGCTGCATCTGACATTGACATTGCCCCTTTCTCAGCTGTTGTTGTCTCAGTGTGGTGTGCCTCTGCTCCGAAATCACCTCTGTTGTTCGTGCCAACGGTCACATCTGCGCGTCGTCGAAATGTCAAGCTTCCGTTTGCCGTCGTCTTTATTCGCAACAGTCACGCTGCTATTTATGTGTGAAATACCTCGGACAGCCCGTCATCCCTACTACGTGGAAAATGCCTGGGAAGCTACGAACCTTACGAGTGCATTCTTCCGGCTACTATACCCGATTCTACGGTTTCGCTTCTAATTGGTGCTCTAACTCCTACTAACGTACCTAAGGATGTTATAGACGTCTTTTCGGATGCCATAGACTCTCAGCTTGCACCAACTCAGCGCCAGGAGATTATCAATCTTCTACTCCGTTTTCGCTCTTCATTCGATTGTGACCAGTAAGGTTTAGGCCGAACCTCTGCGGTCGTTCACCGTATTGACACCGGTCGACAAGCCCCACTAAGACAGCGTCCGTTCGATGTGTCATCTGCTGAACGCCATGTCATCAACGAACAAGTGGACGACATGTTGAAACGTGGCATCATCAAGCCCTCCAACAGTCCCTGCGCTTCACCGGTTGTTCTCGTTAAGAAAAAGGATGGATCTACCCAGTTCTGAATTGACTACCGCAGAATAAACAGAATAACGCACAAAGACGCATACCGTCTGCCGCGCATCGATGATGCTTTGGACTACCTACAAGGAGCAGAGTTCTTTTCTTCCTTAGATCTACGCTCCGGCTACTGGCAGGTGCCCATGACAGAGGGTGACCGCCCGAAGACCGCCTTTGTAACACCGCAAGGACTATATGAATTCACCGTTATGACCTTTGGCCTCTGCAATGCGCCTGCCACTTTCGAAAGGATGATGGATACCATCCTGCGAGGTCTGAAATGGAAAAGGTGCCTCTGTTATTTGGACGACATTACGTTATTTTCAAGTGACTTTGCAACCCACCTCAGATGCCTCGAGCAAGTTCTTGCGTGAGATTCCACAGCGGTATTTACACTTAACTTGAAGAAATGCCACTTCGGCGCTCGCAAGCTTGTAACCCTC
The DNA here is from genome assembly GCF_013339725.1 of Rhipicephalus microplus. NCBI lineage: Eukaryota > Metazoa > Arthropoda > Arachnida > Ixodida > Ixodidae > Rhipicephalus > Rhipicephalus microplus. The sequence continues at coordinate 176,479,725 of NC_051168.1, forward strand.
GGTCATGTGGTTTATAAGAACGGTATTCTTCCGCGCCCTACAAAACTTCATGCAGTAGCCGCGTTCCCAAAACCAACCACCATCAAAGAGCTCCGAAGCTTCATCGGCCTATGTTCGCACTTCCGGCGCTACGTCTGCAATTTCGCCTCCATTATCGCCCCCTTGACCAATCTTCTTGTCGGAAGTTCTGATTTGTCAGCGTGGTCACAGGCATGTGATGATGCATTTCAGGAATTCCGACGGCTCCTCACTACGCCTTTCATACTCCGACATTTCAATCTGTCTGCTCCAATGGAGCCTCATACGGACGCTAGGGGTTTGTCGGGCTAACGGACATACTGGCCCAACGCAAGGGTGGCTTTGACGAGTACGTCGTTGCCTATGCCAGCCACACCTTAGTAAATCCGAGAATTACAGTGTAACTGAAAAGAGGTGCCTTGCCGTCATTTCGGCAATTGGAAAATTTCAGCCTTATTTATATGGGATCCGTTTGATATAGTGACTGACCGCCATGCGCTTCTCTGGTTATCGTCACTATAAGAGCTTAATGGTCGCCTTGCTCGTTGGGCATTGTGGTTACAGGAATTCGATATCTGTATTATCTAGCATCCTGGCCAGAAAGAAGCATTTCGACGCCGATGGCCTGTTACGTTCGCCGTTGGCTTCAGAGCCTGTCGGCTCACCTATCTCCACCAGGGCTGCCTTGGCCATCAGCATTTCGGACATGCCTTCCGCGCAACGCAAAGACACTTGGATATCTTCCCTTCTGAACTTTCTGTCAGACTGGACGCCACTCCAGTTTCCGGTACACTTCGCCGTCAAGCACAACACTTCACTATTAGGGATAACCTGCTTTACCGCCGAAACTACAGCTCGATTCGTCGTTAGTGGTTGCTCGTCATTTCCCGACATCTTCGCTCTCACATCTGCGCCACGTTCCACGATGATCCCCAATGTGGCCACGCTGGTGTGTTGAAAACATACACTCACTTGCAGCCGCGGCACTACTGGCGCGGTATGTGCCGGTTCATTTGCCCTTACGTAAGGTCTTACCTTACGTACCAGCGACGCAAAATGCCCGCTCACCATGCCACAGGTCCTCTGCATCCTTTGCGATGTCCAGCACGAGCTTTCGATTGTGTCGTAATCATTCTTTACCGTTCGCTTCTCTATACTTCAAATAGCAACCGCTGGGTCATTGTTGCTGTCGACCACCAGCGCGGTATGCTGAAACAGCTGCGTCACGTTCTGCTACCGCAAAAGACGTTGCATGTTTTATACTGCAAAACCTGGTTTCAAGGCATGGAGCACCTCAGGAGTTATTAGGTGACCGCAGCCGCGTATTTCTCTCCGATGCCATAAAAGCGTTGTTGAGCGAGTGTCGCATTGTACACCGCGCTACCACAGCCTGTCTTCCGCAAACTGATGGGATGACAGAGCATTTTATTCGTACACTTGGAGATATGCTGGCGATGTATGCTTCATACGACCAGCCAAACTTGGATAGCATACTCCCTTTCGTGATATCTGCCTACAATACTGCAACGCAAAGCACCACTGGATTTTCGCCTTTTTTTCTTCTTTCTGTACGCGAGCTATCATCAACAACGGATTTCATTCTTTCTTATCGACCCGACCCTTCAGAGGTGACAACCGTTTCAGGAGCAGTACCACACGCTGAACAATTTCGGAAGCTTGCTCGTGCGTTCACGTCACAGGAACAGACACGCAAAAAACTTCGCCATGAAGCATCAACAACGCCTATCAGCTTTTCTCTGAGCTCACTGGTGTGGCTATGAATTCTTTCTACTCCTCCAAGACTCTATCACAAGCTTTCGTCCAGGTACCATGGTCCCTTTTGAGTTGTACGCCAAACATCCCCTGTCGAGCCGCTGAACGCATCTCCGGACAAGCACCGTCGGGGACAAGAAATCATACACGTCTCTCGGCTCAAGCCATACCATGACCCTTCTGTGTACACCTGTCCTTAGATCACCAAGATGGCTCCCTAGTTGCCCGGAGGTGATTGTATCGAGGGCAGTGGACATGGAGATCGAGTAGAGAGAGAAGAAAAAGACGTGCTGTGATCCCAGGCTTGCATTCAGTTTTAGCCCTGGAGCTAGATAAATCTCGCATTCGCCAAGTTAACTCCTGCTTGTTCAATACTCCATTTCAATATATATATATATATATATATATATATATATATATATATATATATATATATATATATATATATATATATATATGTATATGTATATATATATATATATATATATACATATATATATATATATATATATATATATATATATTTAAATATATATATATATATATACATATATTGTTTACGCGTTTATTAGCCGGCAACCAGGAATCATACGCTATGGCGACAGTCATGGCTAAGCAAAGACTCAAAGCGCGAGTGGCGTGTTTTGTCCTTTCTGGGTAGACCCACTAAAAAACAGTCCAGTCCAGAGTTCGACCCATCTCAGGGTTCGGAGTCATCGCTACAATTACGCCGGGTTAACGGAGGGAGCCCCCTTGTGACCTAAAAGCTTGTTACTAGGAGCGGATCATAGTAAGCCTTCAAGCACTCCACGTTGACTATGCCAGGCCCGCGACGGCACATAACGGACGTGTGCGCTGGATGACACCGTAGGGGCCTTCGTCGGCACATGTCCAAATATTGTTGAATGGATTCGATGAAATAGTTGAACGGACGTGTGCGCTGGATGACACCGTAGGGGCCTTCGTATTTTAGAAGTAGTTCCGAAAAAAGGCCAGCTACATAAGTCTGAATCGAGAGCCCTACAAGTGCACCAAGAAAGAACATAAGTTCAGAAGTGGCGGAGCCATCCGAAATAATGTTCTTCAGCTCTTGCTTATGCTTCGTAAAAGTCTTGGCTAGCTCGCGACATACTTCAGCCAGCCTGGCCGTCTCAGAAACAGGCGCACACTCAGATCCGGCGTGTACGGGAGTATTGTGTTGATGGTGTGCGATGAGTGCAGTTAAAATGGGGATGATGGATATGAGCACGATGTTTCACATGACGACGACGACACGTAGAAGGACAGAATGGGCCTGGTTTCTTACTTCCTGGCAAACTTCTCTTTACTTACACATGAACACTTATTTACAAACGAAGGCCGGGGCGGCCAGCAAACCAACCGCACAGTGGGCACTGGGCTGTATTACGTCAGCGTTACTTGCCGAACCCTTCGTGTACTCAACGCATCGACACCAACTTCTCGATATACCTTGGACCTTGCGGTGGGCAGGAACAGGTTCCTGCCCACTGCAAGCTATCTTTTTCGACACTTTTCTTTTTTTCAGATTTACATTATATTTCAGTCTAATAACTTCCCCTACACTTTCTTGGCATTATTGTGTGTTAGGTCTCAATATGACAATATAACAATATAAAATATAACAATATGATGTGGCGAAACACAGAAATACGAGCCCTTAAGTACACACGTCTGTCACACACACACACACACACACACACACACACACACACGCACACACACACACACACACACACACACACACACACACACACACACATATATATATATATATATATATATATATATATATATATATATATATATATATATAGGTATGGGATATGGCACAACGGGAGCGTCGTCAACAAGGATAAATATGTTTATTTCCCAACAGTTTCGGGAGGGGACCTCCCTTCATCAGGGGATGAGTTATACTGACATGAGCTTCCAAACATCCTTGCTGCCGCGTCCCTCTCGCCTTGAAAGACGTTTGCGAGAGTGAGAGGGAACTGGAAGAAGGAAAAAAAAGAGAGAAAAAAGATGAAAAAAGAAAGAAAAGAAAGAAAGTAAAAAAGAGGAAGAACCACTGTCAACACTGAGAACGAAGCCAACTGTCCGTCTACATCCACCTACGGTTCATATCACGTGCTGTTCAGTTCTTGGCGTGTGTCGGGCCACCCAAGATTGTCGCCGCGGTGCCGGGAGGGTCCGGGACCGCGTGCCTAAAGAAAGGGGTTTCCCCGTAATTGGTCGTTCGGCGGGCGGCGGGCGGTGTGTGTAAAGGAAAGGTTTCTCGTTAATGGGTTGGTCGGCTATTTACCTTTAATCTTCGTCCGTTTCCCTTCAACGGTCATGAAGTGGTAGGCGAACGTAAACACTTTGTATGTGCATGTAAAAAAAAAAGGACAGTGTACACGTACGAGTCAGTCAGAAAAAAGCATGGTCTCCAGCTATCAATCTTTGTCACCAATTTTCTCCTGGCTTACTTCTCGGAGGCAGTTGAGTTTTCCGGGGTCCTCGTTGATACCGGCTACTAATGTACGAAATTTGAAAATAAAATATGCCTCACGCTGTTCGCGCTCGCGTCTGTTTGAAAAACCGGACTGCAAAAGAGTTACGCTAATAAAGAGTTACGCTAACAGTTTTAAAAATATTAGCGTAACTCTTTTGCAGTCCGGTTTTTCAAACAGACGCGAGCGCGAACAGCGTGAGGCATATTTTATTTTCAAATTTCGTACATTAGTAGCCGGTATCAACGAGGAGCCCGGAAAACTCAACTGCCTCCGAGAAGTAAGCCAGGAGAAAATTGGTGACAAAGATTGATAGCTGGAGACCATGCTTTTTTCTGACTGACTCGTACGTGTACACTGTCCTTTTTTTTTACATGCACATACAAAGTGTTTACGTTCGCCTACCACTTCATGACCGTTGAAGGGAAACGGACGAAGATTAAAGGTAAATAGCCGACCGACCCATTAACGAGAAACCTTTCCTTTACACACACCGCCCGCCGCCCGCCGAACGACCAATTACGGGGAAACCCCTTTCTTTAGGCACGCGGTCCCGGACCCTCCCGGCACCGCGGCGACAATCTTGGGTGGCCCGACACACGCCAAGAACTGAACAGCACGTGATATGAACCGTAGGTGGATGTAGACGGACAGTTGGCTTCGTTCTCAGTGTTGACAGTGGTTCTTCCTCTTTTTTACTTTCTTTCTTTTCTTTCTTTTTTCGTCTTTTTTCTCTGTTTTTTTTTCCTTCTTCCAGTTCCCTCTCACTCTCGCAAACGTCTTTCAAGGCGAGAGGGACACGGCAGCAAGGATGTTTGGAAGCTCATGTCAGTATAACTCATCCCCTGAGGAAGGGAGGTCCCCTCCCGAAACTGTTGGGAAATAAACATATTTATCCTTGTTGACAACGCTCCCGTTGTGCCATATCCCATACCTTCACGAAGACTAACTGGCCCATTGAATTATTACTCCCACTATATATATATATATATATATATATATATATATATATATATATATATATATATATATATATATATATATATATATATATATATATATATATATTTATATTTATATATATATATATATATATATATTGTGGCGCTTTCGAACAGTGGGTCGTCCTCTCCAGCGCCTTCTAGTTGGTCTCCCTTTTAGCAAAAAGAAGAGCAGCTCGTGCAGAGAGTCGGTACCCGCTTTGACTGTCGCTGTCAAGCATCACCGACAAGTGTCCGCTAAGGAACGTCTCAACAATTTGGTGGAGAGTGCTGTACCCTTTTAACACCTTCGGTTAGCATTGGACGCCCTTGGAGTTTCAGTCCCGTACCGTGCCTTCTACCATGCACCAAGACGCCGCGCAGCAATTGCTTCCTCCTGCGCCGACGCCATGTTCCGGTATCCCCCGCATCCGCGACCCTCCTGGCTTCACCGGCACGGATGGCACCGACGTCGAGGACTGGCTCACTTTGTACGAACGCGTCAGCGTCCCCAATCATTGGGACGAGCAGGAAAACTCGGCAACCTGGTTTTCTACCTCGTGGGTGTGGCCGGCATGTGGTACAACAGCGGCGCATCCGATTTCCCCACTTGGTCCGCTTTTAAAACCGCCGTCGTCGACGTGTTCGGCCGTCCAGCCGTTCGTAAGCTGCAAGCCGAACAGCGGTAACGTGAACGAGCACAGCAGACCTGCGAGACCTTCACAAGTTACATCGAGGACATCCTTGACTTGTGCAAGAAAGTGGACGCGAGCATGTCAAAGCTGACAGAATTACCCATGTTCTAAACGGCATCGCCGACGATGCCTTTACCATGCTCCTGGCGAAGAACGCTCGCACTGTGGCAGAGATCATTACACTATGCCAAAGTTACGAGGAGCTGCGGCGGCAGCGCTCGATGACCCGTCAACCACCTTCACGTGACGCTGATCTCTCGGCCTTGTCAACACTTCCTAACCACAGCGCCTTGCTTGCTGAAATCAAGTCATTCGTGCGTGAGGAAGTTGCCCGCCAGGTCTTTTTACTGGCTTTTGCTTCCCCGCAACGTGCTCAACAGCTGTGACGCACACTTCTGCCTCCCCTCCGCCGAGCCATTCAGCCGAAAATCTCGAAGGTCGTTCCTGAATACCACCAGCTGCCTCCAGTATCTACACGACTCAGTTACGCCCAAGTTGTCGCCAGGCCACCCCGAACGATTCCTATGACTGGCCCTCTTGGTTACACCGAAACCATCGCCAGGCCCCAAACTTTCGGAGAAACTGTGCCGCCTATATATGCCGACGTCATCCACGTGCCCCGTGTGCCGCCCCCTATGCATTTATATTAGCAGCCGGCTCGCCCATCGCGTTCTGCGACATGGATAGGACCCGCGAACCGATGGCACACTGCTGACCATCACCCCATCTGCTTTGCTTGTATTTGCGTCGGTCACGTAGCACGCTATTGCAATCGTGTGCAGCAACCGCAGGTCGTCTCTAGTTTTCCCAGTCAATCGAGCCGCTTTTATCACCAACCGCCGCCTACGTCACCGTCGTCCCGCCCCGCTCCATCTACCCGCCGTTCACATCCTACGCGACGTCGCTCACTGTCGCCGATGCGGTCACGTCCACTAGAGGGTGACCAAGAAAACTAGTCGTCACAGTCCACGAGGCAAGGGCTGCGACGCTGTCGAACTGCGGAAGCCCTCAGGAAAGCCCATCGAACGTGATAGACGTGCTTGTGGATGGTGTTCCTGCATCTGCCCTTGTAGATACTGGAGCTGCCGTATCCGTCATGGACGCAAAACTTAGCCGATTACGGTGTAAAGGAACCACGCCACTTTCCGGGTTCTCCCTCCGTACAGCCAGCGCCCAAAGCATTCACCCTACAGCGAAGTGTACAGCCCGCCTCATAATTCAGGACGTGATGTATGCCGTCGAATTCATCATTATTCCTACATGCTCTCACGACGTTATCCTAGGGTGGGATTTTCTCTCCCACCACGACGCCGTCATTCATTGTGCACCAGCAGAAATTGAGCTGGCACAATTCTTTTCTTTGACGCCAGCCGACAGTCCATCTGCTGCAAGCAAGTTAGTCGTCAGGGACGACACGCAAGTGCCTGCAAACTCATCCGCGGTGGTGTCAGTCTACTGCGCAAGTCTTTCCGACACCGCTGCACTCCTCTCGCCATCTCATCGTGTTTTCACCAGAAAAGGCTTGCTGGTTCCTTTCGCAACCGTGGAAGTCACTCACGGGCGCACCACTATTTTTGTTCCGAACTCATCCCCGTACAGTGTTACATTGGTGCGAGGAGAATGTCTCGGAAGCGTGGAACCCATGGAAGACGCACAAGTCATGGATCAACCTGATGACACGCACTGCCGAAGTTCCAATACGCTTAGTGCCGTCTCTACATCTGTTTCATCATCCGCTGACGTATTCGGTCCTTCCATTGCCGACAACCTTACGCTGGTCCAGCGCTCCCAGCTTCTGGCCCTGTTGGAAGAATTCCGTTCTTCTTTCGATGTTGCTCAACCTTCTCTCGGCCGCACATCCACCGTTACCCAACGCATCAACACAGGTGCACAACCACCACTACAACAACATTCATATCGCGTATCTCCCACAGAACGCCGTGTAATCAACGAGCATGTGGACGACATGCTGCGCCGCGATGTTATTCGACCCTCTAACAGCGCGTGGGCGTCTTCTGTCGTTCTCGTCGCAAAGAAGGACAGTTCTGTGTGGTTCTGTGTGGACTACCAAGGCCTCAACAAGATCACTCGTAAGGACGTGTACCCACTACCGCGTGTAGATGACGTGACTGACAGCCTGCCAGGAGCCGATTTCTTTTCATCTCTCGATTTGCGCTCAGGGTACCGGCAAGTACTTATGGCTGAGGACGCTCGACCAAAGACCGCTTTTGTCACTCCCGACGGCTTGTACGAATTTAACGTCATGCTGTTTGGGCTGTGCAATGCGCCCGCCACCTTTGAGCGCATGATGGATACCGTTCTGCGTCACCTGAAATGGCACACGTGTCTGTGCTACCTCGATGGCGTCGTCGTTTTCGCTCCGGACTTCTCCACGCATCTTCAACGCCTGCGGCATGTTTTAACGCGTCTGAGTGACGCCAGTCTGCAACTGAACCTAAAGAAGTGCCGATTTGCAGCTCGGCAGTTGACAATACTCGGCTATGTCGTGTCCAAGGACGGAATTCCCCCGATCCAGCCATGCTTCGGGCAGTGACCGATTTTCCCAAGCCGACATCCGTCTAGGAACTACGCAGTTTCGTAGGAGTGTGTTCCTACTTTCGGCGCTTCATCTGAAACTTCGCATATATCGTATCGCCGCTGATGAAGCTCCTCGGAAGTAACGGGCCTCTCCCTTCGTGGTCATCACAGTGTGACGACGCATTCACAACGCTCCGTCGTTTGTTGACATCACCTCCCATACTCTGCCACTACGACCCTACGGCCCCTACAGAGGTACACACGGATGCCAGTGGTGTCGGTCTCGACGCTGTCCTTGCGCAGCGCCAACCAGGGTTCCCGGAATATGTCGTGGCGTATGCAAGCCGTACGCTTACAAAAGCCGAGACCAATTACACCGTCACTGAGAAAGAATATCTGGCAATTGTCTGGGCCCTTACCAAGTTCTGACCTTACTTGTATGGTCGCCCATTTGATGTAGTCACCGACAACCACGCACTATGCTGGTTGTCGTCATTGAAAGATCCTTCAGGCCGTCTCGCCCAGTAGGCACTTAACCGGCAAGACTACCACTTCCGCGTGCTGTACCGCAACGGAAGGCAACATGCTGACGCCGATGCCCTGTCACGCTCTCCCTTGCCTGACGACAATGCCCACGACTCAGCGTCTCACCTTGCCGTTTCTTCTATTAGCATTCACGCCGTTGCTACTGAACAGCGCTAGGATCAATGGATTGCATCACTGATAGACTTGCTGACTGATCCATCCACTCCATCCACTCGCGCGTTGCGTCGTCAAGCCCACCATTTCGCCGTTCGTGATGACATCCTCCACCGACGCAATTACAATGGTGACAGCCGCCAGTGGCTACTAGTCATACCCCGCACTCTGCGCTTTGACTAATGCGAATTCTGTCATTCTGATCCGCAATGTGCGCAGTCCGGGGTATCGAAGACTTACCACCGCATTCGCCAACGGTACTTTTGGCGCGGCATGTACCGCTACGTGCAGAAATTCGTTCCCTCCTGCATAGAATGTCAGCGCCGCAAAGCTTCATCGCACCTGTCGCCAGCAGGTCTGCAACCTCTACCTTGCCTCAGGCCGTTTGGGCGCGTTCGCATCGATTTGTATAGGCCACTTCCACTAACGTCGGCTGGTAACCACTGGGCCATTGTTGCTATGGACCACCTCACGCGATACGCCGAAACTGCCGCTCTCCCCGCGGCTACAGCGAGCGATGTAGCCTCCTTCCTGCTCCAACAATTCATGCTGCGACACGGTCCACCTCAGGAACTGCTCAGTGATCGAGGCCGCGTCTTCCTGTCTGAAATAGTTGAAGCCATTCTGAAAGAGTGCAACGTTGTTCACTGCAAAACTGCTGCTTACCACCCGCATACAAATGGCCTCACGGAACACTTCAATCGTACGCTCGGCGACATGCTCTCCAAGTACGTCGCCACCGATCACATAAATTGAGATGACATTCTACCCTTTGTCACCTACGCATATAACACCGCCCCTCAAAGCACTACTGGCTTTTCACCTGTCTTTTTATTATATGGAAGGCACCCGTCACACACCACCGACACTATACTTCCGTACAAGCCAGATCCGTCCCTGTGGGCGCCTATTTATGCTACAGCCAAGCTTGTTGAAGAGTGTCGAGAGCATGCAAGGACCTTTACAGCGCATAATCAAGAGTGGCAAAAAGGCATTCGCGCTGACACCAGCACTACTGCGCCCACGTTCCTTCCTGGAGCACTCGTCTGGTCTCCATCCTTACCACTTCAACCGGCCTATCTTCAAAACTATCGTCCAAATACGAAGGGCCCTACAGTGTCGTCGAACGCTCTTCCCTTGTAAATTACTTGATCGAACCCACCGAACCGTCTTCGAACATGAGCCGTCGAGGGTTCGACATTGTCAACGTGGAGCGCCTTAAAGCCTACCACGATCCGCTCATAGTAACCAGCTGTTGGGTCACCAGGCGGCTCAATCTTCGTACCCGTGGTAGTTGTGGCGAAGCTTTCGAACAGTGGGTTGTCCTCTCCAGCGCCTTCTAGTGGGTCGCCCTTTTAGCAAAAAGAAGAGCAGCTCGTGCAGAGAGTCCGTACCCGCATTGACTGTCGCTGTAAAGCATCAGCGACAAGTGTCCGCCAATAAACGTCTCAACAATATATATATATATATATATATATATATATATATATATATATATATATAGTGTAGGCATTCATTAAGCACATCATCTATCTTAGCAAATATTCATCATCATGAGTGGTCGTCATCTTCTTCTGCTGTGGAGTCTTGGCTTGTCTGAGTTCTGCGCCTTGGGCGTGGTTGCTTCATCGTGCCTTCCGGGCCTAATAAAGGTTGCCTTTACTGTTACATCACAAGTGGTGGAGTGTGCTCTACGATCTTCCGTCCTCTCCCAGCCCGATCTGCCTCCTGGAGCTGCGCTCAGGTCGTCGTTTGTACCAGGTGTCCGGTAACATGCCTCAGGACGAGCCAACCGGCGCTTCTGCGTCTACCTCCACGGCCCCGGCTACCACGACCTATCCATCGTGGACTATAACCGCGCACCAGCGTGAGCCGCCCACGTTCGCCGGACTTCGAGGTGAAGATGTGGAAGATTGGTTAGGCCAGTTCAATCGAGCGAGTTCCAATAACAACTGGGATGATCCTACCAAGCTTCGCCGTGTTTCTTTCTACCTCACGGGCGTAGCGAAAACATGGTTTTTCAATCATGAAACGCACATTACGGACTGGACGCGTTTCAAGCAACAGCTTCGCCAAATTTCCGGCACCCCGGCGGTTCGTTCAGCTCTCGCGAAGAAGACACTGAATTCTCGCAAGCAACAATGCGGTGAGTCCTACACATCGTACATAGAGGATGTGCTTGCTCTCTGTCACCGTTTCAGCACGTCCATGTCTGAATCAGAGAGAGTTCGTCATCTTCTAAAAGAGATAGGCACGGTCGCGTTCAATGCCTTGGTCATTCAGAACCCGACTACGGTCGCTGACGTTGTTGCCACGTGCCAACGCCTGGAAGAACTTGAATCCCAACGGTTACCGCCGGACAGCTCTGAAACCACTACCACGACAGATGCCTCATTGCGTGCCATAATTCGGGCGCTTATACGGGAAGAGCTACAATCTTTCGGCCTCTAAATGACACCGAGTCCACCTCCCCCTCCAACAATGTTTTGCGGGATGTTATCAAAGAGGAGTTGGCGTCCATGACCAGGCCAGCGTTTGTAGACACTCCAGTACCTCGACTCCAACCGACGTACGCACAAGTCCTCGCTGGCTCACCACCCGTGGTACAACCGATGCCCGCACACTCGACGCCTGTCCCGCTGGCTTCGTTAACTCCGAGTGTGACTAGCCAGCCCTTTCACCCACCATGTCGGCCGCATCGTCCGATCTGTTATTACTGCGGCTATCGGGGCCACATTGCACGCGTCTGTCGGAAGCGTCAGCAGGACGAGCGTCGTGGACTCGACACCTACGGACGGGATGATGGGACAAGCTGGTACGCTTTCCAACGTCGTCCTTATGATCCGCCGCTACGCCGCTCACCGTCTCCAACTGCGACATCTGAGCCAACAAGTTCCTACCGCTCTACTAGACGCCGCTCACCCTCACCCCTCCGCCGTTCTACGTCTCCATTGCGACCTGTCTCGCAATTCACCAACCAACGCCCGGAAAACTAACCTCTGCAGCTTTTGGAGGAAAAGCTGCATCGAACGAAAAGACAGAAATTCCTCCAGTGCGTCCATATAATACGATAGCTGTTTTAATAGAAGGTGTGTACGTAGACGCTTTAATAGACACTGGTGCCTCTTTGTCTGTGATTGATCGTTCTTTGTGCTCACGTCTACGAAAAGTCACCACCACTTATGATGGACCTACACTGCACGCTGCTCAAGGGGACGCCATTAGACCTGCCGCTATGTGCACCGCTCATGTTTTCATCGCTGGTATTCTTCATTTTGTACAATTTGCTGTGCTGAATTCGTGTGCCCACCAGATTATATTAGGCTGGGATTTTCTGTCTACGGCGAACGCTTCCATCTGCTGTAAAGAAAGTGTTGTTCATATGATGGAAACTGACTATGCCCTGTATGCGGATGACAAGCCCGTTCGCTTGCTCGCTGCTGAAGAGACCGAGCTACCACCTGGTCATCAGCGGATAGTTGCCATCACTTCTAATGTGATTGACTCTGGTGACGTGTTTGTCCAACCATCTGCACGCTGTCTCGCAAGAGGTATAGCCTTTGCTTCAGGTCTAGCGCGATTCCACAATGGCTCCGGACTTCTCTGCGCTACAAACCAGACTTCTGAGAAAATTCTCATTCCTAAAGGCACCACAATGGCTTGCGTTTCTGAATCTCAACCTGTCTCTGTTGTCTCTCTTATGCCAGCGTGTTCTGACCTTCCTTCTATTGGACGTTCATCAAGCGTTTCTGTTCTTGCTGCGACTATTAGTCCAGAACTGACCTCTTCCCAGACAGATGAGTTGCTTGCCTTGCTACAAAAGCATAGGAGATTGTTTGATGCCCATTCCTCATCTCTGGGACAGACGTCCATTATTAGGCATCGTATCCAGACCGATGGCACTTCCATCGTACGCCGTCGACCATATCGCGTCTCTTCATCCGAGCGTGAAATCATTGAACAAAATGTAGCCGATATGCTGCAACGGAACATTATACGTCCCTCCGCGAGTCCTTGGTCATCCCCTGTTGTTTTAGTAAGGAAAAAAGATGGCTCCGTGCGGTTTTGCGTGGACTACAGAGCACTTAATAAGATTACCCACAAGGATGTTTACCTCATGCCGCGCATAGACGATGCTTTGGATTCACTGCAAGGTGCTGAGTACTTTTCAAGCCTAGACCTGCGTTCAGGTTACTGGCAAATACCCATGCACGAGGAATTCAACGTCATGCCATTCGGCCTTTGCAATGCTCCAGCAACAATCGAGCGGATTATCGACACAGTTTTACGAGGCTTGAATTGGAAGACTTGCTTGTGCTTTTAGACGATATCGTTATTTTCTCGTCAACCTTCCCTCAGCACTTGCAACGACTGGACGAAGTTATTACGTGCCTTGCAAACGCAGGCCTTCAGCTGAACACCAAGAAGTGCCGTTTTGCGAGCAAGACGATTAAAGTGTTAGGCCACATCGTAAGCAAGAACGGTATTCGTCCCGATCCTGATAAGATTTCCGCTGTCCAACACTTCCCGCGTCATGAAAAAGCCAAAGATTTGCGCAGTTTCTTCGGCCTCACTTCTTATTTTCGCCGATTCATTCGAGACTTCGCCTCAATAGCTTCACCATTGCACAAGTTGCTCGGATCAGGCGTCGCCTTTGTGTGGTCTCCTGAATGTGAAGCGGCGTTAGCCCAACTGAAGTGTGCACTCACATCCGAACCAGTCCTCTGCCATTTCGACGAAACCGCGCCTACGCTCCTGCATACAGACGCTAGTGGTCGAGGCATTGGTGGAATTCTTCTACAGCGAGACAAATCTTCACGTGAGAAAGTCGTCGCATACGCGAGCCGTGCACTGACCCCTGCTGAAAAGAATTATACCATCACCGAACAGGAGTGCCTAGCGGTCGTATGGTCGATACAAATGTTTCGACCTTATCTCCACGGCCGCCACTTTACTGTGGTTACGGACCATCACGCCTTGTGCTGGCTCTCGACAATCAAGAACTTGTCCGGCCGCCTTGGTCGCTGGATTCTTCGCTTACAAGAATACGACTTCACTATCACATACAAGTCGGGAAACAAGCATCAAGACGCCGACGCCCTTTCGCGTTGCCCGCTCTCTTCGGAGCCGCTTAACAAACCCGCCACTGCTGCACACGAGAAGCTTTCGGCCGTCTCTTCCCTACATGTTTCGTCATTAACTACTTTGGACTCAACTTCTCCAAGCGAGTGTGGTTTGTTCTTATCTCACCAACGTGCTGACCCTTACTGTCGCCGCATCATGGACCGTCTTGACGGGACTTGCCGGCCCCCTAACGCCCGTCTTCGCCGACAGCTGACGCAATTCAAGCTCAACAACCACGTCCTGTACCGTCATATCTACCACTCTGATGGTCAACGCTGGGTGCCCGTACTACCTCGCTGTCTTCGGGCTCAGGTCCTCAAGACATATCACGACGACATGTCTGCTGGACACATGGGCTTCCAGAAAACGTATGACCGCATAAGATGTCACTACTACTGGCCGGGCTTGTCCACCTGTGTCGCGAAGTACGTTGCCTCATGCGCCCTTTGTCAGCGTCGCAAGCTACCTACATCAACTCGAAGTGGACAATTACAACCGCTCCCGTGTCCCCTGCAACCATTCGAGGTAGTTGGCATTGACCTGTATGGTCCGCTTCCTATGACTGTCACGGGCAATCGTTGGATAGTTACAGCTGTCGACCACCTGACCCGCTACGCCGAAAGAGCTCCCGTGCCTTCTGCATCAGCTTCGGATGTGGCCGACTTCATCCTTCGAGCAATAATCCTTCGACACGGAGCTCCTCGTGTAATCCTGGCGACCGTGGAAGAGTATTTCTTTCAGCACTCGTCGAAGAAGTGCTCAAGGCAGCCACACAAAACAAGCTCCAGTTACCATCCTCAGACGAACGGCCTGACTGAGCGCTTCCATCGTACACTGTCAGACATGATTGCGATGTATATCGAACCCGACCACAAAACTGGGACACCATTTTGCCATTTGTCACTTTTGCGTATAATACCTCTGTACAGCGCACAACCGGTTACTCGCCGTTCTACCTCATCCACGGTCGCTTCCCCTCTTCTTTCCTCGATGTTTCGTTCTTCTCTGCGGCTGTCAAACCATGTTCATCTTCAAGTGAAGAATACGTGTCTCGTCTACTTCATTGCCGCCAGCTGGCTCGCGTCAACACGGAAGCCAAGCAACAGGATCGCAAGCTTGAATATGATGCCTCCCATCGTACCGTGTCTTTCAGCCCTGGCGACGAAGTCCTCCTTCTTACACCCATTCGCACTCCCAGACTGTGCGAGAAGTTTCAATTACGTTTTATTGGCCCCTACACTGTCTTGGAGCAAACGTCTCCTGTGAATTATCGCGTGGCACCCGTTCTTCTTCCGACGGACCGCCGCTACAGGGCAGCAGAAATAGTCCACGTATCCCGCATGAAGCCTTTCATACTGCGTTCATCTTCGCTTTAAAATGCGGTCAAGAACTGCGGTCAGGATGACCACTTTCACGTGGGGGGGGGAAAGTTAGTGTAGGCATTCATTAAGCACATCATCTATCTTTACAACTATTCATCATCATGAGTGGTCGTCATCTTCTTCTGCTGTGGGGACTTGGCTTGTCTGAGTTCTGTGCCTTGGGCGTGGTCGCTTCATCGTGTCTTCCAGGCCTAATAAAGGTTGCCTTTACTGTTACATCACAATATATATATATAAATATATATATATATATATATATATATATATAAATATATATATATATATATATTATATATAGTCATATATATATATATATATATATATATATGACTATATATAATATATATATATTATTTATTTCTCTATATAGTCTAGTAGATCCTCCGTGAGCGGTCACAACGTGGTTTATTTCGATGTTTCGGCCGAGATTCTGGCCGTCATCAGTCTGGCCCTAATGAAGGCCAGGCTCTGACCATGCCAGCCTGTATATATATATATATATATATATATATATATATATATATATATATATATATATATTTTATATATATATATATATATCTGTACTGTAGAATTTTATTCATGTAAATGTATGTCTTCCTGAAATAAAGTTTGATTTGATTTGATATGCATAGGTCTGCAGCAATGGTGTAGTGGTTAGAGCATCTGCCTCGCGTGCAAAAGGTCCGTAGTTGAAATCCCGGTGTGGCTCACTTCCGCGTGATAGAACTGCACTAAGAGGCCTGGGGGGCGACCTCACTGGTAACCACCGCCGTTAACGCACTCCCTCACCAGAGATGGATTGGCCACCCTGGTGCAGTATCTGGCCACTACCTCCCACTTGCATACGTCAAATAACTCACGGCCCTCAGTCCCCAGCAGCTGCGAAGCAACTGACTATTTCAGCGGTCAGAGAGGGTGCTAAAAATCTCTGGACTACAGGCCGCCATTGGAACCTGAACTTGGCAACGTTTAACACTAGAACCTTATCTAGTGAGGGAAGTCTAGCTGTACTATTCGAGGAGCTAAAGGGTTTTATGGGATATAATAGGGCTCATTGAGGTTAGGAGGATAGATGAGGCCTTTACGGTGCTACAGAATGGGCACGTCCTTTGCTATCGGAGCTTGGCAGATAGAAGAGAACTGAGAGTAGGGTTCCTAATTCACAGAAAGATAGCTGGCAACATAGGGAAATACTATAGCATTAATTAAAGGGTGGTAGGTATTGTAATCAAGCTGAATAAAAGATACAAGATGAAGGTAGTACAGGCTTACGCGCCTACATCCAGCCATGATGATGCTTCAGTTGAAAGCTTCTATGAAGACGTGAAATCGGCAATGAGTAAGGTAAAAACACAGTGTACTATAGTGATGGGCGACTTTAATGCAAAGGTAGGGAAGAAGCAGGCTGGAGACCAGGCAGTAGGAGATTATGGCATCGGCCTTAGAAGCGCCAGAGAAGAGCTACTAGTAGAATTCGCAGAACGCAATAATTTGCGGATTTTGAATACCTTCTACCGAAAACGAGAAAACCGCAAGTGGATATGGAAGAGTCCTAATGGCGAAAATAAGAACGAAATAGACTTTATAATGACTGCACACTCTGGAATCGTGCAGAATGTGGAAGTGGTTGGCAAGGTATGATGCAGTGACCATAGAATGGTACGGTATCAAATTCGCCTAGGCTTGAAAAGGGAACGACAGAAACTGATACGCAAGAAGCCAGTCAATGAGCTACCACTGAGAGGGAAAGTACAGGAATTTAGAGTGTCACTGCAGAACAGGTACTCGCCTCTTAGTGAGGAAACCAACCTTAGCGTAGATACAATGAATGATAATCTGACGAGTATCATTACGGAGTGTGCAGTGGAAGTTGGAGGCAGGGTAGTTAGACAGGACACTGGCAAGCTTTCCTAAGAAACGAAAAACCTAATTAAGAAGCGTCAAATAATGAAAGTGTCAAGTACAACAGACGAAATATAGCTGGCAGAGCTTTCGAAGTTTATTAATAGACGTAAAGTATGCGATGTAGAAAGGTATAACATGGAGAGAATTGAACACGCTCTGAAAAACGGAGTAAGCGTCAAAGCAGTGAAGAGCAAACTTGGGATAGGCAAAAGTGAGATGTATGCACTAAGGGACAAAGAAGGCAAAATAACTACCAATATGGATAGTATAGTTAAAATAGCGGAGGAATTTTACAGAGATCTGTACAATAGCCGAGACAACCACGACCTTAATACTATAAGAACTAGCAGTAACCCAGATTACACCCCACCAGTAATGATAGAAGAAGTCAGAAAAGCTTTGGAGAGCAAGCAAACAGGCAAAAGTAACATCAGATCTGCTGAAAGATGGAGGACAGATTGTGTTAGAAAAACCAGCCACCCTGTTTACGAGGTGTCTCCTGACGGGAAAAGTACCAGAGTCTTGGAAGAAAGCTAACATTATCTTAATACATAAGAAAGGAGATGACAAGGACTTGAAGAATTACAGGCCGATCAGCTTGCTCTCTGTAGTGTACAAGCTATTTACAAAGGTAATTGCTAACAGAGTAAAAAAAACATTAGAATTCAATCAACCAAAGGAACAAGCAGGATTTCGAACAGGCTACTCAACAATTGAACACATTCATACTATCAGTCAGCTAATAAAGAAATGCTCAGTGTATAATCAACCACTATACATAGCTTTCGTAGACTACGAGAAGGCGTTTGATTCAGTAGAAATATCAGCCGTCATGCAGACACTGCGGAATCAAGGCGTAGATGAAGTATATATAAACGTTCTGGAAGAAATCTACAGGGGATCAACTGCTACCCTAGTGCTTCATAAAGAAAGCAACAGAATACCAATCAAGAAGGGTGTAAGGCAGGGGAACACAATCTCCCCAATGCTATTTACCGCGTGCTTACAGGAGGTTTTCAGAAGCCTAGAATGGGAACAGTTAGGGATAAGAGTTAATGGAGAATATCTTAGTAACCTGCACTTCGCCGATGACATTGCATTGCTGAGTAACTCAGGGGACAAATTGCAACTCATGATTACGGAGTTACACAAGGAGAGCAAATAGGTGGGTCTTAAAATTAATCTGCAGAAAACGAAAGCAATGTACAACAATCTCAGAAAGGAGCAGCGCTTCGAGATAGGTAATAGTGCACTTGAAGTTGTAAAAGACTATGTATGCTTAGGGCAGGTAATAACGGAAGACCCTAACCACGAGATTGAAGTAACTAGAAGAATAAGATTGGGGTGGAGCATATTCGGCAAGCACTCTCAAATTATGACAGGCAGATTGCCATTATCCCTTAAGAGGAAGGTATATAACAGCTGTATCTTGCCGGTACTTAGCTATGGAGCAGAAACCTGGAGACTCACAAAAAGGGTTCAGCTTAAATTGAGGACGATGCAGCGAGCAATGGAAAGAAAAATGGTAGGTGTAACCTTAAGCGACAAGAAGAGAGCAGAGTGGATTAGGGGACAAACGGGGGTTTAGGATATCATAGTTGAAATCGAGAACAAGAAATGAACATGGGCCCCGGGCATGTAGCGCGTAGACAGGATAACCACTGGTCAATAAGGGTAACTAACTGGATTCCCAGAGAAGACAAGCGGGTTAGGAGGAGACCGAAGGTTAGGTGGGCAGATGAGATTAAGAAGTTTGCGGGTATAAATTGGCAGCAGCAAGCACAGGACCAGGTTAACTGGCGGAACATGGGTTCAGAGTACGCTAGGGCTCCTGAAATTTTCCGCAACGAACTCCACGTCGAGGTGAAAATACTATGCCGCAGATCAGATGCTGATCTTGAGACTAATTACCCAAAGTTTTATTTAACTATTTACTGACTGACTTGGAGCAGACGTTCATATACAAAGTTGTAGTTGGCCCAATTTATGACATGCCTCATTTTTAGATATCCCAAAAGAGACACATAGTCCGAGATATTCATGATCGATCTTGAGTGGTGAAATCGAAACTGATTGGTCCCAGCTTATGCCAAAAATGATAGAACATAGACCTCACACGTTGAATGGAAGGGGCGCAATTCCATTGAAGGTGTAATAAAGCAATACCTTGTAAGAAAAAATGACAAGCATCCCCAAATAGGTAGAAAGGCAGCCTGTTTTTTTATGAGTGCATACGTGACAGCATTTTATGAGTGCCTTGTGTGACAGCCATTTTATTGGTAGTATGTTTTGTAAAGAAACAACCTTTTTTAGCTTGCGCTCTGAGCCTCGCTTTTTCTATGAAGAAGGTCAACTTCATTAACAAGGTGTACTAGCTGCCTAACAATACTGTCCAAAAGCACGGAACTATCAAAGAAAATAACTTGTTTGTCAATAAAATATCCTTGATGAAAATGAAATAATTGCTGAAATTTATAATAAAGTTTGATTTTCGCTTTTTAATCAAGAAAATGATATGTGACGATTGGTATATGACGAAGAAACTGACAGCGCTATGCTGATAAATACGCACCGAGATATTTTCTACGATTATAATTTGATTTTCAATAAAAAGCGTAATTCAAGATGGCCAGCGAAAATGAGAAGTTGCAATTGAAGAATGTTGTGCGCATTGTTCAAGTCCCTCGCCTTCTTTGAGCTGGCCATCGCGAATTCTTTCGAACTCGCCCACTTTGCTGCTCCATCTTAACTCGTCCCTTGTACTTCGTAATGCAATTTCCAAATAATGCGTTTTACTTAACTATCAGGAAATGTGCGAGCTTGCGCGCTAAAATAGGTATTGGAAGTTTACCACTGCAACGCATAAGTGCAGTTCTATGACAGGACCTTACATAGGTTCCAACGAATATCACAATATTAGTGCACGAAGAAAATCATGTTGTCAAATTTTCTAAAGCCTGCGAATACGGTTTTCGTCATAATTTTGGTATGTAAAATCAAAATAATAATAATAATAATAATAATAATAATAATAATAATAATAATAATAATAATAATAATAATAATAATAATAATAATAATAATAATAATAATAATAATAATAATAATAATAATGTTACTATTATTATTATTATTATTATCATCATCATCAACACGAATGTGTAATGGAAACTAACATAGCCGGCTCTAGAAGTTTGCATAATTTCGTCCCAATTCAATTTGTATTTCGTGCACTTTGTGGCTTTGCGGTCAACGCGACTAGTTTAAACACAACTTGCCTACTTACTCTCTTGCAACGCCTAGCGCAGAGGGAGTCTTCCAGCGCTGAACTTCCAATACACAGGCCATGGTGTATGGCATCCGCTTCCGGTCTTCCCATGTTGGCCGGCGTTTGTGGCCGATCACCTCATCGATTTCCCGTTGCACCCTGGCTTGCACGGTATCCGGATGTTTCGCAAAGTTTATCATCTGCCACGTCATCGTCATGCTTGTGCTGAAGGTACCGGCCATGAGAAACGAGTTTATGTTTCCAACGAGGTAGCCGTCTGCATAAGAAGCGACCGGTGGCCGACTCATTTACCTGCAGATATACTGACAAAGGGTAGTAAACAGCGTTTTCGGCATGATTCTGGACGGCAGCAGTTAGCTTACGTGACGTCATGCACACAAAAGCTCTCGATTCGTTCGTATACTTAGGCTATCAAATATGATTTTTTTCCTGCCTTGATTTCCCATGCTGTCATGCAGCCGATATATTCCTTGTTTCATGTGTGTGTGTGTGTGTGTGTGTGTGTGTGTGTGTGTGTGTGTGTGTGTGGGTGTGTGTGTGTGTGTGTGTGTGTGTGTGTGTGTGTGTGTGTGCGTGTGTGAGTGTGTACGTGTGTGTGCGTGTGTGTGTGTCTGTGTGTCTGTGTGTGTGTGTCTGTGTGTCTGTGTGTGTGTTTTGAATAGAGCAAGCAGTGGTTACTTCAGCGCTTAATACAAAATGTGCACGTGTTTTCGGAAGAAGTAAGTTGCCGAAAGAAAATGGTGCCTGTACGGAGTGTAGCTCAGGCGATAAAGTAGTCACCATCTTTTTCTGCAACTGAGAGTTGTTCAGGGGGCCTTTGACATCACAGCTGGCGCGTTCAATGCCTTGTAAAAAATATTCCGTATATCAATTTTGTATTTCTGTATGGTCTCCTGAGGCCCCTCAATGGGAAATCTGTCAACTAACTTTGACATTGTAACACAATGCGCCACGACTTTTGAAGTTCTGTCCGCCTCTTAGAGAGCATTTTCTTGGCTGCTTGAAAAAATCGTGCTATCGTCTAGTGACTATGAACAAACTGAGTGTGTTTCCCGCCACTCAAGAGCACTCAAAAGGGAAGGATTAAGCACGAATCAATCGACAGCTGCAGCCTAAGAGGTAAGTGAATTTCAATACGTTCTTCTGCGTCTTAAAGCGCATTAAACATAGATTGTGTGCATAAGAGGCTAAATACCACAAAGTCAATTTTGAGCAAAAAATGTAGTTGTTGTTTTTCGCATGCGTCGCGATAAGACGATGTTTATTATGATGGACATGGGTGCTCGATGACAACAAAAACGCGAGGGAACGCTGGTGCGCTCTGTTAGCACTCTACAGACACTAATACGTTTTCCGCGTTCCTTCTCTCCTTAATAAATTGGAACATCACGTACTTTCTTCAGTAGGTAATAGGCCCCGAGTGAGTGATGCCATGGCTGAGAAATTATTACCTTTCAAAAAGGAAGAAAAGCAATACACCGTAGTTGGCCATCTCGTTAGCCAAAATTGATGAGCGCGAGCTGTTGGCCTCCGCACTGTGATTCTTGTGTCTGTCACTGCCACTCGTTTTCAGCGTTCATAGGCCTCCTCTTTTAACCGTATTTCTGGTCAGTGAACCCCGTTTAACCAATAATAATTCTATTCTACATTTCGAGCCGGCAATAAAGGTATAGTTTTGTTGCGATATGTCTTTTTTTTGATACTGGCCTCGAACACGCTAAGCCTCTGTTGCTCAAAAGGTTTATCTAAAGTCTCAATATTTAATATATGGGAGAACGAGCCACGGCCAAGCCACCCGATATACGGAAAAACTACGTGAGCCTTTTTGACTTTGCACATAGTAGAAGCAGTTCTGAAGTTTTAACAAAAATCCATGACCCTAAATTCGCTCATAAGTCTCCGGTGAATACACAAAATTTCGGCAAATGATCTGTGATGCAACAAACCACTAGGTGCAAGGTGCCCTTCACCGACGGTTCAATGTTGGCAACGCATCGGCACAACCCGGAAGCTACCAGTAGTGCATCAGCGTGAGTACAAAAGAAAGCATTTGACACCCGGCGAGACATTTGGAAGTGGGGACGGTTCGTAGGCACAGGACTACTTGAACGTATTTTCATACTGCAGGTTGGTACTTTTTCTTTTGTTTGTTATAGATACGCTTTAACGTCTGCTGTCGCGGCTGCCATCTTGTTGTGTGCTTTCGTACTTACCGAATTACTTTTGTGCACATCTGAATTTTTTTTGAAATGTCACCGAAAGATAGGGATGCGCGCTCTGACGTGCGTGAACTACGTGACGAGAATAAACAAAAGAAAGAGAGACTTAAATTCATGGAATAACAATTTGAAATAATAATACAACACTTAGGAGAAGGGCGCACTGAGAGAGAAAGCTTAAAGAAAGAAGACGAGAGGCTAAAGCTAAGTGCGCTGCAAATGAGTCAGTCATTATCGAACTGCGGAAGCAGATTGTTCAGTGTGAAGAATGCTCCCGCAGATAAAACGTTGAAATGAATACGTTAGTCAAGATGGAGAAAGAAAACATCACTGACCTTGTAGGCAAGATTGGCGACGTAGTAGGTGAACCGATTTCTGCTGGCGATACAGAGGCATGTCACCGCGTACCGACTCGTGAGCAGAGCTAAACAAACGTTGTTGTACAGTTCAAAACCAGACAGAAACTAGACCTTGTAGTAAAGAAAGCCCGCAAAATTTGCATTAGAAGTAGAAACGTAGGAATCTCGAGCGAAGAGCAAATTTTTGTGAATGAGCATGCCTGTCCGACAATAAAGTGGCTGCTTGCACAGGCACTCGCTAAGAAACGGGAGCATCACTTGTACTATGTGTGAACGAAAAGTGGAAGAATTCCCCTTCGCAAAACACAGTCGAGTACAATAGTGCGCTGTGAAACTGATTCCGACCTAGGCAAGATTTTCTTGGTTGTTTGTGGCCAAACTTTTTAATTTTCTTTGTGGACGCGATGGATATCAGGAATTTTGTCTGCCATCTGAACCTAAACTTCCCACGTATTCGCAAAGCATGTTCACTGCTATTCACCTTTGTGGCCAAACTTTTGTTATTTTTTCTTGTGCACGCCAATGAATATCAGCAATTTCGTCTGCCATCTGAACATAAACTTCCCGCGCTTTCGCAGAGCATGTTCACTGCTATTCACCTTTGTGGCCAAACTTTTGTTATTTTAGGGGCGAAGCTCCTTATGGCGTGGCTTGGGCGTCCTTCGTATGTAACCACCAGTGGCACATACCCGAAATAGGCATAACACTTGACATCCAAGGTGGTGCCAGTGAGAGATTTCTTTTGTGCGTTGTTTAACAATACAAAATAGTGCTCAATGTACATGCCAATTGCTGCTAATGGGGAATGAGAGACATGAGCATTCGGCTTTTAGTCAACGCGCACGCTGCGATCCCCATTAGTAGCCATTGGCATGTACATTGAGCACTATCGGACAAGAAAGAGATGCTACATTATACTCGCTGGGTGTAACCTCCTTAGCTTTAGAAAGGTTTAGCGAGCGTTGAGCCGCAGTGCCATGAATACAATGAACTTGTATATACCATGAATGAACTCAAGGTGGTTAAAAATGAGAAGTAGATACGAAGCGCAAGCCGTAAGAAAGTAAAAGTCGAATTTTCCTTTCTCTCATTTCTCATTAGCAGCCATTGGCATGTAAATTGAGCCCTATCTGACAGGGAAAGGTTGCTACGTTATACTCGCTGGGCGTAACCTCCTTGGTTTTCGAAAGGTTTAGCGAGCGTTTGGTCGCAGTGCCATGAATACAGTGAACTAGAATATACCATGAACTCGAGGTGGTTAAAGGTGGGAAGTAGACCCAAAGCGCGGGCCGTAAGAAAGTGTGCGTGTGCCACCTCTCGTTTAGTCCTTGGAATGTCCGCTGGATGGTGGTGCTTCTATATGGGGAATATATGATAAAAAGATGCGAGATGGTGGGACTTGGAGTGTTGAATAGATGAACGAACGGACACACAAACAGATGCATGGATGGACGCATGAACGGACGCAGGGGCGGATGCATGAAAGAATGCAGGGACGGGCGCACAAACAGACGCATGGACGGTCACACAGACGGACGCATGGACGGACGAATGCTTCGCCTCACTCTCCATTATTCACTCCGTGGATATGCTTCCATTTCTTTTTTCTTGTGCACCCGATGGAATATCAGGAATTTAGTGAACATAAACTTCCCACGCATTCGTAGAGCATGTTCACTGCTAATCACCTTTGGGGCCAAACTTTAGTTATTTTTTGTGTGCACGCGATGGAATATTATGAATTTTGTCTGCCATCTGAACATAAACTTTCCGCGCTTTCGCAGAGCATGTTCACTGCTATTCACCTTTGTGGCCAAATTTTTGTTATTTTTTCTTATGCACGTAATGGAATATTAGAAATTTTGTCTGCCGTCTGAACTTAAACTTCCAGCGCAGCCGCAGAGCACGTTCGCTGCTATTCACGTCAGTGCGCGTTCCGCGACTCATAAGATAGATATAAGATTTAATTGATATCTGGTGTTTAACGTCCCAAAACAACCATATGAATATGAGAGACGCCGTAGTGGAGGGCTCCGGAAATTTCGACCACATGGGGTTCTTTAGCGCGCACCCAAATCTGAGCACACAAGCCTACAATGTTTCCGCCTCCGTCGTAAATGCAGCCGCCACAGCCGGGATTTGAACGCGTGACCTGCGGGTCAGCAGCTGAGTACCTTAGCCACTAGACCACCGTGGCGGGGCAAGATAGAAGATTTAAGCTCATTTTTAGTGAATTCAGCTTTCTTTTTTGATGTTATTATGCTGACTGAAACATGGTATCACGAAGAAAGTGAAATGTTGAATCCTATTAACTATAGTTACTACTTCATCAATCGATGTACGCTCTGAGGTGGTGGAGTGGCATTTCACGTAAGAAAGCACATGCTCTGCGACATAATTCCAGGATTCACGCGTAATATAGCTGATTATGAAGTGCTTTGCATGAAGAGTAAAAACAACCTGTACGTGGCATGTTACCGCCCACCGTCTCGTCACCTCAGCACATTTTTGGAATTTTTTGAGAAAATTTTAGAATATTCAACGTTTAATCAGTATGACGTTTATTTAGGCGGTGATCTTAACATACACCTTATGAAGGATAACCTGACCTCCCGGGAGTTCATTAAGACAGTGTCCGCTGTGGTTATAATAGCGTCATTACTATGCCGACACGCGTGACAACGACTTGCCAGCCAGTCCTAGACTTGTTCATTGTCGGCGTAGACACCGATGTACGCGCAGCCGGCACGATATGGGCAGGGGTGAGTGACCATTGTCCTGTTTTTATTGCATTTCTCAGAACTGCTGCACAGAAAATGACTTGCAATGACAATATTAGGTACAGATGTATGTCTAACGAAAATATGAATTCATTCCGTAGGTTGATTCTGATGGGACATTGTTGTTCTGTTTATGTTCATATGGACCCAAATGAGAGCTATCGTGAATTTGCGTATATATTAAGGAATCACAACAATCCATGTTTTATATATATAACGCTAAGCCTAACAGAAAAATAAGCTTAGATATGGCGAGAACACCTCAAAACGATCAAGAAAAAACTCAACTGCTGAAGAAATTCTTGCGCACAAGAAACATTGCAGGCTTTTATGCCTTTAAAGCATGCAGGGATAAACTAACTGCGTCATTAAAAAAGGCAAAAACCTCTTACTATGACCGCAAACGGCGGTTAAGGATATCATAGCTGAAATCAAGAACAAGAAATGGACATGGGCCCCGGGAATGTAGCGCGTAGACAGGATAACCACTGGTCAATAAGGGTAACTAACTGGATTCCCAGAGAAGACAAGCGGGTTAGGGGGAGACCGAAGGTTAGGTGGGAGGATGAGATAAAGAAGCTTGCGGGTATAAATTGGCAGCAGCAAGCACAGGACCGGATTAGCTGGCGGAACATGGGAGAGGCCTTTGTGCTGCAGTTAACGTAGTCAGGCTGATGATGATTATGATTATGATGATGATGGCCACATGTTTTCTGAGATCTATCTACGGTACCCCAACCAGGTTTGGAAAGCAATCAATTAGGCCCTGAACCACAGTGCTGTTCAGAACACTTTAACAGAAATAACTGTAAACGGGTATAGTCTCTACGGTGTACCTTAGCCTAGCATTTCAGTCACCACTTTGCTAATGCGGTACAAACACTGGCCACCACTGCCCATATTCACACTCAGAATCCTTATCCCAATTCTGACACAATGTTTTTTGCACCCACAGATGAAGCAGAAATAGTAGGCACATTCTTATCTTTAAAAAAAAAATTTCGCGCAGCTTCTCTCGGGGGAACACTGAGGAGGATGCGGACCATATAATTGGTTAACGGGGTGTTAAAGTGCGACTTACTTGGGTCGATGGCTAAATTGGTTAACGCGGTTGTGAAATGGGGTGTTAAATTGCGACTTACTTGGGTCGGTGGCTAAATTGGTTAACGTGGTTGTAGGAGGGGGTGTTAAATGAGTGAACACGTACACACGTATGCGAAAGGGCGGCGCTGGTCGAAGGGACGTCGATCATTGTGTTTGTGGATTCGTTGGAATTCATTTCACCGCGACCTTGGACGTCGACGCGCCGTACAAACCAACCGACGAGCGGCAACTGAGCGAGCGAGCGCCGACCTTGAGTATATATACAGCACGACGGCGCATGCACTGTCAGCTGTTGAATGTTCTCGAAGCGCGACGCCACATGCGCGTCCACTGGAGAATCAGGAGAATTGTAGATGTCGAATGCGGTGTGTAGAGGAGGAAGGGTGCACAGATGGTGGAGGAGTGAAGCGCGCGCGGTGTGTAGAGGAGGAAGGGATGCACAGATGGTGGAAGAGTGGGCGACGGCGCGACGGCGCATGCGCGCGCGTCAGCTGTCGAATGTTCGAGAAGCGGTGTGGACGGCGCGGACGACGCGGACGGCGCACTACAAGGCGCGAGTATAAGATGCTCCGCATCTAAAAGCAATACTATTGATGTCGATGGATTTCAGGTTGAAGCGATTAAGCACGTATTTGACCTCCTTGCTCATTTTTTAGCTTACGTGTTCAATCAAGTTCTTCAGTATAGTTGCTGCCCACATCTCATAAAAATGTGAAAAGTATCCGACATAAATAAAATTGGAGATATTATTGATGCTAACAGTTACTGACCACTTTGAATTATACCTGTATATTCGAAGGCATTAGAGAAAATAATTTTCTGCTACCTGAGTAGTTTTCATAACAAGCACAACATACCTTCAAAACCTCAGCATGGTTTTCAGCGTGGAAAATCCGCACAGACGGCGTTGTTAACCCAAAAAAGATTGGTAATCAAAAACATCGAAGAAAAAAACAGGCTACGCTGGGTGTCTTCATCGACTACAGCAAGGCATTCCATGCTCTTAATCATCACATTATACTCGGCGAGTTAGACGCCTATGGGGTACGTGGTGTAGCTGCTTCCCTATGTTGTTTATATTTGGCCGAGAGGAAACAGTGTGTTTCAATCGCTAACTGCTTTTCTTCCAATAAAACCATTTCTTGCGGTGTGCCTCAAGGAAGCATCTTAGGGTCAGTGCCCTTCAATGCCTACATAAATGATATTGTCGACATAAACGACGATGCTGAATTTCTACTCTACACGGAAGACACCAGTATTTTTGTTTTGGGAAGAAATTCAGCTCAGATTATTGTTAACGACCAAAGCGTATTGATCAGATGTACAGCGGTGGTCCACTACTAATGACCTGCGAATAAATGCGAAAAAAAAGAAAGCTCTCTTTTAGATCCAGGGCCACGTAAACTAATCTTCACCAATCGTTAACGCTTGATGGAAAACCCCGTAGATGTAGTGGAGAAACAAAAAGTTTCAAGTGTAACTTTTTGCGCTCATATGGCATGGTCATGTCATGTGGAACCATTGACTAAATCATTATCGCGGGCTGCTGGAGTATTGTCACGAGGTCACTTTCTTCCGGAAAAAGCTAAAGTGCAAATCTACCATGCTTTGTTTTCCTCGCACATAAACTACCGCCTTCTTGTCTGAGGCACCACAACCTTAGAAACCGTAAAAATTATCCGCTTATTGCAAAAAAGGGCACTGCGCTACATTGCAAACGTCCCGCGCAGTACTTCCACTGGTACTTTTTTCCACCGCTACAAAATAATCAGCGTGCAACACATCTACAATTTTCGACTTATCGACAACTACTTCTTTGCGAAGAGACACTTCCGAACATTTCATAAAGACTTCGCAAACGTAAGTCTTAAGCACACAGATTCACAAACCCGAAGCATAGATAGGTGGCTCGTATCTCGTTTTCGCACGAATAATTTTCCACAGTCCCTTAGATATACATTACCATCCCTACTTAATAAATATATAAATAATGAGCCCAACCTTTTAATGTTTACAAGAAAAGAAATGCGAGAATATTTCTCACCCTGGCCTAGTATACCTTTCTTTTTATCATGCTATGTTATCATTACTCGATGTATCGCATTTTTTTTCAGTCTCTGTCATGTTTACTTTGATACTGTTCAGTGTAATCATGAGGGCAGATACATAGTTATTAGTTTGGTCTTTGTCTGTTTGTTCTAATGTTGTGTTTGTAATATATTCGTCTAATTTTTTGTTCTAATTGCCTACTTACATTAGAGCAAATTTTTTAAGAACTTTTATTTTGAAACTTCTGCCTTGTACGTGGGGACTCATGCACTCTCAAGTGGTTTTCCAACCGCCTTTTGCCTTAGGAACCCCCCTACTGGTTGTAAAAGACTTGTTTTGCAATAAAGACTGAACGAATGTTATTTACTTTTTATGACTCAAGGGAACCATTAGGCGCTTAAGAGAAAAAGAGAAAAAATGCAGAAGCAGTCTGTGAGCATGCAGCATTCACTGTCCCTGTATTCATGTCTTTACCAGTTTCAACGTGCCACAGCACTGGACCTAGCCGCTATTTTTTGACTTGCGCTGAGGACTTTCAAATGCTCTGTCAAATGCACTTTAGCACTTTCCTCGTTAGTTGCAATATTTTATTTGCATCCCTACCAAACGAATCTTTTTTTAGCTTAGTTGCGCATGTGGAAACGGCAACTTTGAAAACAATAGAAAAGCCCATGGGTTGGGTAATTGGTCGCTTATAAAAACAGAATGACGGCAAAAATGTTCAGAAAAAGATTTGAGGGACGCTTGAGCTTCACCTATATCTGAATAACAAGATGCCCCCAACGCATTGCTTTTAATCATCCATATGTAAACAATTATTTGTGCGCGTGACACTGCCTGATTTAGATTATTGTAGAATGTCTGGTGCAAGTACCACTGCAAAGTACCACCATGACTTTATTTTTTCTTTTGAAAGCTGCTGAAGTACCCAATACGCCTCAGTAATGGGGAACGCGCACCTGCGCATCTGTACACTTTCGAAACGATGGGCAGCTTTAAACCACTCATGGTTTTTCCAATACACGTATTTTGACGCCTTCTTTGAGTCTGTGGCTGTAACACTTAATAATTTATGTATTACAGACCCTCCCACCCCTGCGAGATAGTGCAGCACTATCTTTGTTTTCCTATGGTGCGACTTCAGCAGTGGTGTAATAAACCTTGCAATGAAGATGGCGCGGGTTCAATCTTAATCCCAAAGCGACGCATATTAATCCCAAAGCGACGCAATATTTTCTCACTTGCTTTTCTCGGCAATTTGCACTCGCAACCATTGAAGTCAAGGCTGATTCCAAAGCTTTGTCTAAACAAGCTGTATTACGGCATTTAATTATTAAACTCTCAGAATATAAAAGTTGTACATAGAATAATGCTATGCCAAGAGTGATTTTATTTTTCCTTAGCGCACCTTTAGGTTCACAAGCGTAATATTATAGTCTGAGAAATTTATGAAGCTCGGGGAATGAAATCGTATCATGAAAAAACAAGCCATCTTTTGGCGTTCTGTTCTTGAGTAAAGCGCTAATTTTAACTATATTGATTCATTTCTCAGGCCGAGTTCATTGTTAGCTTACGGCGAAACTAGAACACCGTGTTAAGCCTCTGCACACTTATTGGTTTTCTGGTTATACTACGGAAATAAACGAAAAAAATAGCACAAGCGAGTTCAATACATACTAAATATAGTTAGACAATATGAATGAAACTTTTATTTATCAGCCTACTCACCTGTGAAGAAGGAATTGGATTCATTCCTGCTTTCTTGTATCTTTTTCACGTACCCTAGAATGAAGTCATTCTCTTTTTCTCCAGACTTTGTCATCTTGTAGGCCTCAATTTGCTCCCTAAACGTGACGAATATAAGCACTGATTGACAAGTGGGGTTTGACGCCCCAAAACCACCATAAGATTAAACAATTATAAACACGTTGCTATGTAGGCTTGTATGTCCTAAGTCTGCTCATATGCAGGGAAACTGATAAGCTTTAATATTTTTTCACGGGTAGCTTTTTCTCACTCACTGGACTGCTTTGCTAATACTATACCTAATTCAAATGTTGCGTCGAAAAAACGCCAGGCCAGCGTGGAATGCACAGCACAGTCAGGGCGAAAGCTGGAAGAGTGGCCTTTGAAAGCCTTTTTTGAACACTCTTTGCAACTGCTGTAAGCGCACTTGCAGGATGCCCACTGCGCTATATATAATCATGGCTTTTCTGTAGTACGGAGTCATTCAATGGAGTATACTTGATTCTTTTATTATTTGGTTCATACCCACTAATGGGGGATTCTATGTCATTAGCAAGAGCTTAACGTGGGCGAGCTGGTTCATCGTGGTTGTGTAGTAGTACCAACAATACAGTGGTAGGAAAAGACAAAACAGATCAGGAAAAGCTCTGACTGTGCACTGAGTTTTATTGAAGGTTCTATGACTGCTTTGATGCTTCTATTGTTAGGAATGCCTATGAATAGCCACATGCCTGTACACCATAGGTTGGCGAACTCACTCATCAGTCGACTTACTCGGACTCACTGAGACTCAGATCGGGCTGTGAGTTTGTGTGAGTATTGTTTTAGGTGCATTTGAGTCTGGGTAAGTCCGGTTGAAGAAACTTTTCGTAAGTGTGAGTTCGAATAAGTGTAGCTCAGGAAAAAATTTTGTGACTCTGAATGTGAGCGAGTCCGAAAACGCAAGATATATTTATTGAATGAGTCTGAGCGAGTTCCAATTTTTTTGCCAACCTATGCTGTACACTGCCAAGAACTTAAGTACAGTCTTCTGTTCTCTCAAACACGGTATAAAAAAAAAAGCCAGGTCGGCGCAGGAAGGCACAGCACAGTCAGAGTGAAAGCTAGAAGAGCGGCCTTTCAGATCCCTTTCAAAACACTAATTGGGTAACTACTTCAAGCACACTTACTCCATACCACTACAGCAATAATAGTTAGCTTTTGGGTAGTAAGCCGGCCTTCACTATGCTATATTTAGTCATTCTTATGAGAAGCTTGGTTTGCGCTAAACACGTGCAAAGAATTTCGTGCCAATTGTTCATGCAGTGGCTGACTAAGGTGAGGCATGATGGCTGAGTTGGGTATACGCCAGAGAGTATGCGCCATAGGAGAACAAGAACAAGCTTTTGTAACAGGTTCAGCATTGGGCAACCCTTTAATTCTGCTATTCGCATTGTGCGACAAGTGGTTGCTCTTTCGCTATTTTAAAATTCTTTATAAGTCGTAGTAACGCAATTCCTTTCCCGATATCAAGGCTGCCTAAGGCAAGTTTGCCAATAAATCTCAAGCACCACCGTAGCTCAGTGGTAGAATACTGGGCTGGCACCCAGTGGACCCGTGTTCAAGCCCAAATGTGTCTTTAGAGCAAGGATTATCAACAAATTCGAAGCACCGGCGTAACTCAGTGGCAGATACTGGACTGGCACCCAGCAGACCCGGGTGTTAAGCCCCACTGTGTCTTTGTTGCTAGGTTTTCTTTTCTGAAATTACGGACATTGACGGTGGCTGCAAACAACTGCGCATGATCCGAGTTATGATCTCATGACAGCTTTCGCTGTAAAAAAGCAACTATGAAAAATGAAAGAGATAGTATAAAAACATTTCTTTAAAAAGAACGCCATCAATCAATGAAACAATACACCGTCACATCTCTTTTGCATTAGAGAGTGAATTCTTTTGTGAGATAAGAATAATTTTCATGGTCACATGTTTCTCAGCGCATAAGCAGTGTTGGTTGCACTCTGTATAAAAGTAGTCATAGCACCTTCAATAAAATTCACTTTAGCGTCAGCGTTCTTTTCAGCCGATTGTCTCTCTTCCTACCGTTGTCGCGCTTAAAGTACAGTACAACCTCTACGATAATCTTCGTCATTTTTTGAAGAATCCTGGTAGCTATTACACACTTCCAAGAAATTTTGTGCAATGTTTTTATGCTGTAGTTTTCATGCGGCCTGAATTCACTCAGGCAACCGGAAGGATACGCTGCTAGCGGTACCACCAGGTATATCCAATTTTTTGTCCGCCTTCTTCATTTCGCTAATTTGTTTTATATATTTTGGTTTATTGAATTTTTCTGCTCGTTCCACCTTCTTTATTTGTTAAAGGAACTTTAGTATTACTATTATTTACTGTCTCTCTTTTTTAGCAAACTTTGTGTAAAAAATTTTTATTATAGAGTACAGTGTGGCCAATCCCCTTTAAAGGTATGAGCCAAGATTTTCTAGGTGACAAGACAAGACATATGAGCATTTTACTACCTATTCGGAACGCGGTTGTGTTTGTTCGACGCCTGATTGTTCTTCGGCTGTTCTAAAACGCTTGATCACTTATATTATCACACCGATATCAAGCCTGCCTAGCGTAGTTTCGCAAATGAATTTCAAGCACAGGTGTTTGGCCTCGCTCCTTTGTTTGTATAACACGATGTGGAGAACTCTCGATGTGAAGAGCTCCCCAAGTGTTAGCAATTCAAGGTTTCTCAGTAACGCTTGAGCGCTAATTGTCGCCGTGTGATTGTTCTTTCTCGCTTCGTTTTTGAATTTGTTACGTAAACATTTTATCACAATACCATGAAAGATTCCCCTTTTCCCCTTCCGGACACTTCTGAGTGTGTGCCTGGCTTCTGCAGAAGTATGTGTTGCATAGTTAACAATTACTGGTGATGATTTCATTCACGAAAAAACAGGCGTGGCTCAGTGGTAAAACACTGGGCTCGCACGCAGCGGACTTGGTTTTCAATCTCATCGTGACCTTAGTATTTTTACAGCGAAAGCTATCATGAGATCAAAGCTCGGATCACGAGGAGTCCGCCGCTGCCGCCGCCGTTGGTGTCCGTAAACACATCGTGCGAAATTGGAAAAAAAATAGCGCCAATTACACAGCAGGGCTCGAACCCGGGTCCACTCGTATACTAGTATTCTGCCTCTGAGCTACACCAGTTTTCTTTTCTTTCATGGTATTTATTAAAAATGCGGCTTACGTATATACATAGCGTACAACATACATAGGGTCAAGTCGACAATTGTACAATGGACGTTACAAAGTAAAGCTTATGCAACACAATGTCTGAACAGATATCGTTACTTGTTCGCAGAATTTCCTTAAGTAGACTTGTAGTGTGGAAAGAAAACGCGGTATTCCGACTTATAAAGTGTTTTAAAACAGCTAAACTACAATCAGTCGTTGCACAATCTAGAATAGCGCAAAGAGTGGACCATCCATTGCACCTATCCCTTACAAAAGCTTGTTTACGATGCTGATGCTGATGAACTCAGATGGATGGCGCTTACTCATAGAGAAAGAAGGGCCAAGACCCGAGTGGTAGATTGCTTAAATGAAACTAAAATACAATTGAAACCTATGTGAAAAAATGTTTTACCGATAATACTACGAATAAACAAAAAAACGTTTGCTGAGCAAGCGGTCAAACCATCTCTTGTTTTTGACAGACATTGCTACGAATTATAAAATAAAATTCTGAAAAAGGTTAAGGTTGACTACCATGATAATCTTTTAGTTGCATTGATGTAATCAAACACAGTGGAGCATATATCCCTTTGGCAGTAACCAAATGAAGTTCTGCTAAGTGATAAAGTACTGGTAGATTTACTTGTATTCTTAGCTTTTGTGATGGGGGTACTAAAAGTCCTTTGTCTCTGATAGAACTAACGACAACACAATAAATATAACTGTCAATTGTTTCAATTTCATTGCAAAAATTTAAAATGGTGACACCTTTAGTCGAGGTAAAACATTAGTTGTGAAACTGTGCAGTGAAATCTGGTATAAGTGACCTCTAACTGGCATTTCCTGTTTATTCCAACACTACCCTAAATGCTCGAATTCTTAAAATTTATTCAAATTTCCTTTCTTCTATTAGCAAACAAGCATTTCGGAACCTTAGCGCTGTCACGTAGCTGCATCAGTAAAAACTGGGATGGTGCGCCCACTCATGAATACTGCTGCTAAACAGTCCGCCATTTTCGTTCAAATATAATCCGTGGTGGTCTGGTAGCCTATAGCAAATGCAGTTTTTTTATGTTTTTCGGTACTAAGTGCGGAAAGCGTATTCATCAGCTCTGCATTTGCTGCTGCAGAAAGTGCATTACATACTGATAACGAATATGTATTGATAACTGCTGATGATTCGCTTGAGGGCAATTTGCGTTGGGCAAGAACAGTAGCCAATAATTCTGCAATAAATACAGGGGTATAATCTGGGAGTCGAATCGGAAAGGACCAGTCAAAAGAAGAAGAGGAGATGCTAAACCCAGTTTTTCCTTTCAACACAGATTCATCACTCGCAATGATATTGCTTATCTCTAGGTGAGCTAGAAAATCGACTAACTGGTCATTCAAGTACCTATGTGCCAATTTTTTCGCGTTATGAGGAAATATATCATCAAATTGTATGCTAGGTATTGACTTTAGGTTCTGTAATGGACCAATATGTTTAATTTCTACATTCAGTTGCTGTAGCATATCGTTTGTGCAAATATTATATGGGGGTGTGTAGTCGCGACCAATGTGTCTCGAAAAATAAAGTTGTTTCTTGAATGAAAACGTAAAATGAGTGCCTTTGGTGTGAACTGTATATCTTTAGGAATGCTTGCACAGTAAGAATTTTAAACCTATTTAGCAGATAAGGTAGGCGAGCTTCCGTATACAATACGTTGTTTGCAACAAACATTGGGAGACCCAGACACAAACGCAATGCTTCTCTTTCCAGCAGTATCAGAGGTGTCATTTATAAGCTGCACTGCCAGAAAATAATACACATTCAAATACCATGATGAGCCACACATAAAGTTTATATATAATTTTAGCGCACCTTTTCTTAAACCACCTCTACGGTTTGCGAGCTACCGTGGCCAACCCAAGGTCCGTGTTGCCTTGGAGTACACATCATCAATGTGGCTTCTCCAATTCA
Source organism: Rhipicephalus microplus (assembly GCF_013339725.1). Classification (NCBI taxonomy): domain Eukaryota; kingdom Metazoa; phylum Arthropoda; class Arachnida; order Ixodida; family Ixodidae; genus Rhipicephalus; species Rhipicephalus microplus. The sequence continues at coordinate 176,516,089 of NC_051168.1, forward strand.
ATGTCTCATTATATATGATGCCCAAATATTTAGGGGAAATTTGCCCGCGGAATGAGCTCCTTACTATATAATAATGAGATGTTGATAGGCTGCAGAAAAGAGAGTGCAACAAGCGCACTTTTCTTTACGTTCAGCGTCATATCAATGTTTTTGAGCCATCTTTCTGTCAAATTGAGATAATTTTGTAAACTCTGGTATAGGAAGATCGGTATTACTTGCGAAGACAGAAATATTTTCCGCGTACACACATACCTGAATATGCTGAGTTGATGGAATGGAGCTTAAGAAGATGTTAAATAAAACTGGCGACAGGACAGCCCCCTGTGGTATGCCACGTGTCTGCTTATATTTATTCGATCAGGTACCCACCTTTAAAGCAGTAATATTTCTCTCCTCATAAAAACTCCGACACCCATGCAGTGACGTAGTTGGGAAAGTGGTGATATTCCTGTCTGCTTTATTAAAATCGAATGCTCAACCCTATCGTACTCTTCAGCCAAACCTAGAGTAGCTGAATGCATCAGTATTGGCGCCGACGCCAAGCCAGTTGTATTCGGCTCTCTAAATCATTATGTGCGCACCATATTGAACAACAAGATTTAAAACCAGTTTGACTGGAATTAGGATTGCGTTATTATCAATGTATATTATTATCCGGGCATTCAGAACTCCTGCAATTAGCTTAACCAAATTAGACGTGAGTGATATCGGTCTTACATTGTCTAAGGCAAATCCTGTTTTCTGCTTTTTAAGAAGCGGGATAAATTTATACATATTCCATTCGCATGTATCCAGGCTTTGTCAAAAAAAATTTATAAGATTAAGTACCTCATTTAAAGAAATCTCGACTATTACTTTTATAATTGCATTTGTTTCCCCGCCTGGTACAGGTGCTGAAGCAGATAAGTGCCTTACTATCTCTGCCAGCTCATCTAAAGTAACCTCCTCGAAATCCTCGCCCGTCAATCGGTTCACGATGTACAGTGGTATCGCTGACAAAAATCTATCTTGGAGCCCTTTCGCAACATTTTCTATTACATTAGAGAGTTCATGGAGGGAAAGAACCGAAGAGTCAATATTTTCAGCGGGTGGTAACATTTTTTGCGATCTTAAAAATCTGAAGAGCGCTATTTTTGTTTTCAGACCTAGAAAGATAATCATATCGTTTCATATTATGGCCATGTTTTGCTGCATTTACTGTGCGTTTGAAGTCTGCTGCTGTGAATTTATAATTACACCAATTTAGGGGACATTGGAACACCGGCAGTTGTTTCCATGCAACTTTACGTTTCCTATAGCTCCTCATGCACTCTTCACTCCAACATAGACTCAAAGAACATCTTGTAGCCGAGTTTAATTTAGAAGTTGCGTCTTTTACTGATCTTTATAACACTGCACACATACGCATAGCCCTTATGTCACCTTGCATGTCCTCGCGGCGATCAAAAGTAGCTCTCATGATTTTTTCTAATTTTCTATAGTTGAGGAATGAGCCGACCTTTTCGGTGACAAGTTTTCCCGTATTAACTGTGGTGCCAAGTAATTTCGGCGCCAAATAAGTTCCCGTAATAAGTGTGGCGCATACCCACTTCATCTGTTTTCCTGATCGTCGTCAGCCACTGCATGAGCCATCGGCACAAAATTTTTGTGAATGTTTAGCGGATACCACGCTTCTCAGAAAAATGACAGATTATAGCATAGAGAATGCTGACCTACTAACAAAAAATTATTATTAATGCCCGAGTTGGTATCAAGCAAGTGTACTTGCATCATGTACCCAATAAGTGTTTCGGAAAGGATCTCAAAGGCCACTCTTTAAGATATCGTTGTGACTGTGCGGCGCCTTCCGCGCAGGCCTCACGTTTTTATTCTCCACTCTTTCCTATTTTTGCGTGATAGTGTTTGCGGACACTAGCGGTGGTGGCAATCCTTGTTGTGATCTCATGACAGCGGTCGCTGCAGTATTCTGACAGCAGCAGCTCCGGTATTTGAAACTGTTCTGCTGTTTCAGGGCCATCCTACAGCTCATCCGATACAAAGTGCACCACTTGTTTCAAAATAAACATTTCGCTCACTTGCAGCACAAAAGGTAGCTCAAACAAAGCTGAGATCGTTCTTGTGTAGCAGTCAGAGTTATTGTATATGAATAATGCGATAACTGCGGCTCGACTACTGCTAAATTTGAAGAAGTACACAGCTCGGGCACCAACGAGTACAGTTGCAGAGTTCCCACATCTGTGTTTATTGATCTCACGATGACCTAAATGTTTCAGGCGATCGCGCAGAATTTCCCAAGCGACAGTAAAATCTTGTATGATAGACGCCGCCCTAGAGAAAAAGACGTAAGAGACAGGAAGTGCGCCGGACGAGTGCTGTCTCGAAACTGAGAGATTTATTCAGAAAATAGGAAAGAGGAAAGCAATACTTTTGAGGGTCCCACTGCAGTCGCTTGAATTTGGGACCCTCGTCTGCATACTACATTCTACGAATATTGTATTTTGAATGAATGAATAAACTGAAAACTGAATACTGGTCATAGCGGACATGCGCATAAGTACGGCAGTAAAGCAAATTAATTAACAACAACACGCTCGCGTCCTTCAGAATATTCAAACACGTTACGTGATACTTCGTGATCCAAGCAGATAAGCAAACTCATTAGGGAGTTTAAGAATGTCACCCCGCGAGCCCTTTCGGTGCGGTCGCTGCCACTGCGCATGCGTCGTACGCGAGCTGCTATTCGCGTTCGCGGCTCGCCCGTCGAAAATTCGAAATAACTGGCCACGTGTGCAGCCAGCAAACTCTGGTGTCGAAGCTATGTGTAGTTTCTATGCATTTGAGTTTGCGGGCCAGCTAAAGTCCCTAGATTGTTCCCTAAGAGGAACAAACGTTTTTCTAAAGCTCATATGGGGCCCGTTATGCCCGCGACGCCCGCAGCACCTTAAACCTTATTCTAAAACTCCCTATAGTCTGTCAAAAAAATCGACGCAAGGCTCACGCACATGCGTGTGTAAGTCAGCGCCGTTAGCAGCCATGACAGTGAGCGCACGCCATTGTGGCAATATTGTGCGTTGGTTCCTATTATTATTTTCTGTAACAATGAAAAACAAGCGTTTCAAATTTCACCTTCTTCATTTATATTTCTTCTTGATATATGTGCAAGTGAGAGAAAGTTTATAAGAAAGACACCTTCGTGAATATTGTTAATATATTCATAGAGATAAATTATATATGTATCAAGTCGCAAGATCTTGTAAAGTGATATGCGTTCGGAAGTCCCATCAGAATTTCTTAAACATTGTGTCACACGATAACACTGAACCATACTTGCATAATAAACATTAAATACACCTACTTCGATAAGGCATCCAGTTTCGCCATCACTTCTGCGATACGATATTCTTGGGTGAAAGGAACCCAGGCGAGCACCTGCCGTAGAATCTTTGGCAGGAAGTGGTGGCCCGACCCGGCGAACAGCACGAGCGCCGCTTGGTTCATCAAGCCGTGGAGCTTTGAGCGCATCGGGTGGTCGTGGGTGAACAGGTCACCGTAGAAGAAAGATACGATGTTGTTGAATGCGCATGGCACCACGAACTCGTTTAGGTCGAGCGGCTTGCCATGTGCTTCGCCAATCTTGTCAGCCACGCGTCGGAATTCTTCCTGTCATGCACAAAGGAAGCAAATCGCTTGGTAAAGAACCGAAAACAAAAAAAAAATAAATCTTCAATTACACTCAAAAGACTCACAACCATAGGTCATGAAAAAAAAGTGCGGAGGCCAATGAGACTCATTCCTGAATTATGAGTTTGATATATATATAGGGCTTAAAAATGGATGTGTTTAAAAATTTACCTTCGGCTGGATCGCTCGGGCGGAGATGCAATAGAGGTTCCTAAACCGGACAGACTCAGAGTAAAAATTGAAAAAATACAGGAGATCCATGGAAAGAATGATGGTGAGGGGAGGGAAGCGTCTGGCAATCCGGCCATGCGTCCGTCCCTCAATACGTGGGTCCGTCTGTGCGTGCGTCCGTGCGTCCGTTTTTCTGTTCGTTCGTCTGTGTGTCTGCCTGTCGGTCCGTTTGTCCATCGGATTGTCCGTCAGTCCATCCGTGCGGCCGTCCGTCCATCTAGTGAACACTTTAGGTACCGCCATCTCGCTTGCTGTTATCATACAATCGGATGGATGGATGGATGGATGGATATGGCTGTACCCTTTAGATCGGGCGGTGGCTAGCGCCACCGAGCCGTAATACTTATTGAACCCAAAACTATATTTTTTTTCCTTAAAAAGTGAGTTTGAGGATTCATACTTTGCAGTGAAGAGTCTAATTTTCACTCGTGCCTTGACTTTAGCCACCAATCAGAGAACCTCCTTCTAGTTAAGTCTACCTGCTTAAAGTCTATTTTGCCCTCCCGGTTCCTAAATCCCAGTGCTTTGAAAAACTCTGCGCCATCATCCTGAACTATAGGGTGAAGCCCTTTACAGAACATTATCAAGTGTTTGGCAGTTTCTTCTTCCTCTCCACATGCACTGCATACTGTGTCTACCCATTCGTATTTGGCCCGATATGTCTTGGTTCGCAGTACTCCCGTCCTTGCCTCAAACAGTAGAGAACTACCCCGAGTATTATCATAGATCCTTTCCTTGGCAATTTCCTGCTTAAAAGTTCGATAGATCTCTAGTGCGGACTTCTTAATCATGCCCATTTTCCACATGTCAGTCTCCGTTTACTTTACTTTCTTCTTAACCGATAGTTCTTTTTGGTTAGGCCACCTGCTGTTTTCTAAGTATTTACCAGTCGACTTCCTGGTTCGCTTCCTCCATTTTGTATCGACATTCTTTATGTACAAGTAGCTGAAAACCTTCCTAGCCCAATGCTTTTCCTTCATTTCTCTCAATTGCTTCTCAAATTTTATCTTGCTGCTAGCTTCCCTGCCCTCAAATGATGTCCATCCCATATCACCTTGTACTCCTTGATTTGGTGTATTCCCGTGAGCTCCTAAAGCAAACCTACCTATTCCACGTTGCTTAATTTCTAATCTTGCTTGAACTTCTGATCTCATGCACAAGACCGCATTGCCGAACGTCAGCCCAGGAACCATGACCCCTTTCCATATTCCTCTCACAACATCATACCTATTGTAATTCCACAGTGCCCTATTTTTCATCACTGCTGCATTCCTGTTACCTTTAGTTGTCACGTATATATCGTGCTCCCTCAGGTACTCGGTTCCATTGCTTATCCATACGCCCAGATATTTGTATTTATCTGTTATCTCTAGCGTGACTTCCTGTATCCTAAGCTCACTACCTTCTTTGTCATTGAAAATCATGACTGCTGATTTTTCCTTACTGAATCTAAACTCTAACCTATCTCCCTTCTTACCGCAGATGTCCATCATTCTCTGCAAATCCTCCTTGTTGTGGCCATTAGCCCTATATCATCTGCGTACATTAATGCTGGTAGTGCCTGATCAATAAGTTTTCCTTGTTTCACTAAAGAGAGGTTGAAGCCCAGCCCACTTTCCTCTAATTTTGCCTCTAATCCTTGTAGGTACATCATGAATAATAAGGGTGACAGGGGGCACCCCTGCCTAAGCCCTCGTTGTACCTCTGCAGGCTTGGATACCTGTTTTTCCCACTTTATAACTACCTTGTTACCTTTATAAATACCCTTTAAAAGATTAGTGACTACATGTTCCACGCCCAGTGTGTCCAGTATTCCCCACAATTCCTCTTGAACCACGCTATCGTACGCTCCCTTGATATCCAAGAATGCTAGCCACAGGGGCCTGTGTTCCTTTTCTGCTATTTCGATGCACTGCGTCAGTGATAACAGATTGTCTTCCAACCTCCTGTGTTTCCGAAACCCATTCTGCAGTTCCCCCAGCACCCCCTCACCTTCTATCCATGCCTGCAGTCTTTCCTTTATAATCTGAATCGCCAGCCTGTAGACCACTGATGTCACTGTTATAGGACGGTAGTTGTTTATGTCAGCTTTGTCCCCTTTTCCTTTATAGATCATGCTCATCCTCCTAAGTTTCCATCCATCGGGAACTTCACCATCGAATATTATTTTGCTCACTGCCTCTCTCAAAGCCTGCTTAGACTTCGGACCTAATGTTTTCATCAGCCTAATTGGAATGCCAATCGTCATATACAAGTACCGCCATCCAGCGTAAAATCCAAAGACTAAACGAGAGCATGTAGTACCACATTTCCGCTGTCGTTGCTTTGTTAACAACGAGACCGATATAACGACACCATGCTACGTTTTTTTAATAATATCCGGGCATGCGGATATGCGCCCGAGGGCGGGTATGACCCACTGGTATGCGGGTATGTGCCACATGTTATGCACTACGACAACGAGGGACGCACAAGCAACACTTTAAAAAGCTTCCCCCTTAAGAAAATATGTTTCACTCATGCCCTCTTCCCCCAACACCTCGCCCCGGTAAAAACTACTGAATTCAAATAAAGTTGATTCATTCATCGATTCATTCATTGACGCAAACTTGCTCAAGCAGCTAAAGCAATACAAAACACACTGTTAGTTCATTTAGACAAATCCATATGCTTTATAGCACATTGTTTTCATCTTTCAGAAAGAAGTTTGGCACATTATCTCCCAACCATGACCAAGATTTTATGACGTGTAATTTAGCAGTGTTGTCCAAAAGTTCACATATTAATCTCATCGTAGGTGAACTGCTGTGCCAGCTCATGCACATTTATTGAATGAAATTTTTCGCAATGTAAAAAAAGGCCAGTTTATTTGCATTGCCAAATGCAGCGCTCTCTCTCACGTTTGCGACTCGTTCGCAGCCAGCGTGAGTGCTGGCCCTTTGTGACTCGAAGTACCGATAATCACTGTTAGTCGGTGACATACCACCATTACTTCGCCCACAGGCCTTTTGCCTAGTGCGAACCATGCGTTGGTCTTGCCTGCACGTAGACACGGGTCTTAACACAGTCGGACAAGCTTTCCTCACACCAGGCTATCGCATGTCACCGCACTTCTCTGTGTACCGCCTGTGATAGCCCAGCTCGCATGAGCTTGCTTCCGTCTGGTGCGGCCTTGCCGCGGCAGATGCACACAGGCCTGCCCGAGAGGTAGTCGTGCTGCTCTATGACGTGGTTTCTCGCACGTGCGTTCAATTTCTGCTTTTTCTGTGAAATTGTACGTTTAGAGTACGTTTAGGCGATGATCTGAGATGATCAGTTCCCCTCTCCACTGCCTGAAATAGCCAGACGTTTTTCATGATAGTGTGCTTTCCCTGTTCTTATGGGACTTCTGTGTGACCAAAGGCGCCCATGGACACGTTTGGACACGAGCAACTATCTCGCCTTTCAGTGTGGTGCCCAGCTGAACGTACAGCCGTCATCACTTTAACTCGAATGCTCCCGACGCGTGGTCTCGGCTCCTTTGAACTGAGGTCATCACCGTGAAGCGTTGCAAATTATATTATTGCTCAAGTTAACGATAGATGAAGCGTGCATGTGTTTCACTAGTAAATTATGTTTCCAGTATGCCTGACCAGCTGGTAGAATGCATTCACTGGGCATATCAATTTCGCAACGTTTAGCTCGTGGCAACTGCATTGCACTCATCCATGACATTCGTTGTTTTATGCTTATTTCGACAAAAATAGAGAGCTTTAGTACTGCGTACGCTGCGTACGTGGCGGCGTTGCGTACGTAAGGACGCCACGTTCGGCGTAGTGCGCATGCGCAGACAGCAACGCGCATGTATCGCGTTACGTACGCAGTCGCTACGTACGCATGCATGAGATGCGTGCGTGCGTACGTATGAGCTGATTGCGCCGCTCTCGAACAAGTTCGCGACAGCGCGAGACTTCGTTTTGCAAAATGCCGGCATCCAGGGCAAGCACCGACCGGCTCTGTGGCTTAAAATATGGTCATAATCTGGCTATAACACTTGGATTTGCTCACATTGGCTGCCAACAACATGTGCTTATATTTTTATCTACCAGATGGCGCAACACGCTTCACGCTCGTTACGTACGCGGGTACTACGGCGTACTAAACGCCGATTAGTGGCAAACGACGCCACGTAACGCAAGGCGCTTGCGTGATGCGTACGTAGCACCATTCTGCACTTCTAAAACTCTCTATTGAACGATTGTGTGCGACAGCTTGCGCAACTATTGAGTTTGGATTCCTAAATGCTGCTAAAAAACCCACAAGTATTAGGATTGACCATGTATGTGCATGTTCTGCAATTGTCGTCGAAAAAGGATAGTCTTACGTGTGAAGAGAGTGAAGAAAACATTTATTTGTTGTTCTGCGCAAGAAAATCGGTGAATAGTATTCCAAAAGTGCTGCGTTAGAGTGCCTTGAGCATGCAGTGGAGGCGAACGAGCGTACAACTCACGTCACACGTCAGACTTGAGCGCCATCTGGCAAATTTTTTTTTGGAAAACAAAGCGCGTGGCACTAAGACGGGCGTGCGCGCCCGCCTCATAGGTGATAAGGTATAGAACGCAAGGGGACGGGTAGGTGCCACCAACGTGTCGTCTTGGCAAAGTATTGGAAACACTCGCTTCTTTGTGCAAGCGTTGCATGGTCAGCGCAGCGTGATAAGCGCAACGGTCCTTATAAATTTTTATTTATGCATATTCCAGTAAAAGACGAACATGCAGAATATATACGTGTTGTTATGGGGCTTCAGCCATGCGCAATATTTGCTTTTTAATTGACTATCGCACACGTATGAACGCTCATTCTTGAGAAACATTGGTGGGTGCGGCGGATACGGTCGGCCGTTCGAGGTACGGGCAGGTGCTGTTTAAAGTACCCGATTCGCGGTAATGTTTGACAAACAGACAAATGCATAGACAGACAGACAAGCAGACAGACGAACAGACAGACAGAGAGAGACAAAGTTTTTGCGTCGAAGGTCACCAAGAAAGACTATTGTCTTTAAAAGCAGAGAGAACGCACGTTCATGGCGTTTGCAGCGGCGATGTTCACGTTGTAATTCATTATTTTCCAGGTAGCGTGAATTGAACTGGCCTCGCATTTAAAAGCGTTCCTTCTTGTTTGGTTTCCACTGCGCAGAAGAGGTGGTCAGCAAGCGCAATGATTGTGTGTGTTTTCAGCAAGGAAAACGTGCGGATACAGCACAAGCATAGCAGTTTTTGTGCGTAGGTAACAAATAAAAGCCTTAATTGCCATCTTATCAAGATTGATACTGGCTCTTTATGTGAAAATAAAAAAAATACTGACTACAAATAAATCATAATAGAACGTAGCAGTGTGAATGTGCACATAAAATAACTGGTTGCCCCGTGGCATCTTCCTAATGCAAGTCAGAATTCCTGTTTACCTGAACTACGGCGCCTCTCACAATCAAATCGTGGTTCTGGGACATAAAACCTGAGATATTATTACATGCACAAACCTCACTGTACAAGACCCCCAGGTGTTCGAAATTTCCGAAGCCCTCCACTACGGCCTCTCTCATAATCATAGCGTGGTTTTGGGACGTTAAACCCCACAAATCAAATCAATCACTGTACAAGACCACATCTTTCATGCAGCGTGAACCGAGCAGCAAGACAAGCTCTAAATTTCGAAAACAGTTCAAAAAACTCTGTCTCAAAATAATGAATCTGAACATGAACAACGCCGCCGCATTTCAAGTTTATTTATTGTGCAACTTTTACAAACGCCATAATCGAGCAATTGTTCTGCTTTTTATACTTGTTATTTCTTTTCAGCAGCGCCCCATCACGGTAGTCTAGTGGCTTAGATACTCGGCTGCTAACCAGCAGGTCGCGGGCTTGAATCCCTGCTGCGACACCGATGGAGGCGGAAATGTTGTTGGCCCGTGTGCTCAGATTTGGGTGCACGTTAAAGAACCCCAGGTGGTCAAAATTTCTAGATAACTCCACTATGGCGTCTTTCATATGGTGGTTTTGGGACGTTAAACCCCACATATCAATCAATAAAATCTTCTGAGCAGCAGCCGTGAATTCAAACTCTAAATGTGCGCCAGCGGTCGCAAACAATGTTTCGTTGTCGAGATAAGTATACAACGAACGCATCGGGCGAGTGCGATAACGTAGCCACGAGCAAAACGTGGCGAAAACGGGAGGATTAGTAAGTGCATTTGACCCGCTGGTCATACAGACTGGAAACAGAAATTTACTAGTGAAACTGACGCGTGCTTCATCTATTGTTAACTGCAGGAAGTATATTATTTTCAACGCTTGGCGGCGCTGACCTTAGTCCAAGTGAGCCGAGGCCATGCGTTGGAGCGTTCGACTTAAAAGTGCTGATGGCTGTACATTCGCGGCAAGCGTGACAAGTGCCACACACGGGGTAGTGGCTGAGCGCATGGACGAGAACCTGCCTGCTAGGTGAGCATGCCTACCTCTCGTACGAGCACGTAAGCATCTGCCTTGGCCAACCCGCACCGGGCGGCATTTTGTTGCTTACTGTGTGTATACGCCAAGTGTTCTTGAATGCTGGTATGAATGCTGACGTTTAAAAACTTGCTGGAAATCAATGAGATTTTGATAACGATTCTACAGCCATATGAAGCAAAAACGTACACGAAAAGTTTTTTATTCGCCTCCCCCCCTTTCTGCTCCTGCTTCACGAATTCTCCCCAAAATGAGTTCGTCGCCTTGACATATCCGTATTTAAGTCTGGAGACTCCTTCAGAGGGTTCGACAAGAGTTAATTGCCTATGTGAGTTTATCATTGCATTTTGAGGTGGTTAACAATACTGTTTTTTTATGAAATAGCAGTGCTCATGTGCGCTGTTCCAGAGTTAGGTGATGTGGAATGGCTTTTACATATTTTATCATATTTTAAGCTTGCACGAAAGCCTTACTTTGTATACTGCTCTAACTCTAGGATTTTGTGCTCGAATGAATGAACATACTTGAATTAATGTCCACCTACGGCCTTCAGGCAGATATTCTACCTTTTTTGTACGTGACCTGCTCTAAATTTAAAGTTTAATTAGCCAAGAGCAACACTTTGTTGCTTCAAAAATCGCTTCAAATTCTATTTTGCCTGTAGGCCCCTAATATAATCTTTTGATGAAATTCCATGGCGATGACCACATATCAGTTAAGGTTATGTGCAAGAGGATCATGTACTTTAATTTAGGTGCACGCTAAAAAACACCACGTGGTCGACATTTCTGGAGCCTAAATTTTCATGACGGCGTTTCATGCAATGATAATAAATTGTACCAGAAATATTGTTAAGAAAAAGCAGGGTTAATTGCTGGTTCATGAGTGGCTCAGTCGTTCTCTCAGTGCTTACGTTTCACCAATTCATATACGCTGAACTGTTCCTGAGACACCACCAACCACCGTTCTTTTTGTCTGTTGCTAGCCCAAGGCAATACATCTTGACGACTTTCTTTGTGGGATTAGCGCTTGCCAAGATTTGACTTAAACCTTACGCTTCAAAAGCCGTAACAGGCAGCTGGCCATCCCTCTTTCTACTGCCAATGACTGAGTGCAAATTTGACAGTTTATACCGGTACAATGATCCTATTGCCTTCGAGTTCCAAAACTTCGCGAATTTCTGGACAGCATAACAAGAAAAGTGCTCATTGAATTCAACCTTTGCCTCCACGAATGAACACGCCCTCCCAAACAGTTTTCAGGTTTATGACGATGTTCTAGAATTAAAGAAGAATTACTCTGGGCGAGGCTGTTCCCGTCCCACGCAATCTGTGGTCTCACTTCGCCCGGTACTAGCGCCACAGTGCAACCTGCGTCCGCATGTGCTTCGCCATAACGTATCGATGCATCAAGAAGGAGTAATAGCAGCACGAGTTGAGACATGGCACAGAAAAATACTTTACAGGTTACAGGCATTGCCAATGTCACAAGCGACAAAGGACTGCACCACGGCCACTGTTGCACCTCGACCCACCTTCTATGAAGGCTGTTGGCGTAAACGTTCTAGACCCGTGCCCGCAATCAAACAGCGACATTCGTTAGATAGCTGGTTGTGTCGATCACCTGACGTGCTATGAAGAAACAACGGTCACACGTGCTGCAACCGCATTGTACGCCCCGTAATTTATGCTTCACTTTATAATTTCGCGTCATGATCTTCCATGCGTCTGTAGGGAGAGGAGCCGTCAGATTGTTGCCGGCTTCATAAGACAGGCTGTGGATCTGTCTGCCAGCCAGTTCAACAAATGGCGCCATAGCACCAGCGCGCAGAACGCCCTAGAACGTATCAGTTATATATTTTTAAGTATTGTACGCGTACAATATTTGTACGCGTACTGCAAAAATATGAGTGAATACGGTACTATTCGTTTCCCATAATGTATGCTGACTTGCTGCGCGGTTGTCTGTGTGCTATTTTTCCTTTGACCTTACGCGTATAACCGTAAGCAGTGAAGTCTCTGCCACGCAGATGAAGCATCGCGCTTCGCACGTTTTAAATGCGAAGCAATTGTTAGCGAACTTCGGTGATATTGAACGTATCTATCTATCTATCTATCTATTTATCTATCTATCTATCTATCTAGCCGCCTACGACTTTTAGCTCTCCTGGCCGTTTCGATAATGGTATCGATACCAAACTTGGTATGCCATAACATGACTGTAAGAAGAACATATTCGGCTAGTCATGACATGAAAATTATAACATGTATGTCATGAATTTCATTATTTACATTTCATTGACCCACAGCTCTTGCGGTCGCTTTGCTCACATGGCAAGTTGCAAAACTGATATGAAATGACATAACTGCATGCCGAACACAAGCCATCGACCGTAAAATGAAAATCGTGACATGCGTGTCATGTAACATCATTACATTCCACGCTCATGAAGCGCTCGTGGTCGTTTTGCTAGCTTCACTCATACCAAATTTGGTATTACGAAACGTGAATGGATGATGAAGGCATGTGACTGGTGCAAACATGATAAATATGAGATGCGTATCATGTAACAACACGACTACATGCTACGCTCATCATGTGCTGATCACAGTTTCGCGAGCTTCATATGTACAAACCTCGCTAATACGCGATGCGATCGGACAACATAGGTAAATGACAGAGCCAAACATGATAATCATGACATGCGTGTCATGTAACAACATGAATACATGCCTCAGTATGATGCGCTTACGGCTGTTTCGCTAGCTTCACTTACGCCGAATTTGTATTTCGTGACGTCCATGGATGACGAAGGTATGTGACTGGTGCAAACATGATAATCATGAGATATGTGTCATATCAGAACATGACTACATACCACAGTCAAGGCACCTATACATTTCGACGTGACGCGGTGCGTGGGCTCACCGGTGTTGCCACGCCAGGCACCGTTCTTGCCATATACTCGCAGGCGTGCGCCGCGCTCCGTTGCTTCGATGCATGCGCGTTTCAATGCGTCCGGCGTCTCTTCGTCACGAAAAGAGGGAGACACACTGTTGCCCGGGAAACGCATGGGTGCGAAATGCAGCATGCCGCATTGCGCGCCGGTTGCTGTCGGGAGGTGCCGACGGACGCTGGTCGGGTTGGTCGCGCCAGGCGTCAGACTATAGAGTGCTTTCGTTTTAGTGGTGGTGGTGGTAGAAACATTTATTGCCACTGTGTAGCGTGGGGGCCGAGCCCCCTCATGGCACGTGGGTGCACCCTCGCAGTGAGGAGGCACCCTTACAAAGCAAAGGAAAGCCCTTGAAGTGCGATCCTCTTCATGGCGCACGAGATGATCCGGCGCTGATCGAACGCAGAAGTGCTGGTCATGATGGTCTCCCAGTATGACACTGCCACAGCCGGAGGTGGGGGATGTGGGAAGGTGGGACATGTGAGGAGGATGTGGAGGAAGTCTCCTGGTTTGTCGCAAAGTTTGCATGAAGAGGGGAAATGGTCTGGGTAACGGGCGTTTAGTAATACGGGATATGGAGCAGTTCGAGTTTGTAGGCGTCGCCAATGTGTGGCCTGCGCTATGTTTAGGGATGGGGCTGGGGGTGCGTATATTCTTCGTTGTTCCCGGTAATACGATAGAATATCACGAAAAGAGAGCAAGCGCTCCTCGACCTGTGGAGGGGGCTCCATTTCTCCTGCCCGGAATGTGAGACCTCGGGCTAGAGAATGAGCCTCCTCGTTGCCAAGGAGGCCGGCATGTGCTGGCGTCCAGATCAGGGTTGTGGAGCACTGAGGCTGCCAGAAGCGTAGCAAGCGAGCAGCGCTACATGATATCAGGCCATTGGCGTAGTTAAGAATAGCTGATTTCGAGTCGCTAATGATAGTGGTGGCAGGTGTGGAGATGAGAGCAAGCGCGATGGCTGCCTCTTCTGCCTCTGTGGAGGAATTTGTGACAATTGAGCAAGAAGTTAGGAGATTTGCCTGATTGTCAGCCACCGCAAGGGCCATGCGGGATCTTGACGCATATTCCGCTGCGTCAACGTAGACTACATTCTGGTCCTCGCCATATTGTCTCTGGAGGGCCCGGGCCCTTGCCTTTCTGCGTTTCTCGTCGCGCACAGGATGCATGTTCTTGGGAATGGGCGGTACGTTTAGGTGAGAGCGGAGGTTAGAAGAAAGAGGGACCCTTCCAGGTGATTCTGTTATTGGGGATAAGTCTAATTGGGTCAAAAGAGCGCGGCCACTCACCGAATTGGACAGACGACATATTTGTGCCGTAAAGGTGGCTTCAGCGAGTTCCTCAAATGTATTATGTACACCAAGTTTGAAGAGTCTGTCATTGGATGTGCTTGGGGGAAGGCGTAGAGCTGTTTTTGTGCAACTTCGTAGAAGCGCGTTAATGCGGTCTCTCTCTTTTTGTCGGAGAGGTAGGTATGGGAGGGCATACGTGGTGCGGCTGACGATGTAAGCCTGGGTGAGGCGAAGCGTGTTTCGCTCGCGTAGGCCAGCCCGACGGTTCGCTATGCGACGAATCAGCCGAATGGTCTGCTGAGCATGTGTTTGGAGAGTCCTGATGACTTCTCCATGTGCGCCATGTGAGTAGAGTACTAGCCCTAGCACCCGAATTTTTGAGACAAGTGGGATGGGGTGGGCACCTAGCGTGAGAGAGATAGGGGGAATGGCTGAAGCATGCTGCTTCGGTCGGTAAAGAAAGAGCTCTGATTTGGAAGGGGAGCAGGTAAGGCCACGTTCTCGAACATATGTGTCGATGGTGGTTAGTGCCAACTGTAAGTGTTCTTCTATTTCGGCGTCACTACCACGGTTTGCCCAGACGGTGATGTCGTCGGCATAGAAGCTGAAGTGGATGTCGGGGATCTGACCCAGTTTTTGGGGCAGATGTAGAAGTGCTATGTTAAAAAGAATAGGTGAGAGGACTGCTCCCTGGGGCGTACCACGGGCTCCAAGCGTGATGCCTGGCAGGCTGTGATCGCCAAAGGTAAGTGTTGCTGTGCGGTGGCTGAGGAAGTCGCGGACGTAGTTGTACATCTTTACGCCGACTCCCAGGGTTATAAGGTTCTCTAGAATAGCTGAGTGCGCAACGTTGTCAAATGCCTTTGTTAGATCTACTCCTAAGATAGCTCTGGTATCGCAGGTTTGAGAGTCAAGAATGTGATGTTTTAGTTGTAGGAAAACGTCCTGTGTGGAAAGTCCAGGGCGAAATCCAAACATGCAAGCAGGCAAGAGATTCTTGCCTTCTAGGTACTGGCAGAGCCTGGTTTGGAGTACGTGCTCCATGAGTTTGCCGACACAAGAAGTGAGGGATATGGGCCTGAGGTTAGACGTAAGGAGAGGTTTCCCAGGTTTGGGTATAAAGACAACCTTGGCCTCTTTCCATTGTGGTGGGAGGATGCCCCTTAGCCAGCACTCATTAAAGTATTCAGTAAGCTCGGCAATTGATTGGTCGTCGAGATTACGGAGTGCTTTGTTGTGAATATTGTCCGGACCGGGGGCTGAGGAAGTGTTTAGTTTCTGTAGTTCGGCTTGAACTTCGGCTACTGTAATGGGTTGGTCGAGGAGCTCATTAGGAGGACCTGTATAATCGGGATACAATACGGCAGGGTATGTTGGGAAGTACTGATTTCGAAGTTCCTGTAGTAGTTCTGGTGGAGGTTTATCGCAAGTATGTAGGAGTTTGGTGAGGTTGTGTCTTTGGGTAGTCTTTGACTGAGTTGGGTCAATTAAGTGTCGGAACAAATTCCAAGTCTGAGGCATACTCATATTGCCATCTAATTTGTTGCAAAGCGATTCCCAGTTCTGTCGCGAAAGAGTGGCTGCATGGGTCTCTATCTCTTTGCTCAGGCGGGCCAGGCGACGTCTAAGAGTTCGGTTCCAACGCTGGCTTTGCCAGCGTCGTTCTAGGCTTGTTTTAGCGTCCCATAAATGTAGGAGACGAGAGTCAACTGTGTCGCTTGGGCAGTCCTCTCGTACTAGACGAGTTGCGGATCGGACATCACTCCGGAGTTGTTCTGACCATTCAGTGATGTCCGTGATAGAGGCGTGGGTGCGTGTTGCCCTATAAGTGCGGAAAAAAATCCCAGTTGGTAAAAGTGGAACCTCTGAGAACCCTGCGGGGTAGTTGCATATTTAAGAGAATTTCGATAATGTAATGGTCACTACCCAAATTCTCTTGTGTGTTGCACCATGTGGCATGAGGGAGGCGATGTGCGAACGAGAGATCTGGTGTAGTGTCCTTGCAGACACTATTCCCTATGCGTGTCGGAAAGGCAGAATCGGTGAGCAGTGAGAGGCCGGCTTGCTGCGCTGCTAACCACACCCGACGTCCTTTTGGTGTGTCGCGCGGATAACCCCAGGCTGTATGTGGGGCATTGAAATCTCCCACGACGAGTAGGGGGCACTTATTGGCTATGCGTTTCGCGAGCGTAAAGAGGCGCTGGAAGTTGCCCTGTAAGCACTTAGGGCTGCTGTATACATTCAGGATGAAGAGGCTTTTAGCTCTGGCATGTTGCGGCACAAGCTCAATTAAGAGGTGATCAATGTCTTGGACTGCTAAACAGTGGGAGATGGTGGTGATTGAGCGATTAATTAGAAACGCCACCCGAGAGGGTGTAGGGGATGTGGGTGTAATAGAAGTATAGCCGGGTAAGGTTAGGGGGTTGGAGGGTTCTTGTAGGGCAAGGATATCGGGTCCCGCAGCGCAAGATAGCAGTTGGTGGACAACATGACGCTTCTGGCCAAAACCTCGGCAGTTCCACTGCCAGAGTGTCAGATTACGGTTTAGAGCTGCCATCATGAGAATTGAGAAGGGGCGTAGCCGCCGCGCAAGGTTGGGAGTCGTTAGTGACGTCAGGGAGTGGATTGTCTTGCCCTTCAGTTGCTTTGGGCTTCTTGCGTTTACTTGGGGTGAGATCCCGTTTTGCAAGGCATGTTGCGAACAAATTGAGCTGTGATTCAAGATTGTTGTAGCGGTCAGTTAATGTTTGAGCTAAAGCATCAAGACGATGATTAAGTGCTGCATTGTCTGTTGTTACACGGATTACCGCATCTTGGAGCGTTGTGCATTCCTGATTGATGCTGGTGATACCTTCCTGCAATTTTGCCTCAAAACGAGCAGTAAAAGACTCAAGCATGGTTGGAATATCGGCTAGTGAGCTGTGTGTTGAGGGACGCGGGGTAATGTCCTGATTTGTGTGCCGAGGAAATGCCGTGTCGATATCTAACTCAAGCGAATCAGAGCAGGATGTCGCGTTGACATGGCTGGGTGGGAAAGACATGCTAGAGGTGTTGGGTGGGTTGTGCGCAGGAGTTTGGGATGTAGTAGGAGTTGGGGTAGGTGGAGTGGCATGGCTTGTGGCGAGAGTACTTATCTGGGTCTCCAGCTTCGCGATGTGTTCTCGAAGGGCAGCGGCTTCAGCTCGGGCTGCTTGAGCTTCTGCTTTGGCTGCCGCTGCCTCCTCCCGAGACTTGGCCAGAGCGTCTTGCAGACTGGAAGTCACTGTTGATGATAGTGCGTTCTTGCAGGGCGAACGGGGAGGGCCCCAATCTTGTTTAAGCGGCTCGGTCCAGGCTTGCTTGGGTTGGCTGAGTTGGCTGGGCTGAGTGGGTCCCGCTGACAACTGGGGGAAGTTGTCCCCGTGTGGAACCGGTTCTTGTCGCTGCGTTTGAGGTTGCTTTGTCGTTTTGCGTGGCTGGTGAAGGTTGCGTCCTTTGCATGAACCAGTGCCGGTAAGATGAGGGCCCTCGCACAGAATGCACTTAGGCGTGCAAGGAGGTTCCTGGGGTGAGTGTTGGCTGCCACAGCGTGGGCAAAGATTAGTCTTGGGGCTTGGGCATACGTCGTGACGATGGCCCGGTAGTCTGCAGTTCGTACAAGCATCCGGACTTCCGCGGTATGGAGTACAGCGGTGAATGGCTCCCATGTATTTAATGGAATGTGGCACCTCATTGGCGTCGAAGGTGATGAGAATGGAGTGCGTCTTCCCCATTCGTCGGGCTGCGAGTATAGAGTATTCAGGATTCCGTTTGACCAGGTCTTCGTACAGCTGGGTTGGCGTCTCGTCGTCAAAGGCGTTTGAGATGACCCCTCTTGTAGCTCCTGGTGGGGGTGCCACGTAAGCCATGCAGGGGTAAGCATGGCCACCAATGGTGAGTGAAGTCAGCGTCTTTAGGAGCTCGGCTGCGGCGGAGTGTGTTGTAGCTGCCGTGAATGTATTATTAGTGGGGTGTATGCGCAGGCAGAAATCATCGGGCAGAGTGGTTTGAAGTGCGGCCTGCACTGCCTTCATGAGTCGAGGCGTTGGGACATCTAGGAGTCGCAGTTGACCTCGCGGACGAACAACGACGCGAATAGCGTTCGGTGGGAGTGGCGGCAGTTGCTTGCTGCGTTTTACAATGATGCGCGTCTCCTTGGTAGCAGGTGGTAGGTGGGTTGGCGTCTTGCCTCTTCCAGTTGCAGCTGCTTCGACGCGCATGGCGTTCGGGTTGGTCTCCTTGACGGTAGCGTTGGGTTGCGAAAGTGGTTTCTGTGAACAGGCTGGTCGAGACGCATAGGCTTTATAGAGAACTGGTGTCCAATTGCCTGCCTGGAGCTCTTCAGCGGAGATGGTGTGGCCCTCAACCGTTACTTCCATAATAACGGGAGGCGTTGCTGCCAGTGTCGACGAAGGAGCGGAGTCTCAGAGAGGCTTAGCTCGGATGCTCAGCGTCTCGGTTCATGAATTGTTGCACACAGAACGTCGGAGCTTGCCCGGAATGGGCGTCGTCTCTGTCTTCCTCAGACCCTTATGTCGCTGTTCGAACAGGCTAGTGACCGCAGGAAAGGTTGGTAAAGAGTAGCACGTACCGTTTGCCGGAGCCGACGTTGCAGGCATCCGCTCACGTTGGCCCCCTAGCGGCGAATCCTTTCGTTTTAGTAACATAGCGTTACTGTATCCAGTGTCCGCGCGCGTGAACGCTAGATTGGCGTAAATTGGGCCCTTCATGATGCGCTCATGGCCGTTTTTGTGAACGCCACATATAACAAATTCGGTGTTACGTGACGTCAATTGATCACGAAGGTATGTTTGGTGCAAACATGATATTGCTGACCAGCGTGTCATTTGAGAAAATGACAACATACCATGCTCATAGCGTACTCGCAGCCGTTTTACTATAGCTCCACATATACTAAATTTTGTATCACGTGACGTGAATAGATGACGAATGTAAACGACGCATCCAAACAATATAATCATGACATGTAAGTCATGTACAACAACATTTGCCTCCACCTCGTAAAATAGCGCTGATTTCAGAATGACATATCAACCTTCCTCGTTCGTGCTTCGTATATCATCGATTCCGTTCATACGCGGGATCTGCCTATTTTTAAAACTCGAGCATCTCGTACGCTTTAAGGAATCAGTGCATCGCCTTCTATTTTTTAACAATGCCAGCCATAGGCACCAAATCCAGCTGTTCAACAGATACGTGGGGTGGTGTCTTGATACGCCACCCCACGTACCCCACGCCAACAGATACGTGGGGTGGCGTCAGTTGTGTACAGATACGTGGGGTGGCGTCTTGCATTCCTCGTGTTCACAATAATGGCAGTCACGCTGGCTCTGTGAAATATATGGTGTTGCAGCGTGTCGTCATTGATGGCGCTATGCAGGCAACCAATGGGGAAGCGTCACGGCAACGTTTCTGCATGCGCGGATGTGTGACGTGGCAGCAGCATTATCTCGAGCCAGAAAAAAGGAGCTTGAAGAAGCAGACGTAAGATATTGGTGTGGATCGGATAACGGGAATAATTATATTGCACTCTTATTTACCTTAATTGTAAATAAGAGTGCAATATTGATATTCCCGTTATCCGATCCCATCTCAGTTTTATTATGTTATAAACAAGAGCACATTCCACAGGTGGAATCTCTTAAATATTTTATTTATAATGCCAACCTAAACTGGACTCTTCACATAGAAAGCATGGCATCTACAGCACAACGCGCCTTAGTAATTCTTCGTAGACTGAGCAGCCGCCGATATGGTCTACGCAGAAGCACAATGGTGATGATCTATAAAATGTATACGTGACCAATCCTAGAATTCGGGTGCGTATTGTTCTCAGGTGGCCCTGCCTTTAAAATAAAGCCTCTGGTTATTCTGGAACGAGAAGCCTTGAGGTTATGTCTAGGACTTCCGAGGTTTGTAAGAAACAATGTTTTGGATCAGGAAGCACGATTACCTACATTGCCTTGCCATTTTCGTATCCTAACAATTCAGACGTTTCTGAAATTTTATAGCTATGCGCCAAGACGATCTGAGTATGATTTTATAAATGACCCAGACAGCTTTTTTTTGCCCATTAGCCACGCTTTCGAACACCTCAAATTGCTTTTGTCCAGAAACAACTAGATAGGTCAAATTTAAAAATTCGAGATGTGATTGCTGTGCAAAATACAAATCAAATTCTTAAGATTGAATTCGATAAGATTTTTCCCTCTAAGCCCAAATTACAATCTTATAGGGTCTTAAATAGCCGACTGCACGATTATCTTGCACACGCGGAAACGAATAATATTATAGCCACAGATGCTTCAGTATTGGATGAAAAGACAAGTGTAGGTATATACTCACATTCGCTTGACTGGTCTTTTTCATTAAGATTACCGGATTTCACCGCAGTTTTTGAAGCTGAGCTGTTGGCAATAGTTCTAGCGCTGCGAAAGCTACCTTTGAATGCCGCTAATGCCATCATAATAACAGATTCCCTGTCAGTATGTACGTCGATTACGGCGTCAACAAAATCGATGGCCTTAAAGACGCTCCTTATGCTAGTTCCTCCTCAGCTGCAACTACTGAAATTAGTATGGGTACCCGGTCATTGCGGCTTAGAAGTAAATGAAATCGCAGACTCTCTAGCAAGAGCAGCATTGGAAGGGCCAGTACTATCAGTCCTTCCCGAAGTGGCCACTGTAACGGCGACAAGATACAGAAAGCTTGCGCTCAGTGCAGACGCTATCAATCAATCAATCAATCAATCAATCAATCAAACTTTATTTCAGGAATGCATACATTACATGAATAAAATTCTACAGTACAGAGGAGGTCCCGAAGTTAGAAAACTGTCGGGGGGACTTCCGTTAGAGAATAAGTAAATTGCGATAACAATGCAGCAAGCAGTGAAAAACACTTTGTACGAATTAAACAAAGAATGCTTAAAATTTTATAATAACAAGGCAAGAAAAGTTCTGTGCAACAGCAAGTGGTATAGTTAGTAAAAGAAATACTAAAATTAGGAGTAAGGCACGACGGCAGAGTTTAGAAAACACGTTTTGTGATTAGGTACTCTTTAAACATTTTGCGAAACGAATAGAATGTGGGACATAACTTTATTTCAAGTGGTATGTTGTTCCATACGGATACACCTGTAAATTTAAGAGTTAGTGTTCCATAATTGCTACGCACTTTAGGGAGAAGAAAATTGTGACAGGCTGAAAACCTGGTGTTATTAGTATTGACAAGATGTTGTGTGGATAGCCCTGAAACACATAGACCATGATAAATGAGGCGGTACATCAATATAGCTAACTTTAGAGTGAACAAAAGATTAATTGGAAGCACGGAAAAATAAATAAAGAGTGGCGTAGAAGGCGATTGAAATGGAGCGAAGGCGATCAGACGTAGTGCCCGTTTCTGAAGATGTAGAAGGGGCTCCAGGTGACTGGCATATGTATTACCCCAGGATGAAATGCAATAGGAAAGATGGCTATGAATATATGCATAGTATAATGATAAAATAATGCGTGACTGAAAATAAGGGCGGGCTTTAATGAGAACATGAATGCCAAAAGAAGCTTTTTTAATATTGAGAGTACATGATAGTTATATTTCAAATGCTTGTCTAGTATTACGCCTAAGAAGCAATGTTGTCAACACCAGAATTCACTCACTTAAGATTTAAATGGAAAAGTCATTGGTGTCCTACAAAACAGTTGGAAACCATAAAAACCAGATTTCCATGTCGTGTCCCCCCGTTAAATTTCTATTCACATGGGGCTGGTCTGGCGATATCACCACTATGCAACTTTTGTTCAGAATTGGAAACTATAGAGCACTATTTTTTATGATGTCGCCGATACAAATTGCTCAGGAAAACATTCTTAGCCCTCCCATTCGCTAGCCTGGGGTTGAATTTCACTATAGAAAACATACTTTCCTTCGGTGCTTACGATCTGGGCTTCAGCCACGAGAACGTTTTCTACGCAGTTTGCAAGTGCCTGAATGAAGTAAAAGAATTAGGCTTTTAATTTCGTGATTATTATTCACGCAAAAAAATTATTCCAACGAACACAAGAGCATTGTTTAACCATGCCGATTCTTATTCAAGGTAATGAATAATTGTCTTATCTGCACGAGTGACAAGCAACTATTGCACTCCTTTCATTCTGACTAGGGTGTCTTTTCTTTTTTTCTTTCTTTTTTCTGGTGGGTGGTTTCGATATATAAAAAAAACTTACTTAATTAAGTCATCGGTTCTTGGCCGATCCCCCTGAGTGGGTACGAGCCATGTCTGTGGATTCATCATCATCATCATCATATTGGTGTGGGAAACGAGTATTTCAAATCTTCGGGGGAAAGCACTCGAACGCGCAATAGAGCAGCATGACGACTCCCTGAATCAGAGCGTACCCACACTGTAAGCAAAAACTATCCGAGTTTGCTGTTTTTGCGGCTCGTGACCTCTGAAAACTCTCGCGTTAAAATTACTACCTCGTGTTGGAGTAAAAGACGGTACATGACATAGTTTTACCACCACCTCTGAGGCAAGTAGTAAAAGGATGTCAAAATACAGTTTTACCACGTAGGGAGTTTTATATCACGTGATTTTTAACCTGCGTTTCAGAGTTCATTACCACGTGACTGCAAGATGCACCTGCTTCGGCGGCTTTTGACCCATACCCCCCTAGTGACACTTTCAGTGAATCCTGAAGGTACGCGAGTACCACAGATGTTTTTTTTTGTTTTTTTGGTATCGACGTTCCTTATGACTGACCTCGAGTCAGCGCACTTTCACTGGAACTGGGGGCAGCATACGCCCGAGCGAGGACACCCTTCTGTGAACGAAAAAAAGGGGGGCGGGGCTCTAAAAAAAGAAAGAAAACCTGCTGTGGAAAGTTGTCCTGCATATTGTCGCAAACTGTTGGATTTTGCTCTGCGGTGGCCTTGGAGACAGACAGTGCAAGAAAGTCGGGATCTGTGTGTCTGGTTGAGCTGATGGATTTCACGTGTTTCCTACATCATTGAGCGACCGCGCGCTTCCGAACGCCTTCGAAACTGCACGCCGTGGATAACTCGCTTCTGTGCCGAATCACGAAGATCTGCCAGTGGTCACAAAATCAATCTGGTGTCACCGTCCATGGTTGCCTCTTGGAGAAGCGATAAGCGAAATGCTTCACTATGTCGTCGGCACCGAGCCGCAGCCGCCAGTGACCATTGGGAGTGTGTCGCCGGGGCAGGTGAATGCAGCATCGCATATACTTGATTCCACAGAAGACGATGTCAGTTGGAGTAAGGCGCAGCCCGTATTGTCCGCCCCGTGCGCCAACTGTTCTCAAACATGTAGTACGAAGGCGAGCACCGATACGAGCCAGACAAAAACAACAAGTGGCTGCCGGTGAGCACGAAGAAAACCGAGACGGGCCGTCTCTTTTTTTGGAAGTACATACATCGCCCCGTCCCTGAAAGTCTCCGCAGATAGCGGACACGTGTTCATTTCTGTCTGAAAGGACGACGAAATTCGCACAGGATGTGTATTCTTGATCGCCAAAGCTGTTTGATCGCATAGCCGTGCTCTTCAAAAAGGCCTAGCATGCCATCGGTAAGCAGCTTGTGTGCAGGCGTGCATCGCTCTTCTACGCCCGTTGTAATGAATACGGGCTGGTACTGTGTTTGTGCAGCGTCGCTCAATGAAAGTCATTGAGCTGCCATTGTTTGTGTGTGCTTAGGTATATTTTAGGGACTTGCGCGTCAGCAGTGCGAACACGTGTGGGGCCAAAAGCCCGGTGTGCCAAGTAATTATTGGATAATCAAAAAGGTGAGATCGGGTAGATTTATAATAAATGGTTAATGTGACATTCAGCGGCCTGCAGCGCACCTCAAGTTTACGCTTGCACCTTCAACCGTCGTTGTTAATCGATGCAAAAAAAAAAAAGAGCTCTCCTACCGGTACCACGCGGCTGGTGAAAAAGTCCTGCCTATGTATATCAGATTGTCGAAGTAAAATCGAGTAACGCGTGCAGCCTGTTCGAGTGGTGTTAAATTCTGCATTTGTTATGTATGTGTGTTTGTCTGTATGCGAATCTATGTGTCATCAATTCTGCCGGCATTTGATATTTAAGAAGTTTGTCGGCTCAGCGCGAAATCACCAGTCAACGTTTATTTTTTTCACCACCAGAAATAACTTCCAGAAATCACCCCAAAAGCCTTGTTAATGTAGTAAAAATGTACTCTCTATGTTCGCTCGAAACCTCATTGGGGTAAATAATTACTACCCTTCTTACATTCAGAAAGTTTGTTCGTACGAGAGCAAATTCTCACTTCGATAGTAGGTAGTAAAAAAAAAAACAGGAAAGTTAGTGTGCTAGATGACAAGTGGTTTACCCAGTTTTTGATGACTTTTGAGGATTTCAGGTCATTTTCGTTTAGTGTGCCCGTCTCCCATTAAGAAGCGGAGTGGAATTGAAATAAAGGAGGCGTTGATCAGTGAATAGGGTGCTGGGTTGCTGAGACGAAGGTCACTGGTTACATCTCTGACATGACGGTCGCATTTGATGAAGTGAAATGATTGTGATCCATGTGCTCTAGTTCACCCTAGAGAACACCTCAAATTTTCAGGAGCTTTCCACTACGGCGTCTCTCAGAATCATCTCGTAGCTTCCGTACATAAAACTCCATAAATAATATTATAAACACAGTACCAAAAATGATTACCATCTCCGTCCTTTCTCATTTCTTATACTAACAATGACGTTTTTGGTTATGGGCACCGAAGTGGAAATTTCACTGCTGCCACAAGTTTTTGTCCTACTATTCTGGTATATTCACCACTTTTACCTGCCTATGCGACATGGAATACGTAATCTCTGGTGACAAAAGCGATGGTTACCCTGCAAGAGACAGCAGACGCATGTCACGTGCATTAGAGCATACCACCACCAACTCTTTGACGGACCGTCCTGGTGGGCGTTGTTTGCTAACTGGGAAGGTAAACGCGGTAGCACATATTCGAAGAATAACCGCGCTGGACTGCCTGACGATGGGCGCCATGGACTGTTTGTTCCGAAGTACATCTTCGCCTTCTCCTTGTTTCCAATAAACGCGTTTCATTATGACAATATCTTCATGTGTACACGTAAGAACACGTCAGTTTTATTTAGTGTAGGCCCCTTCAACCATCGAGGAGCATGTAAGCAGCTCGAGGCGCAATGCTACACACCGTACAGTCAACAGGCTGCGACCATTCGCTGCGCTGGGTGCCTTCACACATCGGAAGGGAGGCGACCAACTGTGCCACGAGAGATAAGCACGACCCCGACATCGGCGTCACCAACTTCTTGTGCTCCGCGGAGGCCGGCCGTCTCCTCAACGCCCGTCTCCTCAACGCCCGCGACATGCGCGAGTGTCATCCCGACCCTCGCGTAGCAGCTGGAAAGCTCCCTCTTAAAGGATTACCAAGACGAGACCGCGGTTTCCTTCTCCGTCTCTGCACCGGAGACAACTACACCGCCGAGCGAAAACATCGACACTGCGGGCGTGGCAGTCCATACTGCATGGACTGCGGCGACCTGGAGGCTCTGGACCACCTTTCGCTTGATTGACCGGCTGTTGACGCGAGTAGACAGGTGATGCTCGCAACGTACGGATCTCTCGGCCTGCCTCAAACAACAACTGATCCCCTTTTGGTCCCGAACAGTGGCCGCGCGCATATCAAGCGTGCCGTTTCAGCATTGCTGAACTTTGTTGACGAAAGCGCACTGCGTGAGCGATTTTAGAGAATTTACGGCCTGTGATTTTGGTAGACGATCTGTGCGTACCCCCCTTCCTTTTTGGTCTCCGAGCCCACGCCGTCTTTCTCCTTTCCTTTCCCCGCTCAAGTCTATTACCACCCCATTCCCCTTTCACTCTGAACCACTGCTGAGGTATCGCACTTAGCTGCAGACAGTTGCGGGATTCACTTGTCTTTTCTTTTAAAAATTTGAGAACCATTCCCCCCAATGCTCGCAATTTGGGTGAAAAGAAGGTTGACCCTGCACCCTTACGCACACCATCACTATAAGTGATGCCATGGAGGGCTTAAAACATCTTCGTGCTCATTGAGCTAGTTGTTTCGTTCTTACCCAAGGTGGATTCTCATGTTATCTTTCTAAGGCGGATATCTTCACCAGTCAGCCGCAAGTTCGGCCATAACAGTTGGCAGAATAAGACAAGACGCCGTCGTATTCGTGAGGTCACCGTCTTATCCACCTTTCACGTAACTTAGTCGACCGCGCGCAACCACGCGTGAGAAGGCCAAACCTAGGACACATGTAGCATCCTCTTGAGTTGCTGGGTAATCCTTGATTGAGATGTCATCATTAGGTTATTCCTAATGATTTTAAACGCAAAGTAAATACAAGGAGCAAGTGAACTGAATTTTATAATTCGAGTAGAAATTTTCTGGCTTTTTTGGGTGCGTTTGTCTTGCTGTAGATCTTCATCTTTTAATTCTTTCCAGTCAGACAACAGGTCGTGTGAACAATAATTATATTTCTTCTGGTTTATTGAGATTGGTACGTTTTTAAGCAAAACTGTAATTTTTCTAGTAAGAACATAATCATTTCAAAGTATTTCCGCAGGCACAGGACAAAGTTGAGAAACAGAATTGGGCGCAATTCAAAAATTTGCTTTTTAAAAAAAATATGCCCTTAGGAACCCTCTACTCTGTGCGATCTGACGTAAAACATGAGAAGTGCACATGGCGCTACTTGGGATAATATGGTCAATGAAGAGAAGTCAAGAGGGAAATTTCTTTTTCAAGCGAGGATCCCGGTGGGTGACTAACACACTTCTCTTTTATTTTGTAAATATAAAACGCTTCCAATATCTCTCTTCAAGTTCAGTTGTGGTGCATGTATATTCTACGGTGGCGTTATTTTTTCATGACATGCAAGGCCACTCAATCCGTTAGAGCACTAAATGTGTAGTAGGGTGATCTTTCAGAATTGACGTATGTTTTCTTAGCCTCATGATGATATGTAGGGCTTACCACTCCAAAACCAACGTATGATTATTAGAGACGTGTTGCACTGGATATCTTCGGAAATTTCTACCACCTAAGGTTCTAAATAATGTGCATTCTAATCTCAGCGCACGAAACGACAGCATTTTCGCTAGCATCGAAAATGCAGTCGCCGCAGTCGGGATTCAATCCCGTGAGCTGCAGGTCTGCAGTCAAATATCTTAGCCACTAGACCACCAGCTGAAACGTTCTCTTAGTCTCGCTTTTACACATCTTCCAGTCAGCCCTACGTACACATGACAACACGTCAGAGGGAAACTGGACACTACAATGTTTGCACGTTTAACAAACTGGAGCCTGTCTTTTATGCTACATTACCTCTATACATTGCTCAGTTCCTCACAATCCTGATTAACAAATCTGCACACTCCGCCAATTTTGTTTTTTCGCTGAAAACACCACTGTGACATTGTAATTTTAAGCTACTATTTTTATTTTGTGGGAGAGCCCTTGCATAAACGGCAATGACGTCCCCAGGATTCCGGCCCACGCGCAGGAGGCGCGCTTTCCCGCATGGTGGTGGCGGGCCCCGCGTCACTCTATGGGACGGGAGAGAAAAAAATAATAACTCCTCTCCCTTTCTGATTTTCTCATTGCTTTCACGGTTTCAAGTAGCAACTGCATGAGCCTTTCTTCTGCCGAAGTTACAGTATTGTAGTTGAAATAGTGCGAGTTCCCTAGCTTATTAAAAAAATAATGCACAGCGCCTATGGGCGCTCTCAGAAATATCGGCTGTTTTACCGCATTTGGATCGCTACCGTAGAGCCGTGCTTGAAGATATCCAATCACTTTCTGGGATTTAGGTACTGGCATATGTCTAGTTCATGATGGTCTAGAGCGTGTTTGAATCGCGTGGTAAGAAAAAGTTCCCTGGCCAGTTTTGTTGAGGGTGCGACAGCCGTCAAGCCCTTGTAGCTCAATCTAGCGTTGAGATGGTGTACTCTACGGTGCCACGCAAATATTAAAATAGGGTACGCGTAAAAAGAGAGGATTCTTATGGAAGGCACATTCATGACCTCGTAAAACAATATTTAGTGTTCGTTGAGGTAAAGATCAATAGTATAGAACATCAATAGGGTGCTTAAAAAAAAAAAAAGACGAAGTGCGCGTTTCCGAACAGTCAGTGTATGCACCACATAGACCCCTCAATTTACAGCACATTCTCGAGTTTTACAGGTTCCATAGTAGTTTTAGGTATCTACTAATTAGTTATTTAGTGTTAATTAACGAATGCATCTTAGGTTAGGCTTTGAAAGCGCGAGTAATATTCACCGGGCGCGGTATTACGGATGGTGGGATCAACCCGCCGTCTGCGCCGCTTAAATCTGGCAGACCTCTGGGATCCGTCCTCGGACCTCTTTTCGGTTTATATCAATAATGCCACCCGTGATATTGCAGCAAATCTAAAGCTTTTTGCGAATGCCTGCGCGTTTAAAGTAGTTAACGCATCCAGTGACCAGGTTCTTTTGAGTAACTCTTTTAAGATTCAAGATTTGTGCACAAAATGACAGATGACCTTTAACGCGAGAAAAACTCTGGCGATAACCATGACCTGCAAAAAAGATCTACTAACATTCCAATACAACCTAGGCAATCAATTCTTGTCCTTTGTCTCACAGTATATGCACCTTAGTCTTGTTATCACATCTACATTAAGATGAAACCAACATGTATGTTAAACTGAGAAAATGGCTTTGAATATACAAGGCTACTTACGGGCATTCGCTATGGCATTCGGCAAACCGAAATGTGAAACGAACGTAATACCAATATTAGAATATTCATCGGCTGTCTGGGACCCGCACACGCAAGCTAACACAGATAAACTTGAATCAATACAGCGAAAAGCTGTACAATTCATATTCAATACGTAAATGTAACACATCTCCGTCAGTTCTTCTGGAAGGCGCTAAACTAAAAACCTTGGAATAGAGACGTTATCGCGAAATAACGAAGCTGTTCTATCGCATATATAATAATAAGCTGGCAATACAAAAAAAAAGGTCTAATTATATGGAACCAATTTTGCGCCACGAAACGCGTCCCTCCAATCTCGAAAGACTGACTGAGCCCCTATATACAGGTACCTTTTTTTTTTTTCGAACAAGCAGAGAGCGGCACAATACGCCGCCAGAGATTCTTGTAAGTGTCGATCTCAACTAGTTTCTTCGTGCGTTAGCTGTTCACATGGCTTATAACTACACCTTCATATATATTACAGTGCACTTTATTTTAATACCCATCTTGATCAGACTGATTGCTTGAGGTTCAATGCCTCGCTTCTGCACGATTCTTAAATTCTTCGATTCTGCAATGTCTCGCTTCTTAACATTGCCGACTTTATTTTTGATACAGTTAATATTTGAGTTCTTTTTACTTTTTACCCAAACAAAATAACCTAGTGGACACTGTTTTTATAGTTTTTGTTCTGTTTAGTGTATTATGGCCATTCTTGGGATTGTGGACCATGTTTTATGTTGCTTCTTTTTTTTGCGTTTTGAATCATCGCGCTTTCATTCAACACTATCTATACTGCTGTACCTCCTACACAATGTTGCGTCCACTGCGCCACACCCCTGCCCAATGTCCGGCACTAGAATGGCACTTTTTCTCTGAAATAAATAACAAATATTTAAATAAATAAATTCACTTCCTTTTTTTTTCAATGCGCACCTCTCCGATTTATTGATATAAATTAAAAATATTAACGGAAGTAAGTTAAAAGAGAGAGATATAATGCGGAAAGGCGGGGAGGTTGAATTTGTTAGGAACTAATAACCCTATTTGCACTGTGTTATGTCCATAGTAGCCATAATACCAAGCGTACGTAACAGGGAACTGACTTTATTACTTTCAAGAAAGGCATTTGCGCGCAGCATGGTCCAAATGGTCCAAGCGCTGGCTTTCGAGTCCACTGTGGGCCATAAAATGGGCGAGGAGCACAATGGACAGGCAACCAGTGCGCGGGCACACTGATTGCCCCGATAGTCCGTCACTCCGTCACTCCCCGGGCGCGCCGCGCCCAGCATCGAGGGAGAGGGGGGGCGGTCAAGGTGGAGGGCAGAGTGCATCCTTGCATCCCTGGAAGCGGCAATGCCCGGTCTAAAGCCTCTCCATGCGCTTTCCGGTAGAAGACGCGATGAAGGGGCTTTAACTTCAACAAACCGAAACTCCGGGTGAAACTTTTTTTTTTTTTACGATAGCTGCCGTTCATTCGGGCATTCATTGAAACTGGCGGGCGACCACTGGTTGTCGTTTGTGGAGCTACCGCCAACGCAAGGCGTCTTCTTAATCTGGTGTTACCTTTCAAGGCGGTTCTGGCAGAATGGCTGAGATGTGTGTTCGCAGCTCGCAAGAAAACATGAGATTCGCCGATACCTGGCCCGTCTGGCCCATTGTGAGTTGCTTGACAAAAAAAAAATAAACGTGCAATTCGCCGCTGTAATGACCCCGCAGAGTATCTTGCAAGAGCGCGTTTTAGCTCTACCACGTAGCGTTTGGCCTGTCCGTTTGTGGCTGGGTGGTTCGGTGCAAATTTCACCACGGTGATGCAGTTGTCACTCGTAGGATTTCTGTATTTTGGCTGACAGGAATGCGATTCCGTTGTCTGAAACCACTTTGTGGTGTAATCGAAAAGTTTCGAACAACAAGCACAGGAAATCGATGGCAGCTGTCGATGTTGTTCTGTTCACATGGCGACTTTCAACTCATTTACTGTAGGCACAAGAATAGGACAGCAGCGCAAAACTTGCGAACGAACCAGTACCTAGGAATGCTGCTATCTCCTGGGATAATCACTTGACCTGTGACTACACGTAGGCGATCATAGCTGAGCGTCTCCTTTAGAAAAAAATTCCAGTTTCCTGACGCATGTACATGGTGTCCAATTGTTTTCTCAAGTTCTTGAAAGCTTTTATAATAAATTTCTGTAACATAGCCTAGGGTTCTGTAAACACAAGTAATGTTCATGAAGCTTTTATCATATTGTAGCTGCCTTAAGCATTTAGTTCAAAATGATTCATATTTATTTATTGGTTTCTTTATTATTTGTTCGCTGTGCCAGCAGTACAGCCAGAAACTTCTTTCGAGTGGAGGCTTTGCCTCCCTTATGCGTGCTGGTACATCTCTTTGCATGTGTATGTGTACAAAAGCACCCCCCTCACCCCAGCACAGCTTTCGCCAGGCTCTGTGCGATTTTTGCAGCTGAAGTGAGTTCTGACACCAATAAGATGCCCAAATTGAGCATTACTATTTCAAAAAACTGGAAGAAGTTACTGCAGTGGTAATGTTTGGTCGGTGATGGGCTCTATCTCATAAAGAGAAAATTTTTGCTGAGGCTTGATAAGGACAAGAAATGAAAGTATTTGTGAATACTTTATTTTTTATCCTTTGAATGTATACAAAGTGCATTTATTACCGATTACTCTGCTTGAGCATATGTTCCTTACTTCTGTTATTATCTTGGAATTTGCATCTGTTTATTGGTATAATTTGTAAATTTGTGCCCGTCATATTTCTTTTATATTTGTATCAGGATATGTATATAGGTTGCGCACATTTTTTTGGCGGCTTTCGTGTTTGATTTTTCGCGCATTTATTTCAAATGTGTGCATAGTGAATATCTAGCAATCTTTTTATTTGTTACGCACATTGTGGAAATAGATCGTATTACAGTTTTACAACATACTTTTTTTTTCTAAAAAACGAGCTGCGTTGTATTTTGTATGTGCATTTTTTACTACAGAAGACAGCAAGCTCTATTGAGACTATCACTCCACACAGGTACTTTACCTAATCAGTGGAAGGTATAAGGGAGGTAGTTCCACTTCTCAATTTAGGTAACAAAACCTTAACGACCAAATATCGGCCCATTTCTTTTACCAGCACGTGCTTCTAACTATTATATAATACTTCGTAATCAAAAGTACCCTCAATTTCTCTGAAAATAACATCTTTTCATCTTCACAACATGGTTTTAAGAAATCATAATCATGTGAGACTCAAGCTACATCTTTCACTAATCTAATTCTTGATCGTTCATCATCCGCTGGCTGCATTTGTTTTAGATTTTGCAAAAGAATTTGATAAAGTGTGTTATGAACTTCTCATCCACAAGTTACGGAACTTAAATCTTGACATTAACCTATTAAAATAGGTCGGATGCTGTCTTGCTAATCACTAACAGTACGTTACTGCTTACGGCTACAGTTCATAAATGTGCCATGTTATCTCAGGAGTGCCCCAAAAGTTGGTAATTGGTGTTTTGTTGTTTCTAATATATATTATTGACCTGCCTTCTCAAGTAGCTTCTAATATCCCCCTTTTTGCTGATGATTGCGATACTTTTACAGCAGTTACTTTAAACGACTATTGTAATCGCCTACACTCCGATTTAAATAAATATCTAACTGGTGCAGCTTGTGGTTAATGGAACTAAATATTAACTTAAGTAAAGTTAAGCATATATTTAGGTCACCTAACTCTTCTAGGGTATACTACTTAAATAATTTACCTTGAGATCAAGTAACCTCATACAATACTTAGGAATTCATATCACATCCAATCTTACTATACGCATGGGCTTGTAATAGTGCAATGGTGATTACCCGGCACTCTATATACTCAAGCCAGGGCGTAGGAGGAAAATACCTATTTGACAGACAGACGTTTTTTGTTATCTCGTTGAACGCGAGCAAGGATTCATCTCAAGGTAGGCAGACAGCGGAGGCAGCATGGTCCTCTGGCGTCGTCGTCCGCACAATGAAGATTCGGCGAACGCCTTCCTCAAACCACATTCCCACAAACACAAACGACACGCTGGGGGAAGGGGGGTAGGATGGACGCCAACCATGGTCAGAAGTTTAACCGAGCTCCCAACGAAAGAGAATGAACATTTTTTCTGTTTGCGAAGTCTACCCCCCCCCCCCTTTTTTTTTTCTCAGTAGTCGGCTTGACGGAGGGATAATCATTACGGCGGGAGCAGGTTTTTCTTGCCAAAGTGGCGGTGTATGGACAAGTGCGGAGGAGTCAAAATCGTGTCCGAGTCGGATACGTGGCAGGATTCTGACACTCCTTTCGGCAGAGATAACCACAGCATGCAGCAGTGACCCAGTGCTTCCATTTTGTACTCGCTCACTACATATAAGGCCTTATGCTGGCTGCTCTCCGTCTCATCATATTTCGGTTCTGGTTTTACTGCGCATTTGCTACTGAACATTCTTTTTTTTTTGTATTCTCTTTCTGTGGTGTGCCTGGATGTTTATTCACTCATGTTCTTACCGATGAAATGGGCACACGGGAGAGGTTGTGCTACATGATTCATTTCATTACAATAAAAATTGGCATATCCCACGTACAGTGGGAATCGATGATATGCGAAGCATGCACGAATGAGAAATGTTGATATGTCTCTTTAAAATGAGCACAACGTTACGAGGTGGGAGTAAATGATGCCGTACATGACTTCCGTGTCATGATTATCTTGTTTGGATGTGTCGTTTACCTTCGTTATCTGTTCAAGTCGCGTGATACCAAATTTAGTATATGTGAAGCTAGCGAAACGACCGCGAACACGCTGTGAGCGTGGTATGTTATCATGTTCTTACACGACACGCGTGTCAGAATTATCATGCTTGCACCTGTCATTATACTTTCGTCATTCATTGACGTCACGTAACACCAAATTTGTTATATGTGAAGCTAGCAAAATGACCGCGAGCGCATCATGAAGGGCTCAGTATACTCCCATGCAGCGTTCACGCTCGAGCACCCTGGGCACAGCGACGCTTCGTTAGAAAAACGCGAGCACTGTATAGTCTGATGGCCAGGCGCGGCTATCGTACGTCGGCGCCGCCCGACGGCAACTGGCGTGAAATGCGACATGCTGCATTTAGTGCCGACTCGTTACCAAGACAACACTGCGTCTCCCTCTTTTCATTATGGAGGGACGCCGGACGCGCTGAAACGCGCATGCGTCAAAGCAACGAGGCGCGCCTGCGAGTATATGGCAGGACCGGCGCCTGGCGTGGCAACTTGCCACCAGCGTGACGCGACGAAATAAATGCCGGAGAGCACGCGCACCGCGTCGCGTCAAAATGTATTGTCGCCTTGACTTAGGCATGTAGTCATGCTCTCACATGACACGCATGTCATGATTATCATGTTTGCACCAGTCAAATATCTTCGTCATCCATTGGCTGCACGTAATACCAAACTTGGCATATGTGAAGCTAGCGAAACGGCCGCGAGCGCATCATCAGTGTGGCATGTAGTCATGCTGTTACATGACACGCATGTCGTGATTATCCTGTTTGGATGTGTCATTTACCTATGTTGTCCGTTCGCGTCACGTAATACCGAGTTTGGTACATGTGAAGCTAGCGAAACAGCCGCGAGCGCATCATGAGTGTAGCATGTGGTCATGTTGTTACATGACATACATGTCATGTTTATCATTCTTTCACCAGTATCATATCTTCTTCATCTATTCACGTCTCGTAATGCCAAATTTGGTATATGTGACGCTTCCGAAACGGCCGCGAGCACACCATGAGCGTGGCATGTAGTCATGTTGTTACATGACATGCGTGTCATGATTTTCATGTTAGGTATGTCGCTTGTCTTCGCCATGCAATCATACTATACGATGCCAGTTTTTCAACATGTCATGTGAACGAAACCACCGCAAGTGCTACAAGACCATGAAATGTAAATCATGACGTTCATGACATACATGTCATGATTTTCATGTTATGACCAGTCAAATATGTTTTTCATACAGTCATGTTATGCCATACCAACTCTGGCATTGATACCATTATCGAAACGGCCAGGAGAGCTAAAAGTCGTAGGCGGCTAGATAGATAGATACGCTGAAAGTCGCCGAAGTTCGCTAAAAAATGAAGGAAGGAAAATGGGAGGAAAAGAATGCCAGGGAGGTTAACCAGCCTATAGGCAGCCGGTTTGCAACCCTGCGCATGGGAGGGGGGTGGGGGAGATGAAAGATAGAGAGCAGAGAGGGAAGAGGGATAAACATTACGTTACCGCCTTCCAAGTGTGATGAAAAAATGGAAACTAACAACTGATAATCTGGTATTGTCTAAAACTGAAATGTTAAATTGGATGTGCTCATTGTGTTGTAAATGAATGTTGGGTGATTTCTGTAATGGTTATTCCGTTTTTATTCTTTCATACATTGCTTTGTAATGCATATTTTTGTATGTATTTCAGAGTTGTCATTCTATTATTTGCTGTCATGGGCCACATGCGTGTTTCTTTTTGTATTGTCGCTTTTTGCTGCCTGTAATTTTTGTATTTTTGTAAACTTGTAGTTTAGATTTTTTTTCTGGGTGGAGGGGCCAGTCAAGCTGTGAAATGCAGATTTTTTCCCTTCGCACCAAACCACGTATACAGTGTATTTTCGTGTACTTGTCACGTGGTTAACTAAACTCAAACTCAAACTCAAAACTTTCGGCAGCACACGCGCTCACACTCAGTCATAGTCCAGTCTTGTCTTTCGCGGTGTGTTTCATTGCTGTTACAGCCGCTTGTTCAAGTCCGTGTCGCGTAGGAATTTTAACAGAGCTTTTGTCGCCTTCTGTTGCAATGTCTTCTCTCGGGCACTTGACAGAATAGTGTCCACAGACATTTGGCTGTTGTCGATGCGCGCAAAAATGGATGCCAGTGACTGTCTCTGGATGGCATACAGCGGACAGTCACACAGGATGTGGTGTAGCGTCTCTAAGCAATGACAGGCATCGCAGAGGGCGTTGTCGGCCATTCCTATGACAAAGGAGTAAGATTTTGTAAATGCCATTCCTAGCCATAAGCGATGAAGAAGGGTGGCTTCTCTTCGGTCGAGTCCAGTGGGCATGCGGAGAGTCATCAAAGAGGAGAGGTGGTGTTGACGATTCGCATCGATGCTTGGTGGGCACCATAGTGAAAACGTGATTTCACGCACAAGTCGCCGAAGATTACTGGCAGCATCGCTCCGCGAAAGGGGTATGGCTTCTTCTCGTGTTCCTTCAAGGGCTGCCTGCACGGCTTTATCGGCATGTTCGTTCCCTATGATGCCGCAGTGACTTGGCAGCTGAAACGTCACATGATCCCCTTTCTCTTGTGAAGTGTGGAGGAGGCATCGAATTTTGAAAACAAGCTGTTTGTACGGACCGCAACGTATTGCTAAGAGCACAGATTGTAGGGCAGCCCTTGAGTAGCTGAAAATCGACCATTGTTTCGGTCGTTCCTGATTGACCACACAAAGTGCAGCACGCAAAGCAGCTAGTTCCGCTGTTGTAGATGCCGTGGAGTGGTCAGTCCTAAAGCTGATGGTAACACATCTTGCTGGGACAACTACTGCAATGCTTCGCATTTAATATTGTGAGATGAGCAATGCGTGCGTGTGGGCGTGTCCACCCTCTCTATATCTAAAGTTTATTGGATCTTGTGGTACCACTCAAGTCTCGTGATGCTTTTCAGGTCGCGTGCAGTAGTTTATTCGTGTTTTAGGCCCGCAAGTTATTACTGAAATATTTTGAATTTCTGCTTGAAGCTTTTCGGCATTGTGATTGCCGTGCATGTGTTACAAATGACTAACGATAATTGCGAATCAACCTAACCTTATTTTTTGGTCAATGAGAGAAGCATAGTGAGAGGGGTGGCTTTATTGTTAGTCCCCTAATTCCGCGTTTTCACCGGACCGCCTAACATTATCTTTGTTTTCTTCGGGCCCCTCTTTAGTTTGTTTTCTTTCGGGCCCCTCATACTTTAACGTGTATTTATTTTACATCTCCAAATTATTTTTTTTCGTGAATCATCGCCAGAATTACTAAAAAGCGCGATATTGTCCGCAGAACTCAAATAACAAAGATATTATACGTTAAGCCTTATTATTTTGTTTTCGTTCTACTTCTTTACTATTATGAAAGTGCCGCGAATCCTATACAAGAGATTCTAACTCTTGCTGAGCGCATTACCGATCATGATTTTCTTGCTTTTCTTGAGGAATACTGTGGTTATGGGGTCGTTTAAAAGCACGTAATAAACATTTACGTAGCATAGGCTACTACGAATATGAGTATTGCTGATGACACTTTCTTTTATCCTATTCGTACTTACGTCATGGCTGTAAGCGTCTGCTTATATGTAAATATTCGTGTTTCTTTATATGTTGATTTTTTCAATTTGTCTGGGGCAGTGCAATGTACGAAACTTTTTTATTAGAGGGAAGGGGGAGCAGGTGTTTAACCATACTTCATTATGTTCATACGTGTAGTTTGTATGTGTGCGCGTACATAAACACAGGCATCCACGCACTCCTGCCTAGGCCAGGCGTCCGTACAATTTTCGCAGCTGTAGTTAGTTTTGATAGTAATGAGGTGTTCATAGCACTACCATGGTTCTGTGCTTGAGAGAACTGAAAGATGTAGCTTTATTAATTTATCGTCCCGAAACGGTGATAGGATCTTTTTTAACACCAAGAAAAGTGTTGAGGCTTGATAAGGACAAAAAAACAACAGTACTTTCAATGTAATTATTTCATTTTTCGTTCTTTGTTTTGATTATCTCCACAGTGAATATAACATTATATTGTGCATGTACGTACGTACCTTGTATTGTTATGATCTTGACATCTGCATTCGTTTGTAGGTAAAGTTTGCAGATTTGCACAGCATAATTTTTTTACATTTTAATCGGGACATCACATGCGTTTCACACATTATATTGAGGTGTTTGTGTTATTAAAGAAAACTTATTTCTTATTGATTCATGAAGAGCACACAATAAGTATCCAAAGATGTTTATATTTGTAGACACATTACAAAATATATCATAAGATTGATTTGCAGCGCATGTTTGATTACAAATGAACTGCGTCGTATTTTGCAGGTATGTTTCTTGCTATAGGCCACCACTCTATCAATGACAGGAATATTTCACTTTTCTCGGAATTTATTACAGGCTCAATATTTTCGGAGTATTTTACATGACTCAATTCTACAAATTGACTACGAATTGAGTACCAATTGGATTATTACAAATTGACTACAAGTTTCGTTACTGTGATTCGGTTTGTGGTGGCAGCTATAAAACTCCGACGACAGAAAGACTCATGAAAACGTACGATTGACGACATCACTGCCGTCTATTCCTATATTTTCTCGAGTACAAGTGTTTGTTCAGTATTATACACTGCCCCATGATTCAGAAGCACAGCCTCAGAGGGACGGGACTTGGACAATGTCGGTAAAAAAAGTTTACATAGTTCCCACGCTGAGCGATAACACCTTCACATTTAGGATATTTTGTGTGTGCCAAGAGTTTTACTAAGCACACAGTGCTCTAGTAGATGCCTCAAGGCCTTCAACGTGCACTTCGGTGACGTTCAGGATGGTAACTATATGTGAATGAGGGGGTTCTGACCCCCACCAGATTTTTTTGTAATGCTTTAGCTTTTCGGGTGCTACAAAAGTATCTCCGCGCTTTCAGATCGACCAACGTTGCCAAAGTTAGCCAATTTACAAAAACCCAGGCGGGTATGCTTGAATTCGTTCACTTATTTCTTCGTGGTATCTACTTCCAAGACAAGCATGCTCCATGAATGACGATGGCACGAACGCAAACCAAAGCAGCAACTCAATTACACAAAGTATAAATCTGCTACTTCAGGTGCTTATTAGCAAAGCAAAACACATGCAGATATTGAGACACACACACACACACACACACACACACATATATATATATATATATATATATATATATATATATATATATATATATATATATATATATATATATATATATACACACGACGTTTAAGTACATGTTTCTAAATCAACAGCAACATTTTAGCAGCCAGCACTACACACTACATTTTTTGTTTATTTTTGCTTTTTTTGGAGGTCGTTAATTTGTGGAGTGTGAATTCTATAAGCATAAATGTAAGCATTTCGGCAGAAATCTGTCGGGCTCGGTAGAAGATTTAAGAAGTTGGGAAGTTCGTAGAGGGCCGGGGGTGTGAGGAACGACTTGGTACTTCCTCAGGATCTGTCTATGTTTGTCACAAAACGTATCCGTGTCTTGTTTTGCCAAAACTGTGTTTCTCCATTTCCAACACGTTTCCGAAGCCGTGAACGTATACAGAGGAGATTGTTCCTCGATAGCGGTTCAAGTTTGTTGGCGTGTTGTAAATGTGTCAGGACTCGTGCAAGGACCTCCTTCCGAAATTCCTCTCTGTTTCTATAACAGAAAAGCTGTAGAAATCGATCATATGGTCGGGCCGCTCAAGCTCTCTGCAAAAGCGCCGCGTTGCACTTCTGCCTTCCTGACGTCGTTCTTAAGTTGGCGTAATCTTAACGAGTGGGAGCGGAAGTTTATTGCTGCCCGGCAAGGCGCACGTTAGCGCTCAGCGGCTGACTCCCTCGTCAGGAACGCCAGTCCAAGTCTTTCGGCCGCTCCACGGGCTTTCTGAATGCAAACATTCGCTTTTGCCCACGTAGCTGGCTGGACACTCTGAACACGGCAACTTGCAGGCTACTCGCTGGTGTTGCTTCTTCCTTCGGCCGTGGTAGCAAGCGGGTGAGCGTCGAAGCAGGCTTGCGAACCACCTCGACCCCTGATTTTCCGAGAATCGCGGAGAGCTCTTCACTGGCGCCCGGCACATATGGGATGACAATGCGCTTGGCTGGCTTCAACTATTTTTCTGCCAGTGGGGTGACCAGCGAGGGAAGGTTGTCGCGTAGTGTGTCTTTCACGGGTCCCTCTACACGGTACAGTGATCGTTTTCTACCCATGGTGACGCCTGCTGAAATAACAAAAACGCAGGCAAAAAACGGAAAGAAAACAACAGCTATCTAAATGCACAACGCTGGGTAATATTTTTGTCAGTTTGTACCTCTCGAGGGGGCGTCACAAAAGTGTAAAGAGTGAACTTTTTCGTTGATAAATGTAAAACCAGGTTGCCGAGATGTATTAATAAAGGCAAGCTAACTGAAAAAAAAATGTTTGGAGTGATTTATGTTGTTGCATACCATAATTGAAAAAACAAATGCCGTAGGTAAATATTGTGTTACTGTGTTGCTTTCCGGCACTAAAACTCAGCTGTTCCTCCAGTAGTTCGTCACGTACACCTCAGCACCAAGAATGTAACCCTACCATCTGTGATCAATATTTTAATATGAGCATTTAGTGTGTTCACCTACCTGTACGGTGAACAGTTTAAAAAAAAGGCAGGCTTATCAACAGAATGCAATTCTAGTTTCATGATGCATTTTATTGTCGCTTCCCTTTGTAACATTTACAAACTAGACCACTTCGGGCGCTTTAGCACTGTGCGAAGAAATGCGAATTGTATAGCATTAATATATAAACGATCGTTATTGCTGAGCTTAAGAAAAAAAAGCAGATTTTACTGGCGCACACGAGAAGACTGTGGAAGCAATGATGCTGGTGGCCTACCCCCAATTCCTTTCATTTACTTTACCTCTTCCTCAGTTTTCTTTCTCCCTTCTTGCTACATCAGTCTATCGGCTCGTTATATATATATATATATATATATATATATATATCTGTGTGTGTGTGTGTGTGTGTGTGTGTGTGACGCATGAAGTGATGGTTAGTAGAGGTAGAGAAGGAAGAAGTTAGAACAGAATAAACATGGGGTATGAGCCAGGCCACGTCTCTCATTCATCATAGCGTCACACAAGTCGACAGGATGGAGACTTGCCTGCCCCTTCATCAGTCACTCATCATCGACGCAGTTCCCCAGAAGACACCCTGACCATACATGGACTACCGAATCATCGCTTAGGAGGACAACGACCAGCACCATGACAGAACCATCGGCTGACCTCGACATCCCCAAGTACACCGGATCAGCGGACGACGGACCCGTACAGGACAGGTTCAACCTGTTCGAACTCCACGCTACCGCTGCATCTTGGTCGGAACGGGAGATGGTTACGAATTTCAGCGACTACGTCACCGGTGAGGCATTTAAATTTTACCTTATTCACATATTCGAGAACGACGAGTCATGGCAAAAAATCAAAGAGGAGATGATTACCCGTTTTAATGACTATGACCAATACTTACTCATTGCCAACCATCTAGAGACAACTGCACACTATCGTCAATTTCCTAAGCAGTCCTCAAGCATTCGAAAGTCTAGCGCGAATCGACAAGTGCCTCAAGACGAAGTGGCACATTCGTTTACTTACAGAAGGCCATGCATACATTGGGAAAAACCCAACCGTCACGCGCGTCTCCCTTGTACACGAAAGTCGGCATTTCCGAAGTCATCGCTTCAGCATATGACACGAGACGTTGCTGAACCACCTGATGCCCTGCACTCTTCGTCTCGCATACGTGGTCCACCACCTGGGTTTTCGTCACGCGGTTCTTCAAGCACTCCTAACGCTCACCACTTGCCTTATAAGGACGCCGTATTCATGGCAGATGACCTGGTGCATCGGAAAAATACTCTGCCAAGCCATTCTTCTTCCGTGCGGTTTCATGTATCACCGTCCAGTGCACACACCCCCGAGAGTCCAAACAAAACAGAAGCCTCAAACGCATCGAACGTCGCACGCTACCAGGCGCAAGAACTACTCGCAGTGAACAGCGAAAAAGAAGCCCCTGAAGAGCTTCGTGTCATTTCTACGGCACCGCAGACTTGCCAAAATCTGCAGTTCAAACCTAGTAATGCCATGGCACCTGTGGTGCCCACATGCAGAGCTCACCAATTCAGGAATCGAACAAATTCAGAAGAGCATGATACATCAAACCTCGCACACAGTTGTCTTTCGGAAGCGCCCGTAATGAACCCCGTCACCGAAGCCTCTGAAGAGCATGCTAGCAATGATGACGCATTACCAACTATGCCAGACAAGCGAGACACCAGTTCACCATTCATCAGCTGTCTACAGGACGCGTCAAACACCGAAGGAAATGAATGCCCCATTCCGGAAAGGGCGCCACTTCAGCCATCTCGTGAGCAGCCTCAGGAAAGCAAGCAAAGCCAAGTTCATAATCTCATGCTACAACGAGAGAGATTGCAACGAGGGCATCAACGAACGCAAAA
Source organism: Rhipicephalus microplus (assembly GCF_013339725.1). NCBI lineage: Eukaryota > Metazoa > Arthropoda > Arachnida > Ixodida > Ixodidae > Rhipicephalus > Rhipicephalus microplus. The sequence continues at coordinate 176,558,900 of NC_051168.1, forward strand.
TTCAACGGAAGCGCACTCACCAATAAAAGAACATCGGAAAATGAGATCTCGAAAACAAGGACCAATTCAAGATGTCAGACACTTTCGCACAAAGGAAAGTCACCAGAGACACTCCCTGCCTCAGCTATTACACCGACTGCACCAACACAGAAAACGCCGAGAAAGACGCGGAAGCACTGCTTGCGCACCGCAAGCACTCAGGCACTTCATCACAGTCTGTCAAAAAGCACGAAAGCAAGAAGCACCGGGATTGCACCATTCACGACGAAAAATACAACCCCGACGACATCCGAGCTGCCGATGCAACAAGGCATTCCAACCTTGCTCAGTCCCCAGAACAGTTCAAGCAGTATTGTCAGTGTTCATGTGTAGCCCACTCTGTCCGGAACGCAACAGTCAAGCTCGTCCACCAGAGTCGTCACAAAAATCACCGGACTGCTCCCTCGGCCTTGAAGATTTAGTGAGATTGTGGAACTCCGTCGGAACGTGAAACTGCGAATTTGGCCATTATTTTGTTTATTTTGTTTTCAATTTGTTGTAGTTTGTAACCAGTGCCAGCTTTCGGGGGGAGGGGGAATCGTGTGACGTATCAAGTGATGGTTAGTAGAACAGAATAAACATGGGGTATGAGCCAGGCCACGTCTCTCATTCATCATAGCGTCACACACACACACACACACACACATATATATATATATATATATATATATATATATATCAATGCTTTGTTTACGCTTAGCTGACACATGTGTTCCAAGTTTGGAGAGGCCATCGGGCCAGGCTGGAAATGAAGTTTAAACACTCTGCCGTTGAAAATAAAATGCCACATGTATCAAGCATGTAATTCACCTAAATTTTCATCCTACGCTCTTGTCTAAACTGGGGGAGGATCGAAGCTGTAACACTGTATACGATGGCACCAAACGTGAACATCAGTTTTCTTTCTTCCTGGAAGGAAAATCAAAGCATATTTCTGCCAGTAATGACCTCACGTTAACAACTAATGGAATATTATCAATAAATACCTGTTTTATAGACTAATAAAAAATGTTCTGCATCACTTTTTTTTTCTTGGCTGCAGCATGATTAGTGTTCCTGCCGTTGCCATTTTTACAAATACATCAGCAAGACCATTGAGTGAAAAGGTGGATTATCATCAATATGTCTCAATCTAATATAGGCAATAATTATGGTGCATTCACTCTTCTATCGCAAAATCAAGCTCTGAATTCCGACAACATCCGGGGGCGAGAGGAAGCACTACATACTTGAGATGTACACCTAAATAAACAGTGTGGGTTTAAAATTGCTTTTAAGTTAAGCATGTTAGCCCTTACATCGTACGCCGAGGACCCCATTCGATAGCTCTTTTATTGGTGCACAGGCCTTCAACACATATATCAACAATGCGGAGATCGTTGCACATTCGACTATCTGTTGCATAAAGCAGTTGTAATGTGCGCAATAACGCTATGAAATTTCCTTTCACATGTCGCAATAAAATCTCGCCAGATGAAGTGTTACATAAATAATTTATCTATTACTATTTGTAATATATCAAGGCGATTGAAATGAGCCAAAACATAAAGACACAATAGTTCTAGGTGTAGCAAATCTTTTGTTAAACACACGATGCTGCATAATCTGAAGTTGCGAATCTCGTTAAATTAAATGTTGTCAGGTAGTAGTGGAAAAACAATCAGGCACACGCTGTCCCTTGAAGCAGGCATTGTTTGAAGTACAGTTAACGGAACTATGCTGAGTACCTTATAAAATCAGACACATGCAATGAGATGCCAGCAAATGAGAGGTTAACACTAAATTACAAAAAAGTTCTACAAAATCCGCTCCTTCAGCTTACACTGTGCTGTCGGTCCCGAGCATCTGGTGCTATTTTCTCAATAGAACTATACTTAGCTCCTTACGCACATCGACGCAAAGAATAAGCTCTACGAAGAAATAAGAAAGCGAAAGAGCTTCCGCAAAGGATAACCGAACAGTACAATCTCGGAGCGTTTACTATGTAGTTAACAAGCACATTCCTTTCCTGCCCCTTGACTAATGTATTGAACACATTATTTATTATTACTATTTATTTGCAGTTACTGCAATCACCATTTGGGGATTTCAGCAGGGTGGTACATATACTTAGTCGCTGACAAAAACATGACGGTAAAAATGATGAATAAAAGTAAGCAGAGCTACAGTCAGAACTAAAACCACTTTGGTAGCTTCTGTAAGAGTCGAGTAAGATGTTTTTAGGTGTAGTTAACCCTTCAGCTCCACCTATTTATCGGGCACTAGAAGTAATTGCGTAATCTACGCGAAACTGCGTGCGCATGATGCGTTCAAGTATACAAAAGTATTTCAGGACATATCTTTGCACCATTGAAATCATTTAAATTGTATGAGTTCTGTCATGTGTTTTCGATACGTTGTTGCAAAAATGTAGTTTTTCTAATAAAAACTTTGCTGGCAATGCGAAAATTACCTATGTCCAGTGCACTCAGACCAAGATGCAATTGGTGCACATCGTGCTCAATTTAGAAGGAAAAAAGAAAACAAGAGGTGGCTTGACGTGACACTCTTCAGGCCCAGTCATAAAAATAAAACTGGGGCATGCTGGGAATATATCAACAGCATGAAGCATGAAGAGGATCAGCGAAGAGGATCAACTTTTTCTCGGGACAAAACAAACCCCGCTTGTGTTATATAAGACTAATAAACTAACAGGGCCAAAGGCAGCGCTCTATCTAAGAGAATAGCAGAATATGTGTACCTATTTGTTCAACAAATTAATCCCAGTGTCTAATATACTGAACATGCTTCTCCTGTGAAAATCGTTCTACTAACATCTTTCTTAATTTTTTGCGTGCTTTTCAATAGCCTAGTAGCTAAAAAAACAAGATTAAAAACTTTGTTCTGCCCTACAGAAAGTTTGGGTCGGAAAGTAATATGGCTTAGCCACAAATTAAGTATTGAGCCTGATATTATGATTACAATAGATTACCTACGACGAGAAAAGAACTAAAGAATGTAATGCAGTTGGTCCTAGCTTCTTCGTATATAAATTATCTATGACTATATCAAAACTGTGAGGACTCGAATTCAACCAAGGCAAGAAAAAAAAGAAGTCCTCAGTCTGAAAAATTGTTCATGGCTGGTCCGGAACCTGTTCGCGTACTCTACACAGGCCGGCTCTTAAACGGCGTGAGTAAGAATGCACTGACAGCGGGTCTCTATTCTTTGGTTCCCGCAATGAGGGGTGGGCGAGAACAGGTTGAAGAGCGAGGCCACTTCCGTAGGGAACTCGTCAGCGCCGTGGTGGGAGGAGAAAAGAGGGAACGAGGGGGAGGGTTCAACTTCATGCGGCACGTGGTGGACGTTTAACGAACTAGCCCCTCGTGGGCCAGAATCCTGGCCTCGTACCACATTTCAGCCAGAATCAATCTGTCTGACCGATTCCTAACATTCCTTTGTTTTCTTTTAAATTTTCATAATAGCTTGATGTCTACAGCCAGCATCACAGAGTACGGGTATCCTGCTTGCTGCCATTCGTGACCAGCTTTGAATAAATTGAAGCAAAATTCTTGAGGATTTTGTCAGGCTGATGTGAGAAGGACCAACATACATGCGCTACCAAACACTCTAGCTTCAGATTTAAAAAGTGCAGCTCTCTCTTCAACCGGTACTGCAGAAATTTATGTTGATAACTTTCAGAGAAGTGAAGGCATCTAACACCGTTTTTCTGATGTCCTCTTTATGAACATCAGACTATAAAATTAGGTAGTTTCGCTTCACATTTGCTCAAGCATTTTTGATCTACCACAGAGGCTTTTTAAGCACCCGCACTCACTTCGAGCTGTGAGCGTGGATCGAGTGAGTCCAAGTGAGTAATATTTTGGTGAGTTAACCAAAGTAGCTTAAGTGAGTACGGTAGAGAGAGAAAAAAATTGGTGAGTCTCAGTTCGAGTGAGCCCTAAGCACGATATATATTCTCGGGCGAGTTTCAGTCGACTCCATATTTTTCTCCGAGTTATGGCGATAAGTACCTAATTTTAGCAATACTATCAGTCTTATGCCAGCTAGCGTTTATACTCCTGTCAGTCATACACAATTCCAGCGCACTATTGCTCCCACGCTAGCCTAACATTTATAATAAGAGGCGCGAAGTACTGGAGGCGGTGAGGTGCTTTGGCGTCGCCCTACCCCAGATAGTCTTTCGCGGGATTTTTTTTTTACCAGAACACCCCGTGAGTCATCTCTTTCGAGAAAAATGTCTTGAATATGTTGAAAACCCCATTTAATTGAGTGATAGCACAAGGTTCAAAATTGAGCACTGACTATGCGAGATATTACTGTGAAATACCACTGATACCATGGTCGAAAAAGCATGTCATGTGCATCGGCACTCATTGGTCGCACCACACAGATTCATGTACAATGAGATAGATCCGGGAAATTATGTCGTAGTGAGTTCGAGCTTGTAATAATAGTATGGTGAATATAAGTTTGTGTTTGTTCAGCTGAAAAAAAAACATTTTGTGAGTGTCTGTTGTGGTGAGCCTTGTGGGCTAAGTTCATGACTGAGTTATTCTGAGTGTGCTAAACAAATTTAACGACGCATGCTCAGCACACTTTATACGCTGCGGTGTTCAAAGCTGCTCGACTAGCTGAAGATGACCTGCGCACGGGGTCAAACTCAATATTGTGATTGTGCTAGTGGCACAAATGTGCGCAACAGAGTTTATTTCCCCGTGAGTGTATGCTCCCAAGGACATGTTTCTCAATAATATTTTTTGCTTTAGTTTTGTTCTGTACAATAATTTTTTAACAGCCAGCGAACACTCGTTGACATTAGATTACGCATTTTGACGTGTTCTTGGCGCTATAGTGATGCCATCTCTCTCTGGAGGCTGAGGAAACGGGCAAAGCGAAATTGGCTTTAAGTTTGAGTTCAATTAGCAGGAATAAACCATATGTGGGGTGCGCATCTTTACTACCACACATGCTCTACCCGGTGTTGTACAGTATGTTAGTCTACCGACAGGTATCAATATACTTCACGAGTCTTATACTACGATTTCATTACAGAGCTGGTTTCGTAGAAATGCCGCAATCAACCACGGCGTAATTGTTGTTTGTTGTGAGCAAAAAATCAGTGTGGTCCATGCAATTTGAGATAGATACAAAGTCAGTCAAGAACTTCGGTGCAACCTATGTTTTTATTCTGGCAACAAGGTGATTAAAACTTGAGATACATACAAAGTCAGTCCAGAACTTCGTTGGAACTGTCACTTTTTTTCGGGGGACCAGGTGATGCAAATTTTGAGATATATACTGTTACGACCGGCAGAGCGAGGAAATGACCTCTAAGGGACGCTCATCGGCCTTGTACTCAAACGCTGTCTGCCTCCTGCAAGAACACGGAAGGTGTGTGTGTGCGCTGCAAGAAACGCGCATCAGCGTCAATGGGACACACGCCCGCGTTTTAGGAGATGCATGCGCACGGACAAAGAGTATAAAAAATGGCAGCACATCCACGGAGTGAATGATGGAGAGTGGGGCGAAGCATCCGTCCATTCATTCATTCTTGCTTCCGTCCGTCCATGCGTCCGTCGTCCGTGCGTCCATTCGCTCGTCCGTGCCAACGTATGTTCGTGCGTCCGCACGTCCATCTCTGCGTCTGTCCCGGCGTCTGTCCATGCGTCCATCTGTCGGGGCAGCCATCCGTCAGTCCATCCATGCATCTGTCTGTGTGTCCGTTCATCCATCTGTTTAACACTCCAAGTACCGCCATTTGGAATCTTTTCATCATATATTCCCAATATAGAAGCACCGCCATCCAGCGGACATTCCAAGGACTAAACAAGAGGTGGCAAACGCACACTTTCTTACGGCTTGCGTTTCGTGTCTACTTCCCACCTTTAACCACCTCGACTTCATGGTGTATATTAGTTCACTGTGTTCATGACACTGCGGCCCAATGCTCGCTAAACCTTTCCAAACCCAAGGAGGTTACGCCCGGCGTACTCAGTATAACGTAGCAACCCTTTATGTCAGATAGCGCTCAATGTACATACCAATGGCTGCTAATGGGGAATGAGTGACAGGAAAATTCGGCTTTCAGTTAACGCGTGCACTGCGTTTTTTATTATTCAACAACTCAGACAAGAAATCTCCCACCAGCCCCACCTTTGAGGTAAGAATCTATGACTGGTTACACGCTAGGACTACGACTACGGAAGACGAACGGGTGCCGCTATAAGGAGCTTTGCCCCTTAAAAGCGCGTCGCGTGTTGGCTAGAGGTTCTTTCTCTAGGCGGCCTTAGTTACGGCCGGTCGTGTAAGATGTAAAGGAGCTTCTCGACGCCTAGTGTTCTTCACGCCTATAAATATGTAAATATAGGAAAGACGAAGAAGTCTGTCTTGAATAAGTGCTACTTCTGCTGACTCTGGCGTATTTCTGTGGCAATTAAGTCAGTTGAGCGGTTTTCAGTGCTCCCTTGGAGGTGATTGATGTAGACCAGCCCGTGCGCCTGCCGGCACCAGCGGCGTCAGCGGCAGCCGCCTCCAGGAAGCGGATTGGATAAATGAGAGATAGGGACAGTGAAGATGCTAATGCATATTCTCTCAGCAGTGTTGACTCTTCAGATGACGGTTTCTAACCTTTGCAGAGCCGTTAGGCGAAGAGAAAAAACATGAGGACATCCTCATCCTCAAGTATTCAAACTGTAAGTGAAACGCCAAAGAGAGAGAGAGAGAGAAATAACTTTATTGGGTTGAAAAAAAGAAGGAGTCTAGGAGTTAGAGGGGTGGGGCCCCATGTCGAAGGCTCTACTAACTTGCGCCGCCTGCCGGACGTGGTCCAGGAGTGCTAGTTGCACCTCCGGGCCCGAGCTAGCGAGGAGTGCCTCCCACTGCTCCAAAACGTTTTCCATTCATTACATACGCTGTAAGCGATCGAGTTCATTTGGCCATTTAGCACAACTCAACGAAATATGGTAAAGGGTCAGGGGCGAGTCGCGACAGCACGAACAATCGCGCCCATACAAATTTGGATGAATTTTGTGCAGTCGTAATAAATTTGGATAAACTCCCATATGAATTTTATGGAGGTCTATTGCGTCTTCCTCTTTAGGAAATTTGTGGGGGGCGCCTTATTTCTGCCACGTGCCTCGCTGGTGAGTAAGAAGCTCTCGCGGAGCCATCCGAGCCGGGTCCTTTTCCTCCTCCTTGCGAAAGCCGTCGCTGGTGGGTAGTGGTAACAGCGAGAAAGGCTGCTGCTCCGCTTGTTTCGTGAGCGCTCGAGCTAGAGCGTCCGCCCTGTCGTTATCATTTAGGCCTGCATGTCCCGGGCACCAGACCAACCTATAGGTTTTAGGCAAATATTTAATGGTAGGCGGCCTTTGTGAATAGCTGGCACGCCTCTTGCGAATCTGAGAGTATGGTGATGATGTACGTCTGGCCGTCGTCGCGCTCTCGACTTTTAATCGCCAATGCGATGGCGAAACAGTCAGCCTTGGTTATCGATGTAGTGTACAGTGATGCGCTGCACGCTATGCTTCTCGTGTCGCCGCTTACCATTGTGACGACGCAGCGCTTCCAGTTATACCTTGAAGCGTCAACGTATAGCACGTTCTCATTGCCTCTGACTAACTTTGTTATTCATTTTACTCGCTCCTCTCGCCTTTCGTAATGCCGCTCTTTGGTCATGTTCCTGGGGATAGGGGCAATCGAAATATGTCGTCGGACCGGGTCTGGTATGTCTACCAGCTCCTCGATCAAGTTTTGGGGTTGCGAGGGTATACCCGCCCTCATCAATACCTCTCTTTCCGACTTCATCTGGCTGAGGTGGTTGCACTGAGAGATAGAAAAAATATACTGGCTGTTGAGGTCCTGCAAGCAAGTGCTTTGGGCGTTCTGCGCAGTGTAACTGATTTAGACGGCACTGACGTGCGCTCTCATGTTCCCTTGGAATCTGATATAGTAACCAGCGTGATGTACGACATAGATGTGGCTATTTCAAATAACAACTTACAAGTTCTTGTCAAGTCAGTCAAGAACTTTAATATATGGTCCTGAGGAGTTTAAGCCACCAGGGTGCCCACGTGGGACATCCTAGCAGCCGCTACCGTAGGCGACGCCCGAGTCGGGGCGGGAACGTGGTGGCGTTCCGCCAGTTCTTGGGCCCTCTGGACTGCCTTAAGTTGGTTTCGGAGATTGGGGCTCCTGAGTGCCTCCTCCCAGTCGGACTCACTGGTGAGAGGTCCCTGAGGTAACGCGGGACATTGCCAGAGCATGTGCGCGAGTGAACAGTACACTTCTGTGCAATCTGGGCACTGTGAATTTATGTCTGAGTTATAATGGCTGAGTCGGCCCCGTGATGGGTACGATCTCGTTTGTAACATTCTAAAGGCTACTTCTTGCGCGCGTTCTAGTTTTGAATGGGGTAAAGGGTATCGGCTTCTGTTGTGTCGGTAGTGGGAGGTAATTTCATGGAAGGTGAGTAGTGGGTCATTAAACTGCACGTCTGGGCCCAGCTCTTCGGTGGCTGATTGATCGTCACGGCGGGTCAGTTCTCGTGCTCGATCATGAGCCATTTCGTTGAGGTTGGGTTGTTGTGGGTGAACGTCTTTGCCCATGTGGGCAGGGAACCAAGAGAGGTAGTGCGAGCCCGTATATTTCCGTGTTTGTAAAATGCGGGCTGCTTCTGGAGCGATGTTGCCGGTTTCGTAAGCCCGAATGGCGGCGCGAGAGTCTGTGAAGACATTAGTGAGTGAGGGGTCGGTCATCGCTAAAGCTATAGCAACTTGTTCGGCTATGGCGCTTGTTGATAGCCTAACCGAGGCGGCTGAGCGTAGGGCTCCGTCGCCATCTACTACCGCGAGTGCGAAAGAGGAGGAGTTACCGTATTGCGCTGCGTCGACGAATGCGGTAGAGTTGCGATTCGCGGCGGTACGGTTTAGGATCGCGCGAGCGCGGGCCAGCCGTCTGCCTTCGTTGTGTTGTGGGTGGACATTTCGCGGAAATGGGGTTACCATGTAAGTAGCTCGGACAACTCTGGGGAGGGTTACTGCGCGTTCAAGGCAGGGGTGTGGGGACATGCCGGCCTCGCTTAGAAGTCGGCGGCCTGCCTTGGAGGAGGAGAGGCGGATCACTTGGGCCGTGGTCTGGGCCTCGATCACTTCATCGATGCCGTTGTGCATGCCTAGTTGGTCGAGACGGGAAGTGCTCGTGTTTTGAGGCAAACCAAGGACTTGTTTAATGCTTTTGCGCATGAGTGTGTTTAGTTTCGTCTTTTCTACCTTCGTCCAGTTGTGGGCAGAGGCGACGTAATTGATGTGACTCATTAGGAACGCGTGGTATATGCGCAGAAGGTTGGCCTCTCCAAGGCCTCGTCTACGACCCGAGACTCGCTGAATGAGTCGGAGCATGTTCTCTGTTTTTGCTGTGATATGTTTAATTGTTCTTGCATGACAGCCAGTGGCCTCGACGAGGAGGCCGAGAATGCGTATGGAGTCCACTCGGGGTATTCGCTGCCCATCTTTGGCGTGTAGCGCTATGGGTAGATCACCTAAGGGTGTTAAGTTACGAACGCCTTGGCGAGATTGCCGGTACAGTAGCAACTCTGATTTTGTGGGCGACAAACGAAGTCCAGTGTTTTTTAAGTAGGCTTCTGTGGTATCGAGAGCAGTTTGAAGGGCTTGCTCCAACTCCGCCAATGAGCCTCCTGGGCACCAGATGGTGATGTCATCTGCGTATATAGCATGGTTTATGTTTGGGATGTCGCGGAGTTTGTCAGATAGTCCCTTCATTACTATGTTAAAAAGGAGTGGAGAAATGACTGCCCCTTGTGGTGTCCCGTTGGAACCTAATGTGTAAGTATCGGATGTAAGTTGCGATAAATGCAGCTGAGCTGTTCGATTTTGCAGAAAAGAACGAATGTACGCCTGGAATCTTTTACCGAGACCAAGGCTGGCAATGGATTCCAGTATAAAGCGGTGTGAGACGCTGTCGAATGCTTTAGTGAGGTCTAGGGCGAGAATGCCACGAACATCTCTCGTTTTTGAGTCTTTGAGTTCTTGTCAAGTCAAAACTAATACTCTCATTGCTGGTATCCCCAAGCTGGGCATGTCTCGCTGTGTGAAGATTGCGTTTAGGAGCACATTCCTCCCCTTACATGTCAAGTTGGGTTACTTCAGACATGCTGTGTGCCTTTCATTCCAAAGCCTCTAGAGGGCCGTAAATGCATGAAACTGGGACATGTGCGCAGCGTCTGCGAGAATCCGGCGTTATGCACCGCTGCGCCGAGCCTTATACTGCGGACAAGTGCGTCGCTAATGCAAAGAAATGTTCGAATTACAAAGGAGCGCATAAAGTCACATCGAAGGACTGCCCGTGTGTTCAGAAGAAATTGCCATCTTGAAGAAAATGGTTCGCGATCACTAATCTCATCGAGAAGCCTCAGCTAAAGCCAGAAGGCATCGTTCGCGTGGACGTCAGTCTTCAAGGACGCCCGCTACTTCCTCGATGTGTTTGCCAGCTCCCTCACCGTTACCACTTCCTTCACCTCCCAGACCGCATGCTGCGGAAAAGACTATAAAGAACAAGGCCAGTGAGCATACCTCAACTTTGACAACGCCTGCACTTCAAAGGGAAGCAGCATCCAGCGAACCGAAGGAGTTTCATGACAGCCAGCCCGCGATACCAGTTCGAGATCTTACCAACCAAGACAGGCAAGTGACTGCAATCGTTAATTAATTAATTGCCACGATTCACAAGCTACTGAGCAGCATAAAATTTCCGTCTGCTAAGAGTGCACTGAAAGTACTGGTTGCACTAAATCCAGTGCTTGCTAACATCGTATAGGCACAAAGGCTCAACGGAATCTCGTCTTCCGCACTAAAGAGTAAAGTGCGTCAATTTTTTTAATGGAATGTCAGAAGAATGAAGTTTCACATTTCGGACTTTCACTAATTCGTGTAGGCCATTCAATTCTCTGTACTTGTCATATGTGAACCAAACGTATCAACGCCTTATAAGGCTTTCCGGTTATAAACCTTTTTGTTCAGCCACTTGCGAAGAACATAGCAAAGTATTGCTTATATGCGCACGAACATGACTTATGTTTCACACTCAGTAAGTTCCAATGATGACAATCAGTATGTGTGTCTTCGTGTAAAAAAGCATGCTGTTTGTTCACACCTATTGGTGGATATATATCTCCATCAGCGCGAATCGACTGCGACAAATCAGAACACATCCTAATTAGGACCACTGGCCTTGGATCATCCCAGATGACTTCAACGCCCATAAGATGCATTGGGTGAGAACTAGGAAGAATGTAATAGACAGGAATAATGCTACGTTCGCTTCCAAGAACAACCTTTCCATCATGAGCGATGATACCCCAATATATTTGCAGGGTCTCACGTATGGCAGTTATCTTTACCTGACACTGGTGTCATGGTGCTTCTTTCACAAAGAAAAATGTTTTGTGACATTCAGAAGATCCCGCCCCTGCTTTTCGACGACCTTAAAGATCGTCTACTGTCCACAAGCAGGACTAGAACTCGCTAAAATGAACACCTTCGCCATCATGCGTGCCATCGGCAGAGTGAGTAAACTATCGCAGCAAGGCTTCGTCGACAAGGCACGCGTACAAGTCTAGAGAATAGAAAACCTAATCATCGCAAGCACCATCACCAAAGAAGACGCCAAGAAGCTGGTAAGCATCCAGAAAATACAGCTTGGTGGGAATTTCTACACTGGGAACGGCAAGATCAGAACACCGGACGATGTCTCCAGAGGCGTCATCAATGGCTTGATACATGGTACGAGCGCCGCAGAACTCATGGCTGTAATTCGCGCAGCGGCAAGATACACAGTTTTTCACACCCGGTCAATCGACTGCGGAAGTCATCTTTTTTGAAGAACCACACGAATTCTACTACATGATTTTTCAGAGCGTAGACTTCTGCTGCAGACCATATCGTAAATCAATGCAGTATCGCCGAAGTTCTGGCAATACAGGTCACCACGAAGCCGACATTTATCCCAAATGTCTTGTATAAAGGTGGCAAGGCCGGACGAATGCAGGGACATGAATGCGCACCCACCTGCAAGATCTGTGGAGAAGGACACAAAACTGCAACTAAGGAACGAAAACGGAGACTAAAACCAAGTCCACCACCCTACAAGTAAGTCAACAGCGCCTCAACAGGCTCCAAAAAATAGACAACTGGAATGCCAGCGGGCAACAATCCCCTGCGGTTAACATATCGGCCACTACCTCTAACAGTTACAATGAGGGCCGCGTTTCTACGCGCAGCAGATCCAAGTCAATGTTGCGTACTAGTTCGCGCTCCCGCTCTCGAACACGCTCATGTTTCTTTAAACGTGCGAGCTACGCTGCCACGGCAAGTGGATCGAACGACAGCAGCAGCTTAATCTCCTCAAAGGTGAACACTTCAAGCATACAGGTTCTCGAAGATAAACTGAAAAACCAGCAAAGAAAGCTTCGGAATCAGCGCAGCCAACTGCAAGTCGAACAAAACCTCATAAATAAACTGCTTCGGAGTCAAAAAAGACAAGAAGAGCTCATCGACAAGCTACTTAAATAGTGCATGCATCAGCAAGGACATTACAACATTGGAGAACCACAATCAAGAACAAGCAAACTGATGCACAGAGCCGGCAACCATGCTGATCAAAATGGACGTGCAAGCCCCAGTTAAGGCAAGGTGCGCGATATTTGAAGATTCTTTCATGAATAACATGCATGCCACGACGAAAAAGATTGTCCAGTCAGCAATAAAAAAACAGCCTCAATGTTTGAAGACAAGATCACTACGCTTAATGCCAAAATTGATGGGATTGCTGCGCAAGTCAACAATTCCATCGCGCATTGAGGAACACTTACGTCACCATCACAGTTCGACAGCTTGAACAACCCATGCCAAATGACTTGGAAAAAGGCACGATCGAATAGTCACAATGCTTCTCACTCAGTCTGGCCGAGTCACGATCGCAGGCGTGACATCGAATTGATCGAAGATCGCCATCCCGAACCATAGCTATAAGAACCAGAATTCAACTTTACGCATATGGCAGTGGAACTGTCGATCATACCGCCCTTGATAAGCAGGCCTACAAGAATTCATCAAGTTTAAACAACCAGTCATCATTGCACTTCAGGAAACCAACACGCAGAATGTATGGCTGCAAGGGTATATGACCTGCGTACAAACCCAACGCACTCCCATTCTTGTCAAGAAAGCACTTTCAACGCAAAACACTAAATTGAGGACACACAGACGCAACACACTCTAATAGAGATTATACCGGAACGAAAGACGCAGCAAAGCCTTTTCATAACCAATATATACAACCCCACACGTTACCAAATACCAGACTTCGATCACTTCATACGAGAAATCAGGAAGCGCACAAATGGCAACCTAATTATAATAATGGGAGACTTCAACGCCTCTCACAGGGCATGGGCCTATCTTATCACCTTGAGAAAGAATTCTAGGGTGCACTATACTGCTCAACACAACAGACTAACACTGTGGAACGACTTTCTCCGGAAGACGAGAATAGGAAACAGCGTCACCAGGGATACGAATCCCGATCTTACCTTTACGGCGAACGTCAGTGGGGCTGAGTGTAGTGTGTTACGGGAAACTTTAGGTAGTGATCATCACATCATCCAACTCTCCGTAGCGCAGGCTCGTAAACAGACCGAGACTGGAATAGCACGGTTAACGGAATGGCAATTTTTTATGGATGACCTCAACGTTGAAACAACCATAACCGACATTGAAGATTGGTTTAAGAATGTGCTCAAGATAGCCGAACGCTACACTAAGGACAAACAGCTTGACGCCGATACACCAGGAATTGATGCACATCTCCTCCACCTTTCGGAGGCTAGAAGAAAATGACTGAAGCGGTGGAAGTGGCAAAAACTAAACAGAAAATTGCGGAAACTCACTCAGCAATCTCAATATTATGGGAACCAATTGGCCAGGCAAAACTGGCACGCTTTTTGTGACAAGCTACAGAGAACTCTAAGCACCAAGAAGACCTGACATCTGCTACGCTCACTTCTAGCCACGTAATCCTCTATAGCAGCACAGCAGCACTTTCAGAGACTCTTCGAAAGTACGCTGTTACAAAAGAACCCCTGCTAAAAGAAATACAAAAAAGCACTGTGGGGATGCACCCACTGGGGCTTCAGTTTACACAAAAGAATAGGCTGGCGCATCAAACACTGAGGGTGACCGGCCATTCAGCCCCGCTGAACTGCACCAAGCCCTCACGAAGTTGGCAAGAAAGACCAGCCCCAGAACGCAATCGACAGGAATGTCAACAAGCACTTCCGCAACCTACCGCACCACACCACCACGGCTCTTCGATACTACGACGGCTGCTGGGATAAAGGAGAGCTACCTCTGGTATGGAAGCACTCGGAAATCACCATGATTCTTAAGCCTAACAAACCAGTTGGCATTGAGAACCTACCCTTGATTTCTCTCACCTCGTGCGTGGGAAAGCTGTTCGAACATATTGTGCACGACCGCTTAACCTTGTGCCTAGAAGATAGTGGACACCTACCGGATACCATGTTCTGCTTAAGGAAGCATCTTTCGACGCTTGACGTGCTCCTACTAATCAAACAAGACCTCCTTGATCACCTCACCCTTCGAAGAAAGTACTTCATACTCGGAGTCGACCTTAAGGTGGCCTTTGATAACGTCAACCACGACGTGATCCTGAACAAGCTCGAAGTCATTGGCCACGGCATTAGAACCTACACGTACGTCAAAAACTTTGCGACGGACCGTACGGCAACTGTGGGCATATGCAACATCAGCAGCAAAAGCTTGCAACTACCAAAAAAGGCCTGCCACAGGGTTTGGCCATCTCACTGTTACTTTTCAATCTGGCCATTATCAATCTGCCACAAAATTCTCGACAAAATACCAGATTTACGGCACGCGTTCTACGCTGATGACATCATGCTCTGGACCAGGGCTTCGAACACTGGGAGACAAGAGACCTGCCAACAAACCGCCGTAGATAAATACCATCGAACGGTATCTCAGAAACTGTGGTCGCTGTTGTGCCTCCGAGAAATTCGAGCACCTCGTCCTGAAAGCGAGAACAACAGGCAGAGCCCCTCTATACGACAAGCCCGACCTTAGCTTAACACTGAATGGGACATCAATTCCAAAAGTCTAGGCCCTGCAAGTGCTTGAAGTTTACATCTACAAGAATGGATCGGGAGCTGCCACCCTACCAGGACTCCAACGAACACTATCACAACTCACGCACCTCGTCAACAGAATTGCGAACCAACAAAACGAACTCAAAGAGCATGACACGTTACCTATAATGCAATCTCTGTTCACCAGCCACTTTACGCACGGCAGGCCGTACCTGAATTTGAAAACGGCTGAAACAGAAAAAAAACTTAATATCATGATAAGAAAGGCCACTAAAGTAACCTTGGGACTTCCCGCAGTGGCCCCCACCACACGTCTCCTAAAGATGGGCATCCACAACACATGGCAAAAGCTCGCCGAAGCGCATAAGAACAGCCAGGTGAAAAAGTTCAAGCTGACGCCCACAGGGAGGTCGGTGCTCCGGTACCTCAACTACAGCGACACGTTCATCACCAATGCAGACCGGAAAAAGCGCATACCGCTGTACGTTAGAGATTCGAGTACCATTAGAGCACCTATTCCACGCAACATGCATCCTACTTTCCACAAAATAAGATGCAAGGCTAGAGCTGGCGCTATTAAACGAAGTTCAAGCAAAACATGGACGCCCATTACACTGACGCGGCCAAGTATCCCCATAGAAACGCATATGCTGTCAGCGTCGTAAATTTTCAAGGCCGAGAATTCGTGGCGGCCACGGTCAACGCACTCAATTCAGACGCAGCAGAATAATCCGCAATCGCTGTCGCAACCACCATATGCAGAGACGCCACGGTTATATTCAGCGACTCACAAGCTGCCTGCAGAAATTTCGCTAGGGGCCGTATCTCAGCCAATGCCATCAATATTTTGAAACGGCGAAGCATTCCACTCCCATACACTTGTATATTATGGGTTCCAGGACACGAGGGTCTGCGGGGAAGTGAAGTGGCCTACGCCGCTGCCCACGAGAACGTGTGCCGGGCTCCCCCTGCCCACCGGACATCTGACCCATCGTTGAAAAGACGGAGGTTGTTCAAAACACCTATTCATTGTTACTCAAGCATTACAGGCTGGAGCGACGAGTATACCCTCCACCACACCCAAAACTGACAAAAGAAGAAAGCGTGATATTGAGACGCCTGCAAAGCAACACATACACACATGAGCCCTAATGCAACGTCTCTACCCAACGAGATATAGATCTATGTACCCGCTCTGCAGCGTACCGGACACCCTGGCACACTTGCTTCTTGCATGCCAGAGTACGGCCAGACGTAATCTGCAACAACACACGACTGATAATGAAGTAGGATGGACGGACGAAGACCGAAGCGCAGCGTTGGAGGCAAAGCTTGCCCTCGAGGACCTGGCAGACCAACAACTCATCGCCAGAGTCAAGAGCGCAGTAGAAGCCAGAGGGTTTATGGACTAAGGAGCCCTCCAACGTCAGGGTGACACCGGGCATTGCTCGGGGCTGTTTCTCGGGGGCTGTTTCGAAACTAAACGCTTCCTTCTCTCTCTCTTCCGATGTTGTACTTGGCACTGACTGGTCGATTCCTACATCGTGTCTTGAAGACGCTTGCCAAGAAGGCCTTGCCTGCAGCATGGAAATTACCACCGCGTAAGCTATCCAAATCGTCCAATTGTAAATTATTGTTCTCGTCAAAAATAACACAGTTTGCCATCAAACTGCATAACTTAAGAGCTATACGTAGGCGTGCTGGACGACGATACATACGCACAAAATCAATTTACGACCTTTGGGAAAAGAGACGGCTCCAGAAAAAGACTCAACGACGCATATACAAACTGGAGAGCGAACGCTGGTAACCATTCTGCGAATTTCTAGACCCTCATACACCTCTGTCATATATCTGGAGGACAGTTCATGGTCTTCGCTCCTCTCCGCAACAACGGCACTCTTTTTAAATCTTTGGCACTTCATCATGGGAAAACAGAACTCAAGGTGTCTGAAGAATTTCGCACGAGAGTTGCCGGAAATATGATGAACGAGAGCATCTAACGCCGTGATCGTTCCTAATACTCGTTTACCAGAAATGGACATTCCATTTACCATGGAAGAACTGGAAGGTGCGTTAGTCGCTTCTAAGCGCACGCCATCACCAGGTCCTGATGGTATTACTTCTAATGCGTTAAGACATCTAGGACAAAAAGACAGAAAAGAACTTTTAACAAGCTTCAATAACTCCTGGCTGAGCAGCAGTGTTTCACGAGAATGGAAAATAAGTCGAATAATACCACTTTTGCAATCGGGAAAATCAACAATGAACTTGACAGTGTGAGATACTACTTGCCTTCGCAAGCTGCCTCAGTAAAGTGATGAAAAGAATGGCTCTATTTCTTCTCGAGTGCTGCTTGAAACGATACACCACTACCCTTCCTGCATGACAGGCTTCCATCGGGGCCGCTCCTCTATATATCAACTGTATCCTTGACTTATCGACATTTGTTCAGAAAAAAAGTTGGCAGATCTCACATACAGTGCGAATTGATGATATCCGAATAATGCATGAGAAAGGTTGATATATCATTTTAAAATCAGCACAACGTTAAAGCTCAAGCGAAATGATGCCGTACATGACTTCCATGTCATGCTTTTCATGTTTGGATGCGTCGTTTACCTTCTTTATTTATTCACGCCACGTGATATTGAATTTAGTATATGTGGAGCTAACCAAATAGACGCGAACACGCAACGAGCGTGGTTTGTAGTCAGTTTCTAACATGAAACGCGTGTGAGGATTATCATGGTTCCACCAGACACATACCTTCGTTATCTATTTACGTACTGTTATACCAAGTTTGGTATATGTGGAGCTAGAAAAATGGCCGCGACGGCATCATGAAGGGTCCAATATAATCCAATGTTGCGTTGACGCGTGCGCACGATGGGCACAGCAATGCTACGTTAGCAAAACGCGAGTTCTCTATTCGCAACTATCACAGATGATGGCGTTGCCACGGCATCCATCCCAACTCTCGTTTGGGGGATGTTCGTGCAGCCAGGCCATGCCATGGTTCAGTCAGCCTCACTTTGGCGGTTCAATGAGGCTTTATATTTTGTCACTGGCAATTTCTACTACGGTTATTCTTAATTCGGTGTTGTAATACTGAAGTCCAAGAGGTACTGCGAGTCTTAGTAGCAATTATTTACTAGTTATTGTTTGATTGCTAAGCTAGAAGATTCACAAAATATTTCGGATGCCACTGTGCAGATGCCGTGCAGTCAAAGGCAAGGTCTCCTGCTGTGTACGAGCACGGCTGCATGATCTTTCGCGGTCGTGGCACAAGCAGCGTTCACAAAGCTGTACGTGCATTCCTTCACAACCCAGCAGACGATGGGCCCGGCGTTCAAAACTTCTGCTCCTTCAATATACGCCGCAAACGCGTTTCTCAACACGCAGTGGGGAATATAATACATGCTAAAGTCAATGACCTACTCAGCAGAGCCTTGACAACACAGTCACTACAGCCGAAAATACTACGCAGTTTGAGATGACGGGGACACCGACGGCGGCTGCCGGCGCGCCGACTGCACGATCCTTTAGACAACAGCCATGTTGGCCTTACACTAGCGCCCTCTCTAAGTGATGAAAGTAGTCTGACGCCAACGCGAGCAGCATCCGTCGGCGCGGCCCGACGACAACCAGTGTAAAATGCGGTATGCTGCATTGTGCGTCGATGCGTTGTCCAGACAACATTGCGTCTCCCTCTTTTTGTTAGGGAGGGATGCCGGATGCGTCAAAGCAGCGCAGCACGGCTTGTGCCTGCGAGTATATGAGAGGACCGCCGCCTGGCGTGGCAACGCCGGCGGGACGCGACGAAATAAACGCCAGCGACTACACGCACCGCGTCCCATCAAATTGTATTGGCGCCTTGACTGTGGCTTGTAGTCATGTCCTCACATGACACGCATGTCATGATTATGATGTTTGCACCAGCCTTCGTCATATATTGGCGTCACGTAATATCAAATTTGGCATAGGTGACCCTAGCGAAACGGCCGTGAGCCCGTCATCAGTGTGACATGTACTGATGTTGTTACATGACACGCATGTCGTGATTATTATGTTTGGATGTGTCATTTACCTATGCCGTCCGTTCGTGTCACGTGATACCCAGTTTGGTACTTGTGAAGCTAGCGAAACGGCCGCGAACGCATCATTAGCGTAGCATGTAGTCATGTTGTTACAGAACACGTATCTCATGTTTGCACCAGTATCATACTTCAATCATTCATTCACGTTCCGTAAGACCAAGTTTTTTATAAGTGAAGCTAGCGAAACAGCCGCCAGTGTATCATGAGTGTGGCATGTAGTCATGTCGTTACATGACATGCATCTCATGATTATCACCTTTGCACCAGTCACATACCTTCGTCAACCATTCGCGTACTGTAATACCAAATTTGGTTCACGCGATGCTAGCGAAATGGCCTCGAGCACATTATGAGCGTGGCATGCAGTCAAGTTGTTACAAGACACGCATGTCATGATATTTATGTTAGGATCTGTTGCTTGTGCTCGCCACGCAGTCATGCGATACCTTACCAGTTTTTCAACATGCTGTGTGAACGAAACCACCGCAAGAGCTGCAGGATCATGAAATGTAAATCATGACATTCAGGACATACTGGTACTGATTTTTATTTTATGACTATTCAAGTATGTTCTTCATACAGTCATGTCATTCCATAACAAGTTTGTTTGGGATGCCATTATCGAAACAGCCAAGAGAGGTAAAAGTCGTAGGCGGCTAGATAGAGAGATAGATAGATAGATAGATAGATAGAAACGCTCAAATTGGCCGAAAATCGCTAAGAAATGCTTCGCATTTAAAAAGTTGCAAGCGTATGTCACTGCCACTCTTTCTTGACATGAAGGGTGCATATGATTATGCAGCTCACGATGTCATCCTCACTTCTGTCGCAGCAATTGGCATTGGTGGACGAATGTTTCAATGATAAAAGACTATATTACTAGCAGCGATTTTGTTTTGAGCGAACAGATGAGGGTAAAACTGCTGAACATTACACCTACTGCGGAGTCTCACAGGGAGGTGTTTTAAGCTTCACCTTGTTCAATGTGGCGCTCATTTTTTTTGGCGGGGGTTGTCCCAAGTAGGTGTGCCTATGCAAATACGCCAATAAAATTTGCCTCTTGTCCTCAGGTGCGTGCACGGACACAGCGGGCAGCAATCCTTACAACTTTTCTTCAGGAACAAGGCCTGACTGTATCAACTGTGAAGTGCGCGTTGATTGCGTTTACACGCAAGCCAATGCCGCCATACCCTGTTTACATCAATGGGCAGAGTGTCAAATATGCACGGGCGCATCGTTTATTTGGCCTAATTATCGACAGAGGTCTTTCATGGAGCCCGCTTTGTGCGCACTTGAAGAAGAGACTCCTATCTATTGTTCATATATTGACATTCATGTGCGGAGACGCATAGGGAACTTTTGTGGCCTCCATGCTACAGTTGTACAAGGCCTTATTTCTGGGTCTATTGCGCTACCGCTTGCCATCACTGATGAACACTTGCAAATCCAGTACTTATTCAATGCGGAGTTTACAGGATCAGGTGCTGCGTATTTGCCTAAGACTGCCCCGATGCGCTTCTACCTATGCCACAATCGTGCTTGCTAAGGACCATCTGGTCAGGACAGGTCGTGTTGTGGATTGCCTTAGAGCGCCCAGTCGACATCCTAGCTGTGTCCCCAACCACCTTGTGCTGCTTCGACCAACCGCAAGTACGTGCAGAAATTGCGGGTATGAAAAAGAAAATCAATCACTCCCGAGAAGCATTGAAGCAAGCAACACTGCTATTATTATATGAGTTGTACTTGAACCGAACGCAGATATACACTAGTGGGTTGGTCTCGCCCAGCAGCTCGTCAGGTGCCGCTGCAAATTTGGCTGGAGCAACGGCATTCAAAATTAGGTTGTAGTATACGACTACGTCTACGGCATCAGAGCTTGCTGCTATAATAGTTTACAATATCTCATTCAAGAGTGTCCAGAAAAATGGGTCATATTCTGTGATTTAAAGGCAGCACTTCAGAGTTTGCAGTTTGCCATGCGTAATAGGAATCATGAACCATTGGTACATGAAATAGGATATTGCTACCATCAAGTTCTAGCACGGCGGCACAATGTTATATATCAATGGCTGACTGGACATATTGTTATTACTGAAAATAAATTAGCCAATGATGCAGCCCGCTCATCCCTTGCAGGAACACGTGTGGTTACGATTCTTCTATCAAAAACTGATGCTGCAACACAACTTTACTTGCTGTCTCGAGAGGAGAAAAAGAAGAAGTTGTCACAGAGAACAGCCTCTGCTTCGAGCTCTGTGAGTTTCCTAATTCTTTTGCCAAGATTTTTCATTAATCGAGACACCTCGGAGGGGCGTTCCCCCTTAGAGTGGGGGATCAAAACCCCAACCGAGACCGGGCCGACCACATCATTGTGCGTCTGACGCAAGTTCTCACCCCGGCCAAAGCGCGGCCCACGTTGACAATTCTGATGGCTCCTCCGTTGATAATATGGCTTCGGACAGCGACTACGTGGTCGTACCAAGCCGGCGCCTGAAGAGGAAAATCAGCCGGACATCGCCGACTGGCCGGCAAGCACAGACAAAGGCGAGTAGCTTGCGGTCGCACACCATTTCGTATGTGCCGACATCGAAGACAGACATCTTGAACTCTCTAAACAGGCAGAGCCTGTCAGAGTACTTTGAGCTCATCGCTCCAGGGAAAGTCGTAGAAATACGCATAAATACCCGAATGAACATGCTGTCTGTGGAGGTCACTACGAAGGCCTTATTGGACACGCTGAAAGCGATTGTTCGATTAGGAAACATTCCGGTTCGCGCATTCTCCGCGTACGACGAAGAAACGACAATCGAATTTATATACGATGTAGATGAGGAGATAACAGACTCGAGTATCGAGAAACTGCTGTCATCGTCGGCTCCCGTGCTTGGCTTCCACCGCTTTGGACGCGATGTGGATGCGGATTTATATACGATGTGGATGGGGAGATAACAAACTCGTATCTCGAGAAACTGCTTTCATCGTCGGATTCCGTGCTTGGCTTCCACCGCTTTGGACGCACGCGATGTGTTAAAGTAGTGTTTCAGTCAAAGACGTTACCCACACATGTTAGAGTAGGGTACGTGAGGCACTCGGTACGTCTTTACGTACCAAAACCTCTGCAGTGTCATAAACGCATAAAATTTGGGCACGTTAGTGCAGTTTGCAAGGGCGCAGTAACCTGCAAGCATTGCGGTGGCCTTCATGATGGTGATAACTGCAATGCTGTGGCCAAATGCCCAAACTGCTCAGGTGCCCACGACGCAACATCAAAAGAATGTCCCAAAATGAGAAATGAAATTAGTATCCTGAAGAAGATGGTTCGAGACCACTCCTCTTACAGAGAAGCTGCAAGGGCTGTACGGCGCCGTAAACATCGTTCGCGACACCGACACAAACGAAGCAGCAGTGCTCATAGCTTATCGAATTCGACACACAAAACCGTGCCCTATCAACCTCCTAGCCTACTTTTGTCGGCCAGAAAGGAAGATACAGATGCTCAAATGCCAATACAGTCCACGCAAGTACAATGTAACCAGTCATTGGCTCTCCCCACGTCAGAGCCTCAGTGGCCTTCACTACCGTCAAGAGCCACGGTAGCGCCATCATCACATAGTGCCCCTACCCCTAATGAAGAAAACAAGAAGATGGACAACGCAGATGGCAAGGCTAGGCTTAAAAATTTGATGGGTTCAATGCGTAATATTCTCAGCAGCCTAAACACTCCCGCTGCTAAGGCGGCTGTGCAGCAACTTGAGGTTTTGGAGCCTCTTCTACTGGTTCTTCAGTAAGTGAACATGGCCAATGATGTTCGAAGAACGCATGCGCCAGTCGCTTGTTATGAAATGGAATGCTGGTGGCCTACGTAGCTGTCTGTCGGACTTGAGACAATAGGTTTTTAAATATCAATTTCCTGTTATCGTTATAGGTGAACCGAATATGGTTTCGACTTTTCGTATATCTGGATATGTCCTGATTTGGTCCCGCAGTGATCAGCGTACGAGCAAAGTTCTCGTTTGTATACGCCGCAATTTGACGTTCTTGAGACATGAAGTCGCGTCGCATACCAGCAATGATTACTTGAGCCTGACTATAACACATAAAAAGCGGACATTCTCCGTAATAGGAGGATACATACACCCAAGCGCACAGATGGACTGCTTCCACCTGGCGACCATTCTTCAAGCAGCACATAGCTACACATTGTGATCGGCGATTTTAATGCACATCATCCTCTTTGGGGTAGCACTACAACAAATTATCGTAGAAAGGATTTAGCGAATTTTATATACAACTATAGACTAAGCGTACTCAATGACGGATAACCTACAATTGTTCTTGGCACGTCCTACAGCAGCTGCCTTGGCCTCTGTTTCATTTCCAGAAGCCTTCTGTCTTCCACATGTTGGTGCACAGATTTGGAAACTCGCGGCAGTGACCACCTTCGAACCTATGTTCAGTTCAGGTGGTGTCGCCGCACGCAAACACGCTACATCCGTCAAACCGACTGGACACTGTTCAAGGCATCTGTCAAGTCTGGCAGTGAGCACACGACTGATCCATCCGAGGTAGAAAACATCACTGCTTCTTCACTGCGTGACACAACCAAACAGGTTAACCTACCGATGCAGAAATAAGCAGTTGACTTCCAATACGAGGCCCTTCGTGCAATCTGTCGCCGTGCCGAACGCCGATACAGAAAAAAGAAGTCGCTTTCAGACCTTTCCGCCTGTCGTCAAGCTCAACGACATGTTCTTCGGCATCTTGACAAGATTGACAGGCAACGTTAGAGAAATTTCTGTGGATCTCTGGACCCCAGGCAACCTCTATCTAAGATCTGGCGGGTGGTACAAAGCTTGCAGACAACTCCCCAACAACGTCAACCATTTCAAGCTGTTGCTCTACATCAGAGACGGACAGAAGTTGAGATAGCCAGCGACTTGTAGCCTCATCGTGGACACCACTGATGGTCTTGCCACTAATGAGCGTCTTACTACCATTGCGCCTCCATCGTCTGACAAGCGCCTTGATGTACGTTTTACGCTACATGAGCTTGACGCTGCGATTTCTGCCTCCCGCCGATTTTCGGCACAAGGACCTGACGGAATCACGTATGCTGCACTCAACCATCCTGATACAGAAGCACGACGTATCTTGTTATCTCAATTTAACACCTCATGGGCGTCAGGAGAAGTACCAGGTAATTGGAAATGCAGTGGCATTATTGCATTGCTTAAGCCGCGGAAGTGTCCTTACGCACTTTCCTCCTACAGACCAATCGCGTTAGCCAGCTGCGTCGAAAAAGTGATGGAAAGAATGGTACTGGCACTATTGAAGTGGCTTCTAGAGAGCAACAACTCCTTTCCTGCATGTATGAACGGCTTCAGAAGAGGCCGATCTGCCATTGATGGTGTGGTCGACTTGATCACCAGCGTTGAAGAGGAAGGAAGCCGACGCAGACTAGTGGCGGCGGTCTTCTCAGACATTAAGGGTGCCTACGATAATGGGCTGCATTATGCGATCCTTGACGCACTGGAAGAATTCGACATCGGTGGACGACTGCACGCTTGGATTTTTAGCTACCTTAGGGACCGCACATTTTACATGACGACAAGTAATAGAGACACCGATCGATATAAGGTTCATCGTGGTGTTCCCCAAGGAGGAGTTCTCTTCTGATTCTATTCAATGTCACAATGATCGGCCTAGCAGCAGAACTTTCCAGCACGGTGAAGATCACTGCATACGCTGATGACATATGCATATGGGCATCCGGAACTACTCGTCCGCAATTGCGAGCTCGACTACAGCGTGCAGTGACGATCACATACAAATATCTACGACGTCAGGGGCTCACTCCTTCAATCGACAAATGCGCAGTGCTTGCGTTCACGCACAAGCATATGTCGCAGTACCTGATATTTATTAACGGGACAGCGATGCCTGCTGTAACGCACCACAAGTTCCTTGGGGTTGTCGTACACAGAGACCTATCGTGGACGAGGCATGTCGCAGTACTTAAATTTAAATTGAAGAGCTTTGCGCTCATTCTTCGCCACGTAGCAGGAGCAAGATGGGGCCCATCAGAATCATCGCTACTTCAATTTTACAATGCTCTAGTTGAAGGAAACATTCGATACAGCATGTCGGTGCTCTCCAATATGAGACTTAGTTGCGTGAAGACACAAGAGATTGTTCAAGCTCAATGCTTACGAAGATGCTTGGGTCTACCGCACTGTACTTCAACAAATGAGACAATCGCAGAGACTCGGGCTTGTCTCATCACTGTATACATGCTCTGCGAGCCACTTACAATTCACCTACGATTACTGAGCAGACACAGACAGTACCCACTGTCAGTACTACCCGCCACTCACCCAGATTGCAGTTTCTCAAGAGTAATATCACGGCATGAAAATATTATACCATCAAGGTTTTCTCCGCCAAATGCCCCTGCAGTGTCTCCTATGGGTCCTGCATAAACCACCTGTCTCTTTTACGATACCTGGAATTACGAAGAAGTCGCTCAATTCTTCTGTTGGCCTCAGACAACTCACCCCGTATCACATTTATACAACGTACAGTGATTATCTGCACGTGTACGCCGACGGATCCACCACGCTAAACACCTCCACCGCAGCCTATGTCATCCCAGACATGGATATCGCTCGACGATTCAAAGTGGACCATAGAACCACATCAACTGCCGCAGAGCTACTCACTATCCGGGAGGCAATAAGGTTTATTTCCGGAGAGTGACCTCGAGCCTGGAAATTTTCTGTGATGCCAAACCCGCTTTCCAAACCATTAATTGCATCACGAAGGAAGGTCCGTATTACAGCTTGGTAATAGAAATCACAGAACTTATTCAGGTTGCTTCAACAAATGGTCATCTTATAACTTTCCAGTGGATTCCCACTCATGCGGCGTGATGGGAAACGAAGATCCGGACGCTGAAGCTAAAAATGCCTTAAGGAATGCCCCTGAAGTACGCATTGCGTTTTCACGAGCTGACACGAACGCCCTACTTCGCGGCGTGATGCGCAGCTACACACTTTAGCACTGGACCAAACCGGAACGGCGACACCAGCGACTTCACAATTGGGACCCGGAAATGAGGTTCTGCATGCCTCCTAAATTGAAACGGCAACTCACAAGCATGATCCACCACATTCTTCTTGGTGTAGCGTACACCAGATGTTACGAACATATCATCGATCGCAGTGACACCGGTCCTAATTGTGAACACTGTGATGTGCCAGAAACACATGGCATAGGGCGTATTTCGCTGCTGCTCTTTCAGTAAGAAGTAGAGGACTGGCCGTTTAGATCAGTGTTACTCACTCAGTCGTTTATGCTTCGCTGCCATTGTTGAGGTGTGCACAGTGAAGTGAGGCCAGTCGTAGAGATGATGATGCGAACGCGGCGCGTTAGCGTAATCGCGTTCTAAACCAAAGGTGATGCTGAAGCATCACCTTAAAGTCAATTTGGTAAATAGGTGCAGTGGAAGCTCGCAGTATTATGTAGTCCCTCCAATTTTCGTAAGTGATTTATCAAATATATTTAGCGGAAGCTCTCACCATCATGTGGTGTCTCCCTAGTTTATAACCAATCTGTCAAATAAACGCAGCAGAATATTTCACTACCGCGTGTTCACTCCGATTTTCATAATCAGTGTATTTAGCTGAAACTTTCACCAATATATGGTCCCTGCGACTGTTGTAATCAATCTATCAAATATTTTAGCAGAAGCCTTCACTATAATGTTGCTGCTCGAAATTTTAAACTTAATCCATCAACATGAATTTCTCGGAAGTTCTCGCCTTTATGTGGTCCGTACAATATTGATAATCAATCTCTGAAATAAACGTTGCAGAAGCTCTCACCATCATGTGGCCTTCCATTGCAGTCTTAGCAAAACCCAAGTCGCGCAACATAGTCAAGCAGTATCTTCTGTTTGCAGACCAAGCTTCTCCATTCAGCGAACCGAGGCCTGAAATTGTGGGTGAATTCGATTGTGCGCATTGATAAGTAACCATTAGTTGTAAACTTATGCGAACTTTAAAAAGTCAAATCTTCCAAGTAGCAATGGTAGATGAACAAGACTTTACAGTATATAGTTCTTCAACATGTAAGCTGCGGCCATTATTAGAGGGAACCGAGCACGCGTGGCCGCTGTCTTCGGGCCACCATGTGGCCGCCGTGCGAAGTATTGCGACGCAAGCGCAAATAATGCCAGAGGAGGAGTTGGCTGTGCGTTGTCTTCTAGGGTGTCTCCCATTTCGCCCGTGCACAATGTAGGTTTCTCCACAGGAGGCGAATGGGAGGCACCGTAGCAGACGACGCGAAGCTGGCTCCGCGTGTTGCGCTGATAGCGCTTGTGCCACTGTACAGTTCACACGGCGGCCGTTGTGGCGTTGCGCGGAGCGTGATCACCCACTCCAATTTCCCTCTGACAGTGGCCTTGATGGTTCCTTCCACGATAAATGCCAGAAAAATCTGCGAGAAATGGATAGTTATCTCTTGAATTGCGCATGTCATTCAGTTTTTATGTTTACACTCGTACGCAGGCTCACCACTTTCCGACGTGCATAAGGCATGGATGATACAGGGTGCCCCACCTATTCACAGCCCGTTTTAAAATGTGGCGACACACGCAATAACAACGGAATGAAATGCATGTAATTGACTAATACCTGGGACTGAGTCTAACTATTCTTTGTATTCAGTATATTTGCCTAATTAGGTCACTTGCAATAACTAGCATTTTAGGGAACAAAATTAGGCCGGACATTTCAACTAGAAAGTTGTCCATCGGTTCGCAAAGCATTCAAGTATGCATTTAGGAGCTGTACTTTGGGTAATACTTATTGTTTTTCTACTAACTGCACGTGTCCTTGAAATACAGAAAAAATACAACGTGACAAGCTCACTCGCACGCCAATACGCACGATGATTCTAGTGCCCCCTACCGTTGCGCATAAGAAATACCATTGCATTGGCCTGATTGTGCTGTATTGAGAGGGCTGCAACGATGATGGTGGCTTCGCCACAAACACGTTAGTCTATCAGTTACATAAGCGATAACTGCAATGACTTCTCACCACTGTCATGAACAGGAGCGGAGGAAGCATACCGTTCGTACGCGGAACATTAGGAAGCACTAGACTCGGGGCGCGCATAGGCATGCAAGTAAGTTTGTCACGTGGTATTATTTTGTATTTAACGGGCATTTTTAGTTAGCAAAAAACGCTGTTAATTAAAAGATATAAAGTTTCAAAGCGTCTAATCGGACGTTTTGCAACGCTCTGCCGCTGTGGTCTAGTGGCTAAAATACTCAGCTGCTGACCCACAGGTCAAAAGATCAAATCCCGGCTGCAGTGGCTGCATTTTAGATGGAAGGCAAAACGCTGTAGGCCCGTTAGATCAGATTTGGGTGCATGTTAAAAAAACCCAGATGGTCAAAATTTCCGAAGCCCTCTACTACGGCGTTTCTTATAATCTTTTGGTGGTTTGGAGACGCTAAACCTCACATATCCATCAAACCATTCAATTGGACGTTTTGCAAAGCAATCTACAAGTTTCCCATTAAAGTTTTTGGCCAGCTTTGTTTCTTCAGAAGTAAGTTAGTTGAAAAGGTCTAATTAAACAATTGATCATAACAGCGAAAAACAACGTCTGATTCACTACAGACGACGGTCGGCAACATGAATTTGGTTGCATCTTAAAGCCGTGCGTGTTGCCATATTTTTACACTCCAGCTAAAGATAGCAGAAGCACTCTGTATAACTTTGCTTTCAAAAGGCTTACCTCTTTCTAAAATAATTTACTAAGGAGCTTTCACATAACATTAGGAGCGACTAGGGTTAAAGCTTTATAAGTAAATTGTGATAACGAATGCCTTTATGGTGCTAAATGACCTAAAAGCGGACCTAACAAGGAAGTCCAACATGGGAAGTGCAAAAAGTTTGGCAGAAGTCATTGATCCGTCGGCTTGACGTTTTGGAGTCAATTAAAATAACTCACAGAAAAACAGTCGCTCAAGCTATGAAAACACAATTTTTGGTTTAATGTGAACACGTCGTGCTCACCAAACCGCTCGAAGTGAAGCCCATAGCGCTTATGGTACACTACATGGTTTTGTTTTCTTTGTAATAGAGCCGTCAAAGAACACGCAAGAAAAATGAGTTTGCACGTGATTTAATTCATTAACCTTTTTAATGCCAAGGCCAAAATCTTCATGCCGCTTGGCTTGAAGAATGCGTGACTGTGTTGACAGATGCGGAGTCGTATAGCATTTACTGGTTTCGAAAGATCGCTGTTTTAACCCTCCCTCCAAAAAAATTTGGTGAGAGGTGGGGGGGGGGTTGGACCAACCCGCCTTGCCCTACATTTCCATTCAATCAAGAGATGGGTGGGGAATGGAATAAGAGAAGATTAGTAGAAACATGTGGCGCAGTAATACTGCGTAATCTTTACGAGGCTACTAGTCACCATTCCTATTGTTGGTACCAGATGTGAAGGTCAACAATCTCTAAAGTATGCATGAATGGGTCCGAAAAAGGGTATGTCTTGGAACTTTCAAAATGCGAACTCTTAGCTTAGTACAGAGCTTCTATAGAACGGCGCAAAAAGATGGACCAGTGATTCATATTGATACGTCGTTGAGAGCACTGATTGAATTTCACGGATAGCTCGTCGCTTCATTACTTTAACTTTAGCCTTTCCGCGTAAAAATAGCGAATGAGGGGAGTTTTTAGATTGGGCTTAGAGCAGTGAATTTTGTATATTTCGCTTAGCCAGACTCTAGGTGCATGTTTCCCGTCCCCATCAAGATCCTGATGCAGTCACCCACAACATCGCCCCGTGCGTCGCACATTGTTTTGCGAGAACTTTGCTGAGTGGAGCGCACACAAAAGTGCTTCTGAAGGAGGGATGCGTGTCTCCGGTAGGAGGAATGGCGATGGTAAACGAGTGGGAGTGAGCGGGCCTTTGCTTGGCATCGATCAGCAGACAGCTCGTAACTTGGTGTGTTCTGTACCTAATACTATTTTTTCTGTACAAATAAAAACAACAACAACAACAACAACAACGAGAAGGTAGCTTCCGTCGTGACAGTGGTCAGGCTCTCTTACGTCAACGTTTCGTTCACCTTCACTCGGTCGACTGCTAAAACTCTTAATTGAGATATTTTCCAGTACAACATTGATATTTGTTACAATTATATTATTTGGGTTTGGCCTTGTGGTGAAAGTGAGACTTCTTAGTTTGGCGACAACTAGTAACTCACAGGTTCTGGCTGAAATGACGGAGAAAGTGCACCGCTATTCTCATATACAGAAAATTATGGTCATCGTTTTTAAATTACCCATCCCCAAATTTGACTTGGTTTGATATAAAGCATTTTTTTTATTCTGCATCATGCTAATTCTGTAAAGTTACATTCATTCACGTCATGTGCTGGCTAGCCTGACATTAATTTGCGTTTAAATAGCACTCTCAGGCATTTAGTGGAGTTGGTATAAATCGACGGCTCATAAACAACGTGGTGTGGAAGATGAAAAGGCATTTTGACTACACAAATTCAAGCACGGGTATTCAGAGCACTGCAGTGTATTTATTAATTGATTGATATGTGGGGTTTACGACCCAATACCACCATATGATTATGAGAAAAGCCGTAGTGAAGATCTCCGGAAATATCGACCACCTGGAGTTTTTTAACGTTCACACAAATCCGAGCACACGGGCCTACAGCATTTTTGCCTCCATCGAAAATGCAGTCGCTGCGGCCGCCAATTGATTCCCCGACCTGCGCGTTAGCAGCTGAGTACCTTGGCTGCTAGACCAGCACGACAGGGAGCTGTGTACTTGGTAAATTTGGGTTGTGAGTAGGACGGCACTTGTGTTGATCTGATTTAAATCTTTTCGTGTTCTTCACACCATATAGGCTGTATTCCCCAGGATATTGCCTTAATAATTGCTGCAATGGTGATGTTAACGGATCAAAAAGCTCTTATGCCAAAATAAGCTCTCTTATGCTGTCAGGGAAAATTACAGTACCACGTGTTCTTAATCGTCTAGCGTCATAGCAAAGGCGAACCTGTTCTTGCTATGACACTGGAGGTGCAACTGCCTCGAGGGCCTGAAGAAACTTGTTTTGGCGAAGAGTTTCACTAGCACGTTGAATTGCTGCTGAAAAGACCGAATTTCTAGGTGGGCCCTTAGATATGCCATCACTGAATTACGGTTGTCATAATTATTTGATAATCAACGAACAATCGATATTCCTGGGTGTTCAATTATATACAGCCCAATCTTTATCCGTCTTACGTTTTCTTACCCAATACTTTCGCCGACTCTGAACGCTGTTGAGTCCCTACAACTTTATTTTCAAAACTACTTACCATACTGCACAAATAACTTAGTATCTAGGTCTTAGGTAATGTTCAAAAATAAGAAATAAAACTATATTTTTGGTTCAATTATCATGATTGGCTTATTCACCAGGAATTTCGGTTTACTCATGAGGCTCGTTGGTTTCATCACCTATTCCGAAGTGGTTGGATCCCCACTTCGGAATGTCAAAATACAGTGTTTCATAGCAACCGTTTATTAGGGGCTTCATCTAATATAGACCACATTACTTCTCCACAAATAGATACAGTTACCTTTGTAGCTATCACGATTGCCAGCAAATATATGTGACCGGTAAAGAAACTCCTTTCTGTTGAATACTTTTTTGATGTTCTCATAGTCATTGAGGATGACGACATTCAGAACGTTTATCTTGATCCTGCAAATAAAGATTAGACATTTAATAGTGATGCACACTGATTTTAGAGCGGCTACTTGTTGAGATACAGTATTTCATGCATAAAGTTATTGTGAGCATACCTAAACTTTAGAGGGGTGAAATATGAAATATCTCGGTAACATGCACAACATGCCACTATGTGTAAAAGAAAGAAACGCGACACACACGAACAAATATTGGCAAGGTGGACACGTGGCTGTTTGTTTCTTGCCTTTTACCGGTGTTTTTTTTATACCCTGATATTGCTACATGCCTGCATATTGATGTTTTAGGGGTGACGTGCGTGTGTGCCTGACGAGGAAGACGAAGGTTTTTTCCGCTCGACCGCTGGTGAACCCGTCAAGCCATTACCGCTGGTTTTGGATATGTCTTACCCCCAGCCTCGGCGATACGGCGTCTCTTCTTTTCCGTAACCTATTTGGTGGAGGTGCAACGTTCCTGCCTTCACCACGAAGCTTCGCAGTGGCCGCATCGTTCAGTCTCCGGCCATGGCTACTAATGCCAACAGCCCGTCAGTGTCTTCATCTGTAGCTCCGGCCACTACATACCTGACGATGCCCATCCCCCGTGATCCCGGTACATTATCCGCACAACCTGAGCTTGACGTTGACTACTGGCTCCGTATGTACGAGCGTGTTAGCCAGACACACTGATGGGACCCTACCATGACGCTCGCGAACAGTGATATTTTACTTGGACTGGCACCCCACGGCTCTGGTTCGACGCCCATGAGACCGAGCTCATGCACCAGCTTGGATACCTTCTAAGAGAGACTACGCGACATCTTTGGGGATCTGTCCGGTCGCCAAATGGAAGCAGCGAAAAGAACTCGCCACTCGTTTGCAGTCCTCGACAAAGTCGTATGTCTCGTACATACAGGACGTGCTCGCGTTGTGCCGAAAAGGTTGACCGAGCAAATGACAGAGAGTGACAAGGGGGGCCACATACTAAAGGGCATCGTCAACGGCGCCTTCAAATTGCACGTCTACACTAACGTCACGACTGTAGATATGACTATCTAGAAATGTCGCTGCTTCGAAATGGCCAAAAGCCGCCGTGTTCTGTCTGAATTTACGCGGCTACCAAACACGGTTACATCCGGTTACGCGGTTACATTCACCTGCACCGATTTCGGCGCCGCACGACCCATGTAGGACAGCGTGACACGAATAGTTTGAGACGTCAAGCCGGCGTCAAGTCCGGCACCACTTCCGGAGTGGTGCCGGCGTCACCACTTCCGGGGCTCACTTCCGGAGCTCAAGTCCGGAGCTTGAGGCGTCAAGTCCGGCACCACTTCCTCCACATCCGCTCGACCATGGCGCTGCACAAACGCCTCCGGCGGTCTCCGTTATTCAAGCCTTCGCGAGGCAGGAAATTGCAAAGCTCGGTTTTCCTGTGGCCTGCTCTGTCTCCCGACCCGTCTACAGACCAATGACAACAAATGCACCACGCCATGACTCACATTTTCTTCCGCGATCCCGCCATCCGGCGGATTGGAGAGCTGCATAGCTCTCCAATCCGCCGGATGGCGAACTCGGTAGGCCAACTCGGTAGCAGCTTCCGCTGCTACCGAGTTGGCCATATCTCCCGCTACTGCCGGTGCATTTGGATGCCCTCAAACTGGAGCCATTTTACCTCTTCTCGCCCATACGAGGACTCCCGTCGGTATCCACCCAGTCGTGTGTACCTTTCTTCCGACGTCCCTAACAGCCCCTCCACCGCTCGTTCGCCGTCACCTCAACGCCGCCGTTCCCCACCACCCCAACCACGCCGCTATTCTTCGCCGGTCAACTATGGATGCTCTCGGATGGAAAACAAGATCATGCAGTTCCGGGAGGTAGTGCTGCATCACTTGCGACTGCACCGAATCCTCCGTTGACTTTCCCCACTAATACGAACTTCATTGAGGTGTATGTTGAAGGGATTTCTTTGACGGCATTAATTGATACCGGAACTGAAGTGTCCATAATGAGTGCTCATCTGTGTCGCCTTCTCAAAAAAGTCCTCCCGCCTGCAGTGACTAAAGCCCTCCGTGTCGCTGATGGTGGAACTGTGGCCATCACAGGATTGTGCACCGCTCGCGTTAGTATTGCCGGCCGCCATGTCTCCGTTTTATTTACGGTACTTGAAAATTGCCCGCCCGGAAGACCTAACCTTCAGCATGGACTTCCTATTAGCGCATTCTGCCCTGATTGATTGTGCCGCCGGTATTCTCTGCCTAGAACTTCCTCTTCTCCCGGATTCTCACCCTGAACTCCCGAACAGCCTGTGCACCATTGACTTCTTCCGGATACCGCCTAAAGCTTTAACATTTGTGGAATTGGCAACACCCCTTCCCGTGCTCGACGGTGATTATATCGTGACGCCGATTCCTGTATTTTCCTGGCGCGTGACATTACTGTCCCACACTCCGTCGTAGCCATGGCCTCTAACCGAATATATTTACCTGATATCAATTTCGATTTCATGAAAACAAGTGCTACCCCAAGGCAATTTCGGTCGCCACGCTAAGACCCCTAATTGACGACCGCGTCACCTGTTTTACGGCAGACGTATGTCCCGAAGCACCCACATCACTCGCAGGATTGCCACGTGCCATCATGCGATCCTTACGCTCCATGATCGCCCCGGACCTCCAACCTGAAGAAGTCAGCCACGCTATGCCACCTTCTGGCTTCATACCGCGACATATCCGACATCGACAGCCGTCCACTCGGGCAGACTTCACTCGTCAAGCACCGCATTAACACAGGTGATTCTCATCCCATGTTATCGGTGACCATACCGGGTGTCTGCCACCGAGCGTAAAGTAATTCAACAATAAGTCGTCGAGATGTTGGCCAAAGGAGTTATTGAGCCCTCTTCGAGCCCTTGGCCGTCCCCCGTTGTGCTCGATTAAAAAGAAAGATGGCACGTGGCGCTTCTGCGTGGATTACCGCCAACTGAATAGAATCACGAAAAAGAACGTTTATCCTTTACCACGCATCCATGATGCTCTCGATTGTCTCCACGACGCCCAATACTTTTCTACAATAGACCTACCTTCCGGCTACTGGCAGATTGCGGTCGACCAAAAAGACCAAAAGAAGACTGCAATTGTAACACCAGATGGCCTATCTCAGTTCAAGGTTATGCCGTTTGGGCTATGCAATGACCCAGCCACGTTCGAGCGCATGATGGACTCTCTGCTACAAGGGTTCAAATGGCCAACATCTCTTTGTTATCTTGATGACGTCATTGTATATTCCCCAAATTTTGAAACCCACCTTCAGCGTTTGTCAGCTATTCTCGACATATTCCGCACTGCAGGCTTTCAATTAAACTTGTCGAAGTGCACCTTTGGACGCCCGCAAATTACAGTTTTGGGCCACCTTGTCGACGCCTCTGGTGTGCAGCCGGACCGCGAGAAAATTCATGCAGCCACCAGTTTTCCTTTACCACAGTCAGCCAACGACGTCCGGACTTTTGTAGGACTTTCCTCTTATTTTAGAAAGTTTGTGAAAGATTTCGCAACCATCGCTTGACCCCTCAAAAAAGACGTCACATTTACGTGGAGTACTGACCAAGCTGCTGTTTTTTGTCACCTAATCACGCTACCGACGACTCCACCTATATTGGCTCACTTTGACCCATTCGCTCCAACGGAAGTTCGAACCGATGCTAGTGGTCACGGAATCGGAGCCATCTTAGCCCAACGCCAACGGGGACATGACCGAGTAGTCGCCTACGCTATCTGCCTGTTCAGAGCTGCTGAGCGCAACTAATCCATTACAGAGCACGAATGTCTTGCTCTTGTTTGGGCAGTCTCAAAGCTCCACTCATATTTATATGGTACTTTTTTCTCTGTGATAACTGACCATCATGCGATGTTGGCTTACGCCACTGAAGGAGCCTACTGGCCGGCTCCGGCGCTGGGCTCTGCGACTCCAAGAGTATACCTAAACGGTGACGTACATGTCCGGACGCCTACATCAGGATGCAGACTGCCTGTCCCGCTACCCGGTTGCTGAGGCAAGCACTATGCCTGACACCGACACTGAGCCTTGCGTTTTTTCCCTTTCGCAAATGACATGCATCGGTAACAGAGCAGCGCCATGATGCGTCCTTGCAGTGCTATCATTGAGTGCCTCGAATCACCATCTTCCACTCAGTCCCAATCACTCATTCTTGCTCCACGATGGCGTATTATACTGCCAAAGTTTTGAGCCAGATGACGCCGGCTCTGCTGCTTGTCATTCCGAAACACCATTCGCTCGGAAGTTCTACATGAAATTCATGACCTTCCGACTACTGGTCACCTTAGTGTGTCGCGCACTTATGACCGAATACGCTGACGCTTCTTTTGGCCAGGGCTTGCACGCTCAGTCAGAAGATACGTTGCGGCTTGTGTGAAATGTCAGCGCCGCAAAACAGCATCGACACTTCCCGCCGGACGCCTTCAACCACTTGATATTCCGCCAGAACCGTAGTTCCGCTTTGGCCTGGACCCACTTGGCCTTTTCCCCATGTTTCCTCGGGTAACAAGTGGATAGCTGTGGACACTGACTACGCCAGGCATTATGCCATCACACGAGCTCTTTCAACAAGCTGCGCTACAGATGTCGCCAACCTTTTCCTCAAGAACGTGATTTTGCAACACGGAGCCTCACGGCCGCTGCTTACAGACCGTGGCCGCACCTTTTTGTCGAAGGTCATAGCCGACCTCTTGCAGTCCTGTAAAACGAGACACAAGCTGACTACGTGGACTCTTGGAGTGTGTAAATTGAACTCTTAAAAACATGCTCGCTAAGTATGTTTCTACCAACCACACCGACTGGGTTCTCGCGTTGCCGTACATCACATTTGCCTATATTTCTTCGCGTCATGACACTGCTGGTTACTCTCCATTATTTCTGCTCTTTGGCCGAGAACCAACATTGCCTCTAGACAGCGTCATACCATCCCCTGAAGTACTCGCCAGTGAATTTGCCATAGGACGCTATCAATCGGGCCGCTCACGCACGGGAAATCTCCCGCACTCGCCTTCTGACCTCTCAAGAGAAGCAA
The DNA here is from genome assembly GCF_013339725.1 of Rhipicephalus microplus. Classification (NCBI taxonomy): domain Eukaryota; kingdom Metazoa; phylum Arthropoda; class Arachnida; order Ixodida; family Ixodidae; genus Rhipicephalus; species Rhipicephalus microplus. The sequence continues at coordinate 176,596,098 of NC_051168.1, forward strand.
CGGCACTTGTATGACCAACAACACCATGACGTACACTATCCGCCCAGTTCTTTGGTCCTGATCTGGTCTCCGACCCGTCAAGTTGGCTTGTCAGAAAACTGCTTACTCGCTACACAGGCCCATACCGAGTCCTTTGTGTGGTTACTCCTGTAACATATGAAATAGGTCCTGCCACCCCGTCGCCTTCATGTGCTCAACAGGCGACCGATATTGTACATGTTGTGCGCTTGAAGTCCTACAACCCTCCTAGTGACGTTGACATTTAGAAGCGCCGAGACGGCGCTTGTGCCGCCGGGGGTTATGCTACATGCGTGTATATTGATGTTCTAGGGGGCGACGCGCGTGTGTGCCTCACGAGGAAGACGAAGATTTGTCTCCGCTCGATCGCAGGTGAATAAGTCACGCCTATACCGCTCGTTTTGAATATATCTAATCCCAAGCCTCCGCGATACGCGTCTCTTCTTTTCTGTAACATTATGTTGAAGTAATTTTGCACACGTTCATAGTGTCGTGGAAATTATCTCTTCTCTTAACAAATATATGGAGGGCCAGCTAATTAGGGTATTGCTACCGGTTTTTAATGAAGCTTCTTTTAAAAACAGACGGAAGATGATTCATGTGCTCACACCATATATGTTAGCACAGCTTATGCAGTGCGGCATTGAGCAAGCTCCAGCAGTAGCTTGTCTATTGCCTTGTAGCAATATTCAGTATTTCACTTGGGTTCACGACCCTTTATGGTTGCCTGATGCCCAAAAGAGGTGCTTCTAGCTGTGACCGGGCCTATCCAGCCTCGCTTTCTTAAAGAAAAGCGACTTCTCCCCGCGTTTGCGCCCATTTTTTCATGTGAATATTTCTTTGCCGATACGAGTTTTTAGGGGGAGGCTCCTTAAATTGTGAAACGTGTCCCTCAAACTAGCATGGTGTAGTAGTAGCCATGTGCACTTCTAGTTAGTTTTATGAATCGCTCTCTAGATGGCTTTGCGTGTACAGGTGCCAATAACCACACAGGAAATAACTCACCGAGCGTGTGAATAAAAGTATGCATCGGCTTTCAAAAACAAGACACGAGACATCATATTTCCGTGTCTAACCTTAAAAACATTCGATTACTGCAAAAAGACACTTCATATATGCCATTGAAGCGAGTCTACAGCTGAACTGCCTCAATGTCAAATGATGCTATTGTACCGACCGTCAGTGACGGGAACGATCCCGAAATTGTAATGCACCTTCAGCGTATCGATAGATCGCCCACTCACGAAATACCTGCTAATTATTGGCTGCTCTACATTCTTCGACGAGACTTCGTGGAATACCAGTTAAGTGACTGTTCTGGTCTTTAAGCCGATGCGTTAGGGGTACCGTGGGGACAGCGCAGCCACACACTGGCCACTTTCTTCCCCTGTTCATAAGGTACAACATGCTGATGATGCAGCTGAATTGGACAGCTGGGGTACCAATTGTTTTGCGAAATATCCTACAGAAGATTTGAAACTGGCCTTGTGCTTTCTCTAAAGGCACCAGGATGTTGCCCTCCACAGGACTGATAGTGGAGGCGAAATGCACGTCAACACAGACCTCTTGGTGGCACAGGCTCCAGCTTCTCAGTAACATAAGCACATGCGCGTGCGGTTATTTACGTGCCTGGATCACGTTTAATCAAACAACCGGGTGAGTTCAGGGCAACTTTTTACCCAGAGATACTCCAAGTTTGTCACTCCTGCTTCCTTTGCACAAAGGGCTTCAGGCGTGCAACGTGTGAAAGGTCCCGATTCAGTGTCTGACTACACCACCTCCATCTATAGACAAAGTTTTCTAATTCGTCTTAAGCCTAAATGAGAACCTCGTGGCTTCTTATTTCAGAACATGTGTCTTCTCAATTATCATTGACGTCGACTACTTGCTGTGAGGCGTGTAATAATGCAGCTGACCTTCATTAGATCAAGCATAATCAAATAATGACTATGAATAGTACACAATCAGTTTTTCGGGCAATCTACGTTGGTCTCTATAAGGTCGCAGCCAAATTAGGTCACCGGCAAGAAACCGTTTCGTATAGTTATGAGTTATGTATATGGCTGCATAAGCTGCCCGAATGGTCAAAATCTGAATGGCAACATCACTAAAAAAGCACCAGAAAGGCACGTACAAAACCCTACCTGAACACGGGTCCATACTCTTTCGCCCACTTGAGGCAAATTGTCCGGTGGAAGTCCGGGCGAAAGAACTCAACGTGTCCTCGGTAACTGCTCGCTGGCGGCATAGGGGGCAGCCTACTTCCAGGAGGTGCACGCCTTCGCAGAAGCCACTCGCTCAGAAAGCTATACACCATCCACAGAATAGAAGCAATCATAGGAAGTATTATCATGGTGACGCTCACTTTTGATGAACCTGCGTCGTTCGAAAAAAAAAAAAAACGGACGTCAAGACCGATCTTTTTAAACGTTAACTCCAGTGAGTTTTTGAAGTCAGTGAATCCCTATATATTTCGCTGCGTAGCTTGCTCTATACGTTTCCGTCATTTGCGCCCAATTAGATAGTAGAGTGATACGCATATTTGCCACATGGGAATTTTAAATATTACCCTATTTCTCTGAACCGGCTGTTCGAAATTAAAAACGACATTGTAAGTGTGACATGTGGCAAAGCGATGGAAGTGACGGAACCTAGGTGTGACCGCATTGTTTGCTGTCCACCAGCGCGTGTGGTTGGCCATCGCTTAGTTGGTTCCGTGAGCGTTTTCAATTCGTTGTCGGCCTTCGTGTGATGGGAAGCAAGTGTTGCTGTGGTGTGGTTGCACACGATTCACTGTATGTAGCTAGGACAACCACTGGAGAGGCCACCGCTGCTGTCACTGCGGCGTGGTAAACGACATCACGTGACTCATCTGGCCGTCGTCCGTGCAGCCTGTTTGCTTTCAATCCCGAAAGAGTTCATTTTATAGCGCACAGGTGTCCTTACAACTCGATTGCATAGTGCTGGACGCATTCCAGTCGGCCTTAGTTGTGAATGAATCTTTTCGAAACGTCTCGGCGGCATTATAATTGACTATGATACCTCATTGGCGAAACAACTGAGCTTTCATCCTCAGATGCTCTGCTCACTCAGCAGTCACCCTTTTTTTCTTCTTGTAAACGTTCGTGCGTACGCAAAAGATTTGTTTTCAGAATTGTAGTGAAAGTGTCCTGTAAGTGTGGTGGTGTACATTGTGGATCTGCACGCATCAAAATCTAAATATCTTTATTTGCACCAGGCTTGAAAGAACAATTCCCGAAGCGTGCGATCACGCAACCATTATGTTTGACCCATGTATGGGTAATTGCACGCGTGATGAGGTCTCTTCTCACTCCCTTGTATGAGTTTCTATGCATACCCTAAAGCAGAGAAGCTGCGGGGTCCCTGTTCGATAAAGCCGAAATTGAGGAAGCAGCCTCGCACGCAGTATCTCTTGTGCAAGCACTTTCACGAAAAAGATTTCGCGAACTGCGTTGAGGCTTGAATCTTCGGTTAGTATACGCCAATAAACTTCTCGGGTATGTACACGTAGGACATTTGCTATGTTTATTCACGCCATTTCAACAGGCTTTTTTCCGCTGCCTATAGCTCAAAAGAAGCGAGAATCAATTTATCCTGACGCTGTTATTTTGCGTCGCATATTAGGGACGGCCCTCCTTCTGTTAGCAGCCATTATCTGCTGAGCAACTGGTAGCGAATCGGTTCATGCCAGAGACCGGCGGAGTCACTGATGACAAGGACACGGTGATTCGAGTCAGCGATGCGTGCAAGTATGTGCAACGTTCTCGCATCACAGCACATCAGGGAATACACCCGGTGCCGAGAAGCACATGTACACGAGTAGTGAAAGCATGGATTTTGTAGACAAAGATATGTGCGGGTGAACTTCCTCTTATTGAAATATATTTGTTATAAGTTATCGTCCAGAGCAATTCTGGTGAAAGTATCAGGCCACACATGCCATGGTTGTTGTGAACATTGTGGCATATGTCGGCAATAAAAGCTCAATGTACCCTTATGAAAGTTCATGTGGTCTTAATAGCTATTGTCAAAGCATCGCTTGCCTTCGGCCACTTGAAAACACTCTGAAAACTTGGTATTGTCGTGAGTAGTGCGCGGCAGTGTACACAGATGGAACGCTACCTCTCCGCCGTATCCACGGTGCCATGCGCATGTGCTCCGTCGAAGGTGCACGACGTGGCGTCGACCACACGTTGGCTTGCTAAAATCTTTGTTGGCAAAGACTCTGGTTGTTTTAGCGGGTCATACAAACAGAAACAACGCTTCCGAAGCGAGAACAGCAACGGCTGAACAGCACAGGAGTTGTCGACCACAGCGCACAGTCGGTATCAGGTTGTGCCTTTTTAAACGTCCCCGAAGGATTCCGCTAGATGGCTCCACGGTATGTTTTCGCCGCCAATATTGCCTGAACAGTCACTAAACACTCGGAACTAACGTTTAGGCCAGCAGTGCCACTTCATCAAATAGAAGCTGCAGTAATTGTAACAGCTTAAGAGTGTACCGGCCTCAACATAGCAATGTGCTAAGTATTCACATTACCGTACAAAAACAATTTTCGTAACGTATACAGGGTTCACCACGGCCTAGCCTAGCACTTCCTGAAAAAAGGTGGCTCATACTTGGCTAACATTGCCATCTTTCGGCTCTTCCAGCTCAACTTTAAATGCTGGTGCAGCCACATCTATGCACTGTTTCCACAAAATTACAAAAAGGTTCAGTTTTTCTTGAAACATTTCAGCGATATCAATTTACAGGATCATGGCCCTAGAAACTTGAGTTGCGTGGACAGGTGAAATGCTTAACCAGGTAAGAAAATAAATAATTGGGTGTTCTACTGCATCAAAGAGTAACCACGATTTTAGCGGGCTTCCTTATGCGTCCCAATCACAGCTATTGTTAGAAAAGTTTACTTCAGCGAACAGAGAAAGATACCGCAAAAAAGACGTGAGAGGGAGCAAGAGTGTGCATGCACTGAAACGAAGAGAGAAGAGTGCGATTGCGCTCGCTAGATCTCGGCACTTACGTGGCACTCGCTACGGCCGCTGCAAATATTACTGACCACGCTCTCGCGAAATTTTGACCTGCTGAGACCAAAACAGACTGTCCGCGTGCAATACCAGCGTGGTGGTCATGGCAGCTAATGAAGTCGGTGTGAATATCGGCGTTGCCCTTCATTTGTAGTTTAACTAACTAAACTGAAGTCATACGATGAGTATCCGCATTGAATTGTTACAGCTGCTGAGCTGGAGCAAATAATAGGACGACCGGACGTCAGTTACAAAGAAGCAGGAACGTGGTGTTGATGTGAAGCACTGCGACGATTGTGTGAATTGAGTACATGGCATAATGAGTATAACCCATTTGAACAGTGGTGGTGGCTTCGTGTGTTTCACCAGCAGATGTCAGAATGATCACGTGCAAAAGCAGGCGAAATGTTAGAAAGGAAAGGTGCGATTCCAGAGCCATCTGGATTCCAGAGCCATCTGTGTTGTAACAAGCTCAGGTGACTTTTCTCGCACACAGGCAGCCCACATGGCACCCTCATCATTTTGTAAGCACCTTTCATGGCATGTGAAAAAGGGCGCGAAAACACAGCGGCACCAATAGAGGTAACATTGTATTTAGCGCTTAGAAATTCCTGTCCGGCGCTCCTTTTTCCTTCATCTTACAAAATTTCCTTTAGACATGCGACAAACAGTAAATTATAATTTGGCAGAAAGCACTTTTTATCATCTCTCTGTCACTAGGGCTGCTAGTTCACCTAGCCGGAACGCCCCAAACCACCACAAGCCATCGTAAAAGCTCGAGCTTGTCTCATGCCTTGACGTGTGCGTTGCGGTGACACACAAGTGAAGCCATAACAGTTATTACAGCTTCTTGCTTCTCCGCATGATGGCGGGAAACAAAATTGAAATACAAGCTTGTTGGTACTAAGGTGCAGCACAGTTTTCAGACAGATGTTTAGCACGGTGAACTAGTGCTACTGGCGGCAGCCTGAGACGGAACATACTCAACGCGCAATGAGTTGCGGACGTAGAGCTTTTGCGCGCACAAAGCTAAACTTCTGTACTTTCCGACACTCCCTAGGAGATGGTTATTCACAGACACGATACGGTTGTTGCGATGGGACTATATTTTCTCGTAGAGTGTGCTTACGCTCCGCTTTGGCACCTTTCATACTTCGGGCTCACCATACCGGCATGCTTTTGACGATTACCAGTTTTTTCTCCACGTCTGCGTCCCACGAAGAGAGTACTCTTTGCGAAGTTTTTTGTTTCAGTGGTGCACGTTTTTGCAGATGTAACCTCATTGACAAGTTTTCCGCGTATTTCTGCTATGACGCCTTTGATAGTAGCGTCTTAGGAACTGCTATTACTTGAACATACTAAGCAATGTCGCCGGCCTGGAAGGCATTTTTGAAACCTTTACTACAGAACGAGAACTGCAGCGCATGCGACTAGTTTAAGTGTAGAAGCTTATAGAAAATAACATTTTTAATGAAGTTTGTCGTTATATTGTTTTTGCAAAAACATTCCTAAACCACTCAACTTATAAAGATGTGTACCTGTCAACCATCTCCTTGTTACCGATGCTATGATTACGAATTTTCTAGCCCTAAAATTGGTGTCGTGGGCAGTCACACACTTTTCGCATAATTTGGAAGAACGCTCCCAGAAGTGCTAAAGGTATGTGAGAATTCGTTATACCTTCACGACAGAAAGTGGTGTAATAGTATCCATTCAGATGAGGCTTTCCTGATTGTAATCAAGGTACCCAATTAACGGCAGCAGTACGCAGCAGCCTTCAGCGTTGAAAACGTCTCACAATTAGCGCTCATTTACTGGCCTGTTGATTGTATAGGAGTGTCTTAGTCTTTATCTGATCATAATTTCACGTTGACAGTGTTTTGTGTCATCACTGCTGTGAATTTTGAATTATCTTTTCCTCATCGTCAGAAGCACGCTTCTTACTAAAAATGTAAGCACTTCGCTAGGGTTAAAGCACATGATTTCGCCAATTCAACACTCATTAGACTCCACGCCGTGGTGGGGGGCTCTAGAAATTTTGTCCACATTTACGTTTATACCAGCTTTTCTCTCATATTATCTCTATCAACGAACAGTGCACAGGTTTGAAACATCCGGCCTTTGTAGAAAATGACATCTGCGCCCGGCGTAAAACACGAGGCCTTCGCAGCAGCAGGGCAGTGCTGTTACTACTGCACCAAAACGGTGTATATGTTTCTCTTTGTACTCAGAGGTTTGCGCTGCCAGTACTGCATCCTTAAAATGTCTCCAGTAATATTATACCAAAACACGCCACCCTGTGTACATGACTCACGTTTTCCATTTACAACCAGATCAAGTTCACTTATCGCAAGAGTCACATTATTGACAGTTTTCTAAACTGAGACAACTAGGATTCTTAGTTTCCCGCTGCATTTTCCAAAAAGAACGTCGTCCATGGTATATATACCCTGTTCAGCATTGTTTCGGAGTCCCGCAGCGGTGGTCTAGTGGCTAAGGTACTCGGCTTCTGACCCACAGATCGCGGGTTCAAATCGCGGGTGCGGCGGCTGCATATCCGATGGAGGTGGAAATGTTATAGGCCCGTATGGTCAGATTTGGGTGCACCTTAAAGAACGCCAGGTGGTCGAAATTTCCGAAGCCCTCCCCTACGGCGGCTCCATGGCTTTGGGACGTTAAACCCCACATATCAATCAGTCAATCAATCAAAACGTTGTTTTGGAGCGTCACCTTTCATCTTGGCCGTTGTGCGTTTTATGTCATTACCACACTGCAGGCGTCCTGTCTAGCCAAGTAGCCATTCGCCAAGTCCTAGGGCCCCTTCAAAAGGCACTGCGTGCGACATTCCAGTCACATGCTAACTCGATTTTTTTCCTTCGGCCTCAGCTCTTTTGTGCCGGTGAAAAAGCGCCTCATCTCTTTGGCGTTACCGAAGAGCGGATCAGAGTAATATGGGACGGTTTTGGATTGACTTCATTGCAGCAATTTGCCAGTCTTCTTGTCTAACTACATTGGATAGGCATCCTCAGTTGTTTCTACGAGAAGTCATGGGTGTCGTGCAAAAGTTGCCCAGTCAAAACGTTATTTGCTACATTCTCAGAGAAAAACATCAGATGAGTTAGTGTGCCAGAACGTTCAGGTACCGTTTCATGTCCTCACGCAGTGTCAAGACTGAATGCAGGGACGCTACTCGCTATCACCCACGTAGCCTAAAATGGTTGATGATTAATTTGTGGTGTTTAACGTCCCAAAACCACCATATGATTACAAGAGAAGCCATAGTAGAGGACTCGGGAAATTTCGACCATCCGGGTTTTATAACGTGCACCCAAATCTGAGCACACGGGCCTGCAACCTTTCCACCTCCATCGGAAATGCAGCCCCACAGCTGGGACTCGAAACCGCGCCCTGCGGGTCAGCAGCCAAGTACCTTAGCCACTAGATCACCGCGGCGGGGCTGTCTTCTTGTGTATCGTTCATTTTGCACCCAAATATATTCCGGAATGCTTAGCAAATGGGTGACGCAATCTTTGACAATTTGTCATTTTCTGCTAGTCATTCTATAGAATCGTGGAAATACTTAAAAAGTGCTATCTCCTAATGAATCGATTGTAGAAAAAAAATAAAATTTCCTAGGTGCCAGTGGAGTTACACGGATTGGTTGCACGTTTGCAGCGCTATTTTTCTATTGTTGTAGCTGTGAGCCTGCTGAAAGCTAGATGTACGGCAGCTACAAGGCGGAAAGAAGATGCTTGCCTTCATCAGCGCGTGTCACTGCATGGGGAACATTCTGTCTAAGAACATGGGGCTTACTTTCAGTGTTATTGAGAGCAATTGGACGGCCACGAGGTGGTATTTTGTTGTGATGGCAGTAACTACTTGGTTCACGGTGCATGGTCATTTCGACCTATTGCATCATTTCGCGATAAAATAGGCTAATATTTGTAGCTCACTTTTGTAAATACTTGCAAACTCTGAGCTGCGTGCCACACCTTAATGTTTGGGTCTCGTGTTCTCCAGAGACTCAAGCGCTATCGTGGAGCGTTTTCTCATATTGCTGAAAATTGTTCCAAGGCCCGATTAGGTTAACAGGACTTTGTTTGTAGCTTTGAAAAAAAGTGGCTCTGCTTTGAGACGATTACCGATCAATAAACATCCCACATGTGTGTGTATACAGATGACTTGAACTGAGATCGGCTAAAAGGGTGCAGTTATTTTGCATCCTTGACCTTCAATCTGGATGAGGAAAAAGTCTAATGAATGCGATTGACAAAAATTAAACAGTGTTTTTTATGCCCGCGGAGCTAAGTGTAAATACCTTTTCCTCTGTAATGCTCGAGCCGCATCGCAGCACATGCCTGATAACGTTCTAGACCCCAGAAGCGTAGATAGTGTTATCTGCACCAACGAGATGTCCTTTCTTCTACAGCTTCAGCACATATCTCCAGAGGTTAGATTTTATTCCACAATTTATGCTGCAGCCTGTTAGAACTACAGCCGAAGTGGCCGTACATGTAAATACACGTAATGAAATGAGTGAAGAGAGTTCAGAACACGTACGAAGAGATAACTACGAACACAATAGGAATATGGAAGGCAACTATATTCAAGCAACATTGTTTCAAGGTTTAAATATTGTTGACATACATCGACAAGTAACAAATTCTAATGTTAAATCATTGGGTGGGAAAACTGACTTTGAAAGCACAAGCGCGTGAATGGAGGGGTCTGAATTTTTAGGCTTGATAAGCTCTAGTTATTGTTAGGTAAGCAGGCATCAAAGAAAGTGATTGATGAGGTAATCGAGAAAGCTGTAGGATACGGTAACCAAAAGAAAACTACTGGTATCATTCCGACAAACTAATTTCACTCTGCTGCTGGTTTAATTGAATAAGCTGCAGCCCAAAAACAACAGCAAAAACTTCTCACTGCTCATACGGCTACCTTAACAAAGAACCATATTCAAAAATTTCTTGGGGGCTATATATTTATTTATCTCGCTTTCTGTCTTTCCAAGTCTTTATAATATTTACTTCTCATTTATATCTCTATTTCTGTGCAATTACTACATTCTCTTTATGTGCTGCTATTTCTTCCACGCTTTCTCTTTGCAATACACTCTTTTTCGTTTTTCTTGCTTGTAGCGATGCATTCAAATCCTCTCCCTACGTGCCTCCTCTACAAGTGTGCCTGGGTAGCCCATTGGGTTTGACTCTCACCTTCATGAAATCGGTACCAAGGTTCTAATGTCTTTTCGTGAATTCCTTTATAATTTTTTCATCGTTCTTTTATTGTTTTTTCTCCACTACACTTCTCTTTTCCGCCTCTTTTCCTTCCCTCAACGCTTTGCTAGGCGATGCAATGTGACGTCATCACTCGGCGAGGTCTTTCCGCGCACACTGAACGGCCACAAACTGATTTGCTGCTAGCATATATGCCCATCGTATTTAACTTGCGAGCGCTGCACGAACTGCCAGGTAAATGTCGCAAAGTAGGTTTGCGCTCACTCGATGGAACTTAAACTTCATCTGGAGGTCTCCAACTTTTCAAATTTTAGTGTTCTTGAATTTCGCAGAGCTTTTTTTTTGCGGTTGAGTTTTTTGGAGTAAATTTCCCGTTTATGCAGTTCATTTCTGGTAAATTTCTAATCTTCTAAACTCTGGTGTTTCGAGCAATCTATTCTTGTTAATACGTGGTACAAGCGTACACTATGATCAGGCGTCAGAGAATGTAATTAATATGAATTGATAATTTAACGCGTGCCAGCCACTAAAAACGGCACACTCGTTACTGCGCCTGTTTCCTTATGACGACGTAGTGGGTGGATAGCAAGCTTAAAATCTCACGCGCACCACTGCCCCTTGTTTGAAGCATGCCACATATTACAGAGAATACCGCGGTATGAGAGAGCTACATTGTCACAAGCCATTGAACTCGGTACAAACTAGAGACAGGATGTTGCTGTCGCGTTCAACGCACAATAGAGAAGCATACTGACCCCACACTTTTTCTTCATTTGCTTTTTGATTACCTTGTTCATAAGGTACAACGTGTACCTTTGGAGGGCAGGAGCTTCACAAGCTGCTTCATAACCTTTTCTCCTCGCCACTCTTACCTTCTCAATATCGAAAGGCACATCTTTACAAGATTGTTTTCAGTACTCTGAACCTCAGATAAAATTTCATGCGAACACGCAAACTTGTGAACTTGCTAAGTATAGTACAGATGTCTCAAATAGATGAAAACACGGACACGTATAGAAACGCAAATAATTGCATAAAAAACACATACGTTTCTCGTATTACAATAATACAGTTTCTTATCATAGATGCGATCACAATATACGGCGTTGCTACCACTTATGAATGTCCCCTGCAATTGACTGATAATTTTCATCTTTGAAAATTTCTTTGAACGTTGAAAATGCCCAGTCAAGATCAGAGTGTATTGGAATATTTCAGTTTGCCGAAACATTCGCCAGATGGCACGTACTTTGAGAATCAATGTTACGCGAAGAATGCAATTTGTAACTTTTGTAGGACAAAATGTCATGAAGTGGCGCTAAAGGTACAAGTGCACGAACAGGCATATGTTCAAAATTGCTGAAATTTTACATAACATGTTTAAAGCTGCGGAACGAATCCAACAGCAACATGAATATTAACAACACCAGAAGTGGTAAGCGGGCGTTAAGCGCTGGTGCTCACGAGGAACGTAGCCCTGGACGCTGCTACATAAATAAACTTCTGCGGCGGCACCTAACTTCAATTGATATTAACCCAGAGTGACGGAAATAGTGTAGTAGGAATTCTTATTTTTATGCACATTTGTTTAAGTTCAACTATATTTGATTTGTGGCCAAAAACACTGTCAGCAATGTTCAGCGCGGATCACGCTTCATGAAGTGTTAAAAACAGTTCACGATTGTGGCACGTCTTTTTGCTATGATTACATGCAGGACACACATATTCAAGCTTGTTGCAGAGATTATGCGACCATAATTGATTAGACTGGAAAGTTCAACGCCTTATGTATTACAGAAGGCGCATTCCAATGATGACCAGCAGATCGATGGCCGACGCTCTCTTCACCACTGGCAGTGCCCAGGGTGTATTACTGTATTATGACTTCTCATGTCCCGGCCATAACTCAAGCATCATGAAGTTTCTTCTTGGATATACAGTCTGCTGCCTTCGTCGACGTCACGGCCACATGACAATATGTATTGTATCTAAAATTGAATAGCCAGTACTGTAACCGCAATAGAAGTTTCACGAACGTTGGGGTCCATTTGTTAAGTAGCTTAGAGCCCAGACATGGCTCTCTGATTGAATACTTGATTGACACGCTGAATTATAGGGTTCGATTCATGATGGCACCTTGACATTCATTCTCTACATTCAGGGTTGAACGCTGCCAGTTTGAACTTTTTCTTAACGCCCACGCGTTACACTTACCAATTTGTGTTCTCGTCGATCTTGGGCAGATGTCAAGTTTTGATCACATGTGTCACATACCGACATGCCTGTGGCACATACTTACGGGCAAGTGTGTGGCGACAGACACGGCGTGATTTGGATTTTATTCATACCATACCAGCGAGTGGTCTTCATCAAACCATCTTGCCCTTTCTTACTAATTTCGGTGATCACGAGAGCACCCAGGCGTAGGCGGCTAGATCAATAGATACGTAAATAGATTTTCAAAGTGCCAGCAGTACGCAAAGAAATGCTTTGCATTTAAAATTACAGTGGTTAGCCTTCGTCAAATTTTCAATGTATACAAAACATAGAGCTCTACTACGATATAGCAAACTGGAATTGTCACAATTTTGATAGCGTGATCCTTTGATGAGCAATACTTCGCAAGACAGTGGAAGGACAAAATCTGTTGAGACAAGGGCCATCACCGGGGCTATTAGTTACCCTCTTAAGGTACGTAAAAAAAAACAAATGCCCAGTTTTCTCCGAGCTCGTGATGTGCCCTGCCAACATATTTATTAAACGACACAAAACTTTTCGTCTTGCTCAGGATCCTAATAGGTCCCCTACTTATGAAATATTCTTGCAATCTCACAATCTTTAGTTCCCGTAAAATGCTCTGAAATGAAATCCGTCGTCCATCTCATCAAGAAACCTCATCACTCATTTCTCATAAGTACCTTTAGTGAACCTCAAAGGTATATTAGGTGTAATTAAAATAGCAAAATGCTAACCACGAAAGCAACGATGATAGACGGAATATGCGCAAGAAGCATTCAAAACGCACCTGTACCACAGTAGTTTCTTCACAAGAGCAGGGCCCCGTTAGACTGGGCTAGGCTGCGGTTTTCATGCCACCTAGAAAACCTAAAAAATTATGAGTTATCACCCGCTTCCTGTCACTGTATTCCCTCACAATTACAAGCAAACGTATTTCCTTTGTGTCTATCTTTTGCACAGCTGTTAGGCACTGCCAGGTTTACTGGCGCATTAAGCATCCCTTGCGCAGGATATGACTGCAAGTGAAACTGTATCTGATACCGTCGCTATAAACTTCAAATACCGAGCGCCTGTTTCGCTAACATCAATTACACTTTAGCGTAACGTCGAGTCAAAATGTTATTGTGACGGTGCTACATCCATATCATAAAGAAACTGTCCAATCTAAGATGATAAGAGTTCTTTATTACAGGAGATAAAAAAACATTGTAGTTAATACAGTACATCAAAACCGTTTTTTCACAAATACCGGGACTCTAGGGGAAACCATTGGCTAAAGGGTGTTAGAAAACCGTTAGATTGTGCCCATGGCCAATTACGAGGCATACGTGGTGGTTATATGAGAAAATATAGCAGCATTACTAGAAGCTCAAAACAAATTATCTATCAACACAAATTCAGATAAGATAAAATACACTAAACATCAGGAAAAAGAGTTTGATGGTATACGTCGCCAGCAAGAATGCCTCAGTATTGTTAGAGCACAACTGGTGAAGCACTTTAGAAACGAACAATCGTCCGCGTTTGAGAACTTTAATGATGCAGTATTTTCTTTTGGGTACCAGCTGTAACAAGTATATTACTGCGAAACATACGTCCATCTTACACAAGTTACACTATGAAAGTTGAAGGCTGCAAGTAATGGCATATAACCGGGAAATGGCATATAACCCGCACAAACTTCAGCCGAAAGTTTGTGCGGGTTGACCTAGAAAAAAAGAACCGACTTGGTTCCTTCCTCAGAGGGGACTGAGACTACGTAGCAGCGGTATCTTAAAAGCACTCGAGGGGCGGTTATTGACCCCCCATTTTATTTCGTTTTGGCGTGGAGTGCAGGGTTCCGAAAAAGTGGTTGACTTGGGCCACCGAGCTTGCTGAGACGTTGGAACACTGGATAATTATCGACGCAATGATGAAAGAGAAACTAACTGAACGAGAAGGTTACCTCCCAAGTCACGGCATATACAGCGAACGTCGCAAAACATCAACCGTTCTTTCGGAATCCTTCCGTCAGTTTTACACACGAACTGCGCTCCACGGCAAAACAAGAGGGGGAAAGAAAAAAGGGGTAGGTGGTTGTGCACGTCTGTGACTTTTCGGCACTACTGTAGAATTCCCTTTTTGATTTTTACTTCCTGTTTTCGTGTTTTTTGTTTTCTCTGTGCATATATTTTCACGCACTAAGGGCTGTAGAGACAAAACAGGAGGAGCGAGGCAGAAAGACACGAGCGTGTATCGTGAACGATGAGCTGAAACACACTTCGTCTATGTCCTATTCACCTTTTTTTTGACTGGCCGAGGCTTGCGGCTCAGAAGTACAGGTGGCATTATTTTCCCTCCTATTAGAGCATCGACTGAATGCTCAAATGCAAGAAGACATCAGGGCCCAAAATAAAAAAAAACAACCAAACGAACGATACGTATATTGCACAGGGCATATGCACGTTAAAAAATACGTTCTGTGGCGGGAGATAAGAAAAAAAAAGAATTAACACAGTTCTCAGTTTTTTGAAGACCCAACGAACAACTTCAAGAAATCAAAAACAAAATGTTTGCTGCTCGGGCCCAGCAGGGCGAGTATCAACGCGTAAGATATAACTTTAGGCAGACGACGTGTATACTCTTTGTGTGTGGTTAGTGGCGCTGGGTCGTTACCGAGACTCCATGTAGGATGACTTAATAGCTGATCTCGTTCAACCGCCGTAATACTCTGTAAGGTCCGAAGTACTTGTTCCGGAGTTTTTTGCTGAGACCTCACCGTCTAACAGGAGTCCAAACCCAAACTTGGTCGCCAGTTTGATAAGTGACTTGTCGATGGTTGATATTGTACCTTCGCGCATCTTCACATTGCTGCGATCTTATGTGCACGCAAGCTAGTTGACGTGCTTCCTCCGCACGCTGACTGTAACCCTCGACGTCACGAGCTGACTGATCGTGGTGGTGGATGTCACAAAGAATCATGGCGTCTAGCATGGTTTGCACGTATCGGCCGTAAACGAGGCGGAAAGGTGTTAACCTTGTCGTTTCCTCTGTTGCGATGTTGTACGCAAATGTTGCGTACGACAGGATCTCGTACTACGTTTTCTGCTGCACATCCACGTACATTGAAAGCATGTCCGCCAGCCCTTTGTTTAGCCTTTTTTGTCAGGCCGTTAGTCTGGGGTTGGTATGCGATTGCCTCACAGTGGTTCGTGTAACTGAGCGTTTGACACAAGGTGGGAGTTTAGACCAGAAATATAGCTGTGATACCCTGGTCAAGCGTCCGTCAGTATCCCAGACGGCCGGATGTTGGCTTATCGTGGCAGGCTAATAGGGTTTCATCACCAAGGTATTGAGGAACGAGTAAAAGATAAGATTTGCTGCCGACACCAGTGTTTTCCTTGTGTAATATTCCGTCTCGTAAGCAGAATGACGGCAACGTAGGTGAAGTGGGAGAGGAATAGACGCGGTGCTGCCTTCTAACTGATTAATGATGGGCTTTAAACTCGGGGTTCACTCGTTGCTCACTGAGAAGGTCCGCCCCACTGAGAGTCCTCAGGAAGGCACGTTGGCGTATTTATGCTCTCTACCCGACTTGCATACGCTGGAGACATAGAACTCCTGATGTCGCAGACTCCATTGTGCTAATCACCCAGAGGTGTCTCGGAGGTTAGCCAACCAACATAAAGCGGGATGATCAGTCAAAACTTTAAATGGATACCCGTAGAGCTAGATGAAGCCTGAACTATGTAACTTCCCATATTACTTCTAGGCACCGCTTCTCTGGCTTGAATAGTTGGTCTCGGTGCATGACTGAGTGCGACTCGCGTAGCCAATAAGTCGTTTGGTTCTATCTTGTGTTAGCACCAAGATAGCTCCGACACCAATGTTGCTTGTGTCAGTGCTCACATATGTGTCGGCTTCCTCATAGAAATGATCAACTACAGTTGAGGAAGACAATCGATGTTTTAATTCCACAAAGGCAATCGCTTGTGGCTCCACAATCTCGGAGAACTTTTAAATAAAGCGGCAATAATATGCGCAGAGCTCCAGAAATCGTCAGGTACTTTTCTTGTTTGTCGGAGCTTCAAACGCGGCCACAGTGGCAGTCTTCTCAAAATCGGGCCGAACGCATGCAGCACTCACATGACCAAGAAACTTGAGTTCTCTGTAGCCGAAATGGCACTTTTCAGGCTTGAACGTCTGGTCAGCTCGTATAGCTTCAAGAGCATTTCGAGGGCGATGAAGGTGCTCGTCAAACGTTCCCGAAAAGACAACGACATCATTGAGATAGACGAAGCCACTTTTCAACTTGAGGTCAGCGAGAACGATATTTATATTTCGTTGGAATATTGCTGGCGCTGAACGGAGGCCAAATGGAAGCACTTGGAATTCATGTGGACCATTACGAGTTAACAATGCAGTTTCTAGGTGGTCCCGCTAATCCACTTCCATTTGCCAATAACCACTTTTTAGGAAAATTACTTTGCTCCCCACAGCCTGTATCTTTCACTCGAAGAATCTTCCACTCGAAGCAATGGGTACACGTCTTTCTTTGTGGTGTTCTACAGCTTCCTGTAATCGACACAAAAGCGAAGTGTACAGTCCTTCTTCTTTAGAAGAATGGCTGCTGATGACCATGGACTGCTGGAGGGATGTATCATGCCGTCTTGGGGCATTTCCTTCCCTTGCGTTTGAATTGCAAGTAGTTGGGTTAAAGAAATGCGGTAAGGCTCTCACCGTGTAGGATGCACGTGGTCGTAGGTGATAATACGATGTTTAGTATTCGATGTCTGACGAATATTCAAGGAACGTGCAAAGCAGCCGTGCAACTCCAGCAACAGGTCATGCAGCCTTCGTTTGTTTTCGTCTGAAAATATTGGATATATGTCGACACCACGGAGAGGTGCTTTGGCATTATTGGTTGCCTCGGAAGCAAAACCCTCAGTCACGTTTGTTACAGGGTTGGCGTAGGTGATCCCTGTACGACGAAAAATGCGTCGGTGCTCGTAGCTGAAGTTTGAAACAAGAACCTCGCAAGGGCCATTATGGAGGTCCACTAGGGTTCGTGCTACGCAGACACCTCGAAAAAAGAGTAAAAATCAATTGGTCTCCACGGCCATTTAACCATGTGCTGATTTGTTACACACCACTTGAACAATAACAATTGTGCACGATGTTATCATCGCAGCATCGTCAAATACACGCTGACATACTCGATTGTGACTGGCATTACCCTATGGTGTAACGCTTTATTGCAATATGAATTATGTGGGCACTCTCTGTGGAATTTCGTCGATTGCGTCGTCTTCAACGTCGCCGTCACTCACCGTATATGTAAACGTATTTATATATGTGTAAACGCACGAAAAAAATAGAGAATCCCGCGGCACATGGAATTGCACGTGGGACTTCTGAGTGGTGAATGCAAGGCACTAACCATTGAGCCATCGATGAGCACCTCCTTTATTGTTCAAACAGTTGACTATTTATATCTACCACTTTCCACTGTTGACGCGAATCTTGGAGGAAACTATTGTGTTTGCAGCATTAACAGCAATATGGCGAAATAACCGCGCGTCACCCCATTGTCGTGACTAGCCGCGACGGGTTGGCACGCGCTCTCTTCTCCCACGCACACATGCCCCGCGCAGAAAAGGATAGTGGACGCTCGCTTGTGCACCCTTATCTCGCGGTGGGGAGGATCATACGTCTTGGCTGGCGTTGGTATTTCACTAAAACAAATCTGTTGTAATTACCGGACACACAAAGGTCACTGCGATTGTAGCACAGTGTCTTTTGCGAAAAGAGCGAGCTTTTCAGACACAGCGGAATAACAACTGGGACGCTCATTCGTTTTTATCTGTACCTATGAGTACGTTTTGCGCGTCATTTATGCGCGAGAAACACGGGGCACATTTTGATATGCTTGCCAGTTGGCGCGTGACCTTCCAATTTGTTGCTTTCGCGTTCATTGCATCGCTTTTACAGCAAATCTGTGACTTACTTGTTGAGAATGTGACGAGACGTTGTCGAATGTCGATAACAGTACTGTACTTCCTCAGAAAGTCCGTGCCAATGACCACGTCTCGCGAACGCTGACAAAAAACACTCAAGCTAACAGCAAAAGTAGAATAGCGATTCTGTATTCGTGCCAGGCAAACACTGAGTGGCTTATGATGTGTCCCCCAGCAATACGAATTGACCTGAGGTTCCAAGACATCGTCGTTTTCTTCAGGAGCGTGGCGTGTTTTTCATTTATTATAGAAAAATCTGCACCTATGTCCACTGAAGCACTGACTTTGCGACCGTCCAGCAGTACTGAAATGTTTGACGAAATTTTTACAGAACCAGCTGGTGTAATCGTCTACGGGAGATCGTCTGTTTGCGAAAGCGTTCATGGGAGACCTTGAACTTGTCCAGTCAGAGCGGCCTCGTCCCAAAAGGTTGCTGTGGTTAGTTTTCACGGCGTGAACTGGGTGACGACCCTGCGCCACGTTCGAAAAGGTGTGACGATTGGGAGATAATTATTGTAGTGATAGAGGGCATGACTGTTGCAAGGATGACAAAGGTCCACGCTGGTGAGCCACATAGTCTTCAATTTCAGGGGGCCGCTGCCCGAATCAAGGTGGCGTCGAGTTCGCCGAAAATTTGTGTAGTTAAATTTGTCGGTAAGAAAATTGTCAGTACAGATGCCAAGCTTCGCCACAGTGGAACCGGAGATGACGCCAATCTGGCGCCCGCCAGATGTCCGATTTTCGTGAAGCCAAGTGAGGGGCGCTGTATGAAGGGGCTGCTTGGACCATCTGCAGCATGGCAGGGGCCACAGTGGAATTCGGAATGGCAAGTGTAAGCGGTAGCCACAAAGCTTGAGCATACGACATGCGGGAAAAGTCATTGGGTGGTTGATAGCCTGCATAAAAGGTGATTCTTTGACGGCATGCTGGATTGCACCTCGGACAACACTGGACAACGAAGAGATCATGGGATGTGAGGCCACGGAAAGCTTCTGGGCACGGACAGCCACTGGGATCAATACCCAGCACTTCTATCAGATTGTCACGCACTGAGGGCCACAAAGACCACACAGAAAAAGCAAGGCAGAAAGACATGAGCGTGTATCGTGAATAAAAAGCTAACACACATTTCGTCTTTGTTATCTTCGCCTTTTTCGGCTGGCCACGGCTTTCCGAGTCACACCACTATCTGGCAATATACGTGCGTGATAATTGAATAAATGTTAGTTTGAAGACTGCGCTGTGACCTCGTCCTCTCGCTCGTTTGTTGTCTGCTTTTGGCGCTACAGCATGATTGACTTGTTTCAAATCACCTAACAAGCAACGTTGTGGTACAGCGACCAGAAACACAGCATCTCCCCATGGATCACCTTCACTACACCCTGTTCTCAACTGCTCGGTCACCCAACTGTCCGCAAGCAGCGCGCAGAACAGCGCTGCATCCACTCACAGTACACTGGTGAAAGCTTCACCAGCTATAGTTAGGACGTAGTCAACCTTCGTACACGTGGCTACGACACCATGCCCGAAGCTGACACTATTCGATACACCCTCAAGGACCTTGGCGACAGCGCAATCTAAGTGCTCTTGGCTAGAAATCTGAGCACCATTTTAGAATTCTTCAGCTTGCTTCAGCTTTTGTAAAAGCTAGGACGAGTGGACAAAGTAACTCGTCTTGACTCGGCAGTATCCGCGAGGTAGAAAGTGGCTGTGCCGTCTTGACACCATGCCTGAGCATTCAGCGTGGCTTTAGCAAGTTTGAGACTTCACCCGGGAGGAAGTTGAACGCCATTTTTCACCCAATGCCATTTACTCATGGGTCCATCAACCGTCTACCTGACCCTCTCCGCACTGTTATTAGATGCGAAGCAGCTGTTTGACTAGCCTGTGTAGTCCTGACTGTCTGTGTCTCCATGCAAACGCATTGCGCGGCGTTCCCTTCACCGCTGTTGTGAGAACGATGCCAGTTAGATCAAGCCGCAGCTGCACGTTGGCGTCACTCTCTCCCTTACTCACATCAGCGGCCGACACCTCTTAACACACCTAGGGGCTGTTGCTTCTCTACCAACTCGCCACAAACTTGGATCTCACTTCACGCTCTCCACCACCCGCACGCTCGACTTCACGTCGAGTGGAAACACTCTTCCGGCTCGTTTATCTGCGACAAAATTTACATTAAACCCAACTCGGCTTCCGGGTCGTTGCGTTTCAAAGAAATGTTTACTCTGGTGAAGTGTCCACCTAGTTTCGCTTCAAACCGTTCTTCCAGAACTCATGTTGATGTCCGTTTAAGCCGGGTCAAGGGCGTGCGCACCGCTGCTGCTTCACAACCTATCATGGTTCTTTTCAGGGAGATGGTCCAGAATGCTTACGAAGAGGTTCCTTAAGCCAACTTCTTGCCATTGCGCATCACGAGCTGCCTTCATCTAGCCCTGTTCACTACCAACGTTCAGCAAAACTTGTGGTCGCTCGTGTCACCTATCCGCCAGCCACGAAGCTTGTGGCCGCGCCACTCACACAAGCGGACGCTGTACGTAAGCTTCCGCAACGGCCTTGCACCACGCACTCACAGCCCGCGAAACCACTTGCTTATACTGCACTTTAGACCACAACACTCGCCCCGCCATGGTGGTCCATTGGCTAACCTACTTGGCTGCTGACCCACAGGTCGCGGGATAAATTCCCGGCTGTGGCGGCTGCACTTCCGATGGAGGCGGAAATGTTGTAGGCCCGTTTTTTCAGATTTGCGTGCACGTTAAAGAAGCCTAGGTGGCTCGAAATCTTTTAAGCCCTCCACTACGGCGTCTCTCATAATCATATGGTGGTATTAGGACGTTAAACCCCACAAATCAAATGATCAACAACAACACTCGGCAATCATTACAGAACGCCTGCCTGATATTGTCGCAACGTGAATACAGAGGTCATATTTGAAGACGATGAGAAAATAGCAGTAGGGTCGGTCTTTTTATTAACCGCGCGCCAGAGAGTTCCTCGTCTTTCTCATGTTTGCGTTCTGCATAAAAGCCTGCCGATGCGCGTATGCGCTATCGCTTTCATCTTTTTCGCGGGACACACGTGACATTTGCCTCCCTCCAAAAATGGCATCGTCCCGATGCGCAGCCAAGGCGCTCTACTTATAAAAACGCACATATGCACCGGAGCCCACAGGACAAACGAGAGTTAGCTGGACAAGTAGGGTTTCATCCGGATGAAATGCACGATTTCAGGTGAGTGGTGTCGGCGACTGGAACTGCAATCGCCGTCGGGAATAACTTCGTAGATGAAGTCGTTCAATCGTCGGGTGACTCGATATGGGCCGAAGTGCCGTCGTAATAGCTTCTCTGAAAGTCTGCGTCGGCGTATTGGGATCCAGACCTATACCTTGTCGCCTAGTTTGTAGGTTACCAATTTATGTCATAGGTCGTATCGTTTCGCATCTTTGTGTTGCTGGTGACAAATATGCACGCGGGCTAGCTGTCGGGCTTCTTCGGCGCGCTGACCGAATTCTTCTGTGTCAGCGTGAGTGTCGTCACCCTCGTGCGGCATCATAGCGTCCAACATTGTAGTGACTTCGCGCCCGTGTATTAAACTAAACGGCTTCATTCTGGTAGTTTCCTGCCGGGCGGTATTAGAGGCGAAGGTCACATAAGGCAAGATTTCGTCCCAGTTCTGGTGTTCAGTGTCAATATACATGCAGAGCATGTCTGCGAGGGTCTTATGAAGCCACTCTGTTAGTCCGTTTGTTTGTGGGTGGTACGCCGTTGTTCTCCGGTGCGCTGTACCGCTGAGCCTGAGAACCGACTCCAAAAGTTCTGCCACGAACGCAGTTCCTCTATCCGTGATAAGAACTGTTGGAGCACCGTGCCGAAGGACGAAGTTTTCTATGAAAAACAGAGCCGCTTCTGCTGCTGTGGCACTCGGCATGGCTTTAGTTTCTGCGTAGGGAGACAAGTAATCGGTGGCGATAATGATCCGTCTGTTCCCTGTGGTAGAAGTTGGGAATGGGCCCAGGAAATCCATTCCGATTTGGGCGAATTGCTTTGCTGGTACTTGGACGGAATGTAATATGCCTGACGGCCTGCCGGGTGGTGCTTTGCGTCTTTGACAGTCGGCACTTGTCTGGACGTGATGTTTCACTGCAGCAGGTAGGTTCGGCTAGTAGTAACTGTTTTGCAGACGTGACAATGTTCGAGTGTAACTGAGATGACCGGAGGTGACTTCATCATGGCAGGCTTCTAGAATTTCTTTTCGCAGCGATACAGGGACGACGAGCAAGTATGAGCTGCCAGTGGGAAAAAAGTTTTTCTTGTATAGGACGTCGTTCCTTAAACAAAAAGATGGCACTCTTCTCGCGAAAACTCACGGCACGTCTTCACGTCGTCCTTCTAAGAAGTCGATAAGCGAAAGCAGGTCGGTGTCACTGCAGTGCTGTTGTGAAATAGTGGCCGCGTTGATGACTCCCAAGAATGCGGCGTCCATAAACTCGTAATTACTAGCAGCAGGCTCGATGGGTGACCGCGAGAGACAGTCTTCGTCGGTGTGATTCTTCTCTGATTTATAAATAATGGTCATATCAACCTCCTGAAGCCGAATGCTCCAGTGTGCTAAACGGCCAGATAGATCTTTCAAGTTAGTGATCCAGCAAAGCGAGTGGTGATCACTGACAATCTTGAATGAGCGGCCGTACAGATACGGTCAAAATTTGAGAACCGCCCAAACCACGGCGAGGCCCTTTTTCTCGGTAGTCGAGTAGTTCTCTTCCGTGCGAGAGAGAGCTCTGCTAGCGTAGGGTATCCCTTTCTCACAGTTATCTTGCCATTGTATCAGTACGGCGCCCAGGCCTACATGCTTGCGTCGGTGTGAAGTGCTGTTGGCGCTTCCTGGTCGAAGTGCGCAAGAACCGGAGGTGTTTGGAGGCGTTGGCGTAATTCGTTTAACGCTGTTCCTTTGCGCTCCAAAGGAAGGGGACATCCTCTCGTGTGAGCCGCGTCGAAGGCGCCACAATAGACGAAAAGTTGATGATGAATCGTCAGTAATAAGCGCAGAGGCCTTAGAAGCGTCTCGCTGCTCTTTTGTAATGCGGTGCGGGAAACTTTGCGACAGCGTCGATTTCACCCGGGTCAGGTCGAACACCTTCGTGGCTGACCACGTGGCCTAAGAAGCAGAGTTCGCTGAAACTGAAATGGCACTTCTCTCGTTTTAAAGTGAGGCCAGCCGAACGTATAGCTTGTAGAACTTGCGAATAATCGACTTAGGTGTTCCTCGAATGTAGCTGAGAAGACGATAACATCGTCTAGATAGACCAAGCATGTCTGCCTCTTCATTCCTGATAGCACAGTGTCTATTAAACGCCGAAACGTGGCTGGCGCAGAGCATAACCCGATTGGAAGCACTTTAAATTCATAAAGACCGTCCGGCGTCACGACAGCAGTTTTCTCACGGTCTCTCTCGTTGACCTCTATTTGCCAATACCCACTTTGCCGGTCCGTCGATGAGAAATAGCGTACATGCCGCAGCCGATCAAGAGAGTCATCTATGCGTGCCAGTGGGTAGACGTCTTTCTTCGTTACTTGGTTTAACTTGCGGTAATCTATACAGATACGCAAGCTGCCGTCTTTCTTCTTAAGCAATACCAATGGAGATGCCTAGGGACTTTTGGAAGGCTGTATTACGTCGTCTTGGAGCATCTTCTGAACTTGCTTTTGGATCTCCTCATGTTCTTTCGGAGCCACATGGTATAGATTTTGACGGATAAGTCTCGTATTTTCTTCAACGATGATTCGGTGCCGGGTCAGTGGTGTTTGCCTTACTTTCGACGTGCACGAAAAACAATTTTTGAACTGGTGTATCAGCTCCCGTAGGCACTGTTTATCTTAGGGTGACAGGGTTGAGCAAATGTTGACAGACAAAGGTGTGGAGGATGGGATGGTCGCGTCGTCCGGTTGCAGAGTGAAGCAATCTCTGGCTTGGTCTACGTCGTCGTAGTAGGCAATCACGTCGTAGTAGGCAATCGGATGTGACGACGCTCGTTGCTGAAGTTGGTGATGAGCCCTTCTGCCCGCCCATCAATTAGTGCAAGAACGCCTCTTGCTATTTGAACACCTTGCGCAAGCAATAGCGTGTCTATTCGCTCCGCTATCACCTCATTACGGCACGGCCGTTCACATAACACCGACACAAGGCAGCAAGATCTCGGCAGGAGCATCACATCATCAGCTACACATGAACGTTGCAGTTGATCTTCAGTGGTGGCGTCGACGTGAGGATGGGTGGAAAAGGTGACGATACGTTCTGGAATGTTGATGACGGCACCGTACTCTCGTAAAAAATCCATACCCAAAATCAACTCTTTACCGGCAAAATCAACTCTGTCCGGTAAAATGAAAAAAGTGGCGACGAAGCTCCAATCACCGATTACGAGCCGAGCGGTGCATTTACCGGTTGGCGTCATCAGCTGTCCACCAGCACTCCTTATGCTCGGCCCACTCCACGGCGTCTTGACCTTCTTAAGGCGGTCAGCGAGCTCTTGTCTCATAATAGAGAAGTCAGCACCAGTGTCAACCAATGCTGTTACGTGGTGTCCGTATTTAATAACGCTGAGGTCGGCACGTACAAATTCATTGGCATTAGCACTTGTGGTTGTCGTCGTCTACTTCATCGCCGTCGTCACGTCGTCTTTGTTTAGAGGCAAGGGGGTCTTTTTGGCGTCTCGTCGATTGGCAACCTTGCCGCCGGAGGTCGCGGCAGTTAGTTTCCCTGAGATGGGCTTGCGGAGCGGTGTCTGACGGTGTCAGCATAGCTTTGGCAATTCGGGGAAGTATGACCTCGTGCAGGTGAGGGAGACCGCCAGCGGCGACTTGGTGAAGACGCTTGGTTGGTCGGCAGGTGATCAGCACCATCGTCACGAGGGTCTTCAAAATATTATGAAGCGGGCCTAAGAAAGCTTCCAAACCGGGCTTCTCGATGACGGCAGTAGCGCGAGATGTGGCCTGGTTCGCCGCTGAGGAAACAAAGCGGTCGACGGTCGGCAGTGCGCCACAAGTGGGTCCGACGTACTGGTGGTCGCCGCACAGGTTCTCGCTGCCACCACGGCGAGGTAACGAGCCGTGGCTGAAAGAGAGCTTGTTCTGGGGCAGGAGAATGACGGCAGGTGGCATCAGCATAGGTCAGTGGACGTGGTTCGGGTGGTGACGCCGGTGATGGAAAGGCTTGCCGTAGTTTCTGGCGCACGATTTCCGCGACAGAAGCAACTGGGGGCTCGGTAGACGGAAGGCCAAGAACCCGCAGCTCTTCCCGCAGGATTTGCCTAATCATTTGGCGTAAAGAGTTTTCGAAAACAGCAGTGTTGTGAGCGGCGGCACCAACAGGTGCTTGGACGGGCAGGCGGTCAAAGTGGCAGCATCGTTGCCGGAGCACCCTGCTTGATGACAGTCGCCTCTTTGATGAATTCATCCACTGTTGTTCGCGGATTCTGTACAAGGCCGGCGAAAAGCGGTTCTTTCACTCCCCACAGGTGACGAACTTTTCTTGCCTCGGGCATGTCAGGGTCAGCGTGACGAAATATACGGGCCATATCCTCAGCGAACATGGCGACGCTTTCGTTCGGCTTTTGCATGCGGGCTTCAATTATCTGTTGTGCGAGATCCCGTCGGTCCGCACTCAAGAACGTCTCGAGAAGCTTTTCGTGAAAATTGTCCCAGGTTGGGAAAGTATGCTCCCTGTTCTCGTACCATATGCAAGTGCTATTTTTCATTGCGAAGTAGGCACGGCCAAGTCTTTCTTGCACGCTCCAACGATTCACCACAGTGGTCCGTGCGAACTGGTCGAGCCAGTCCTCGACATCTTCATACGGTTCTCCACGGAAGACTTCGGGAACACGAGGAGTCTCAAAAGTTACCTGGTAAGAATGAGCCGTCTGGGCCGGAGGGAGATTCGCAGACGTTGGAGGGGCCGCCATGTTGGTAACAGGAGATGCCGTCAAGAGTTTTGGACTTGAGCCTAGTAGGCACCGGCTGAATCGGTGTACTGGAGCCGTAACAAGATGTTGAGGCTCCGGACTCGGTGTACGGTCCCGAACAACGCTTTCTTGCATCAGGTTGCAGGCCCCAGCACCTCCACCAGTGTCGCAACGTGAAGACAGAGGTCGTATTTGAAGACGCTGAAAAAACAGCAGCGGGTCGGTCTATTTATTAACCGCGCGCCAGAGAGTTCCTCGTTTTTCTCGTGTTTGTGTTCTGCATAAAAGCGTGCAGATGCGCGTATGCGCTGTCGCCTTCGTCTTTTTCGCGGGACACATGTGACAATATGGTACAGATTTGCTACGCCTGCTTCACTCCCAGACACGTCTCCCGCTATTGCCGCCGTCGTCTCAAACCTTCGGCGACTGTGGCCGGTTGTCGCAACCAAGCAGCCACCCTTCCCTACTATACGAGCCTGGTCCGTTACCACGCTATCTCTGCACACTTCCAGCCGCAACGTGCACATCTCCTTGTCGGCAATGGTTCTTCTTCATGCATCTCCCGCCCGGACCCCCCAACCTGTCATAGTAACAATGGCAGTTCAAGAGACAGGAACTGCGCCATTTTGGAACTGCCCAAGCCCTCATTCCTCTACTGCTAACGTGGTCACAAACTGCTGAAGGTCATATTTCGCACTTGTGGGCACTGGTGCCGCTGCATCTGTCATAACCGCTAATCTCTGTTGTTAATTAAGCAAGGTAATGACTTCACTTTCGGGATTACCGCTCTACACCGGAAGTGACCCCTCTCTCAGAGCCTGCACTGCGAGAGTGTTGACCAATTCCAATCTATATATCGTGGAGCTTATTGTCCTTATTCTTTCTGTCTCTTCTTATGACTTCAAGATTGGGTGAGACTTCCTGCCCCACCAAAATACCGTCATCGACTGCGCCCGTGCTGTAGTTGATATTTTACCATTGTGTGAGGCCTGTTACTTGATGCGCATTATCAGCTGCCTAAATTGCTCGTCATAAAAGATACCAACACTCCGCCTAAAAAATTCGCACTCATTCCAGTTTCAAGCATCGCCTACGTCGACGCTACAATCTTTTTGGTGACTTCCTATGTCTCCACGTGTGGTTGATCTCAGCCTCTACCTTTTGCAACGATTCACGTTGGCGCTGGAAGCAGCAATATATTCGTCCTCAGTCCGCTCTCCATACCAATCATTTTGCTTGCGGCAAATGTCACGGCCATATTGGAGATCCCGACTATTCGTATTTGTCTGACTAACCGAATTCCCTGCCGGTACTCGAAGAGTCGTCAAGGAAGACGTTTGCCAGCACAAGCGCCGACCCCCCCCCCCCTCCCTGCCGGACACACCGACCTAGTTGATCTTTTGCACGAATTTCGAAATTCTTTTGGTGTGTGGGAACCTGAAATGAGCCGCACGTCACGAGTAAAACATCAAGTTCACACCGGCCTACATTAGCCATTGCATCAAAGACCATACCAGGTCTCCGCTGAAAGGGTGCCGCGTCATTACGAATCAAGTCAAAGATACGCTTCGTAGAGATGTTAATTGGCCATCTCAGAGTCCTTGGGCGTCACCTGTTCTCCCGAAGCGTAAGAATCACGTATTTATCTGGTTTTGCATGTACTAGCGTCGTTTGAATAAGATAACCTGCAAGGAAGTCTATTTGCCGCGCATCAATGACGCCACTGAGACCCTTACGGAGAGGAATTCTCGTCGCTATATTTGCGGTCTGGCTATACTAGCATCTCCCAACGCCTGAAGCCAATCACCAAGAAAACTGCGTTTATTACAACTGACCGACCATACGAGGTTAACGTCATGTCACTTGAATTTTGTAACGCACCTCTAACATTTTAAAGACTTAGAGATAATACAATTCTTTTGGGGATCCTCATTCATGTCGGTATTTTCTCGCATGATATTACGGTGCCTTCAAATCCCTCTGTCGTCTTTTAATTTGTCTGACCAACGCTGGCCTGCAGGTTAATGTTTAAACAATGCCGCTTCTTTTCCCTACAGGAGCTCGTCATCCTAGACCACATCCTGTCCAAGCATAGCTTACTACTTGACCCTGCAAAACTTCGTGGAGTCGCGCTATTCCCGCTGGCGGGGACCACGAAATACGTTCACAGTTTTGTAGGTCTTTAATGCTCTTTGATTTGCTGTACTCGCTAATTTGCATCCAAGCTACTTCGCGGAGACATGAAAATTTCCTCCTGGTCCCCTTATTGTGACGCCGCCTTCACTACACAGAGCCGTGTGCTCAACTCTGCGCATATTCTTCGCCACTTCTACTCGACAGATCCTACCGAAGTGCACACCAACGCCAACGATTTCAGCCTTCGCCTTGACTTCGCTCAAAAAAAGTCGGGTTATTCAGGATGCGGTGTAGCCTACGCTGGCCACACTTTGGCGAAAACCGAAAGTACTTAAAACGTGACTGAAAAAAGGGTGTTTGGCTCTGCATGGCGTGGGCACCTGGAAACTTTCTATGGTACTTCCAATGGCCACCCCTTCGATCTAGCAACTGATCATACCACGCCAATTCGTTGAAAGAGTTGGTGAAACATGCTATCGCTGAAGTTAATTTCATCGATCAGATGTAAATTTGCGTGGTACGTGTTTTGGTGTTCACACTTACACATGGTTTGCTTCAAATAAATTTTTAGTCGTTATACCAGCTCTTGTCTTGTGTGTCCTCCTTTGCGCTGCCCTAATTATGGTAGTCATTTACATTCCCGGAAAAATTCGGACTTTTGATAAGACGGTTTAGGTAAGTATATTTTCTATTCTCCTAGGAATTTTGGAGAGGCGCCTTCTCGTGAGTGACGTCACATCGGTGATGCCGCTCTAAACAACGGTGCAGCACCTGCTTCTCCTGTAAGCGTAGCATCTCGTTTAGGCGGCAACTTTGTTGAACGAACAGAGTTCTCTAAGCTTGCAACAAATGCTTCAGAGTGAAACTATGAACTTGTTTTAGTTGCGGCCTAATTGACAAGGATGACCGACAAGCACGCCAATGCTGCGACCACGTTATTATAAGAAAGTAAGACTATTTTGTGTGCTCTCACTTGTCGTCTACAGTTCCCGCCGGACGATACTAACTAGGTCGGGTGTTTCTTTCGATATTTCATTAAGCGCACTCACTTTTCCAGCTTCCGCATAAATGCAGATAACGTCGTCGGTGTGAAAAGCAGGATGTCACATTTTGCGCCAGTTGCCGCCGGGCCACGCCGCCAGACGCTGGTCGCGCCTGGAGTCGGACTATAGAGTGCTCGCGTTTTGCTAAAGTAGCGTCGCTGCACCCAGTCTGGGTGCGTCAACGTTACGTCAAAGTATATTGGGCTCTTCGTGATGCGCCCACCACCGTTTCGGTCGAGTCACATATACCAAGATTGGTATAACAGGACGTGAATGAACGACATAGGTATGTGACTGGTGCAAACATGACAATCATGAGCTGCGTGTCATGTAACAACCTAATCACATGTCATGCTCGTAATGAGCTTGCGGTTGTTTCGCTAGCTCTACAGGTACTAATTTGGTATTTCATGACGTGAATGGACGACGAATGTAAATTACACGTCCAACATGAAAATCATGGCAGGCGTGTCCTGAAAAACTGAAGTAAGTGCTATTTTCATAGCGCGTTCGTGGTCGTTTTGCTAGCTCTACAAATACCTAATTTGTTATCAGGTAACGTTAATATATGACGAAGGTAAAGGACACGTCTAAGCATGATAATAAGGACATGGAAGTCATGAACGGCATAATTTACCTCCATACTGTAACATTGTGCTGATTTTAAATTAACATATCAGCCTTTCTCATTCGTGCTTCGCATATCACCGATTCTCACCTTGCATGTGGGATCTGCTAATTTTTCTCTGCAGTGCATTACTAGTGACAGCGAATATGAAGAATTGTGTAATAATCACTGATTAACTCTTCCATTCACATGCAACCAGTGAGATAATCACTACAGGGCAGCTAGGTTAATTACTGCTTCAGCAGGCAGTCCATCGTTCTAGGATTTCACTAGAAATACGAAACTGCATCAAATTACCACTTTTGAGGTATTTGTGCTTGAAATTAAGTCATTTGTTTGGGTGGGTTTTCTTCGAGGGCGCTAGTCCGTGTTATATTGGAGTAAGGTGTGATTGTGCGGCAGTTGATGGTGTGGCTGTGAATAGGAAAAGTGGCATCTTTTTGCACCCCCACGCCGATGCGAACGACGACAGTTTATCTAAGAAATGTTGGTTAAGTTCGGAAGATAACACGAAGTACTTGATTTAAATACCGCACAGGGCCGTAACTTTGGTGTCAGATGATAAGAAGCTCTACTTATGACTGTAATATATACCACGCACAGCGCCGGGGAAGAAGAAGAAGAAGGTGTTTATGAGAAATAGGAGGAGAGGCCGGCCTTTAAATCGGGTTTCTGGCCTGCTACTCCACACGGTAAGGGGAATAGGGAAAGAAAGAGAAGGGTACAATGAAGGGTGATTTAGGTATAGCGCAATGAGTCACTGCACACAATGTCTCGTTCGATGTAGTACACGCATAAAAGTCTCTACATTATCAGATTCCCTAAAGACAGGAATGTAAATTTGTCCTGCTTAGAAATACAAGCAGGCTCTTTATACTGCGTTGAGCGTGATTCACACGTTTCCAAGTACCCAAAAGCTTCTCTTCCGAAAAGGGCCGGCAGTATAAGTCATCTGTGAGGCACTTAAGAGAATATCTTTTAACTGCGTATACAGGGCACACACACAGGATGTGAATAATAGTTTCTGGCGTGTTACACAAGTTGCAGATGGGAAATTTAGCTCTTGTCCTTTCAAGCATAGATATCGTCACGTGTATGAAACACCCAACCCCAGTCTATGTAGTAGCGTTTTTTGGTCTATCCTTAGTCAGAACGGAAGGTGAAAAAAGTCTACAAGAGTCAAGCCTGTAAGCACGCTTGTGGTGGATTATCCGGATTCTTCCATAGTCCTTGCATTGATGTCTTCATACCTTTAGACAGCAAGGCGTTGATGTCGTATCGGGAAAAGTTAATAGATATCACTTCGCCACTGGTGTGTGCCGTTTTCGCTTCTGCATCAGCTTGTTCATTCCGAGCTATGCCACAATTACTGGGAATTCATTGCAACGCAGCGGTATGTCCAGATTGAAATGGCTCATTCACCACATTCATTATGTCGCACACCAGAGGACTGTATGCAGTGTCTTGTTTCGTATAGTTTTTTTTTTTAGCTGAAGGGCCGGCTTGGAGTCGCAAAATAAAGTCTATTTCGCTGGACTCTGCTGCAAAATGTACCACGCAGTTTTTTAGATGCCAGTCAGCCCGGTGGCAGTAGATGATGTCCAGTGTGCAATTTTGAAGCGTTGAGTGATTCCCATTCGAGACACAGTGAAAGCTGCTACTGACGAGGTCTGCGTGACAAAGCCATCTGCAAAATAGTGTACTGTATACCTGTACATTTAGTCAATATATGACAAAGTGAAATGCTTAAGACCATCAGTTGGTATTTTTTAATTTTTGTTATTCTTGGGATCGAAAGTTGCACGAGCGGCTTAGGAATCGTCCAGAGGGGTATGTCGAAGAGAACATGTGGTGCATACCTTGAAGACAGCAGATCTTGTTGTGACATAATGAATTCTAAGTATGCAGCATTGGGTCATGTGTTAAAAAGCTCTGCCGGTGGATGGTCTCAATGCCTTGTTAGTAGCCCTAGATTTACTCGTAGTGGTTCGTGTTGAAGATAAACACGAGCTGGACAAGCACATGCTTCTGCAATGGTGCCTCATGTAGAAATGCACTGAGGTTCTCCTAGGCAAATTCTTAGGGCACGCGCCTGAGCTCCCTCGAGTCTACGACAGCCGATGGGCGAGCACAGGAGAGAGGAGGAGCACTGTAGCGAAGGTATCCAAAAAAAGTGCCTTGTATAGCTGCAGAAGAGACTATTTCGATGGTCCCCATGATTTTTCAGATGTATGGCAAATGACCTGGACAAAGCTGTCTAGTATTTTCTTCTTAGCGATGAGATGTG
This sequence comes from Rhipicephalus microplus, assembly GCF_013339725.1. Taxonomy (NCBI): domain Eukaryota; kingdom Metazoa; phylum Arthropoda; class Arachnida; order Ixodida; family Ixodidae; genus Rhipicephalus; species Rhipicephalus microplus. The sequence goes on from NC_051168.1 coordinate 176,628,695, forward strand.
CTTCGACCAAGACAACTCACGATCGAAAATTGCGAGGAACTTGTGATGAGTTACCGAAGGTATTATGTTCCTATCGATCAGTGTGGGGTAGCAAGCCATGAATTCTCTCGTGAATGGCAGGGTTGCACTTTTCGTCAGTGACAGTTGCAGTTCGCAGGTATTGAGGTGTGCAGACGTTGTCGATAACCCGCGTTGTAGTTTTTTTTGTACTTGCAAACTTGTTAGACTCGTGGTCCTAATGCATAGTTCATCTACGTACACAGACACAGAAATATTGCCTCCTAGTTTAACGAGCTTTTTAACGACGCCAACAAGTACAATATTAAATAATTTTAGGCTCCGGACTCCACCTTGAGGCACGCCACGATAGACGGGATACTTGTTTGTGTCACCGTCACCAGCAGACATGGGTATAGTTCGTTCTTGAAGATAGCTGGCTATTCATTGATGCATGCAGCCACCAATGCCATAATCTTCAAGAGCATTTAGGATGGCGTCATGCAGAACATTGTAGAATGCACCTTTGATATCAAGAAATACTGCAGCCGTTAATCGGTGGCGCCGTTTCTGATGTTCAATGGGTGTTAATAAATCAATCACACTATCAATCGATGACCTTCTCTTCCGGAGGCCAGTCATGGCGTCTGGACATACTCTTTGCTTCTCTAGGAACCATTCCAAGCGCATCAGAATCATTCGTTCTATGAGGTTTCTAACAGAACTTGCTTAGTTCCACAGGACAGTAGGATAGCAAATCACAGGAAGACTTGCCAGGTTTCAGCAATGCCACGATCTTGCTAGTATCCAGTTTGCCGGTACAGTTTTAGATGCCCAAGAAAGGTTGTACAAAGACAACAGTTCTTCAGTTGCCTGAGGACCAAGTTGGCGCAGCGTATCCAAGGTGATTTCATCAGGCCCAGATCCACTAGTACGTTGAGAAGTGGACATAGCCGCACGAAGCTCTTGCAGCGTGAAAGGATAATTGAGACAGACGTCTCCCATAGCGATTGCGCACCAAAGCAGTGATTAATTCGTTGTCGCAGAGCCGGAACCTGCAAGCAAAATTCTGTGATCCGTTTCTCACTGCATCTTCTTATGGTGGCCTATGCACAGAAAGGACGCAGTTGCTGAGGCGAAGATGGTAGAGCTCGTACGACGTGCCATATCTTGGACAGTGGTTTTCGAGGGTCCAGGGCGATGCAAAATAACTACGAGTTTTGGCCGCCAAGATTTTGTAGGTACATCTGAATTTTCTTTTGCATATTACGAGAGGTCTTCAGGTGTGTGATCGACTTTTGTTCGCCTGTATTTGCGTTCAGGTTGACAACGAACTGCCCTCAGCTCTTCGTATACCACATCAGCCGGCTTCCTGGAATTAGTTGTTGAGACAACTCGCGTAGTGGTCTGTACTGCTGTGGCAATTCTTTCTTCAATTTATGTCGGAAAAATATAGAGCTACAAGGCTTTTCTAGCTCTCCTTCAAAAGCCTGCCAATTGAAATGTTGCAACGCTGGTATACTATCGCAGTTGTATGTAAGTAGAAATGTGATCACTACCATATCAGCGTTCTGGACGTGTCAACGCCTTTCGGCTGGGTATTTCTTCCGGAATTTCTTCGGTCAAAACAGGCCCGCCGTAGCAAGGCCCTTGAACCCTGTTGCCACAACTTACACAGCAACGCCATGCCAGCGAGGGACACTTGGGCGTCGGGCGGACTATATCCTCACTGTTGGGTACACCCCTCTCCACCTCAAGGATGTGGGAGGCTGTTCACTCTAAAAGCCGCGGCTTCAATAGAGGACATTGCGTGGGCGGCCAACTGCCTCACCGTCCCGGCACCCTTGAACCTAAGTGGACCTTTGTCCAGCTTGCGAGGACCGATTTCCAAGCTGCAGCTTCAACGCCGCTGAGTGGCAGGAACTCCCTCAGTTATGCAGCCAAGCTAATCAGCCCTCTCAAAAGGAAATCAATCTCATGCCGAGGCCTCCAAGAAGTTGGATTAAAGGCCCTTAGCAAATGAACCAGCCATTTCGTCACTGTTCATTTTGATATATTCAAACAACGATGACAACTAATCTTTTTTTCAACTCAAGCTGTAGGCATAAACGCCGATCCACTCGCCTTGCTTACATGGGTGTAGCGAGAAACATTTATTAGAGAGGTAGACGTTTCCTTTATGAATATTGGCATATTCGCATATACGCACATCATTATTCAGAAATATTGACAAGGAACTACTACACCACCTAATTTCAAAAAGGGCAGCACTACAACTTGCGCAAAAATGAAGCATACGCAAGAAAAATTACTGCATATCGACGGAGTGCATTATGATGAGTGAAGCGAAGCGTCCGTTTATACATCCATCCACACGTCCATCTGTGCGACGGTTCGTGCACCTTATCCGTCCAATAGTACGTCCATCCGTCTGTCCTTGAATCTGTGCGTCCATCCGTGCATTTGTCCGTGCGTCTGTCTCTGTGCCTGTCCTTTCAAGCATCCGTTCGTCCATTCCTTTGTGCGTTCGTCTGTGCATCTGTGTTCATCTGTTCATCTAGTGAACACTCCAAGTACTGCCATCTCGCATTTTTCATCATGCACTCAGCATATTAAAGTACCGCCATCCAGCGGACATTCCAAGGACTGAACGAGAAGTGGCACTCGCGCACTTTCTTACAGCCTGCGGGTCGTGCTTACTTCCCGCCTTTCACCGCTTCTAGTTCATGACTATATACTAGTTTACTACACTCATGGCACTGCGGCCCAACCCTCACTGAACCTTGAAAAAACTAAGGAGGTTATGCCTAGCGAGTTTAACGTGGCAACCTTTTTGGTTAGATATATAGTGCTGAAAGTTCGTCTTTTTGATACTGGATATTTTTAGTTAGCATCAATTTTAGGGATTTAGCATCATTTCAAGGGGCTAGCATCAATTTCAAGACTTAGTGACCAATACTCGTCTTTGTAATTTATGTCAGCATAATCAACAGTATATTATTTATGATTAACCTACGTGGGTCTCTTCTGCAATTGAAAAGGGCACGCGCATGCCGCTCCTCTTGTCCGGCCGGGGAGGTGCTGATCAGCTACTACGACGACTACATACATCGCGGAAGCGCTACCCACGGCATAGGGAGCTTTGCCCACAATATGGACCTATCTCCCCTGATGGAATGCGAAATCAGCAGTGGTGCGCACGGCTGTCGCATGTCCCGTTAATTAGTGAGGCGATCGCCGGGCTAATTCTAAGAGCTGAAATGTCTACCCCCCGAAATGAACCACGAAAGCGTGGACAGTTTAGAAGTGGTCCTATTTGGCATGCCAGCGGACGCCGGCTGTGGCCCAAAGAACGAGTCAGAGCCGAGAGTTGATTAACAAAACAAAATTATATTCTCAATTATGGCAGATCAAATCTATACAAAGATATGCACACTTGGCAATAGTTGAATACGATATGTCACCAATCAAACAACGTACGACTCAGTACAATCAGCCACACTCGAAAATACAAACACAAACAATACCCACTACAATGCAGTCGCATGCATCGAACAATCAAGACAGTTAAAGACTAAAGAGTTCGAAAAACTTATTCAGCGCCAAAGTCCTTGGAACAAGGTCTGAATGATACTCTTCCGAGAATCACCCACTCAAAGTCCAGTGCTGCTGTTGTTCCGCTGCCCCCGAAGTTTCTCTTCCAGAAAATCTCACGTCTTCAATTGGCCGCTCTCAAAGCATCAAACTTCGCCGGTAACACGTTGGCTTCCCATGCGTTGCGATTGTGCAGGACGCGTCTTCGCTCTCTGGCGGTAATCTCCCACTCTTCTGCTTGTAGCACGAGTCTTCACCCTCAGGTAGAAATCCTCTTCATTACCTGTTTTGTCACTGAAGACAAAAGGCTTCGCCGACACCACGGCGTAAACACCTTACACACACTGGCGGGAAATTTCTTCTCCTGATTTCCCTTCTCCGCTGCTCGCCTAATTACCTTTCGCGCATTATTCTAGAAAATTCTCGTTGTTTCGCCGGCGCGATGCACAGCCAAGGCTGGGGAAAGAGCCAGACGTTTTGAAAGCCGTTCGCTGCACGTTACGCCACTCTGCATCACCACGCCCCTTTCCTTCGAGAACCTTCCAGGGCGTCTCGGCCGCTCATTTAAGGAGGATGGTCGGCGAGACAACGCTTCCGAACGGGGGGGGGGGGGGGGGAGAGACGGCGCGCCCGGGGAGCCTTTTGATTGTATTGTATACCTTGAGGCGCCTCTCTGCGCTTGGTATCGTTACTGTCACTAGAATTCGGTGGCACGCGCTTTTTCGGAGCGCTCGTTTGTGACAACGGCATTGACCTTGTTGAAACGGGTATCGACAGGGGAGCTAGAAAAGCGGCTTGAAGAGAAACCGAATGTCGGTGTCGCGCTTAAGCGAGTAAACGTTTGTTTGAAAAGCAAAGACACAGGCGGTGGTTTCGGTTTTGTCTGAGTTTTATCGCAGATAAATCAGGCAAAAGAGAGTTTCCGCTCGACGTGCCGTCCAGCGTTGTAGGCAGTGGAGAAGTGCTTTGCGAACAGGCGGAGGGGACGGCAGCTACTAGCACTGCAGCGAGCGTGATGTGGGTGAGAGAGAGAGAGAGATACCTAAGCGCCCACCTGCAAGGGAAGCCTTTGAGGGGAGCGTGATGTCAACGCGCAGCTGCGGCGTGACCACCTTGGCACCGCTCCAACACTTGTGGCGAAGTTAAGGTGCGTTCGTACCAACACACATCTATACGGAGTTACACACGCGAGTGAAAGAGGTTCTTCACACCTGAAATAGTCACGCACAGAACGCATCAAATATCCCGAAGCACTTGCTTCTACAACAAAATTGTGGTGAATGCTTAGAGGTGCCCGAAATGTTGACAAGAAGGCACCACGCGCAATATAAATGTATTAACCGGTAAAAATGAAGTCATCACAAGCGAGGTGCTTAGAAGAAACCACCATAGTGTCGTTCACCTCCTATCTGATGGCTAAGTTTCTTGGTCAACTACGTGCAACACGAAAAAGGCCGTGAACGTCTCTGCACTTCTTTGTTTCTTGATGTTAAAGAAGCGTATGATAACGTAACTCATGAAGCTATCCTCGCCGCTCTCAAAGAGGTAGGAATGGGCGGTTAGATGTCTTAGTGGCTACGCAGCTATCTCTCTGGGCACTCCTTTTTCGCAAGAACCGAGGAGGAGTGGCACTTCGCTGTATTACAGCTACAGTGGTGTTCCCAGGATGGCATACTTAGCCCTGTACTATACAATCTGATGCTAATCCCTCTCCCTCAGCATCGGCCAAGTGCTGTCAGATTGTCAATGTACGCGGACAACATCTGCGTTTGGACGTCTGCCGTAACACGTCTAAAGCTTTGAACGTGAATTCAGCGAGGTGCCACTCAAGGTGTTGTTTACCAGCGTAAACGAGGTCTGCGAATTTCCTACGAAAGAATGTGCGCTTGTGCCATTTATGCGAAAACCAATGGATAACAAAAGCGTTATGATGAACGGCAAAAGGATACCTTACCGCCGATCCTACAAGTTCCTAGTTATTATAACTGGCAGAGAACTCTCATGGAGCCCACATGTATCATACACGAAAAAGCGATTGACAGGCATCTGTCATTCGTTCACGGTCTTCGCTGCAAGAATTCGGTAATGTACACAGCTGCTATGTTGCGACGAAGAAGGATTAATAGGAAAATTGCCGGAGTGGAGGCTCCTGCCTTGCTTAGACAGCAGAAGTGAAGCCAGCTTTTTCCACTGCCAAGATGCTGGAAACATGCTCGTTTCTCGTAGTGCCCACTTATAGATGAAGTGGCTTTGATACGTTAACGTAAATGCTACACAGTTTTTTAATAAAACATAGTTGGTCCCGACGAAATAACACACAAAAACAAGTATGGGTTACTGAATTTGCATAAAGCTTTGCCTCCGACTGAAGGCTTTGAACGAAAATAATTAACACTAAGATGCACTTGGAGCACTATGTGACCCGAAAAAGTTTCTACATAAAACTCGTTGGGCGTACGAGGGAAACACCCATTACTAATTGCTGAACAGCGAAACTTTATCATTCTTCTAATAACATGGTCACCGTATCCGCCACCTTGCCATAAGTACGGCTTCACTCCAGGGCAATCATTTCCACTCCAGCTATTTCAATCCTCCTTTGTTGTGATCAAACAGGATTCTTTTCCTTGGAATCCTTCGGAACAGCCTGCCTGCGTTACCACTGCGAGTAAAACAAGCATTCAAATGTTTCAAATTGCACAGGCTTAGGCACCTTGGTTTTGTCGGGGCTTGCCCCAAAGTGCATGAACAGTGTCAACTATCGCCATTGCAAAGGGCCACCTCATTAGAACAAACATAGTTTTTGATCTGCTGAGGACACATACATGGCACTGTGAGGTTTAGGACGGTTCGAGCACTTCCACTATACTGTGCAGCGGCGCAGGAAACAGACAGGGAGACGAGTTCAAACGTTTATATACAAAAAAAGGATATGTAAAGTCGATGATGTGGGCGCCGTCAGGAAGACCACCACGGCACATGAGGAAGAAGAGTCCCGTGGTCTCACGACTCTAGAGCAGTGGTTGCGTAATTTAAGAGATAGATGCTTAGACCAGCGTGACCTCGGACCTTGTTTCCGAGCTCTTGATCACCGCCCGGTTGTAGCGGTTCCACGTGCGGGTTCTGGCTAGCAAAGCATCGCCTGTGCCGTCCTGGATTGCTGCTCGCCACAGCTGTGGTGCGGCAGCTCAGTCACTGGCGTTCCTCACCTTGGCCAGGGCACCGCCAGGTACCCTCGAGTGCACAGCTCGTGAGCTTACAGCCCACGTCCGAGTCTGGCGCGTCGCTCGGTACGGCTCGGCACCGCTCGGCGATCCTCGATTCAGCCAGCAACTCCCCTGGCACCTGGATCCTCGGCCACCCTGGACCTCGCCCGGCTCCGTGGTCCTCCGTGCACACGCACGCGTCTCGCCCGGCAGAACGTCTCACTCGTCCGAGCTCATTATTGCACGCCTGGCCTGAACACTGCGAGTGCGCCTCGTCTCATCATGCCACCGCGGTCTTCTTTTTTGTCCCTCAGTGCTCGGTGGCCCGCGTCGACGTTTTTCCGATATATACACGTGACATTTTACCAACCACTTCATAAAATTGTTTCTCTTCAACACGTTTTCTAAGCATGAGGATTGAGAATGCTTGCAGCCTGAAAGGCGGAAAGTGTGCGCATGTAAACAGTTTTTTTTCATACGCATTCACAGGTTGGTTTACAGGGAGTTCAGGGAGTTTACATAGAGTTCACAAAGTGTTCAGAAAAGAATAAAAGCCTACATGTGCCTAACCCTTCAAGTCTACACTCGGCTCAAGTCATCAGCTCCGACGTTGTCACTTCCTTTTATATATTCCACAATGAAGTCGTATTCCATAAGTGCCAGACTCCAACGCAGAATTCGGCAATTTGTGTGCTTGGCCGAGTTGATGCAGGCCAGCGGCTGGTAATCTCTCTGCAGTTCAAACTGCTTGCCGAATAGATAAATGTGGGATTTTTATACAGCCCACACGAGCGCAAGTCCTTCTCGCTTTACGGCTGAGTACCGTGCCTCCGTAGAAGGAGCTTCCTGCTTGCGTAGCTGATGGGATGGAGAACACCGTCATAGTTCTGCATGATCATGGCTCCCAAACTGGTAGAAGATGCGTCTGTGCGTTGAAAAAATGGCTTCTCTAAGTCAGGAGACCTCAAGATTGGACCAGTGGACAGCAATCGTTGAAGCTCGTCAAATGCCTCCTGGTGACGTTGTGCCCATATCACCTTGTTCGGAGCACGCTTCCAAGTGAGCTCTGTTAAGGGATGAGACACGTGGGAATAGTTGGGTGCGAGGTCTCGGTAGTATCCCGTGAGACAGAGAAAGGAACAGATTTCTTTCTTTGTATGAGGTCTTTTTGCAGCTTGTATTTTTTAAGCGTTTCAAGCTGTGGCCGTAAGACCCCATGTCCCACGATGTGGCCCAAGAACTTCACAATCGTTGCTCCAACTTCACTCTTGGATGGCTTGATTGTGAGATGTGCACGCCATACTTGTCGGAAAAATCGTTCGAGCGTGGCACGGTGCGTCTCCCATGTTTTTTGGCTATAAGAACATCATCGAAGTAATGATGTACGTGCGAAATGCCAGCCACAACTCTTCTCGTGAGTCTAGTGAACACTGCTGGAGCTGTTTTGATGCCGAAAGGCATAATGCAGAACAGATAAAGGCCCCACATTGACATGAAGGCTGTCATGCGTTTCGAATCTTTGTGCAATGGGACCTGTCAGTACCCTTTCTAAAATCAAATTTAGAGAAATAGCGAGCTATTCGTAAGTTTGCGAACATCATGTCCACTCGTAGAATAAGCTCATTACCATTACGACAACTCTGTTCAACTGTTGGAAATCAATGCATGAGCGCAGGCTGCCGTCTTTCTATTTACTACGACGATTGGCGACTGGTAAGGTGAGTCTGGCGGTTCTACGATTCCCTGCGCCATCAACTGCTGTACTTCTTCCTCTACCGCCTGTTGAACAGCGAAAGGGTGTCGGGTATTAGCGTACGTTCACCGGCACAGTAGCTGTTGTCGTGATCTTGAACTCTACAAAGCTGGTCTTTCCCGGAACGTCCTGAGAAGATATTTGGTTGTCTGATAGAATCCTCACTATCTCTGCTTTCTGGTTCATGTCCAATTTGTCAGCGACCTTGACATTATGATAGGTCTCGTTCTGGTGAATTGCGAGCAACGGTAGTTCCGCTTCTTGTTCTGGTTGTTCTGTTTGTACCATGACAGCCACGCGGTCCACCGTGTCTGTCAAAGGTGGTCTCTCTTTGTACTTCTTAAGGAGGATTGATGTGGAACGAACTGGTTCGGGTTCCTAGATCAATAACATAGCCGACCTCGCTCCGCTTCTATAGTACAGTGAGGGGCCTTTCCAAGTGAGAATCAGTTGGTTGGTGTCGGAAGGTAGTAGTAATAATACCTTGTCTCCGACGCAGAGCTGACGAGGCTTCGCTTTGCGATCGTAGTATTTCTTTTGTGTCAGCTTGGCTTTCTACAGCTCTTCGTGCGCACTTTGACACGTCTCATACAAACGATCGCGAAGCTCCATTACGTAGCCGTACGTAGTCTTCGTTTGGGGATCCAAGGTTTTTCGCCTCCATAATTCCTTCAGTATGGACATTGGGCCTCTAATGTGTCGACCATACAGGAGGTCTAATGGGAAAAAGCCGATGCTCGACTGAGGCACCTCCCTGTACGCAAATAATAATGGTGCCAAGTATCGGTCCCAGTTCTTTGGACTTTCGTGGCACATGCAACGTATCCTTTGCTTTAATGTACCATTGAAGCGCTCTACAAGATCATTTGCCATAAACTGTTGGAAAGACAGTAATCTGCCTCACTTCCTGCATTAAGCTTGATGTGAATGACCTTCCGCAGTCGCTCATGATTTCTCGTGGTATTCCAGCGCGCGAGAACATTTCCACCAACGCTTCTGCTATCATCTCCGTTTCTCTGCTTCGTAATGCAACAGCGTCAGGACATCGCGTTGCACAGTCGACCATTGTTAAAATGAAACCGTTTTCTTTGGCTGATGTCGGTAATAGTGGAACCGATTATGTCAATCGCTACACGTAGGAAGGGCACGTCAATCACCGGCATTTTTCCGAGGGCGACACGTCCGACTAAGTGCTTTGGCACTGTGCGCTGGCAGATGTCACAAGAGCGCACAAATCGTGTCACCTCAGCCTGCATGCCCGGTCAATAGAATTCTTCTAGAATCATTTCAGTTGTTAGTTTATTACGTTGATGCAATGCCATAACTTCCCTCATGCGCCATTTTAGGACAAACTGACGGAGGCTTTGCGGAACCACCAGTTGGTCAACTTCCTTTCTCGTTTGCGATCTGTAGTGTCGGTGAAGTATTCCCTTAAGCAAAACATACTCTATGTTTGCCGATCGCTTCGCCATCGTCTTCCCGATCACCGAAAAACAGCTCTCCAAGTTGCGATCTTCTCTCTGCAAGTTTTCAAGAACTTGAGGGGTCACATATAGTTCGTTAGATGCTGCCACAGGTAACTTCATGTCCTTGGTCCTTCTTGTTGTCGCTGCACTCGAAGTCGGTAGGTCCGGTGACACGCTTGGATATGGACCAGGCTCCCCTGCTGGTGCCTACTCCTTATGCAGTCTTGCGAAATCCGACAGGTGATTTGACGTGGTAGAACCAGAAAGGAAGATGACCCCTTCGATGTTGCTGAGAACGATGTCATAGAGTGGCTTTTCCATGCAGAGTGCCAGTGTCGGTCCTCGGATGAATGGAGAGTCGATGTATACCTTTGCATCGGGAAGCTGCCTCGACGAACCATCGAGAAGGTGTACAGTACGTGTGATGCCGGTGAAAATTTTTTCCAGTACCAGTGAACGCTTGAGCACCATGGTATTGCATCCCGAGTCCCTTAGCACCGTCACAGGCTGTCCCTCGAGATATCCGTTTGCCGTTAGAATCTCTCGTCTTAGCAGACCAAGACAAATATCTTTATTCTGATAGTACATTTTGCTCTGCTGATGAAGGGGTACAATTTAAGTTCTCCTTGTTTTGAGCAAAAGGTGCATGGTCATAGTTGGCAGCAGCACTTGACGCGTCCTTGTTGCGGCTCTTTACATTTGGACACTCGTCCCTTAATGGCCGTGTTTCCTACACTTCCATCAAGGCGAAGGCTTCAGGCCTTTTGACTGCGTCTAACAGTTTGTAGCGCGATGACCTTGGCTGCCACATAAAAAGCATTGCGCTTTTGCTTTTCCAGACTCTTTATCGCGGCTCTTGCTCGCCAATTCTGCTTTTTCGCTTGGTCTTTCCTATTTCCCTTTCGCGATATTTGTCAGGCCTTGCGCCTCCAGATAATGGTCAGCCGTTTCGGCTAGCTCATCGAGCGTTCGGCATTCTCGCTCTTTCAAGAAGATGGCGAGTTTCTCATCCCATCTAAGCAAAAACTGTTCGTACAGAATGCTGTCTCTCAATGCGTCATACGTTTTTTTATGTTACACCATCATCATTTTTTCAAACGCCATCTGCTGCCAATGATCGAAGTAACCGAGCAGCCAACCAGCAAATTGTCACCCTGTCTGAGAATTCTCTGACTTAGCATCGCGAAACTTTTGCCGATATTCCTCTTCGGTGTACCGAAATCTTTGCAACAAGGTTTGCTTCAGCTTTTCGTATTCTAAGACATCCTCCGCAGCCATACGTCCTACAATACTCAAGGCTTCACCTGAGAGGCATAAGCTTAATGAGAGCGCACACCTGTCGCCTGGCCATCCCTGGCTCGTGGCTACTCGTTCGAAGCGCTGAATGTACGCGTCGAGTTCGTCGCGGCCCTCGTTGTAGGGAGGAATAAGCTTGTGGGGCTTCTGAACGCTTCGCTGCTGGCTTCCACGCTCTCTCCACCGGTTCCAACCATCCCAGCCGTCCGCTCAGCAAAACGACACTTAGCCGCCAGCAGGCTTTGTTCCACCGCAAGACGAGCAATCTCCTGTTCGTGCGCTATTCGCGATGCGTCCCTATCCTCAGCTTGTCTGTTACGCTCTTTTTTCTGCTGCTCCTCAATCCACTCCATCAGTTCGTTACCCGACAAGCCAAGTTTCTTACCAATCGGAATATACTTCTCCCAATCCATTTCCGCCCATGGCACAAAAGATAAGTGTGGCTCTGAAAGTTTGAGCTAGAGCTTGGTCCTACATCGCGGACGCCAGAAAATTGTGATGTTTAGGATGGTTCGAGCACTTTCACTACTGTGCAGGGGCGCACGAAACAGACAGGGAGACGTGTTTTTTCTTTATCACATTTTACAATTTTACAATTTATTGAGGTTGTTATGACCACATTTCAAGAAATGCACAACACTGATTAGACCCATAGCCATAGGCTAGTAAGGGGTTCAAACGTTTATACAAAAAAGAAACGATATGAAAAGTCGATGATGTGGGCGCCGTCACGACGACCACCACGGCACATGAGGAAGAAGAGTCCCGTGGTCTCACGACTCTCGAGCAGTGGTGGCATCGTATAGCAGATGCCTGGACCAGCGTGAACTCGGACCTCGTTTCCGAGCTCTTGATCACCACCCGGGTGAAGTGGTTCCACGTGCGGGTTCTGGCCAGCACAGCATCGTCTGTGCCGTGCTGGAATGCTGCTCGCCACAGCTGCGGTGCGGCAGCTCAGTCACTGGCGTTCCTCACCTTGGCCAGGGCAATGTCAGGTACCCTAGAGTGCACAGCTCGTGATCTCGCAGCCCATGTCCGAGTCTGGCGCGTCGCTCGGTACACCTCGGCACCGCTCGGCGATCCTCGATTCAGCCAGCAACTCCCCTGGCACCTGAATCCCCGGCCACCCTGGACCTCGCCCGGTTCTGTAGTTCTCCGTCCACATGCACGCGTCTCGCCCGGCAGAACGTCTCACTCGTTCGAGCTCAGAATTGCATGCCTGGCCCAAACACTGCGAGCTTGCCTCGTGTCACCGTGCCACTGCGCTCTTCTTTTTTGTCCCTCAGTGCTCGGTGGACCGCGTCAACGTTTTTGCGATATTTACACGTGACAGACGCCTTGCTCAATCTCCTCTCCATTACCTAGCCTCTCTAGCAGCGAACTGACCACGCACATCTTACTGCAAAACAGTGACCACACTTGTTTACTCGATCCCAACTTCGTTCTCTCCTTCCGCTAAACAGAAGACTCCTCCATGGTCCCTCCCTGAACCAATAATTGCCATTATAATTATAATTGGCATCCAAAGAAAAGCATATTTGTCGTCACCGGCTCTCTTGCAGCTCACGCTGTTTCTTTTGTATAAAAATATCAAGACTCCATACATATATCCTCTGAGGGATCAGTTTGGTCGAAGAGCTCAACCTGAGCAGTCATGATATTAAGGTTGGTCACGACGATTACATTCAAGACATTCCACGCAAGACATCAATGACAGCAGAATTGGTAGCCCTTCGTACGGCATTAGAATTTCTTTTTGATCAGCCTACATGCAAGTGCACTATTCTCTGCAACTCAAAGATGGCACTGCAGTCTCTACTATCAGCTTTACGCCGTGGATCGCACGAGCAGATGGTACTAGAAATAGCAGACGATATACACCACCTAACTAAGAAAGGGCACCTAGTTACATTTCAGTGCTTACTCAGTCACTATGGAATCATAGGTAAAGGGCTGATCAAGCTGCCTGCTCATCCCACGCAGAAGGCCACGATTGACCGGCCTTTCTGAGCGGCGGTAGCCAGAATGCCCATCCTTTGCGTTTTCATTTTCTCCGAGGGCACGTTCCTTTTTTTTTATTTCTCTGTCTCTTCACCCTCTATCTTGCCCCTATTTTTCCACCCCCAGTGCTGGGTAGCGAACCAGTTACCAAAATCTGGTTAATCTCTCGGCCTTCCTTTCTTTCTCTTTGTCTCTCCTATATACGGCTTTCTCGGTCGCGCGTCCTCTGTGTTCTTCAGAAAAGGGAAAAAAATGAAGATGGTACATTCCCATCTTTCCACCGCCATGCCACCCATTGTGGCACACAGCAGTGGTCATTCTTTTAGAAGTGAAACTCTTATGTCGTGGGTCGTGAGTCCGCGATATATGTAGTAGTAGTAGCAGTGGTAGTAGTCATCATCATCATCATCATCATCAGCCTGACTACTTCCACTGCAGGACAAAGGCCTCTCCCATGTTCCGCCAGTTAACCCGGTCCTGTGCTTGCTGCTGCCAATTTATACCTGCAAACTTCTTAATCTCATCTGCACACCTAACCTTCTGTCTCCCCCTAACCCACTTGCCATCTCTGGGAATCCAGTTGGTTACCCTTAATGACTAGCGGTTATTCTGTCTACGCGCTACTTGCATAGTAGTAGTAGTAGTAATAATAATAGTAGTAGTATTAGTAGTAGTATTAGTAGTAGTTGTTGTTGTTGTTGTTGTTGTTGTTGTTTTTCTAGGTCGCCACTTCAACGGCCGGGTATGACGAGTGGCACGCGCACACTCTTCTGAAATATTACGGATACCTGCGCACGTTAATCATGAATAAAGAGATAATTCACAGCATATGTGGCATATCATGAAAAAAAAATCACAGCATATTCACAGAGCCATGATAATGAGTGGGGTAAAGCATCAGTCAATCCATTCTTGCTTCCGTCTGTACGTCTGTGTGGCCGTCCCTGCGTCCATTCATTTGTCCGCGCATCTGTATGTGTGTCTATTCGTTCGCCCATTCGTTCGTTCGTCTAGTGAACAATCTTGTACCGCTATTTCGCATCTTTACATCATATATTCATTATATAGAAGTTACGTTTCTGATAGAATAACCTACAGATACGAGTGTCAGTTACTTAATCTCCAATAATAATTGCCTTGAATTTAATGCTTACTGAAAAAGCCAATAACACAATCACGCACTTTCCACACCATCTGTCCAGAAAAAATTGCTAGGTCTTTAGGACCGTGTGCTTAGATGTGGGCACACGTTAAGGAACCCCATTGGTCGAAATTTCCGGAAACCTCCACTATGGCATCTCTCATAATCAAACTGCTGCTTTGGGACGTTAAACCCCACGCATCAATTAATCAAAAAACGCCACGTCAAACTTGCTGGGCGTAACGTCCTCAGTTTGAGCAAGGTTTAGCGAGGGTTGGGCCACAATGCCAGGTGAGAACTAAACAAGAAGCGCAGGCTGTAAGACAGTTCTCGCAGGTCCCTCCTCTAGTACAGCTGTGCCATCTGTCGTTTAGTCCTTGGAATGTCCGCTGATTGGCGTTAACTTTATATATGACGAATATATGACGAAAAAATGCGAGATGGCGGTACTTGGAGTGTTTACTAGACGGATGATGGATGAACAGACTCACGAATGGACGCAAGGATGAACGGATGAACAGACAGACACACAGGCAGATGCACGGATGGTTGGATGAATGCAGAGGTTGACGCACGGATGGACTGATGAATGCACGAATGGTCACACAGACGCACGAACGGAAGCAAGCACGGAGCGACGGACGCTTCGCCCCACTCATCATCATGCACTCCGTGGATATGCTGTGAATTAGTTGGGGCTAGCTCGTGCGGTATGACGAAAATAAAGGAACTATGCGACCCCTTGCCAACGCGCACAACATCGTAACATATTTTATGGCAAGGTCCACCTTGTTTGCATTGTGTCCAGGTGCGGCCACTGATTGCCATATGCTCAGTTGGAGCCAGGAATAGTGCCAATTCCTATGTACCTGTGAAAGAGTTATGGCGGACTTAGATCAGGAGGTGTGCCGCGGGATCACCCTTACTGCACATGTGCAGTTAGGGTGGTCACCCCAACTCAAGCGCTGCCAGAATGTGTCCGCATGCTAGCCCGTTCCGGCCTGTGTAATGGGCTGGCTAAGACGTTGTGGCCTCTCCCCGTTACAATTTTTCATTAATCATGTTCTCCATGGCTTCGGGGATTGATATTCTGCAGTTGTGCGATGAACCATTGTGTTGTTACCTATTGAGAACGCGATGACAAGCGCTAGCGCATTTGATCTTGCGTAAGTGGCTGTGTGAGAGGCTGCGGCCTCCTCCCTTACTTTCTCCAAGCCATAACTTGAAGACGTCGAGGAATGACATTCTGCAGACGCGTAATTAATTTGTATGTTGCCTTGTGGTGGGGAGTTGAACCTGCGTGGCCCACTCCAACAAGAGTTTGGGACGAGTAACAGCAACAGCCACTGGCAAGGACGCCTTCACACCAGGGCAAGGTGCGCGTAATGAATGGAACGTTAATTCGACTCATGGGTAACTTCACATGCTGCTCACGTTTTTCTTTAGTGAGAGATGGTTTAATTTTTAAGGTTATATTTTCGCCACAGTTTTAAAATCTATTACTACTAACTAGGAAAGTGTTCAAAGCAAAAAATTGCCTTTCAACATGCTAAAAAATCTGATAACTAGGCTCAGTAAATTATAGCAAATCTTAATAGGAGTTATTGTTAATTACATATTTAGGAACTCCTAATTACAGTTATAGTTATTAGGAGTTATTGTTAAATATACAGAAAGAAATACATATGAAAAGATACCTATCGGCCGTCATAGACCAAACCTGCGATCTTTATGAACGCCTCCAATGATCTACCACTGAACTGCAGTTGCGGTCATCTCTTCATGCATTTTAGAGTGTGTATATCAGCAAGTAAACGTTACGTGTCGCCAGTGCCAATTATGGGGAGTATGCAGCACCTTTTTTTGCCTGTTAAAGTCACGTAGCACGTGGTAAAAGCTTATCGAGCAGCCTTGGGATGACACTTTTTTTATTCAGGAACCACACATCTTCAACATATACCTGGAATTTGTTAAGCGGTGCACGCCACCATGCACAAGTTCACATTATCATCGTACAGTCGCTGAAACCAATGAAATGAAATAATTGATTGATTGATATGTGGGGTTTAACGTCCCAAAACCACTATATGATTATGAGAGACGCCGTAGTGGAGGGCTCCGGAAATTTCGACCACCTGAGGTTCTTTAACGTGCACCCAAATCTGAGCACACGGGCCTACAACATTTCCGCCTCCATCGGAAATGCAGCCGCCGCAGCCGGGATTCGAACCCGCGCCCTGCGGGTCAGCAGCCGAGTACCTTAGCCACTAGACCACCGCGGCGGGGCCAATGAAACGAAATAGGACTGTTTGTTGCGTAGGCAGACAAAGAATAATAGACAAGTACGCATAGGTCGAGTGCTTGCATCGTATTCCATGATTTGAGCTGCCGAAACTCCTCTGTGAAGATAGTATGAGTTACGGTAGTTTTATTTTGATGCTTTTGGTAACTGCTCCCTGCTTTTAAGGCCAGTGTCGTTCTGATGTGTGAAAACGAGTGGGGGCCCGACGTTTCAGACATGTGTTTTGTACTTACACTAAAAGAATTTCCTGGAATTAAGAAAAAAGTGTTGTATCGAAAATACCGTGAAAGTGGGTGTCACAGGAGTCAATGTTTTGGCCGGGGGATTTTTTTTCTTTTAGGTGGCAACTTCTTACCCTAAAGGAAGCCGGCGCGCTGTTCAAAACGTTTTTCGAAGCACCTGCTTCAGCGAGACGCCATTCTCATGTAATTTTCATGTCTACATTTATATGCAATCAGTTTGGATGAGATTTCTTCATGTTTGGTTGAACATACCTTGCCCCACTGTTTGATACAATCAATTTTGTTTTTGTAAGCAAGGTGGCATGCACTCACTGTAATGAAAGGATGTTTACAGAGTTATGCAGGTGTACGCGAAGCTTCGAACTAAGTGCCAGATTGCTTACTCGTGCCCATAGAGTTTCTCAAAATTAATTAGAGGGCACTCTGGCGCTGTGATTATTCAGCTACCATGGGAATGATGGGTAGTCAACACATTTGCCTTGTCTTCGTACTTGCGGGTGGCGAATCGTACTTAAGGCTTCGTTTATTGCTGTGTTCCGATTTTGTTTTGAAAGAAAGATTCAATACTTATGAACTCCGTCACCCAATTCGGAAAGGTAATTCGCAAAAAATAGGGTGGTGTAGCGCAATTGCTGAACATTTGCTGATTTTTGTTTTGTGAGAAAACAGCTTCAAGCCACACGAACACACACGGAGCCAAAAGCAGGCCAGAAGTATGCAGTTGAGACAAATGTGTGTACCACCTATCATTCCATGCTCGCTGAAGAGTGGTGCATTGCAGCTCCCATAGACACTAGCGCCAGAGTTCTCTCTAGTGTATAATGGGAAACTCTATGCTCGTGCCCATGACCTTTGGCGGATGTTTACCAGTAACTTATCGCTTTCCTGTACCTCGCACATCTAACACATACTGCTGTTAGTGCTCTGAACAAGTGAGCCCAAGGGAAACGAGAATGATGAATCATTCGTGCGCCTTGTAGAGCTGTCATACAATTTTTCGTGCCATATCCTGTGCGTGAAATCTTCTGCACCATCTGGCCTTCGTTTTGCTTTGTTTTGTTTCTAACAGTGACGTGGACTAAAATTTTGGTAAGACACCTCACGTACCTTAGGTATCAACGTTCAGCGAATCACGTGGACGTAAAGATGACCATGTTGTGATTTCTATTGATTGACACATTACAAAACGACTCTAAATATGTGTAGAAAAGTTGAACGCAAACTTACGTTGAGAAGGATCATATTTTTTCACATAATTATTTGTTTAGACTTGCACAACGATACCAACGACAACCCAGTTTTAGCAACACGAAAAGCTGTAAGCTGATATGTAACGCGTGTGCTCGCGAGCACGCTAGCCGTGGGTTTCGCTACGAGCATAAACTTGAGTGAATAGCACTTGACTGCAATGGACTTTAACCCGAAGAGACAGTTGGATCTTGTGAGTTTATGCAATGTTTATAAAAATGCTTAGCCAGTATTTTATTCTGGAAAACTCCACAATTGACGTTTTACTGACATAATACTTGAATACCGTATTTTTGCAGAGTACTACCACTACGTGGCTTGGATATGTGTTGTAATAGTTGATTGCCACACAGAATGCTTGGGTTTTATTCCGCTTTGGGCCCTCATGTTTATTCTTCGCATTCGTCAAATCAACGCTGTCGATATGAGAATTTTGAAGATTTCGAGTAAAATGTACTGATGTTTGTTCGAAGCGTTCCTGGGTGGATCTAAAATAATAATCACCTGTAGAAAATACCAGCCCACCGGTATGTGGCTCACGTCTGGCGGAAAGGGTTTGACGACGTACGTGACGGGAGCATCGCAATCTTGGTGGAGTGACCTGAAGTCAAACTCTTTCAACAATTTCACCCATTCCTAGTTTGATTTTAGTCTACCCCAAATTGAAAGAGTTGATTGATTGATTGATATGTGGGGTTTAACGTCCCAAAAGCACTATATGATTATGAGAGACGCCGTAGTGGAGGGCTCCGGAAATTTAGACCACCTGGGGTTCTTTAACGTGCACCCAAATCTGAACACACGGGCCTACAACATTTCCGCTTCCATCGGAAATGCAGCCCCCGCAGCCGGGATTCGAACCCGCGTCCTGCGGGTCTGCAGCCGAGTACCTTAGCCACTAGACCACTGCGGAGGGGAAATTGAAAGTGTCACCTCGTCACCACCATTACGTAGGTTGCTAGAGATAGATAGATAGATAGATATATAGATAGATAGATAGATAGACAGACAGACAGATAGATAGATAGATAGATAGATAGATAGATAGATAGATAGATAGATAGATAGATAGATAGATAGATAGATAGATAGATAGATAGATAGATAGATAGATAGATAGATAGATAGATAGATAGATAGATAGATAGATAGATAGATAGATAGATAGATGCCGAAAATGCATGCAGTATGGGTAGGAATGCTTGGAATTTTTTCGAGTACGGCATGCCACACACCATCATAGCGTCAAGCTTAGGAAACTAAATGAACATACATGAACGAGAAATTGCACGAGATGAGTGCTGCCCTGGTTGAATTGGTAGAGGAAGGAAGCGTTATTTGTAGTAATATCACTTGATTGCAAAGGAATTAAAGTTAACTGAAAAAACAACTTACCATTAGGTCAAATCTAATATACTGAGTACCACTTGTGGTGCTCGACCGATTGAGATATGGTGGTGGTTGGCTTCTTGTTCACTTTGTTTCGAATAATTGTACACTTAAAGGGGCCCTTAACTACTTTTTAAAGTAATCGTGGAATTCATTCACTAAGAGAGCCCATTATGTCACAAATTCAGCGCCCCAAAATTTAAGAGTCTGTCCATTACCAGTACAGTTGTTTATGAATATTTGTCGCATGTTGAAATCGCGTTCTCTCTTTTCTCGTCCCGATGAAAGCACTAAAGGCTAAGCAGGAATGAATGACAAGGGCAAAGAAATCGCGTCGCGCACACCTTGCAACCTTGAGCACTTTTTACTTTTTTTTCTTGTAATACGCGGTTTCTCCCATGTGATCCTACGCGCACACGTGGACAAGTCGCGAACTCCCGCGGTGATCTCTGTAACTGAGCACGCCATGTTCAAATTAGTCAATGGCTGATATATGGCGTTTACACGCAACCTTTGAGCGTCTTCTGTCATTTCACGAAAGAAGAGAAAACAATGTTTAGCGGACTATAACATTATATTGTGAATTCCACGCAACATGCAGCGCTTTAATATCTGACTTCCGTGTTCTCGGCTCGGTAGCATCTACCCCCAATCAGCATCACTTTATGACCATGATATAAAAGTGTTGCAGGGCCCCTTTAAACCTGGGAGCGTTAGTCAGCGACGATCAAAGCCATGGTGGAGGTTATGTAACATTTGTTTTTTTTGTGACATGTAGTGACATGTGATCTTTTTTACGAGATGAGAAGTGACTAGATATACATATTACATACGCATATGGTGTGAAGTAATCGCATCTGTGGGAATGAGATTCTCGTTATTATTGGCGTCAAGTTGCATTTGTATACTAGAATCTTCGCATTTTTGTCAGAACTTATGTCAGTAACTTCTATACAATGCGAATACACTGAATTCGCGTGAGTCAGTTCTGAGACATAGCTTTTGAAAGCCATAAAGGCACGCACGTAAGACGAGCGAAAGACACAGCATAAGCACAATTCAACTGAAATTCGAATATAAGGGGACACCAAATATTCAGGTGTAGCTACCAGAAGGGGAAAAAAGGCATGAAAACAAGACAAGCTAAGATAAACACTCGAATAGAAGGTCCTGCCAACCCTATGGAGAGTTCATTTGCACCAACCCGTGTCCAGAGCATATGTGCCGGAAAAAGACCATAAGTCAAGACTTTGTTAGACATGCCGCCGATAGCGTCAGAAAAAAGGCAGAACGGATGCGTTATGTGACTGCCTCATGCGCACACTCCCAAAAGTGAACTTCCTTACCTGTCAAGGCAACCGAGGGAGCACTAACCACAACAAAATAATCCCGCTTCATATCATCGGCCTCGACATTACACTCTCTGGCTTAATTATCTGATGATTTCCAATGAGTTTTACCTAACAGAGAAATCGAGGCTGTAGGCTTTCCTCATATCGTTCATTCAGAGCGCGAGTAGCGAGAGTCTGGTCATGGTCGGCATGATTACTTCGGGTAGTATGCCATGTTTTATTATTTCTCAGCTTAATCTCGTGAAAAGATCACGCAGTGCGTCACGCTCACAAGCAAATAAAGAGTTTTTGACGCTTGCCGTCACTGCAGTGGTACTGACTCTCAGCGTTAACCGTAAAGGTGAAGGAATCCCTTATTACTTGCAGAGGAAATCGGGACGTCATCGCAAAATCGAGACAAAAGCAAAAATTTGCGTCAAACCACTATGCTAAAAACTGCAGCCCACCTAATTTATGGCGTCCAGTGGACGCACATGGCTTCCGTGGCGTCGCCGTGTTTGAAATTTGTCGGAAAGTTTTTTGGTCAGCCATTGGTGAGGTGGGCGATCATGGTAGTCGACATTTTTATGGTGCTCGCTTCTTGTATGCTTGTGCGCCATCATTTTTAAAGACGAAAGTCTTTCTTAGGATAGCTCAGCGCGCAAACTCCTTAGGTCTTTTGGCACCTGTTCAACAATTCAGCAAGCCAGCGCAACTTTGAGCCCATGAATATAGCTCAACCATCTTGATTTAGTGGCTGCATTAATATTTGTGAACATTGTTAATCAAACTGCCAGTACTACGAATATTCGAGGCACAAACTCAATATGTATCTCTTAGAAAGTTTGTCTTTTTATGTAGAAAATACACAGCTACGTAATTCTAGAGACCGGAGTGTTTATTACGCTCCGCTGCGAATGCTACAGTTGTTTTAGACTATTCGCTAAACATTCAGGGGCTAAATTTAAAACAACCCGGTTCTGCAATCTACCGCAGGCTGTACGTTTTACAAAAAAAAGACTTTCGTTTCTTCCCATTACTCTTAGATGGCGCCATATCTCACGCAGTGCCTGCAGACAGAAGACTATTGTTTTTCGACGTCCTTTGCACCCAAGAACAGAGACACATGCGCAATTTTTTTAAAATTCAAGCTGTCCGTGCATCGTGGACTGTTGCTAGAACACTTCTGGAACATTTTTCACAAGGTGGTTACGCTCTCAAAAGTATGACAGCTGAGGGTGCCGCTTGCGTGGTCCTTTTCATTGAGCCAATTATATTTCACATTCGTAAACATTAGTTGTTTTCTGCAGCGAGCCGACAGCAATATTTTAAAGAACTGATTTGAAAAGAGCACGACGCAGCATATTCATCGTTAGACGAACAAGCGGTGAACTTCAGGCACTTGGGACGTGATTGTAGTTTAACTTTTACTGCTATCATGTAACGTCAAGCTTGAATATAAATTCGCATACGTGTGTGGCTAATCACTCGCCATTGCTTAAAAATGCATCTTCAGGGGTCTTCTTCCAAACATAAAAACTTATACTCTGCTGAAGCGAAGAAAAAACGAGCTGACTTTTGCTTTAGGTGACTTCTTCCTG
Organism: Rhipicephalus microplus; assembly: GCF_013339725.1. Lineage (NCBI taxonomy): Eukaryota > Metazoa > Arthropoda > Arachnida > Ixodida > Ixodidae > Rhipicephalus > Rhipicephalus microplus. The sequence continues at coordinate 176,651,262 of NC_051168.1, forward strand.
TGTCTCACGAAAATGGGTAACGTTTCTTCAGAATAGAAGAATTTATAAGAGTACTCAGAATGACAAAAGCCAATGCCTTTGTTCTTTGAAATCCTGACAGACTTCATGAACGGCTGATTGCAAGGACAAATGGCCTAAATTCTAAAATAACAAGGGTTCATTTTTTGAGCGTGTTATTGCAAGAGATTGATTTTAGGGAAACGGCTATTTCTTTCTTCGCCTTCCTCTCGCTCCACCTAAATATAAGACCATAAATAAATGTTATGAACATTGTTTTCAGTATTGCAGTATTACCAATGAACACACTTTCTTGCGTTTGTACTTGACAGCATGTGAGTGCCCAGGAATGCCTAGTCTAAAGGTCGGGGCCTTATAAACGTTATTTGACATCAAGTGTTGCCTTCTTCTGTACTTTGAGTTCTTAACTCATGTTACCGGGCAACGTTGACTTTCGGGAAAACTACCGTGTTCATCCTAGTCCTCTAGTTCTGCCAACGTTCACAAAACAACCGATAGCGTTCGCAATAAATTGCGGTGCAAGCCGGAAAGCGTCGCCAAGAAATATGGCGTGAGTTACCGTATACCAGCACCTACTGATGAAGTGCCATACACTACGATTTTCCTCCAATGTGTAAAGTTTGTGGAAAACGTGTGTGCAGAATGGTAACGCCGACACGATCAGTTTTTTTAGACGCCTTACATCTGAAAGGCTATTCCTTCAAAGGATGTTTACGGTGAACTTGGGTTGTGCCGACCCCAGACTACCAGAATGAATTCGGGTCAAAAACGCCTGCAATTCACTCTTCCTTCCCTTTGAAATTCATATCTGCATAATGTTTTTGATCTTCTTAGTTCGTCGAACAGTGTTTGCTAGGAGGGACACTTGTTAAGCTCAGCGATTTAAGTGGGGCCACGACGTTTATAACGGCCCGTTTTGTTTGTTCAAGACAAAGCCGAAACAAAACAACACACAAAACCACAATAATGTTTGAAGCCGTAAGCACAAAGAATAGGCAAATTTATGTATTTTCCATCATTCCTATAGTGACTGAACGATCGCAACACCCGAGGCCTCTCTACAACACATTTCAGAAAACTCCTTGTGGAGGACGTCGAGGGGTGAACCTTCGAGAAGTTAACCAAGAAGGGTGAAGGCAAAACGCGGTGGAGTGTAAGGTAGCGCGTTAGTCTCAGTGCTGAAGATATTCAGTTTCCAAGATGGAGAACATTTCTGGCTCTGCTTATAAACAACCCCCCACCCCCCCCCCCGACGTCAGTGTCAGATAAGGGGCATGTCGACGCTGAACAATCCACGATGTTCGCGCAAGAGAGTACAAAAGTAAACACTACAGCCTGATGAAGGATGCATGCGCATGAATAAGCATTTTTGATTTTGACAAACATTGTCCGCAAGTAATAAACGACTTTGAATAATAAATGCATAGAATAATAAATAAATACTTTTGAAGTGGTGCTGGCTCAATGTTTTATTCTAAAAATAAAGCCTCACGCTAAAATGCGTGGAACAAATCGCACTTTCACATGATCCAGTTTGTCTAGACTTAGGCTCGGGTCATCAAGATCACACTGTAGCGGCTTCTAGAGGACGATACGGTACTTTTGCAGAAGAAAAGTGACCAGCAGGAAGACCTCTATTGAAGCAAACACCTCTCCCGGACACGACCTCTTTCCTGAAATGCAGTGCCACGAACAAAAAATTCTCATGGTGCTCATTGTGAGAAAACAGCGGAACGCGCACATGACTCAAAATAAGATATATTACAGAAGGGCTATTCTGATGCAATGGACTGACCAACATACCTCGAAACACGTAACAATCAGGTAACTTACATTAGCACAAAAGTAACACGTTAGTAATTTAAAAAAACGGCTGTAGGACATGTTTCAAACTTTCCAGTTAGGCACCACGCTTGAATTATTTTTGTTGAATAAAAAATATTCAATACACACGTTCCATACAAATACTGTATATGAACTTCCTTTGATCTCATGCCATAAAAATTGCACTTAGGTAGAACGTTTATCTAATGTACAGCTGTACCATTCTTTACGGCCAGACTGACTTTCTTAACAGTTATGTGCTGAGGTCGCGTACTAACTATGCTTTTGAGGCAATGTGTTATTGCTCGCCTCTCTCTGATACTTCAATTTTGAATATGCTTCAATAAATAAGTCCAGTGTATTATGCTTCTTCGCGGAACGTTTATTAATCGAACGGCAGCAGGGTTTATTGCTGCCTTGAATAGTTCTGAACTTTATTTAGCGTTTGCAGTCTCGTTGTCACAGTGAACCTGGAGACGTATGGCATGGTCAATCAGTTTTATTGCGATTTTGTTTCCCTGTCAGAGCCACCTGCTGTTAAACTATACGTTGTAATTGATTCAGTTGTGGGGTTTAACGTCTCAAACCACCATATGAATATGAGAGACGCCGTAGTGGAGGGCTCCGGAAATTTTGACCACCTGGGGTTCCTTAACGTGCACCCAAACTATACGTTGTACATCAACCCAACTTGATGAATGCAGTTACCCACCACACACTCTATTTCTAAACATGACTGATCAGCACAAAACGTGTAACTGTATAGTACACAGGTGATCTGCGTTGGGGGGCTATTTGGTATGACCCTGAAACCGAATTAAATCTGCACGGGTGACTTATAATGAGGTGAAGTGGACAGGACGGGTGCAGGCTAACCACCAGATGTATTCAAAACACCAAAGTTGTACTTCTGACCACACGCATGCGCACAAGCAGTCGCGGCACTATCGCACAATATATTCAAGTTCCTTTAGTTACCGTATTGATTCAAGCTCGTTTTTATGTAGAAAAACGAAAAGCTCACTAAGGCACTTATTTGTATCTGGCCTGAAGACCGAAGTTTACAATATTTCATGTGCCCTTTTCCCGTGTTCTGTCAATCGCACAGCTTCAATTCACTTTCTACGTAATTCACACATTACCATTCAGTTTCACTGAGACCTCATTGGGGCATCAAGATGGCGTCAATGCAGGCATAAATCTAAAGACTTGACGAAGGACAAGCGAAATTCGCCGCTGTAAATATTGCTACGGAAAGTAACCAACAAGTACAGGTGCGAATTTCGTATGCAGCCATTAAGATATTTCAATTTTGCGATATATTGAGGCGCGAGTGCCTCGCTAACCAAAGACCACAAAAGGCAGCGCATTAGCGGAATCCACAAGTATCGCAGCAGACAGGCTACCGTTCATGCAGCGTTTATTTTCGTATAAAGCCTGCCCCACATACACTCGTCTACATGTCTCACACTCACATGCCCACATGTGAGTGTATGTGAGGCAGGCTGGTCACTGCATAAACATACGCCTAACGCAACGCTACTCATCTTTAAAGCAGAGTGCACCGCTAACGCATCTGGCCATACATTGATCGAATGTTGGATGCGAGGCACGCTTCTCAATTAGAATAATTTTCATTAGGCGTCATTATCGCACCATACGAGAGATCGCGCAGGCATTTTGGATCAAAATTAGGCAACAATCTTGCATCAGCCAACCTTCAGTGACCATTCTAGAAAAAGAAGTGTGACTGCTGAAGCAGAAAATGACAACATCAAATACGGTGTGATAGCCCCGGGCTTTGCAATTACGACGGTGCACACACACACACACACACACTTTATATATATATATATATATATATATATATATATATATATATATATATATATATATATATTGTTAGGTCGCCAGGCGGCTCCCTCTTCGTACCCGGGGTAGTTGTGGTGAAGCGTTCGAACCGTGGTGTCGGTCTCGGCGCTGTCCTTGCGCAGCGCAAACCAGGGTTCCCGGAATATGTCTTGGCGTATGCAAGCCGTACGCTTACAAAAGCCGAGACTAATTACACCGTCACTGAGAAAGAAGGTCTGGCAATCGTCTGGGCCCTTACTAAGTTCCGAACTTATTTATATGGTCGTCCATTTGATGTAGTCACGGACCATCACGCACTAGGCTGGTTGTCACCATTAAAAGATCCCTCAGGCCGTCTCGCCCGGTGGGCACTACGCCTGCAAGACTATGACATCCGCGTGCTGTACCGCAACGGAAGGCAACATGCTGATGCCGACGCCCTGTCGTGCTCTCCCTTGCCTGACAACAATGCCCACGACTCAGCGTCTCACCTTGCCGTTTCTTCCATTAGCATTCATGCCGTTGCTACTGAACAGCGCAAGGATCAATGGATTGCCGCACTGATATTCTTGCTGACTGATCCATCCACTCCATCCACTCGCGCGTTGCGTCGTCAAGCCCACCATTTCGCCGTTCACGACGACCTTCTCCACCGACGCAATGACAACGGTGACGGCCGCCAGTGGCTACTAGTCATACCCCGCAGTCTGCGCTCTGACATATGCGAATTCTTTCATACTGATTCGCAATGTGCGCACTCCGGGGTATCGAAGACTTACCAGCGCATTCGCCAACGGTACTTTTGGCGCGGCATGTACCGCTATGTGCAGAAATTCGTTCGCTCCTGCATAGAATGTCAGCGCCGCAAAACTTCAACGCACTTGTCGCCGGTAGGTCTGCAACCTCTACCTTGCCCTGCCAGGCCATTTGGGCGCGTTGGCATCGATTTGTATGGGCCACTTCCGCTAACGTCGGCTGGTAACCGCTGGGCCATTGTTGCTGTGGACCACCTCACGCGATACGCCGAAACTGCCACTCTCCCCGTGGCTACAGCGAGCGATGTGGCCTACTTCCTGCTCCAACAATTCATGCTGCGACATGGTCCACCTCAGGAACTGCTCAGTGATTGAGGCCGCGTCTTCCTGTCTGAAGTCGTCGAAGCCATTCTCAAAGAGTGCAACGTTGTTCACCGCAAAACTGCTGCTTACCACCCGCAGACGAATGGCCTCAGTGAACGCTTCAACCATACGCTCAGTGACATGCTCTCCAAGTACGTCGCCGCCGATCACACAAATTGGGATTCCATTCTACCCTTCGTCACCTACGCATATAACACTGCCCCTCAGAGCACTACTGGCTTTTCACCTTTCTTTTTATTATATGGAAGGCACCCGTCGCACACCATCGACACTATACTTCCGTACAAGCCAGATCCGTCAGAGTGGGCGCCTATTTCTGCTACAGCCAAGCTTGCTGAAGAGTGTCGAGAGATTGCAAGGACCTTTACAGCGCATGATCAAGAGTGGCAAAAGGCATTCGCGCTGACACCAGCACTACTGCGCCCACGTTGCTCCCTGGAGCGCTCGTCTGGCTCTCGATCCCTACCACTTCAACTGGCCTATCTTCAAAACTATTGCCCAAATACGAAGGCCCCTACCGTGTCGTCGAACGCACTTCCCCTGTAAATTACTTGATCGAACCCATCTAACCATCTTCGGACATGCGCCGTCGAGGGCGCGACATTGTCAACGTGGAGCGCCTCAAAGCCTACCACGACCCGCTCATAGTAACCAGCTGTTAGGTCGCCAGGCGGCTCCTTCTTCATACCCGGGGTAGTTGTGGTGAAGCCTTCGAACAGTGGGTCGTCCTCTCCAGCGCCTTCTAGTGGGTTGCCCTTTTGAGCAAAAAGAAGAGCAACTCGTTCAGAGAGTCGGTACCCGCATTGACTACCACTGTCAAGAATCGTTGACAAGTGTCCGCCAATAAACGTCTCAACTATAATATATATTATATATATATATATATATATATATATATTATATATATATATATATATATATAATATATATATATATATATATATATATATATATATATATATATATATATATATATATATATATATATATATATATATATATATATATATATATGGGTGTGTGTGTGTGTTGTGTTTTTAAATAAAGTCTTGAGTGTATAGTCGCACTGGTGTGGTTCCCTCTGTTTGTGTGTCAGTGTGCGCTAAAATAGGCTGCGATGTACTTATATTAACTACCTCGTCTTGCAATATTACGCAGAGTGGGCTGGTCATAAGGAAAATGTTTCGATACTACAATGTCAATTGTCATGCGTACTGCAATTCTACTAAATATTCCATCCGTTAGACAGCTCTACCAGCTTTGCTTATGCCAAAGACCGCTAGTCGGTTTTAATGAAGCATCTGAAACTTTCACCTTAATGGTAACACTACAATAAAGTCCATAAATTCAAGCAATCATGCTGAAGCGGCATGTGGCCACAAAATTGTTCTTTTCAATGCATTCAGTGAATGAAACAACTAAGCAAGTGCACGCAAAAAGCTCGGCAAGTGAACTGGCACCAGCTCAAAGCGAATCGATGCATATATTATGGCAGAAGGGAGTCAAAGGTTCTATAAATAAATACTATTACTCTTTACATCGCTCCTAAAAATCGCGTCTTCCCCTGTAGTATTTATGTCAAATATTATGAGGATTATTCTCCAGCACACTGTGTTTCTAAATGGGGCATAACTTTCCTTCTGCTACACAAATAAACTATTGCCTTCCAAGCTGAATGTTTCCTTGCTTGTTATAGTCAACTTGCTAAAGGAAACTATCGATGCACAATGTTACTGATATAATAAAGAATGCACCTGAATATATATAAAACACTACTTCTCTCAGAATATCCTTGGTTTGTTAGGCTGCTACGAAATATCTACCAAACACGGTCAATTTCTCACGTTGTCACAGTAAGCATTAAAATTACTATGCGGCCCACACAGCTGTTTCCGCGCAAATATGAATTGCAGCTTAGAAGGGCTCGTTTTAGATATGCGATGCCGAAATCTACAGAAATTCATGGAGCGGAAAAATAAAAACGTAATATGAGTGAACAAAGTAGGTGATTCAGTATCCCGTCATTATCACTTCTCAAGAAAGCGCATTTCTGGGCACAAACTAATTTTTTATTATCATCACCAGAGCACAGATAAATTTGTCTCTTCTGTGGTTAAACATTCTGCTAAAGGCAGCGCCCGTCCTATTATCTTGTGCTTTTTCTTGTCTTTTTCTAGTTTGCGCTGCATTATTTTTTTTTGAGAGCGTCCTTGCATTCAGAAGCAATCATCGTGACATCCTGGCGACACTTAGACGTTCTAGCATAGCACTGAGTGTACTCGGTAACGAAAGTGGGTTCGTTAATGCTCTTTCTGTTAATTTCTTCCCATTGCTTCTTATTCTTTGTTCACACTGTCGCTGAAGCTGTAACTTCTTGTACTCTCAAGTGATAGTTATTGTTTGCAAGAGCATTCTTAAAAGCTTTGAATAAAGCTAAGGATGTCAAGCAACGCTACCTAATTGCAAATAAGGAAAGCCTGAGAGCTTAGCTGTGATCCGTGTATTCATGGTATCTTGCATTATGCAAAGTATTGCTGACGAGTTTATTAGAATATCTGTTGCGCAACTTGCGGAAGCATGAAAAAAAAGAGAAGACTGAGTATGATGCTAGACTTGCAACGTGCGACAAATATTTATTCAAGCGATGCATTCGCTCAACCAAGATCACACTCTGTTGACAGGTTTTATGTCAACGTCTACATTTCCACAAATAATAGGCTCGATAACTACTCAGTCAAAATTGATAAATTGGCCTCGAGTAGAAATATGTTGTCTAGCAGGATGTGCGCATTGAAGCACAGCATGCAGTTTGTTCTTTGCCAAAACTATCTTGCCTATTCTAATTGCGTTGTCTTGCGGGAACGTTTCTGTGAGGAAAACGGCGCGCAGCCTCATCATTCTCTGCGTGGCTACCGCGGCTCTTCGTAGAGTACGCTTTATTTCTTTTATCTACCCAATGGTCCTCTTGCGGCTGGTGCCAGAGCTCGGCCACACAATCACAATATTTGGGCACTATGACTTTTTGCATAAGGCTGATAGCTGAAGCATTCGCTATCAGTAAAAATGGCAAGGTGTGTCACAGCACCGAATCTATGGCGGGTCTTGATAGTGAGCTGCATCTTTAGATAATACCTAACTTTGATGCAAGTCTAATCTTTTTGTCATGTGCATTGGTTACTCCCGCATGTTTTACTTTTTTTCACGTTCTTTTCATTTCCCATTAAAATGCAGCACTCAGTTTTCAGTCAGTACTTCGGTTTTTAAGTCTTTTGTGTGTTTGTCTCCTGCGCTGCCTCAAAATGAACCCGAGCCAACTAGTCCAACTCAGTTCATTGCAGTGGTCCATCGCAAGTAGCCTTGACGAAGAGGGTTGGCGTTCTGAGTTCTTGTGTCGGTCACTGTCGCTGAAGATGACGAAAAATGGCGCATATAAACTCCCGCTTATACACTACGCTTTTGCTCGACCCTACACGCAGGGTGCTTCTCTTAGATCGACGAGCTATCGACAAACTGAATTCGAAAAGATAGCACACCAGAAGACTGCGTTTATAACACTGGACAGCCCTTTCGGCCAGCGCAATTTTTAAAAAAGATTGAGGACTTTGTAGATTCGCTCGGGCTGGCTTTTTTGTCAGAGTTTCATCCATGAAATGCCTACAAAGCATGGGAATAAATAGCCCTTATATCAAGGAACCTAAACGCACATGTTGAATGTAGTCGTTATGACTCCCGTACATAACAGCAAATCGCCAAGCAAGCCTTTTAGTGTGGCAGGTAATTCACGTTTTGTTTTAGTTATCTCGCTTCAAGATTTATCAGATAATTGTTTGAGCAAGTATCGATGTCACGCCAACAAAGCAGCATTGTGCAGCCTCTTCAGCCATCTTTCCTGCGATACTGAACCGATAGCCTGCACAATATACAAACGCATGAAGTTTGTGACGGTGATGCTTGTCCCGTGGCTTCTCATTTTTCACGATGTGCTTCCCACAGAACGCTTATGGGCTGAGATATTTTCCAAAGGGTGCCACATCAAGCATTCTGAGTTAGGAACAAGGCACAGTCACCAGATAGTCAAAGAGTAGTTATAATAATAATACAGGTTGTAAACACGATAGTTTTTCGTGGGGTACTTCGGCACAAAAAATTTGGTCTGCCTGTCTGCTATACAATTATCTGTTTGTCCGTCGTAACAATACACCAAACAACCCCCAAAAAACCCCCAAACGACCAACGCCCATCCTAAGTGCCCACCAATATTGCTCAAGTTTCAGCGTTCATATTTGTGCGATTGTCAATTAAAAAGCAATCATTGCGCATATCTGAGGAACCATGACAGCAAATTATTATTCTTTATGTGTGTCTTTATACTAGAGGGGACATACATATGCAATTCTAAGGACCGTAGCGTTTATCACGCTGAGCTGACAATGCAACGCTCTGTTCAAAAAAGCAAGTGTTTCTAACACTTTGCTAAGATGGCACGGTGGCGGCACCTGCCCGTCGCTTTGCGTTATACACCTTATTGCCCCCGAGACAACCGCGCACGCCTTCTTTCGTTTTCGAAGATAACTGCCAATAGAGCTCGTGTTTAACGTGCCTCGATGCGCTCGTTCGCCTTCACTGCATGGATAGAGACACTCTAACGCAATGTTTTCAGAATACATTTCATCAATTTTTTCGCGCAGAACATCAAATAAACGTTTTTTCACTCTCTCCACATGCGAGATTAATGTCTTTTCACGACATTTGCAGTGAAACATGCAAATACTGAGCCAAATTTTTCGTTGAGTATCTACTGAGGTAAGTAAAGCAGGTGCAAAACTTACCGGCTGAAAACAGAATAACATCCTCGAGCTTTTCTGGCAGAAAGACACCATCCTTGTCAAGAAATCGGCCAGGGTCAAAACAATGTGGTTCGCGCCAAATATTGCCGTCGTAGTGTGCTGCCCACAGATTAAAAATGACGACGGTTCCTCTTGGTATGATAAAGTTGTCGACCAGAATGTCTTTGTTTGCTCTGTATGTAGCAAGAATCACATGGCGCAAAAGCAACGTAAGAAGTTTGCATGTGAAAAGAAGAGGTACCTGTCTTCTTCGTCTTTCGCGACGTGTACGTAAGCGCTCCACTTAAACCATGAAAAATGACAGTTCAGATGCCAGTGTTCTATTTACCCGCATATGCCACTACGTATACATACCATAAAGTAAAGCCCAATCATTATTTTTTAAAATATTATTAGGAAATAAATGATCCCTGTTATGTAAAATTAAGAAACTTGGCTGTACACTAGCCACCTCAAAACATTGTCTTCGAGAGAGATATGTCTCCACAGTAGCGGTGTTAAGAAGCTGTGGCTTTCTCCTTTATATTCATGGAAAAGCCTGACTGCGAAATAAAATTTTTTCGGGGTGACAAGTGGCCTGATTTCACGCACACCGTCAATACAAATGGCTGCATTTTCTCTATGATCTCCTTTGTGTGCAATATTACCCAATGTGGGAGAACTGAGGCCTAGCAGCACCTCGCGGTATGACATCGGCCACGGAGGCATGGATGTCTTGTGAAATTCCAGAAGGTTCGGTTAATTATTCACGTCTACTTTCTTGAGAGCGAGAGCCACCATTCCCCACTATCTGTTCGGCATGTAAACGTTGACATAATAGGCACTGCAAACTTCACAATTGAAAGACCTAAGCAATATTTCGCAGCGCCGCAATTATTAGTGTGTATAATGTTGGGTACGTGGTGCGACTTATTGTTCTAAGTTTCATAATAAAGACATGGTAAATTGCCAGCTATAAGCAAACCCAGCTTGAACAACCTCGACGACAGCAATGAAAAAAAAACGACAGAAAGGCGAAAATGAGAGATTGCCATGAAAATCGTGTGTGGACAAGGCTAGTCTCCTCGAGCCGACATTATTACAAGTGGACTTGCATACTCGAAGACTAAAATTAAGTTTGTAAATCTGTAATGCTCTAGCCTTTAAGTACAGAACGAGCACTGAAGTTTTAGCTTTAAAGTAACGTTGTAGCCTCGAGGAAGACAAGTACACTTGTAAAAATGCCGGTTCGGTCCATAGGTTGGTAAACACAGTGATGATTTGACTCACTTGGATGCCTACTCAAATCAAGCCGAGAGTCTGTCTGTGAATAAGTCCGGGTAAGTGAACTTTCGGGGAGCTTAAGCTGGACTGAGTTTGCTCGGAGAAATTTTTTTTGATAGTGTGCCGGAGTGTGTCCATCTCAGGAACATTTTGACGCCTTCAAGTTTGAGTGCATCCAAAGCAGACATTATAGCTTTTGATTGAGTCTGAGTGAGTTGCACTTTTCTGCCCAACTATGGGTCGATCTTAAAACTACAGTTCATGGATTTTTTTTTATTTGAAGGATAGCAAGTCACTTAACGTGAGTAGCAGGAATTATAGTGGACTTACTCTCTTGGCATTCCAAGTGGTGGTGCCGGCTTCCATCGATGGATTTCCCAGGAGCAGGCTAACGTATAAGGCATATGCCTCCGGTCATCCCAAGTGGGCAACCTCTCGGAACCAATGACTTCGTCAATTTCCTGCTGCACTCTTCTTTGTAATTCTGGTCTGGTCGCAAAGTTCAAAAGGTGTTAATGCATCGTGTTTGTCGTGCTAAAAGTCCCTGCTATTAGGAAGGTTTTCACGTTGCCTATAAGAAATCGTTCTTTGGGGGTAAAGAGCAAGCGAAAACGGAGTTGTCAGTTGCTTTCATGATACAAACTCTACAAATATTTCACATGTTCCGTATTTCGCCTCTCAAAAGGTAATTGGACTGGCTATATTTTTTCTGAAGACTTCATTTGGTGTTTTAAATTTATAATAAGGAAGGCAATACTGAATGTAGAGAGGATGCTTTTGGTAATGTTACGCAGTGCAGCGCGTACAATCACCTAGGTTTACAACTAACCGAAATTCGGTGAAAACTTCTTGTCTCTAGAAATAAGGGAGACCATGATGGTATTAGCATTAATGAGGCAGCATGATGCGCACACGTGTCATGCACAAGTACTGCTCTCTTCTCTCTTCTTAAACACACGCAGCATAGTTGCATGTGCAAAAATTTAATATTCCTTTGAAGCGAGGCAAACCTTGCACCACCAGCATACCACTTATGCATGCAAATGACGAAGTTGTCAAACACTTTATGCAGGCCGTTCGTATTCGTCTGCTGGAAGCAGTGCTTGAAGAACCATGTTTATTAGCTGGTGCTACCAATGTTTTTCAAGGCTTTCTTTCACTGACAAGGAAATCAAATGAGGAACCGTAAATCACGAACGATGACGCTGCGTTAAAAGGGTGCCGAAACAATGTGGCCTCGTCATAACATGCATATAAGCTATGAGATATGTGATCAAAAATTAGGCGTTCAAAGCATTTCATTTTTGTTTAGTACAAAATAACACATAGGGGAACGAGAGCGCAACAAAAGATAGACATGGTAAGCAGCCTGGAGTGACAGGTATGCTACCCTACACTAGAGACATAAATGAGGGAGGTTGAAAGATGGAAAGAAGGAGAGAGAATGGCACGTGCACTCAGTCACACGTCAAGGTAATTCTGACCGCAGGCCCAGTCTGTTACCTTCAAGAAGCTTAGGGCTGCTTTCGTCACCTTCACTCGCAATGACCTCTGTGGATGACATTCCAAAATGGTGTCCACGGTACTCGGTCTGTGATCTATGCGAGCAAGCACAGCTGCAAGTGATTTGGTCTGCTTATTTTAGCGAGGGCAGTAATACAAGTTGTTTCAGTTCATGACGCCCTAGTGAAACAAACTCGCTGAATTTTTTAGCTTTTGCTTTAGACCGAGAATTCGCCTAAGCATTTGCCCGGCTTCAAAGGCAATGGTGACAGTAAATTTTCACATTTGTGGAGGTATCTAAGGCTTCTGCCCAAACAATAAATAGCTGATACGACGCTGGTACAGGAGACAAATCACAGTTAAGGATATGATAGTTGATATCAAGAAGAAAACGTGGACACAGGCCGGGCGTAAAACGCGTAGGCAGAAGAAGCGCTGATGAATTAGGGGTAGTAGACGAAGAAAGTGCTGAACAGCCCAAACGACAGGAGGGGATAGAAGAGACGAGAACAGAGCGCTGAATTAAGAAAGTTTATTTCAATCCAACTGCAATATATAGGAAAACACAATCTGCGCATAACTACGCAACATCAGCAAATTCGTACACACATGTGCCGAACGGCCTACCTTATCAAGAGCCAGTCATATCAGGGGACCCTAGATAATGTAATTCAGATCCGCGAAGAAAAATCGAAGGTACGCTAACACAGGAAGACCAAATTGTTGAATGTGGAAGTCTTCGCTAATGTCTTGTGCTGATTTTTATATCGCCCCATAATCAAGAACTTGTGAAAATTGGCTGGCAGCCACACTTTTTACAAGTGTCTGTCATGTGGCTGGGAACGGAGCCTTTTAGAGAGTAAGCGTGCTTCCTCAGGTGATGAATAATGCATCGGCCTGTTCAGCCATTGCAACAGAGCCCGCATGTAAACAATATCTTGTATACAATCGATAAAACACATTCAACATAGCGCGTAGCGTGTTTCTTAGTACATGCTTTTTTCTTACGTTCTTCACTATTTACTCTGCGACATAGCCCAGCGAGCTTGTCGCGTGCGCAGAACACAGCTCGTACACCTATTTTTCCCGCGGCCTTCCTTTTTCTATGGGAAACCTCGTGTACGTAGGGAATAACAGCCGTGCTGGAATGTGGTTTGTTGAGTAGGCTGTTGCTTTCTCCCGTAACAAGCACTCTTAGTGACGTAAGGATAGTCTCGGTAATGGAATTAGCAGGAGATTAGGAAAACCTGCTTGTTGAGCGCGATGAACTTGGTTTGAGAAACTACACTCCACCTAGTGGTGACAAGAGCGAGTTAGAGCTGCCTTTAGGCAAGAATCCTTGACTAGCTTAGAACGAGCGAACGGAAAAAGAAGGCTTTTCTTTCAGTGTGGCTCGTACCGCCAACAGACATGGTCCACCAAAAAAGCATATCTAAGTCTAGAAATCGTAGCTTCTCATCAGAAATAAGCTCCAACGTTAACAAGCTGCTTCATTTCATGCCGAAATACGTGAAAATTCTCACCGGTGATTCAACGAGGGTCAAATTCGTCGATGGGGTGAAACACTAAAAAATCATCGACGTAGCGAAACACTTTCACTGTGCTTGTCTTATGAAGGTTAGCCATGAGAATTCTGTCATACCGTGCGAGCAAAAGATCACTAAGAGCCGAAGCTAAAGAAAAACCAATGCACACTCCTTCCTGCCTAGTGTATAAGGCGTCCTTGTAAAGTACAAAGGTCGAAAGTACATAAAAGCGCAGTATTTCTAAAAACCTGTGGACAAAAATCCCACATGCATTCCTAAATTTGGAGCAGCCATAGCGCTCAATGCACTGGCTAACTTCATCGCACTTAAGGTTATGAGGTAAAGAATAAAACATGTCCTTGGCATCAACAGAGAAGGCGCTTACTCGTTTCGAGCACTCAGTCCAGAGGTAATCTCTGACAGTGACTGGGCTCTTGAGTCGATAGGGGTCATCAATGGGCAGGACTGCTAAAGACCTCTGCAGATACAAGGCAACAGGATGCCGCCAAGTACCGTGCTCGGAAACGATTGCTCTGAAGGGATTGCTTTCTTTTTGTGTTTTTACTGAAAAAAAGACTGAGAAGCTCAGGCCCTTTGCCGTTTTTACGAACTTTGCCTAAGTGGTTAGCCCCACTTCGTCGCACAGTTTTGCCGCTTGCGTCCTCACTCTAGTTCCTTTGATGGCTGGGAGCACCTGGAAATTCTTCCGCATGGCTTCTTCAGCCTTGCTGCCATGCAAATGCTTAGGCATAAGCACGAACCCTGCTTCCTTATCAGATTGGAAAAGCTTGACCTCGGCCCTTCGTAAGCTGGCGATTACGGCACTAGACCGTTGCTGAGCCGTCTTGACGTCTTGCGGAAGGCACTAAACTCCCTCCTGGACGGGTCGACCAATTTCGTCATTTTTGCTCGTCCAACGGTGCTTCTTACGAGACCAATCAGCTCCACCTTGTCCAGGTTTGGATGCTCGCAGAATTTTGGTCCATTTTGCAACACCTTTTTTTACACCTGCAGGAACAGCAACGTCTCCAAGGATGATGACTTCTTGTGCTGGTGGGGTGCGTCGGCCTCTCTTTTTGGCAGCCAAGGAATGAAGCAATGAAGCAACTTGAATTAAAGTTGGAGCCTATTTCTGATGACAATCTACGATTTCTAGACTTAGAAAAGCTTTTCTGGGTAGACCATGTCTGTTGGCGGTAAGAGCCACGCTCAAAGAAAAGCCTTCTTCATTTTACGTCCGCCCATTCAAAGCTAGTCAAGCGTGGCATCGCTTTTTCTTGCCTAAAGGCAGCTCTAACTCGCTCTTGTCACCCCCAGGTAGAATGTAGTTTTTCAAACCAAGTTCATCGACTTCAACAAGCAGGTTTTGCTAATCCTCTGCTAACTTCCATCGCCGAGACTCCCCTTACGTCACAAAGAGTGCTTGATACGGGATAAAGCAACAGCCTACTCAACAAACCACATTTCAGCATGGCTGTTATTTTCTAGGTACACGAGATTTCTCATAGGCAAAGGAGGTCGCTGGAAAAGTAGGTGTACGAGTGGTCTTCTGCGCACACAACAAGCTCGCTTGGCTATGTCGCAGAGTTAATAGTGAAGGACGTAAGAAAGAAGCATGTACTAAGAAACACGCTACGCGCTACATTGAATGCGTTTTATCGATTGTATTGAAGATATTGTTTACATGCGGGCTCTGTTACATTGGCCAAACAGGCCGATGCATTATTCATCACCTGAGGGAGCACGCTTACTCTCTAAAAGGCTCCATTTTCAGCCACTTGGTGGACCATTGAAAAAGTGTGGCTGCCAGCCGCCAATTTTTGACAAGTGCGTGATAATGGGGTGATATAAAAATCAGCGTGAGCGCGAGTTAGCGAAGCCCGCCACATTCAACAATTTGGTGGTTCCTGTTTTAGCGTACCTTTGATTTTCTTCGTGGCTGTGAATTTCGTTATCTAGAGTCCCCTGATATGACTCGCTCCAGGTAAGGTACGCCGTAGAGCACATGTATATTCAATTTCACTGATGTTGCGTAGTTATGATCAGAATCGGTTTTCCTATATATTGCACTTAGATTGCAATAAATTTTTGTTGTTAGTTAAGCACTCTGTTCTCGTCTCTTCTATCACCTTCTGTCGTTTGCGCTGTTAAGCATTTTCTTCGTCTACCATGCAGCACCAAGCAGCCCAATCAAGCACCTTGATAAAGTTCATTATGGGAACTGATAGAATTTCAAGAGAAGGCAAGCGGGTGAAGGGAGACAGAAAGTTGGGTGGGCAGATAAGGTTAAGAAGTTTGCGGCTATGAACAGGCAGCAGCAAGCACAACACTGCGATGAGTGGCGTAAGATAGAAGAGGCTCTTTTTCTGCATAGGGCGTTTTCAGGCTGATTATACTTACGATAATGATGACAAAGGCACTGGGGAGAGGGTTGTGTAAATGGGATTGTGGTGCAGTAGTTATATTTTTATGTTTATGGGGAAAGCTCCAGATACTTGAAAAATGTGAAAACTAACCGCTGGCATTGGCAGCCTGAGACTGTGGTGTCGACGCTGTTGATGTCAATACCTTGCCACCTGATGCGATCATGAGTTCACATATCGCCATTTGCTGCCATTATGACTCACAATAACGTCATCGTGACGTTACACACTTGATAACGCATGGAATTTTGGTGTTTTGAAAGGCGTCCCGATCGCAAATACCGTGTCAAAGCAGGTCAAGTACAAAATCTTGAACTTTTTTTCTTATTTTAAAGGCATGAAGTGCCAAATCACTTTTGATGCCGACAGCTTTTGCAGATAGCATGAAGAAATATCCATACATCGACCAGGCCCATAGCCAAAAGGGGCGTCCTATGACACCTGCCACCCCCATTGCCCGAAGGTGAGATTGAACGGGCGTTTTGCGAAAATAAAATCACAAAATAGGCGTTTTTCAAACGTTCAACCTGCCCCTCCCCCCCCCCCCCCAATCTTGCTAAATCTTTCTGTCTACAGGCCTGACAAGTTCTGAGAAGAAGAAAATGGCGTTCGTGTTCGAGTCGTCTTAGATAAATACATAAGGTGCGCATGAGTTCTGCTGAGCGGCCACCCAGTTATTCGACGTCGCAGAACTTCAAGTGTAGTTGTTTGACCTAGGTAAAGCAAAGCTGTATATTTTTTTGCCTTGTTATCACAATCAAAGCAACATGTTTGAATGTGGCATCAAGGCGTGACAGGATGAGAGGAATACGAGGTGGTATTCTATTTGTCGCTAAGAGCGGTATTATAGGGGCCGCTGGAAACGCAGAGATTCTCTATTATTCCTATATTTGAGCGAGCTGTGGACAGTACCCCGATGTTACGTGCACGCACCACTGCTATAGGGAAGGCCATCTAATTATTTTGATGCGCGAACAAGAAGGTGAAAACTTCGCCGCAGCCTGAAAAAGGTGTGGTAATATAGGTTCTCTGGGTCTCTCAGTGAATAAAACAATTGGCACCTGTTTCGTTTTTTGTAAGGACAAAAGAGTAAAAACTTGCGCTGAATACTTTTGCAAGGCTACGCTACTGCCCTATATTGGTAACTGCGCCTAAACTATACTCTGTATTTGTGCAAGTATTTACGATATCAAACTGGATGTGAACAGCCTACACCGACGAGCTAAGCCATATAGCTATCTGCTATCTTTTCACCTATGTCATGCCCTTTCAACGGGTTGCAGTCGACAGAGGAGCCGAGGCACTGACGCATCGTCCCCCTTCTTCAGCACAGGAACAGCCCATATTTTCCGTCAGCCTGCAGCCAAGGATGATATGTGCGCCTGTGGTCCACGCTCTCTAAATATATTTCTTTTTATTTGATAATATTATTGATATTATATTAATGGTTTTACAGGACTAAAAACATGCGATGCTTATAAACAAAGCATTGATTTATTGCTTCTTTGAGTTGCCGCTTTTTTTCTTCAACGCGCAACTAAATGCATGCTATATTGGGAAATCTCTAAGCTCACTTCAAGGTGGGTGTTATTTTCGCAAAATTATACTAAAAAGAATTCCTTCACACGTTTTACCTGTGCCTATTTACCGCCTAAACATTCGTGCTTTACATCAAAAAAATTTTCTGGTGTTTTTGCAAAGGTTTTTCAAGTAGTAGCATAGCTACGGACGATTTCTTCGGAGAGGAGATTGATCTTGCAAAGGCCCGCCCATGCTGGCGCCCCTTGTAACGGTTCAATTCTTTTTCGCAAAAATTGGCTCTATTCTCATGAATACTAGCAGCATATTTGCATATTTGCAATATTGCAGTAGATTGCAGCGAGTTATAGGCTGCTAGGCAGAAGTACCACTGCACTCGCCTGAGTACTTACCATGATCTAAATCTCTTGTCCATCTGTTTTCGACAAAAAAATCCTGGTCTGCCGCACTTGCTGCGAAAATGCGACTGAACGCCAGTTTGCCTTCCTCGACATTTATGTTGTTCCGTGGCATCAATCTAGTGTCAGTTTAAACGTTTCGTCGTCTAAGTGATGACATCTTGAAGCAAGACTTCGGGACCGCACGAGGTCTCGTAATGAAGCAGAAAAGTGGGACCCCTGAGCGCATCAGCGCATGACCTCATTACTGTCAGTACAACAAAGCTCTCTCCACCATTTTATGGAACGTGTAAAATCACCTAATCCACTGTCCATTCCAGATATAGAAAGCCCTCCTAAAGCCGACAGACAAGTTGCCTATGCAGCCACCTAAAGTAAATAAATGAGTTAAATTCTGAGTAAACACAAATTCAAGTATGACCTAGTCCTTCCGATTGACAACAAATAGTTTTGATTTGTGATAACTTGCTTGTCACAACAGGTAGAGACTGTTCTTCGGCAGGCGAGAAAAACAAGTTACTGAAAACTTAACTTCTCTTCCTACTCTTTGGGAAAAATCCTCCATCTTGATATGCACTCTAAATGCAAATCTCTTGGATGCAGTTCGCTCTTCTTAAATCATTGATACGCACCTTCAAAATTTGGCAACTGCTCCAGCTTTGCTTCTGCAATCTTCTTCGCGTAACCTTCAATGTATTCTAGTCGTCGATTTTCCCTTGTGCTAGGCTTGTACTTCTCATTCTGATCCCTTTAAACGACGTAAAATGATGAGCATTGGTACATTGCCTAAATACAGCAAAATTGATCAAGACTAGCTTAGACATGTCAAGCCTATTTCATTTCAAGTGCCCCCTCTGAGAACTTAAGACACTTGAGTCTAATAATTTCATATAAAAATGGTTCGAATTGGAGAAAGAAACATATGTTGAATATTTCTGCATCAATTTTATTTCCCTCATACAGTTCAAATTACGGTGGTGCGATTTTGCACACTTAAAATAGGCAGAATTCATCAGACCCTGCACTGATGGCATCTCCGGAGTACAACCACTTGTCATTTGCCTGGCGCAGTGAACTGTCTAACTCTAGGATGATGAAAATTGTTGTCACAAAAGTTTGTTGCCGCATTACCTCCCTCAATTTTTACTTGCATAGATCAGGTTTAACGAATTCGCCTATGTGCATTTACTGTAATCAAGAGGAAACGATCTGTCATTTTAAATACATTGTCTCCGTTTTAATTTATTCATGCAAAGCATACTAGCACCACCTCTTCAAAAACTGGGCTTGCAATTATCACAACCTGATTTTCTTTCATTTGAAGACTCTACACTGGGTTTCAGCCACAGGGATGTTTTTTTCGCAGTGCAGGAATACATCACTGTGACTAAACGATTTTCTTGCTAAATTGTGGTCCCACTATTTTTCCTTTATTTCTTTTTCTTCAAGTTTGCAATTGGCACTTCAAATCAAGATTAAAATCAAAAGTTTTTAGGAATGACGCAGTGCTGTAAGTATCAGGCAAATTTACCTTATAATCGGCCAATCCCCTTCTTTAGGCACAATCCATTAACAGAGGAAAACAACAACAACAACAAGCTCTGGTTTTTTCCCATAGAATATTTAAACGGCATGAAGCATCGCAACAAAAATTAAAACTAGATGATCGTCTGTACCAACCTAATCAAACTTAAAAAATGCACTTTGAAAATGCAGTTATCTACATCTACAGGAAGCGCATGGTTTACCCTCCAAGTGAAGCGATGCATTATTACGCAAAAGCGTTTTTATTCGAAGGCTATAACTTTGCAACCTGATGACGCCTAGAAGGTTATGATGTTCATTCACCATTATGCGAAACCGAAATTGAGATAGAGTATGACAAAATTTCCCACCATAATAATTCCAACATGCTAACTGACAACGAAAAGAAATTCTGGAAGGTAATAAACGCGAAGCCCTCATCTTCATGCTTCATATCCATAGTGCAAAGCAACGAATTCATTCCACCTTCTCAAGTCACTACAACATCAATTCCTTCTTTTGTTCTGTTGTTTCATATGAGCTTTCTTCACCTCAGCTGCGTCACATCCATCAAAAATGACATCGTGATCACCGAAAAGGGACTCGCGGCTGCTATTGAATGTCTGTCTATTAGCTCGGCGTCACGTTTATGTGGTACTTGTCCAAAACTGGTTAAGTTGACTAAACCTGTTATTTCTGACATTTTTTTTCAGGCCTTTTTCAAGAATTGACTCAGTGAGGAGGCGTTCTTGGTAGATAGAAAACTTCTGAATTAGTATCAGTATTTAAGGCTGCATACCAGTCATCTGTCACCAAATGCAGGCCCATTTAACTGACCAGTATACTATGCAACTTATTGGACCATACCATATCATTGGCAATCATGAAAAATCTCTCAGAGCGCAATCATGTTTTCAGCAACCAGTACGACTTGCTGCAGGGTCACTCTTGCGAAACGCAGTTATTCAAGGTGGTCGCAGAAATTTGTGAAGGCGTTGAAGGAATGAAGGAGGACGTGCATGGAAAATGTGGAACACAGCCATGCTAAGGGATTGGCAGAGAACCGGGTAGTTCTGACGAAAGACTGTTTATGCGTTATCTCACGGTTCTTAAACTATTGAAAAATGGCAAGAAATAAATGAAAAAGGAACAATTAGAAATACCAAGTATATAACTTGAAGCAGATAGTTTCACCAACAACACTAAGTAGACGAATGAAGAAAGCAATTTGAAAAAAGGTAATCAGGAGTAATAATAAGTTCTACAGTCTGAATATGTTTGAAGCTTTAATAAATTCTAGCAAGGCATTGGCAACTTTCCCGTCAGGGAATTTTAGGAACAAAGCCCCCAAAGAAAGTACATTTGGAGTTGTCAACTCCAATCCAACGAGACGAAACAGGGCATCTTATGTCATTTTGCGCAATATAGCGTATTTTTTACAATATACCAGATAATGTTCTGATGTATGAGGGACTACACAAAACCAAAAATTATGGGAAGCAGCCAGACCAGCTCTCTGTAAATGAAAATTTAGATATGAAGTATGGCACCAAAGTCTTGTGATTGTGACTTCAGCTGCACGCTGTCGCATATTTTGCTGTTCCAAAGATGATTGGGGTGCTTAAGTTCCATTGTTTTTATTATAGACGGGCAAAAAATATTGTTCTAAGATCATTTTTATCCTAAGTCTAGCCCCTATAACGGATTTAGTTGCTACAAGTAGGTGAATAACTGGGGCATTTAGTGATCACTTAGCTAATGCATCCACCATTTCATTGAGAAAAACACCCTTATGCCCTGGTACCCAAACAACCTTTGACTTATCGCAAATAGATTTCCTCATTATCAACTTCACCAAGGCGCTCAATAAGGTAGCTTACAACCGGTTTAATAAAGCTTCGCTAATTTAATATTCATAGCCAGGTTGTGCATTAGATGATAATATCTGAAACAACAGGCACTAGATGTCCTTGCCAACAAATTTTTTTCCTCACAATTACACGCCAAATCAGAGGTGCCTCAGGGCACTGTATTAGGGTTCATTTTACAGCTAAAAATATTATGAGATCACAACTCGGGTCACGTGCAGCTTTCCGCTGTCACCGCCGCCGCTTTCTTTGCGAAATTAGAAGGAAAACCTATTTACAAAAGACACAGTGAGCCTCGAAACCCGGGTCTGCTGGGTGCCAGCCCGGTATTCCACAACTGGGCTAAGCTCATGGTTGTGACTTATCGGCAAACTTGCCTTTGGCAAGATCCAACACATTAGTTTGCTTGCTTGTTTGTTTGTTTTTTGTTTGTTTGTAGCCTGGAATTCATGGCTCATACCCACTCTGGGAGATCGGCCCAGAGAACATGTAGTCTCACATAAACCTTACATTAGACAAGCCTACCCATTATGAAAGCTTCTTCTTCCCCCATTAACTGTGGCACATACCCACTTCAGCCATCTCATCATCATCAGCAACTGCATGAACAGTGGGCACTGGCTGAATTACTCACAACTCAAAACCGTGCTGCGCTCGCCCGATTAAATTTGCTTCATCAATAATTCATAACAAGTGAAATGTTGATAGTTCTAAGTACAACTCTATTTCAAACACAAGAATCACTAGACTAAAGCACTCATACACCCTAAATTATTATAGCATTCTTACAAATTGCTTTAAATACTCTTTCTTTCCGCTAGCCATATGACAGTGGAACAACTCACCTTCCACTATTACCAATACCATCTCACTACCTTTTTGTCAATACTCGAAAATTACTTAAATGATGCACAAACATAAAACTACAAATATTTCACGCCTTTCCTTATTGATGTATATTACTATTGGTATTTATCCTGCTACCCGAATTCCACTACCTGTGCATAGAATGTATGTTTTGTTTCGTATTTTTTGTAAAGCTTACGTACTAATGTGTAACTATGATTGTATGATCACAAGTATATTGATATGATGAATCAGCAATAAACAGATTTCACAGTTGAGTGTAAATGTTTAGCATATGTGAATTTTCTTATTTATGTTAACTTTGTCATTCAGCAAAAAAGGGAAAAGAAAAAAACAGTTATGTCATTTCGCATTATTTTTTCCTTTGTCTTTTTCGTTATATATTTATTGTTTTTGTCCTTTACAACATTTCCGCCTGCGTAGGAAATGTAGCCGCCGTATACGGAATTCTATCCCGTGACCTGCGGGTCAGCAGCCGAGTACCTCAGCCACTAGACCACCACGGCGGGGCATCATTCAATCAATCAATCAATCAATCAATCAAAATGAGAACGGAAGGGTAAGGCAGTTGGTCGTATACGACTTGCTGATTATCACAAGAATAATGTCATAATATCGTCACGTACGTCGCCAAACATGTTCCAAAAAACAATGACACTTACCCCAGGGCATGTGCTACTGAGGATAGGCTTTTGTAACTACTCAGAAAGGGGAGAATACACATCGGCCAAATTAACGTTCGACTTGTAAGAAGAAGTTGATATGAACAGCGCTGACCGGATGAATGGAAAGAACAAATTTCAGTGACTTCTTGCCTGTTCGGCGTGCGTAGTACGCGAACGTATTACGTCATGGCAGCTAACAAAGTGTTCCACACTCGAAGCAATGCAGCAGGTAGCAATGACTGACGCTCCTACGTTCAAATGCTCATATATACCCTCTAAAGTGGCCGAGGATATAACCGCCGCCGTAGATCAGAGGTAGAGCATTGATCGCGTTATTCGAAGGTCGCACGTTTGGATTCTGCTGGTGGCAAGTTATATTTTCGTCTGCTTTCTTCTATCCACATTTACACTACGGCTACTTATAACAAATTCCCTTATACATATCCTTAGGATTATTTTGTGTTTGTTCTCATTACCAGATGAACGCCGGCATTCAATAGGTCGTGGTATGCCGTCATATGCCCCAAAAATTGAAGCGAAGGGTTTCATAGTTTGTAGAGAAAACGCCTTACGTATCTTGTAAAATGCTCAGAAACTCGTGTTCGCTGTACCTCGATGTCGTCTCATGCTATTTTTTTTGCATATAAAACGTCAGAAAGTATCCCCGAGGTGGATACATAAATATATAGATAGAAATTGTCCAAGTGCTTTGTTTACGCAAGCATATGCTTCGTATGAAAACATAGAGCTTCACCGAAAGGGAGAAGCAATGAATGTGTTCGGATTATTATATATGATTTTAGTTCGCCCTTGAAGCCTTTTTGATCCCATATCGCATAATTTACACAACGCTGTGGCAAAAAAAATCCAGTTTCTTCACAGAGAAATGTTATTTTCGCATAATATCTTGGCGTTCAAAGCTTACGCTATACGAGCCGAGCACTCATTCTGGTCAAAATAGCGCATGCCAGTCATCCTGAGTGCACTGTTAGAATTGATATTCATAGCTGCTGCTCGAGTGACCCCACTCTTCCTCGCGTTCTTTTCTGCTCGTTCAAAAAAGATAGCAGCATACCCACGGAGTGAATGATGGAGAGTGGGGCGAAACATCCTTCCGTTCATTCGTTCTTGCTTCCGTTTGTCCATGCGTGCGTCTGTGTGGCCGCCCATGCGTCCTTCCACCCGTCCGGGCGTGCGTCTGTTCGTGGGTCCTCACGTCCATCTGTGCGTCCGTCCCTGCGTTCGTCAATCCATCCGCTCCTTCGTCCGTCCGTACGTTCATTCATCCATGCAGCCATTCATACGTCCGTCCATGCATCTGTCTGTGTGTCTGTTTGTCCACGTCTTCAACACTTCAAGTACCACCATCTCGCGTCTTTTCATCTTATATTCCTCATATAGAAACACCGCCATCCAGCGAAAATTCCAAAGTCTGAACGAGAGGAGGCACACGCACACTTTCTTACGGCTTGTACTTCGTGTCTACTTCCCACCTTTAACCACCTCGACTTCATGGTATATACTAGTTCACTGTATAAATGGGACTGCGGCCCAACGCTCACTAAATCTTTCTAAAACTAAGGAGGTTACGCCCAGCGAGTATAACGTAGCAACCCTTTCTTGTCAGATAGTTCTCAATGTACATGCCAATGGTTGCTAAGGGGGAAAGAGAGACATGGTAATTCGGCTTTTAGTTTACGCGCACACTGCGAATTTTATATTGTTCAACAACGCACAGAATAAATCTCCCACCGGCACCACCTCAGAGGTCAAAATGTAAGACTGGTTACTTACTACGACGACGACTACTACTACGAGGGACGAACGGGTGCCGCTTTAAAGAGCTTAGCTCCTAAAAAGACTGGCCCTTCAATATCTGCTGAGTATTAGATGGCAGGTGTAACACTGATGACATTTTGTTCTTATCATGTATTGTCTGTTCTGCGCTTCCAAGTACATTCAAGATCAAACATATGCGGGTAATGATCGTTTCCAGCGCGCTTCACGAGCGATGGAAATGGGCTGGCTTGTTTGAACTCTGCTACAGCCGCGTTCCTGTCATCTGCTCGCACGCGTTTAGACATGCTTGAAATGTACGATGCGCTCGGGGCTGTTATTAGTTTGGTATCTTCACAAAATATGACAGTGCCGTCGACGTATTGCGAAAAAAAATCACAGCATATTCACGAAGTGAATAATGATGACAGTGGTGAAAATTGGGAGGGTTTCATCGGTAAACCGTGCATCGTCCATCCATCCGCCTGTCCGTCCATCCACCAGTCCTCCTTTTGTCTGTCTGTCTGTCCGTCTGTCTGTCTGTCTGTCTGTCCGTCTGTCCGTCTGTCTGTCTGTCTGTCTGTCCGTCTGTCCGTCCGTCCGTCCGTCCGTCTGTCTGGCTGTCTGTCCGTCCGTCCGTCTGTCCGTCCGTCTGTCTGTCCGTCCGTCCGTCCGTCTGTCCGTCTGTCTGTCTGTCTGTCTGTCTGTCTGTCTGTCTATCTAGTATTAGGGATGGCTGCGAGAGACGCTGACGTGGGACCAACCCACACCCTAAGAAGCTTCGCCCGTAAAAAACGTTGGTATTGACTGATCGCCACTGTTGCGTTTTCTTTACAGTAGCCCATTGCGACGAGGTAGGTGGTGGTGACAACGTATTTATTTATTTATTTACATGAAATTTTCTGCGGAGAAGCTTCGAGTAGTCGGAGATGCTTGGCTTGCGGTGGGGTGCCCTTAGTCCAGGGCTCCGCTTGCAGCAGCCGCTCTGCGGGCACGGTTGATCAGACTCAACTGATCTTCCAGGTTCTCGCTGGCCAGCAGCTCCTCCCATTGCTCCGCTGTTGGGTTTTGTACTGGTTGTAAGGCTGTAATGGCCTGACACTCCCACGTGACGTGGTACAGAGTGGCTTTAGCTGAGCACCATGGGCAGAGAGGAGAGTATGCCGAGGGGTGCATTTTACTCAGGATGTGCAAATTTGGAAACGTGCCGGTTTGAATTTGCCTCCAGCTGACCGATTTCTCTTTATTTAGTGTTCGGTGTGGTAGCGAATAAGCTTTCCTAAGTCCTCTGTAGTGGTTTAGGATGGCCGAATAGACGCAAGGGACCGGAACGAGTTTCTCAGGGGCGGAGTGGGAAGGTGTTCGGCTCGCATACTCTCGAGCTACCCTATTCGCTGCCTGATTCCCCTCCAGTCCCATGTGGCCCGGAGTCCATATAATCCGATGCCAAATTTTGAGTGCATGTGTAATGGAATGCTCGCCAGTGTCTGTAACGCTCAGGATGACGTTGAGAGCGGGTTGGCTGATGCGCCCCTGTAGGTAGTGGCGGCAAGCTGCTTGAGAGTCCGTGAGAACTGCCAGCGACCTTCGTTGTCTGTAGCCGAGGGCGAGAGCGAGCGCGATGGCAGTTTCTTCAGCATCGGTGATGTTGTGGCACCGAACGGAAGCGCTGGTACGTTCTGTGAGTGTGTGGTCCACGACTGTCGCTACAGCCTTATTGTTCGCATGGTCGTAGTTGGCGGCGTCAATATAGTACGTAGTGTTTTTTTGTGCATAAGTTCACTCGAGGGCTTCCACTCTGGCTTCCCTCCGGCCCTGATGTAGTCGGGCATCCATATTGCGGGGGATGGGAGCGACCTTATAAGTGGCACGAAGTTGGTCCGGAATGGAATTGCGACGAGCTGCGTCGTGAAACTGGCTGATGTAGACGAGGCGTAGGAGCAGGTCACAGCCTGTAGGTGTTTGCTTGAGCCGTTGCAGTTGTGTGGCAAGTTGCGCTTCACGAAGCTCTTCAAAGGTGTTGTGTAGGCCCAATGCGAGGAACTTGCTAGAAGGAGTACCCAGTGGTAGCTTGAGTGCCAATTTGTAGGCCTTGCGGAGCATTGCGTCTACTTGGCCCTGTTCGCTTTTGGTGAGGCGTTGGTAGGGCAAACTGTATGTCACACTACTGACCACGAGGCTACGTATGAGCTTCAGGGTGTGCTCCTCGCGCATGCCTTGGCGACGAGTGCCTACCCGAGATATCATTCGGGCCACTTGCAGTGTAGTGGTGCGGAGAGGGGAAAGTGTATGATTCCCATGGCGGTTCGACTGTACCCACATGCCTAATATTCGAATGGTGGATTTCTCTGGGATTTGTTTGCCAGCAAGGACGACCTGGAGGCGGGAGCCTTGGTTGTTCTGCTCCGATGGTGGGAGCTTGCGTCGATAAATTCGTAGAAGCTCAGATTTTTCTGTTGCACAGGCCAGGCCTCGTGCCTGCGCGTATTGTTCGACGCATGTGGCTGCCTGCTGCAGGTTATATTCTTTTTCTCCAAGCGACCCCCGCGTGGCCCAGACGGTGATATCCTCCCCATACCTTGCGTGATGGATGCCATCGATGCGGTGGAGTTCATGGGCCAGGCCAACCATAGCTACTTTAAAGAGTTGCGGGGAAATCACTGAGCCCTGCGGGGTGCCCTTGTTCGGAACCCTGATAACATGTGATCGGATGGAGCCGAGACCAACTGTGGCAGTGCGGTCCGACAAGAAGGCGTGAACATAACTGTGGACGCGCTGCCCACAATGAAGGTTCTCGAGGCCCTCAAGTATGGCCTGGTGGCTAACGTTATCTAATGCGCCCATAATGTCTAAAGTCAAGATAATGTTTTCTCCTTGCGGGGGGGGGGCGTTATCAATGACTTCTTTTATTTGTAGCAGTACATCCTGCGTTGAAAGATGAGCCCGGAAGCCGTACATTGAGTGCGGGAAAAGGTCATTGTCCTCGAGGTAATCTTGCACGCGATTAGTGATGACGCGCTCGAAGAGTTTACCAAGGCAGGAAGTGAGGGGTATTGGTCGGAGGTGTTTGATCCGAAGTTTCTTCCGGGCTTTGGTATCATTATGACCTCCGCGTGCTTTCATTCAGGAGGAAGCGTGCCACGTTGCCAATGATCATTGAAAAACGCCGTGATTTCTTGTACGGCGCTGTCGTTGAGGTTCCTGATAACGGAGTACGTGATTCCGTCTGCCCCAGCAGCTGTGTTGCGATTGCTGCTGCGAATGGCTGCATAAACTTCGCCCACCTTTATAGGTCGGTCGAGAGTGTCATTGGCACGTCCACAATACGCAGCCTGAGATGCGGGTGGGTAGAAATCGCCAAAGCATTTTCGCCGGAGTTGATCCCGCAGCTCATCGTCAGTACCCTCAAAGGCGTGTATGAGGCGCATGACTGACTTATTCGTCTCATTTTTGTTTGAGTGGGGTCCATCAAAGCCCACGAAATGTGCCACGTGCGGGCCGTGCCCAATGAGCCTCGAAGAGAGTCACTAAACTGCGCCCAATTGAGTCGCGCCAGTTCTGTAGCGTACTGCTCAGCCTGAGTGGTGAGTGTGGCAATGCTTAGCTTGAGGCGTTGGTTATGATTTTGCGTCCTCCATCTGCGGATGAGACTCCTTCGGGCTTCGCACAGATGTAGCAGATGGCCGTCCACTTCCGGCAGTGCAGGTGTTCTGTTAATGGTGGTGGTCCAACGCTCTCGAATTTCTTTAAGTTGGGTGCACCTGTCAGTGAGGCTTGTGAGGCTGTCGAGTGAATGTTCGCTCTCACGACGAAAGGCGTCCCAGTTTGTGATGCGTGCTTCTCCAATAGACCGACGCGCTGCGCTCTCTGTAACTTTTGTGCGGAGAATGAAGTAGTCGCTGCCCAAGGATTCCTGCAGGTTGTCCCAGTTATAGTTTGCACGGCCGCGGGCGAAGCTGATATCAGGGCAAGTGTCCCTGCACACACTGTTGCCGATCCGGGTAGGGAACGCGGGATTCGTGAGCAGTTCAAGCTGAAATTTTTCAGTGGCAGCCGCAAGCTGTTTGCCTTTGACATCCGAACGGTTGTAACCCCAGCGTTCGTCGAGAGCGTTGAAGTCGCCGAGCAGTAAGAGATCTTTTCCCTGGGCCAATCTGCAGGCATCTTTGACGCGGGCATGGAAATCAGTGTTTTTTTGCTTCGGGGCGCTATATACGTTGTCAATGATGATACTTCGCTTTTCTCCTTTCTTTTTTGCCTGAGAACTAGCTCCACAATCACATGTTCTATGTTGGTGTCTGGGATGTTGTCTTAGCCAACTGCGGTTAGCGCTTTGTCAATCAGGATGGCCGCTTTGCCCTTTGTTTGACTATTATAGGACTCATAACCTGAAAATATGGGCGGCGTTCCGGGCTCCTGAAGCGCTATGACATCTTGCCAAGCGAGGTGTGTGTTAATGTACTGTTGGAGAAGGCTCCGCTTTTTGCGGAAGCCGCGGCAGTTCCATTGCCAGACTAAATGTTCGCCAATGAGTGGGGCTGTGCTGCCCATGGTTAATTCGTTGAGTGGAAAGGCGTGGGTATCGGAATCTCGGCCTGCGACGCCGATGTAGGAGTGAGGGTGAGGGCGCTGGGTGCCAATGCGGGGGTAGCGAGGATTTCGGATGCATGTGATTCCAATCCTAGTCTATGATAACCTTGATCTGTCGTGGCGTGCGAGCTACGAGTGGCCCTCTTCCTGCGTATGTTTTCGCCTGTTTCAGCAATTTGCGCCTCGAAGCGTCTCTCGAGAGAGTCGAGGCGTTCTCCGAACTGCCTGAATACGGCACTGAATTGTTGCGATAGCTGCTGCGCGAGCGTTGAGAGCATTTCGCGTAACTCTTCGCATGTGACTGTGGTGCCCGACGCAGCAGGAATTGATAGCGCCGTTTTAGGGATTTTCTGTCTCTTGGGGGAGGTTGGGGTTTTTTTGGGGGGGAGTCGGGCGGCGATCCAAGACGTGCCATTAGGGCATGAAGTTGAGAACTGTCCTTGGCTTGACGTGCCCTGACGGCCGCCAGCTCCTATTTGAGTTTTATGTTTTTCGCGAGAAGGTGCTCGTATGCGGTAGACAGGGTATTGAGTGGAGCGATGGGAGGATCTACATTTGCTGACCAGCTCACCTTATTGTCGGCACCGGCTGATGGAGTGGGATTGGGCTTCTCATTATGTCTGCTGGAGGCGTGCTGGGACTGTTGACAGGCGGGTTGCTGCTGCTGCTGCCCCTTGGTCATCTGGTTCTTCGGATGCTGTCGCTGCTGTGGCTGCTGCTGTTGGCCAGGTTCCACAGAAGGGAGGGGCGGGAAGGACTGTGACCTCGAGCGTGAGCGGGAGTGGCTGCATGAGGTCTCGTTGTCTTTGCTGAACCACCTACGTTTGGGAGTGGGTGGGTTACGAGGGGGGTTGCGGCCCCTGGCTGGTGCTGCTGGTTGAGGAGGTGGCCGTGGGCGCGGGGCCTTCAATCTCTGAGAGCACTCTTTGGCGCCCGTTAAGTAGGCATCTCCACACAAGTGACATTTGGGAGCACAGGGGTGACCGTCAACGGGGTCGAGGATACCCCACTGCCGACACACGGGAGTGTTTGGCGTGGGGCATACGTCTGAGCAGTGCCCCAGTTGTAAGCAGACTTGGCAGGCTTGTCGCGTCGGCTTGTACGGGTGGCACGCTACCTCCCCACCGTAATACAGTACATATCGGTGCAGAAGGGGGCCCTCAAAAGTGATCACAGCAAATTTGGTAGCACCAAGCATTCGTGCATTGTGCATTGTCACTACTTGTGTGCGCACGCGGATGTTGGCGGTGAGTTCTTCCGGAGTTGTGCCAGGGTCTATCCCATGAATAACTCCCCGCAAGGTGCCCTCAGGGGCCGCCACATAGGTATTAAATTCGTTGGTCTTCCTCTCAAGCGTGAGGGTGGTGATCCGACGAAGAATTTCGACCGTCTCAACAAGTGACGTGCTGGCAATAATGATGTTCAAACCGGGGCGAGTACGTATAATGAAATGATCATCAGTACAATGTTGTCGAGAATTGCCCGCCAGTGCTACGGCTCGGGAGATTTGATGCGTAGTGAAGTTCCGAATGGCCAGGCCCTTTTTCGGGCGCATGATGATCTTTATGTCCGTGCGTGGAAGCGGCGGCGGCTTCCGTCATAGCTGGCGCGGCTTCGTTACGGGTGGTGGTGTTCGCGGCGGTGCGACGCCGGCCGCGTCTGCCTGCGCAGCAGGAGCGCTCGAGGCCGCAGCTGCCCCGGCGTTGACATGGCTGGGCGGAGTGCTTGCAGGACCGGCCGGCTGCATCGATTCCGCTTGAGCTTTGTCAAATTTTTCTGGCATTGACGCTGGCGACGGGAAATCGCCAGTTTCCAGTTGGCATCGGTGTCGCTCACCGGTCCCAGCGATGCAGACGACGTGGGATGGTGCTCGGCAACTTCATCTTCGCTTGCCGAAGTGAGCTCGTCGAGGTCGAGAGATTCCGTGTTAACATGGGTGTCGTTGGGGCTGAATGCAGGTTGAACGCATCCGGCAGTAGTCACGTCAGCAGTTGGCGTAGTGCTAGCGTCCATATTGTTGTGGAAGGGGTCCCGCTGTTAGGCCTAGTCACCCGTACTCGCACAGGCGAGCTGGGTCGACGCTTAGGCCCAGCAGCTCAGCGCTCACATGGGTTGTTCTCAAGGCGATAGAGAAAAATGGAGATGCTCTACAGCCTCGGGAAGGGTGTGCGGTTCCCCGGACAGTTAAAACTTGATGATCCGACACAGTGCCGGCGACGATGTCGAAGTAATCCGGTCAACGAGAGCACACTTTCGGCGGAGCGCATGCGACGCGCGTCCACTCGCAACGAGGTATGTGTCCGTAAAAATATTGTCGGCAATGTGACGGAATATCGTGAGAGGTCAAAACCTTGTTCTTTATATTCTGCATGCCATCTCACTAAAAGTAAAAGTAGAAATGAAGCTACCCACAAGTGAATAAGGAGACATTTCGATTTACGGAGTAAAAAACACGTGCAACACCCACCGAACAAAATTATCCATAGCAACCATTATTGCGTCCACTTTCCCATTCCTCGTGAACGGAAGATGGTATAGAAAATTCCGGACCAGGCTTGGTAAGAATTGAATGACCGCTCCTCCGAGCATTGTGGTCCTCATGCTGTCCAGAATAGTCGTTGCCTTTAGCAGGGCTGCTTCCTCGCCGTGCAGGCCATTAGGGCAGAAGAATGACATGATGTTGCTGGCGACGCATGTAAGGATGAGTGGTCGTATGTGCACAGGTTCGGTCTTTGAATCCCTTAACCTTGCCGCGAGCTGGCGAAAGTCGTCCTGCAAAACGAGATAATATGTTGCTTGATATTGGTGCCTGATGTGGCTTTTATTCGTTCTAGAGGGCCTTTCATCACACATATGTTATGCGTTTTTTCGCGAAAATTCAAGGCAATGGTGAAAAGCGGTTCAACTTGCCGGGAATCGTATTGTGTGCAGTTTGTTGTTGGTGCACGTGGCTGCTTACAAAGAATATTAAAAGCTGGGCACCTTAACGTGGGCGGGAAGCTTTGAAGTGCCCCTAAACCACTTCCGATATTTTTTCCAGCATTTCAATTAAACGCGCTCATCGTGTACAGAAAGCCATCGCGATCAATCAACTTGCACGTGGCAGGGTGCTACAAATTCCAAGAAACAATCCCTCCTCCTTGCCGTGCCTTTCGGTCCTCCGCGTGACGTGCCATGTCACATCTCTGGCACGCCGAGTCAAACATGCCAAATATGCTGTCGAGCAAGAGCCTACGACCTCCCGTCGGTCTGCAAGCAGCTCTTCGCACTGGATGTCGTTGTTCATCGTATTGCCTGCGTGCGTGTAACATGTGCGGGGCACGGCGTGTCGCCGTACGGGTCCATCGCGTTGGCAATCTTTTGAAGGCATGTGCGCAACGCAGGTTCCATACAAGCACAATTACTGCAGCAACGGTTCGCCAACAAGTATGAAATGACGAAGTCGACGGTTGGATTAGCGGCAAGTGGAAGTAGACGGTGTTTGAAGTGGCGCGTCAGCAATGGCGTTTGCCACGCGAGATTCGGAGGAGTGCTTCGCGAGAGGGCAAGCTGCGTGGGAAAGGATTCAAGTGGATGGTGCGCAGGAGAGAGCAAAAGGTCTGGTCGTCCCGGTTTCGATAATCAAACGCGTCGAACTCCACTATTACTGCACCATTTCAACAAATTTTCGCGGCTCCGTGTTTGTTTTACAATCGTGCAGACTTTCCCCACAACTGAATTGCGACCTCGGGGTGGTTTACGGGCAGTTTAAACCACAGGCTTTTCACGTACTTACCATTGAGAAGCACAAAAATACAGGTTAATAATATACACTACTGTATTACAATATTACATTTTTTGAACATAAACCGTTATTAATAAAAAGGTTAAGGACTAGCCTTATTTTGCACCCAAGTGGGCTTTCTTAGATTTACAAACAACCTAAAAGATACTACATGTAAGAATATTTATATGGGTATACCTTCCCAAAATCACTATATTGTTACGAGTCATTTTATTTGAAGACACAGTCGCACTGCTTGTGTTGTGAATTGAGCTTGATACAATATGATTATGCTTGACGCTGTACTAGAGGAATCCAAAAATTTTGTCCGCACGATGGTAAACAGTACAAGGATTTTCCTTGTGATCTCGAATACTTAGGTACAAATTGACATACGAAGCGTTAATCGTGATGACTTTAGTAAAAAAATTTTTCCTGGAGACTGAAAGTGCAACGTATGTGTCTCTATGTAGCACACAAAGTTAAAAACGTTTTTATGGCCCCAGTAAGTAAATTCGTCTTATTAAACCAACAGTTGGCATAAGCGCCATCGTTTCCCGCTGATTCCGCCTATTTTTTGTCTGCTTTAACATGTTCGAAGTGGAAGAACTTGTCCAATTGAGCATTTCTGTACGTGCGAGTTCCGCCGAGAAAATGGATATAAATTTTAGATCTTACACAAAAGTTTTACCATTGGTTTTCGTGGTAATTTATGTATTTGCTTATATTTTTGAAATATTGTTTGCAACACCGAGCTTATCGAGTGTTAGAAAAAGAAGCAAGTGAGAATACATTAAAGAAAAAGAAATACAAAATAAACAAAGACCCCGTGTATGCATGTCAATGTGCAAATGTCGTCGAAAGACGATAGTCTTGCGCGTGAAGGGAGTGAACAATTTATTTGATGCTCTCCGCAAGGGAATCAGTGAATGGTATTCTGGAGGTGCGGCGTTGAAGTGTCTCGAGCGTGCAGCGAAGGCGATTGAGCGCATCAAGTCACGTCACACGTGAGACGTGAGCACCATCTGGCAGTTTTCTTGAAAAACGAAGTGCGTGGCTCGGTGACGGGTGTGCGCGCCCGTCTCAGAGGTGATAAGGTGTAGAACGCAAGGCGATGGGTAGGTGCCACAACCGTCTCGTCTTAACAAAGCGTTGGAAACACTCACCGTTTCGTGCAAGCGTTGCATGGTCAGCCAGAGTGATAAGTGCTACGGTCCTCAAAATTACTTATGGATGCCTTTTCTGGTAAAATATGCGCATGCAGAAAATATACGCGTTGTTACGGTGCCCCATACATGTGCAATAACTGCTTATTAGTTGACAATTGCACAAGTATGAACGCTAAATCTTGAGAAACATTGGTGGGTGGTGCGGATGGGGTCGGCAGTTTCAAGTACCCGGTGCCGTTAAGAAAGCACAGACACATGTACAGACAGACGGAAAGACCAAAATTTTTGCGCCGAAGGTCCCCAAGAAAGACTATCGTCTTTAAGGTAACACGGATTCTCAGATTGTGATTTCCTTCAGCGGAAACCCATGGCAGAGAAATGATGTAATGAAAGGATCATTTTTAACGCTGCGTCACGTCCCAGATCTGCTATTCGTATGTTATCTTTCCTATTCAGCTAAACATTTGGCTCTACCAGGCAACAAGAAAGCGCAAAAGCAAGTGTCAATGTGTGTAGGATGGCTTCCGAAGTTTATGCTTCTACCAATCGCAATTACATTTACATTTATACGTGATTGGCAGGTGTTCTGAGCGCTGGGAAAGACACCCTGCCACGCAGTATTTCAAACACAGATAGATGCTGTTGCCGGGATTATTGTGCCCGGTACAATACATCACAAAGGTGTGCTAAGGTTTTTTGGTGGACATTTGAAATTATAAAAGTAAAATGTACACATTGAAGCAGCAAAGACCTACGTAGTCATCTTGCATACTCTTAGGTGCGTGAGACTGTGTATAGTTTCACCATGTCACACAGGTTGGCGAGTTTCTTCGAAATAACTGTACTGTCTGCAAACAATGACAAGTGTGTTCTGGTGTGTATGTAAAAGAACGAAAATAAAATATTTATTGAGCTGTTTATTTTTAAAACACACGTCAGTGTTCTAATAGTAATGTTTTTAAAAAGATGTATTTTTAAAGTTTGAGCTAAAGGTGTTTACGTGCAGTGAAAAATTGCATCGCATCCATTCTTCTGCGCCAACTGTAGGTGCACGTGACCCACCGAAAGGTGGAGCTGCCGAAGTTGTGGCCATTCACTTTTGTAAGTGCTACCCAGTTGCAAGCACCACTTAGCTGACATGAACTTTCATACTACAGGAATAATTCTATTAGCATACGAAATCAGCATCAGAACCTTAACATGTAATCTGAAATATTGTGCAATTTTATTAAACAGTGTTTTCAAGAGACCAGCCGCCCACTGCTCCACCTCGACGGTGGTCTGCTAGATCACCCCGGCAACCACGTCGACGTCGCACCGACGTGTTGACAGACATGCAGTCAGCATGTGCTCGAAGTTTAGAGGAGGAAATAGTATTTTGACGTTAAGTAGCCAATGTGAGTATTGCAGCCTATTGCGAGCAAACAACTCAGCAGATTTCAGGTACCTTTTTTTGTTCAGGCATGAAAGAAGTTCACTGTCTGCTGCGAAATTCTGCAGGGGCAGGGGCCTTTGTCAAGCTGTTTTAAGAGAGTCCTTTGATCCTATCTTAGCATCTATTTTATGACGAATGCTGAAATAAAAGAATGTGAATCTAACTTGGCTAAATTTAATGAAATAACTGTTTGCATCCCGAACGTTCAGTAGTTATTGCTCAAAGTATACAGGTTTGGTACCGAAAGAACTAATTCGTCTGCTGTTTAAAATGACAGCTTTTCATAAGCTGCTCTGTCAGTGATTTTCGCTTGACGTTTTGTTATCTATAGATGTCAGTGCTCTCTTTCGCGGTCAGTTATGAGGTTGCCATCTAATTGCAAAAACCATTACGAAGCCTCCACGTGATGGCGAAATAGCCACTGGGCAGTCTTGTCTTACTCGTAAGCATAGTACGAATTTCGTAATACCGCATCACCTAACAGTCCTACAGCACCAACAACAATGCTAGCACTTTTTGTTGTGTATCGTTTCTTGTACTTTAAGATCTACATTATTAATGTGCCTGAAACACATAGATAAATACCCAATTTGCAATACGTATCGCCGCACATGGACAAGATACTTAAAGATTATTGGATATAGCACCTACAATACAAGTGTTTTTGAAACTACAAGCACAGGGCCTTCTCACCATCATGCGCTTCTCCATCGACGTTTTCGCAAAGCCAAGGTCGCGTAAAATGCTCATGCAATACCTTTTGTTTGCCACCCAGCATTCCCCGTTTTGCGTCGCCAGGCCTGGGAATAAAACAATACAGTGGCACCAAAACGGCTACAAGAGTGTCTAAGTTGAGCTGTTTTAGCTCGAAACTTTTTTTGTTTTTCAAATCTCGGTACAAATATTGTGCTGATCTAAAGTTTTATTACAATGTTGTCCTGGTGTCTGATGTCTTTTCTTGTGCGCTGTTATATATCTTCGAATTATGTCACTCAATCAAAAAATATTGTGTCTGTACCAGGCCCGTAGGAAGTGGGGTGCCTTAGGCACATCTACTTCCTACAGTGCGGAAGGTTATTATTTTTAGCACTATGAGTTACAACAACAACAACAATAACAATAACATCAATAATAACAATAACATCAATAATAATAATAATAATAATAATAATAATAATAATAATAATAATCAACCTTCCTCAAGTGCGGAAGGGGGATATTGTTTTAGCGAGGACAACAGCTATAGATGTTTTTGAGGGTGTTCGCTAAGCGCACCATTCCCCTAAAAAAAACTCTGGGCACTGATCTAGTCTGTACTTATTGGGCTTTTTCTCGTAACGACCGAGGTAAAAAAAAATTACTTTCACTATGTAACGTGGCTTATTGGTTAATCCAAACTTGCACACTTGCACAATTTTCCTACTGCGATTCCGTGTACTTTCAAACGTTTTCTAAATATTCGTTATAGGTTTCGTATGTGTCGTGTCCTGATTATCATAATCTTTTGATTATAATGGCTACAAGAATTGTACAGAAAAAAAAACACAACTGTATAATCTTCGTTGTAACGATCGCTTTTCAAACATCACATATGTTTATTATGGTGCTAATGAGAAACAGTTCAAATTTCTGTGTAAGAATGGCCACGATCACTCAGTGTTCGTTATGTAGAAAAAACTGACTATGTCAAAGTAACGAAAATGGCAGTAATAATTACATATAGCCAGCAGGAATACCAAGAGAAGCCTAGCGGCAAGCCAAGGACAGCCCCGGTCATACGAAGCCAAGGAGAGCACCTGGGCTGTCCTTGGCTTTTTCGTCTGTTAGTTTTAATTGTTGATGTGCATAACAAAGAAAATTAGGCCAAGAAAGTTTCCCTTCTTTAAAAAACAATAAATACAATGTTACGTATCACATCAACTGCGTATATCATCAGACTTGAAGTATTGTGTACACAACCAGGCGTGACTTTTCTGTAAAAGACAGCCACCAGCGTAAACATTATTGTTTTAGGAATAACAAGGCACGCTACCTTTGTTGTAGTCGCGACCAACGATAAAACAGCCCGAGCGATACAATCCGTCAGCGTTCTTACAAAACTTCTTGATACACTGAACGTCGCTTAGTACAACCACATCCGTAAAATTGAGGTTCAATCTGTGGTAGAAAAAATTGTACAACCAACCTATTACTGTTGGCACAAACTTAAGTCACTAGTTTGAGACATACGTTAGTTGTTTTCACGTTAATTTTTTTCGCCAATTAATGCACTCGTGTTTTTTATTTTATCATTTATGCACTCACTTTCGGGGTTACTTCTGTCGAAACACGTGTGCCCTGATATTTATGATTGCCATAAAACGAGGGAGACATTTTCAATAGCCAGACGCGCATCGTTTTTTAGCACTATGGGTTACAACAACAACAACAACAACAACAACAACAACAACAACAACAACAACAACAACAACAACAACAACAACAACAACAACAACAACAACAACAATAATAATATTTATAATAATAAAAATAATAATAAGAAGAATAATTATAATTTTATTATTATTAATCACATGTTTTTCACGTGTATGCAGTTTTTGGATAGTCACGAATCATGCAGCGGGTGCGTGTCGTGAGCTGTCAACTTGAGAAAAGATGGTTTACCGGTACACGGGTCCGTTCTGTTTCTCTCACTCGACTGCTTCGGTGCAGTGGAAACCAGGGCGGTTAAGCTCTTCATGTCCGAAAATGGTGCTTCTGGGTGGCATAGGAGGACGTACTGTACCGGCAGGGAACCTTCTGCCCTTACGCCACCGTTGTACAACTGCCTTCAGCAGGAAGTATAGAGCAAATGCCACAACCAGTGCTAGTAAAGACATGGTGTGGAATTAATTCTTCCTGTCGATTTCTGCAAATAAAATCAACGTAAGCAAAACTGAGTTGCTTGCTAGAAATATTTTCATAAGTACACTGAGTACAGCTGAACTTCTTCAGCACATACGCGGTAAAAAAAGCCTTCGAAGATGCGGTGAAGAGAAGATTTCAACATGCTGGATAACCTGAGAAGGATTAGGAGTTGTGGCCTTGAAGATTACAAGTCCGCCTGTCCGAACGTTGGCTGCATCAGCACCACATTTTTTGATGACTTTTGGTCCCTTCTTGACTTGGTCTTCCTTACTTGAGGCACACAAAGAAACCCCTTGTGTGTCTAGCTAATGTTGCTGCTGTCGGAAATCGTGATCAAGTGATGAATTTGATGACGAAAAAAGAAAGTATATTTGCGCTATGGACGGAACGTGAACAATAAAATTGTGACCGGTTGTTCGCCATTCGCAGATGGCCTGGAGCTTCGTGTTGATAAAACCGGCATTAGTGTGTCTCCCCTGTATACCCGTGTATACGCAGCTTTTAAATTGTGTTTAATATAATGTTTACTGCGCGTCTAGGTATAGCACGTAATGAGGCATTAACCCTGTCGATGCGAATCAAAGCTAAACAGTAAAGCACAATTGTGTTTTATATCGGTGTGCATTAGGCACTTTGAGAGACTATTTTCTTTACGTCGTAGGAATAGCAGCGCATTACATAGTGGAATAAACCCGGTTGCAGTATACGATGCATTCTTTTTATTTCTGAGAGCAGTGTATTGATCGAAGCCCGAGAACATTTATCTAAAGAAACAGGTAAGCATTGCATACTTCTCCGCTGATAAAACACGATATCGATGATGAAAACACAACGTCAAGATGAAAGTTGCACGTAAACTGAAAAAGTCAGTTGGAAATGAAGTTCCCCAATTTTTCAGTGTAGTACGTGGTTCCAGGGAACCAAGTTTGCAGTTTCGGGTCATGCATGGTTCCGATTAGAATTCGCAAGAATGCGTGGTGGCGTTTTGTGCTTGTTCGAGACCCATTCGGTGCCTCGAGAGCCGCTTGCGTGAAGGCTACTTTGCAATTCTTCGTAAAATCCGCAACAAAACGAGTAGAAGTTGTGACGACAATGTTGGCTTGCTTCAACGTAGGCACAAAATCTCAGGCTTCATCTCAAAACGGTCGTCGACATTTTTGGTAAACGTTTAAATCCCCCGATTCACCGTTGCGCAAACTCCTACTGGGTCTACTCAGCTGTCCCTAAAACCATAGCCTGTTCTCTGGGAGTAAAATTGGTTATTCTTGTTCTGCTCTACTTTAGATTGATTTATTCTTCACTCTAACTTCCATCAGTTATGCCTTTTGTACGCACACTTCTTTCCTCGTATTCACTGTTGATTCCGAAGATGCCTTCTACTGTAGATTGGTTTTAATATACTCTTCTTCGCCGCAATAGAAAATAACAAAAACACGTATGCCCTTTCACTGTTCCTTCCTTCATTCTAAAGTCAAGTGATATATTTTGGTTGGCACTTAGGTGACTTTACTCTTGGTTTGTGCTTTATTTGTTTTTTCAGCAAGGATCTTTGCGGTGTCACCTCAATCATTATATCTCAGTAACCTATCTTCATTTCTTCGTATTCACTTTATTGTACAATATTTCGCACTTACATTGCTAGATTGGTTTATTTGTTTGTACATGAGTAATTTGGTGTAAGTCGAAAATAAAGCTAAGTCACTAGACTTGCCCTTTGTGACAAGTTTTTCCGTAGGTAACATTGATTCACACTAATATGCGCAGATTCCCACATCATTTACTGCAATCTGCCTTGACACACCCGATGTTTACCAATAGGATGGCGCACTCTAAATTTAAAGATATTGCATCTCATCTTTTATGCCAACTCATTGGCATGGTTACACTTGTATTAGACGTGAAAACAACTTTGATTTTAAGTTCACGTGTATTACCTCTGCAGACAACGGACAATACATTTATACTCCCACAAAAATTTTTCAATCCAAAGTAAGATCTTTTATGTTCTGGTGCATCAGATTCGGATGGTGTGCCCAATATTAAAGAGCATCTGATTAGGTTGCGTTACTAGTTCTAAGCGAATAATATTCATATCCATGGACGTGCAATATCACACAGTATTAGTTACTAAGAAATTCGAAAAAATGTTTTTTGCACCAAAATGTTATGTACTCACAGAAACTGGGTCGTATATGTGTCTATGGCAGCGAGTGTGCTAAATAGCTCAGCGCTACATTTGTACATGTGTATAAAGCCACTGTATAGGCTGAGCAAGACAGGCAGCACGTGGGTGCCGACGTCAGCAACGTCTGGTTAATGTTAATGTAAATTGTACAGTCAGCATAGCAATTCCAATCTTACAACTGCTGGCGGCTGCCCCGCCGCGGTGGTCTAGTGGCTAAGGTACTCGGCTGCTGACCCGTAGGGCGCGGGTTCGAATCCCGGCTGCGGCGGCTGCATTTTCGATGGAGGCGGAAATGTTGTAGGCCCGTGTGCTCAGATTAGGGTGCACGTTAAAGAACCCCAGGTGGTCTAAATTTCCGGAGCCCTCCACTACGGCGTCTCTCATAATCATATAGTGGTTTTGGGACGTTAAACCCCACATATCAATCAATCAACTGCTGGCGGCAGCTGGGACAGTCAGGAACGCCGGAAGTTTTCTGCTCCCCGATTTCTATATTTGATTCTGAACGAGAAGCGTCACCCTAAGTAATTGTTTCATTCGTCGAAATGTATGCGTATCGTCCGGGATCGTGCACGTGAATGGCTATGCACAGAGCATGGGCTTACAAGCTTCACTTTATGAACGGCGCTCACTTCCCAAAGGAATCAGTATTCACCTGCCAGGTATATCATGCCAAAACACGTGCACAGGAAGGAGCCATGAATTATATAGACCAGTATAACTATAAATTTTCTTTGTGTGAATCAAAAGACCGGCTACATTAAACTTTTGGCTGCTCACCGAGCTTAATTTTTTGCTGTTTCTTCAAGGTTCAAGCTTATCACCGCATATTTCTCAAATATTCTTATTAAAACTGCTTACATTGCTTTTTATAAGACATACAGTGCCTCATAAACTGCGATGCTAATTAGTACGAAATAGAGAACACATAATTACGCCTTTGGCTGTTGTTTCTTGTTTTAGCAATGAAGATTAGAAGTTTGTCTTCATACGTCTGCACGATATGCCCACTGTACAAAAAAGCACTCTATGCTCGCGTTAACAGAAACATAAAAAACGTACTAATTTTGCCGGAATTCATCTGGCGTATAGCTTTGACACATACATTGAGGCTTTACGTTAAAACAACTACATGGAAGGCACCGTTCTTTAAGGGATACGGATACTAAGACCATCTTGTGTTCTTGAACAGGCACCGACATTGCACGCCTCTGGCTTTTCGCCTTAATCCAAATGCGACCATTGCGGTTTAGATCGAAGCCTTGACCGGCGGGCCTGCCGTCTAACACCATAATCATTGCTTCATCGTGGCAGGCGCATACGGGTGTGACTTCTAGGTAGTAATCAAATGTAACAATGTAATCGCAACAAGCGTTTGCTGGTGGCAATTGTCAAGGCGAGTATCCTAGCGTTGGCACAACCATATTAGTGAGTGCTATGAAAATCTGCCAATAATTCCGACACGCTCAAGTTAGACAAATAAAATTCTTCGAAAAGCCATTCCTTTCCTGAAAAACTTTCCACAATACTAAGTCAGCACGATTGCACA
Organism: Rhipicephalus microplus; assembly: GCF_013339725.1. NCBI lineage: Eukaryota > Metazoa > Arthropoda > Arachnida > Ixodida > Ixodidae > Rhipicephalus > Rhipicephalus microplus. Next base: position 176,693,891 of record NC_051168.1, read on the forward strand.
CGAGTCCACGCGTTGTAATACTTATTTTTAGGCATGTGCTAGTGGCGTAAATTCATTAAAGTACCGCACTTTTAGTAATAATGCAGCCCAAAGTCGAAAGCCTGTGCTTGGCTAATTTAGGACATTTATTGTGAATATATAATGGACACTTGTACGCCGATACAACGCACGTAAGGTGATGATTGCCATGCAGAAGGTAATCAAATGAAAAATATTGCCGCTTAACCAAAAGCGCAATGCCAAAAAGAAAGCAGAGCTAATGAACACTTAGGGGGTGCAGGTTTCAGCTGTGTTGTTAAGTTTTGCCAGTTTTTACCTTCATCCCCCAATTCATTCCTCTCTCCTCTTTCTGTTTCCTTTTGTTTTCTTTTTTGTTATATTTTCCCTCTCCTCCGTTGAATTTCTTTCTTTCCTTCGCTCAAGTCTTTCTCTAATGAGATTTTTGACGGCTTTTCATTCCGATGTAGTACAGTTCTGCTGTTGATAAAGTTCTACTGGGTCTACGCTGGAACCCTAGCTCATGTGGTCTGAATTCCAGTGTATTTTGCTAAGCAATCACTTTTATATTCGTGCTTGTATGATGTGAATATATTTGAACCATCATAACGAGTTACGTTCCTCGTGGACAATACACACGATTATACACTATTTTCCAAAAAACATCGTTGAATTTTGTGCCATTGGTATATAGGTCCCCTCTAAACTCTTTTGATACGACATGAAGGAGTGTACACATTCGGAAGGTTTAGACGTTGCCAAAGTTCAATATCAAATGCGCGTCCATGGTCTTAGGATGCGCCTTGTCAAAACCGAACCAAACGAACGCTGCATGCAGGTAAAACAGACTGCACCAAGGTCGCCAGAAATATTCTAAAGTTTAAACCTACGCACCACTCAAAAAAGTCACATGGCATACTCTGCCTGAACTTGAAGAGAAAGAGAAATGGGAATCACGGTTGATTTTCCGAGCTACTTGCCAAATATTGTCACTGATGCGTCCTCCTGCAGCACCTCTTTTTACATCCGTTATGAAAATAGCAATAGCTCTTACACGTACAGCATTGTACACCGGATGGTGATATGTGACTACGTACAGTCTTGCTGATCAGTTACCTTAACAGCGTGCAATGACCCTGTTTTCCTTTTTTTTATTTCACAGCGAGACTGTTTCTGTACAACCTGTGCTTTTTTCAAGGCGTTATGAATGGCTCGGGTTTCTAAGCGGACACCTTTATTCGGCAAGGTTATACAGGAAAGAATAAATAGAAAGCGCAAGTCAGGCGGCTTCGCTTGCCTCGGAGTTATGTGACAGTGTTGCTGCATTGTGACGTAGAACACGTGGAGAAACCGGAGAATGCAAGATGCCGAAATTTCCCGGCGCGTTTCCACCATAGCAAAAAGAAAGTCACAGTACATCAACGGGGTTTTTCGTGATGAGTTGGGCGAAGCATCCATCAGTCCGTTCACGCTTCCGTCCGTCTATTCGCCCTTGCTTGCGTCCATTGGTCTGTGCGACCATCCGTGCGTCCATCTCTGCTTCCGTCCATCAATTCGTCCATCCATGCGCCCATCCCTGCGTTCGTCCGTTTGTCCGTCCGCGCGTCCATCCAACCGTCCGTCTGTGCGTCCGTGCTTCTGTCTGTGTGTCTGTCGGCTCGTCCATTTGTCCTTGCGTCTGTCCATTCGTTCGTCCATCTTGTGAACACTCTATACACCACCACCTCGCATCGTTTGATCATATAATAATCATATATTCCTGATAAAGAAGCAACGCCATCAAGCTAACATTCCGAAGACTAAACGAAAGGTGGCACGGCCAGACTATAGAAAAGTGGCACGCGCTCGCCATCTTACGGCCTGAGCTTCGTGTCTAGTTCCCATCTTTCACCGCTGCCAAAACATGACAATGTGGCCCAACCCTCGCTAAACCTTGCTTAAACTAAGGAGGTTACGCCCAGTGAGTTTTCAACACGGCAATTTTTTTCTGGACAGATAGTGCTCGGAGTGCGTCCTTGTGTTCAGGAGTTTTTTTTAGTGAGCATCAAATTGAAGGCAAACTTTATGGATGGATAGCACATCTGCGTTTTACGTATCCGGGGATTCCCATCCTCGTAAGTGGAAATTTCAATGCTTCACATACAGATATGGGATAGAAGCACAACTCCCAACGAGGATGCCAGGTTAAAAACATCACGACTGATGCCACGTTTACTCATGACTGATGCCACGTTTACCTGAAGCTTCGCCGAGTAATCCTCATTCACTTTTTAGACATGCTGTGACTTTTTTTGCTGCTCAAATGGGTGTTCAGGCGAGTGGTTAAGTCATTCGCCTTTGTGGTGTGCAGCGTCTTATGACCCCGCTGCACTTTTATTGCGATAACAAATATGTGGACACTCTCGGCTCAATTTCGCCGCTGGCGTCAACTTCGGCGTCAACGTCGGCGTCACCATCACTCACCGTATACGTATACGTATCTATATATATGAAAAGAAAAGAAAAAAGTAACAATGAAAAAGACTCTGGTGTGCACAATCGAACTAGGGACGTCTGAAACGTGAGAAACACGTTTTATGCACAATGACGTGAACACTGATATGGTTATTCGCGTTCATCTGTTTCTGCCAGGAGGTTTCTTTCTTCATTTGTGCGAGAGAAACACGGGGCGCGTTTCGATCCGCTTGCCATTTTCCGCATGACCTTCAAATATGTCGCTATCGCGTTGATTGCTTTGCCTTTGTGGGAAAGCTTTGCAATGTTAAACATAAATAGAGGTTTTTCCTGATGTTATTTCTAGCACATTTTTATTATATGCGCAACGTATATCCCCACTTTTATTTTGCCACTGTATTCATCATTTTAGCTCGACTCGGGGTTTGGTTGAAGTATTAGTGTTACTTACACAGAAGCTGCAACGTGCTAGTCAAGTTACTTCATGCAGGTAACACTTGACATGTACACTGAGACCGCAAAAATAGGTTACAAAAATGTGGCTTTCTTTTCTGACTTGAGGTCAGTACGATAGATAAATTTTATAGTATTGAATTCATCCTTCAGGGTTATAAATGCATCTTTAGATTCTTTACAGCATCGTCGGAGTAGAAACGCATAGGCACTATAGCTTTCTATGAGATATTTTCCTTAGCCACTATTTTTTGCTTTGAACGCACAGTGCGCGGCATGCGTTTAAATGTACCATGTTGCCTTCTGTTTTTTATTGCAAGGGATACTGCTTCACACTTTTTTATACTGTTACACTTCCGTCGCACAACGGAGTTGGCAGCTGCTACATGGAGAACACCATCTGCCCCGCTAGTCGCAAGGCTGTTCTCCGCGCATAAAGTAGGCTGTATGGCTCACTGGCAACTGTTTTTTTTTTCTTTTGTTTAGTGGTCTACTTATGAGAGCTAGAAAGTGCCACATGCAAAGCAATGTCATCGCTACTTCGTGTCATGTAAGGTAATGAAAGGATCCCAGCTCAGAGAAACAAAAATGTTATCTTTAGATCTGCAAATCGGGGGATGCACTTGGTTTTCTTTTTGACCTGTATTTTTGTGGCTTTGCACTCATAGAGTTTCCTGATATATACTAAAGGGAACTCTGGCTCTAGTGTTTATGGGAGCTGCAACGCAAGGCACTCCAGCGAGCATGGGAATGATGGGTAGCACGCACACTTGTCCAATCTTCGCACTTCTGGCCTGCTTTTGGCTCCGTGTGTGGTCGTGTGGCTTGGAGCTGTTTTCTCGCGAAACAAAAATCAGCAATTGTTTAGTGGTTGCGCTTCACCATCTTATTCTTTTAGACTTACCATTTCAAATCGGGTCACGAAGTTCAAAAAGCTTTAACCTTTCCTTCGAAACAAAACCAAAACAGAGCAATAAACGAAGCCACAAGTGCGATTCCACGCCCACAAGTACGAAGACAAGGCATATGTGTGTACTACCCATCATTCCCATGGTCGCTGAACGGTCGCTGCGATAGAGTCCCCTCTAGTTAATTTTAGAAAACTCTATGTTTACACTAGCCTAGATTTCTTTCTGAGGCAGAGTTATTCAATGACGTAAATAATTCATTCAAGGTCACTGAGAGGGAAGCATATTCAAACGTATTGCTACGGCATCAGAACTCAGCCGCATATGTGACCATTTTGAAAACGGCGACATATATTTAGAGCAGTGTGAAGACAGAGCACCAGAACTTTCTGAACTCATTAGAACTCTTTTCTAAAGCAATGTGGTTATTGTTTTCACATGAATAAATCAAGGAATAAATGATGGCTTATCCAGAAGGTGTTCAGTCTGTCCTCAACAGGAAGACACTACATGTTGGTAAATATTGGGAGGAAGTGAGAAGACAAGCCAGTGGTATGTAATGGGCTCACTTCTAACAATAAATCACCTTGTTTGGTATAGCTTGCACCTCTCGCTGTGCGATGCTGGTGTACAGATAAAGCTGTCAAAAAAAATACCAGTGGCGAGGGCGTTTGCGAACGACGCCCAAAAAGTGGCTCCCGACAACCTGTGTCCAAACCTACACGATATCAATACACAGTAACCTAACATAGTGCCTGCTTATCGCAAGAAATCACCTGCTTTGGTTGCGATTGAGCATGCCTTATGAGATACTTCTTTGCAGACTAGTTGGTTGATACGTAAAAACTCGACATGCTCGCAAGCAGAAAATCTCGTTTACTTTAGGTGGCGTAGCAAGCCGAAATTTCAAGCATACTTTAGGTGCCTTTCAAATGGGCATTCAGGTCATTCAGTATTCCTGAATGAAAAGCGCATTCAAGCAATCAAAGGTCCGTTGACCAATATCTGAAAGTCTGTTAAAATTCAGGTTGTCCCATCCATAAAGCAGAATATACTGTAGCCAAGTATCAATTGTCCCCTTAAGCAAGCAGGAAACACAAACGAATCTTTAGGACCAGCGTAGCCTTGCGAGATTATACAATAATAATTTCGGTGACGTGGAGACTGCGTTCTGCCAGGATTGCGAAATAGTGAGATGCTAAACTAACAGTTCTGTTTTCAAGCAAAGACAAACACCTGCCCCCAGCCCCCCTCCTTTTGAATACGAAGCATTTCTTAGCGAACTTCCGGCACTTTGAGCGTATCTATCTATCCGGCGTCTCTCATAATCATATAGTGGTTTTGGGACGTTATCCCTCACATATCTATCTATCTATCTATCTATCTATCTATCTATCTATCTATCTATCTATCTATCTATCTATCTATCTATCTATCTATCTATCTATCTATCTAGCCACCTACGGATGTTAGCTCTCCTGGCCGTTTGGATATAATGGTACCGATACCAAACTTGAAATGGCATAACATGACTGTAAGAAGAAGATATTTTACTAGCCATAACATCCAAAATCTAGATATGTATGTCATGAATGTCATGACTTACATATCATGGTCCTGCAGCTGGTATGATATTGCCTGATTGCATGGCGAACACAAGCGACAGACCCTTGACATGAAAATTATGACATGCGCGTCATGTAACAACATGACCACATGCCAAGCTCATGATGCGCTCGTAGCCGTTTCGCTAGCGTCACATATACCGAATTCAGTATTACTGTACATCAATAAAAGACTGGTGCAAACATGATAATCATGAAATTCGTGTCATGTAACAACAAGACTACATGCCACACTAATGATGTGCCAGTGGCCGTTTCGCTAGCTTCACTGATACCAAATTTTAATCACGTGGCGTGAATGAATGACGAAGCTCTGTTATTGGTATAAACATGATAAACATGAGATGCCTGTCTTGTAACAACACGACTACACACTACGCTCATGAGGCGCTCACGGCTGTCTCGCTAGTATCCCATGTACCAAACTCGGTATTACGCGACGCGAACGATGACATAAGGAAATGACACATCCAAGCATGATGATCACAACATACCTGTCATGTAAAAACATGACTACATGCCACACTGATCATGCGCGCGCAGCCGTTTTGCTAGCTTCACATATGCCAAATTTAGTATTACGTTACGCCAATGAATGACGAAGGTATGTGACTGGTGCAAACATGATAGTCATGAAATGCGTGTCATGTGAGAACTGGGTACATGCCACAGTGAAGGCGCGAATACATTTCGACGTGAGGCGGTGCGCGTGCTCGTCGGCGTTCATTTTGCCCTGTCACGCCGGCGTTGCCACGCCAGCTGCCAATCCTGCCATGTACTCGCAGGCGCGCGCCGCGCTGCGTGGCTTTGACGCATGCTCGTTTCAGTGCATCCCGTGTCCCTTCGTCCCGAAAACAGGGAGCGCAGTGTTGTCTGGATATCGCATCGGCGCGAAGTGCAGCATGTGGCATTTCGCGCCGGTTGCCGTCGGGCCGCGCCGACGGAAGTTGGTCACGCCTGGGGTAAGACTATAGAGTGCTAGCGTTTTGCTAACGTAGCGTCGCGGCGTCCAGCGAGCGAGCGCATAAACGCTACACTGGAGTGATTTGGGTCCTTCATGATGCGCTCGCGACCGTTTTGCTAGCTCCACATATACAAAGTTCGGTGTTATGGGCCGTCAATGGATGACAAAATATATGACTGGTGCAAACATGATAATTCTGACACGCGTGTCATGTAACAACATGACAACATACTTGCTCATAGCGTGCTTGCGGCCGTTTGGTAGCTCCACATGTACTAAACTTGGGGTCACGTGGCGTGAATAATAGACGAAGGTGAACTACACACCCTAACATGATAATCATGACATAGAAGTCATGTACGGCATTATTTACCTGCACCTCGTAACGTTGTGATTATTTTAATGTGACACATCAACATTTATCATTCGTGCTTTGCATAACATCGATTCCCACTGTACGTGGGATCTACAATTTTTTTGAACTCGAAAGTATGTATGCATGGGTCCACTAAGATTTCAGTGATGCATTTACGTCACGGAAATAGACACGATGAGAAGTCAAAGAAAAAAACCATAGCATATCCTCGGAGTGAATGATGCTTGGTGGGCGAAGCTCCAGTGGTTCACCAGAAAAACCATGAAACTTCCGTGATTATTTCCAAGTACATTATCAAGGACGTAACGGACAGTGTTTGTCTGTCCGTCCGTATGTTCTTCCATCTGTCCGTTTTTTCTGTCTGTTCGCTTGTCTGTCTGTCCGTCTGTCTGGCTTTTTTTCTGTTGAACAAAACATCTCGGAAGATTCGAGCGATGCAAATGGCATCTAATGAGCAGCTAACGTGGTTGCTTGGGCGAGTTGGTACGAAATAATTCACATAAAAAAGAGCGCCAATAACAAGGGACAAGAGAAAGAAAGACAGAGACAGCGGCACTGACAGTGCCGCTGTCTGTCTTTTTTTTTTTGTCCCTTGTTATTGGCACTGTTCTTTATGTGAATCTAATGAGCACATCGCGTACTAGGGGAGGCTACGACAGACACCACGGCAGACAATCCTACGCCTTAAGGAGCTTCGTCCCGGAAAAGTTTTGTCAATGGCAGTTGAGCCGATGGCCTTGCGGTCAATCACACCAGCCAGGTATGCTATCTATTGTGTCAAGGTGACAAACTGGTAAGGCTTCACAAATGCGCCTTTTATGCCTACCACTTGCTTATCAAAGTGTTTTAGGGGCGAAGCTCCTTAAAGCGGAACCCGTTCGTCCATCAGTAGTAGCTGTAGTCGAAGTCCTAGTGTGTAACCAGTCTTACGTGTTGACCTGCAAGGTGGTGTCGGCGGGAGATTTCTCCTGTGCGTTATTGAACAATAAAAGATTAGCAGATCCCACGTACAGGTGGAATGAATGATATGCGAAGCTCGCATAAGAAATGTTGATATGTCAATTTAGAATCGCCGCAACATTACGAGGTGTAGGTGAATGATGCCGTACATGACTTCCGTGACATTATTATCATGTTTGAATGTGTTGTTTACCTTAGTCATCTATTCATGTCATGCAGTATATGTCGAGCTAGCATAGCGGCCGCGAGCACGCTACGATCATGGTATGTTGGCATGCTCTTACATGACACGCATGCCGATGGAGGCGGAAATGTTGTAGGCCCGTGTGCTCAGATTTGGGTGCACGTTAAAGAACCCCAGGTGGTCTAAATTTCCGGAGCCCTCCACTACGGCGTCTCTCATAATCATATAGTGGTTTTGGGACGTTAAACCCCACATATCAATCAATCAATCATGACACGCATGTCAGGATTATCATGTTTGCACCAGTCATATATTTCGTCATCTATTGACGTCCCGTAACACGAAATTTTGTATACGGTGAGCTAGCGAAATGGCCGGGAGCGCATCATGAAGGGACCAATATACTGCAAAGTAGCGTTGACATGCGCACACGCTGGGCACAGCGACGCTACGTTAGCAACACGCGAGCACTCTGTACTCTCACGCCAGCGGCGACCATTATCTGTCGGCGCGGCCCGACGGATAATGCGTTACCCCGACCACACAGCGTCTCCCTCTTTTCGCGACGGAGGGACACCGGACACGTTCAAACGCGCATGGGTCAAAGCAACGGCAGCGCAGCGCGTTCCTGCGTGTATATTACAGGACCGGTGCCTGGCATGGCAACGCCGGCGTGACGCAATGACATTGAACGCCGGCGAGCATGCGCACCGCGTCACGTCGAATGTATGGGCGCCTTGAGTGTGGCATATAGTCATGTTCTCACAATAGACGCATCTCATGTTTATCATGTTTGCACAATGCTCATACCTTCGTCATCCATTCACTTATCGTATTACCAAATTCGGTATATGTGACGCTAGCGAAACGGTACGCAAGCGCATAATGAGTGTGGCATGTAGTCATGTCGTTACATGACAAGCATGTCATAATTTTCATGTTGAGTCTGTTGCTTGTGTTCGCCATGCAATCATGTCATGCCATACCAGGTTTGCAGCATGCCGTGTGAACAGAACCACCGCAAGAGCTTCAGGACCATGATATGTAAATCATAAAATTTATGACATACATATTACACTTTTCATGTTATGACTAGTGAAATATATTCCTCATACATTCATTTTAAGCCACACCAAGTTTCGTACCGATACCACTATCGATACGGCGATAGAGCTAAAAGTCGTAAGTGGCTAGATATATAGATAGATAGATAGATAGATAGATAGATAGATAGATAGATAGATAGATGGATAGATAGATAGACAGATAGATAGATAGAAAAATAGATAGATAGATAGATAGATAGATAGATAGATAGATAGATAGATAGATAGATTGATAGATACGCTCAAAGTGGCCGAAGTTCGCTAAGAAATGCTTCGCATTTAAAAAATTCGTGGCGTGCGCATTCGCCAGAAGCCGCATTCTTCTTTCTCTCGTTCCCCATAAGCAGCCAGTTGCATGCACATTTGGCGCTAGCTGACAAGAAAGTGTTGCTGCGTTATACTCGCTGGGCGTAACCTCCTTGGTTTTATGAAAGGTTTAGCGAGGGTTGGGCCGCAGTGCCATGAACACAATGAACTAGTATATACCATGAAATCGAGGTGGTTAAATGTGGGAAGTAGACACGAAGCGCAAGCTGTAAGAAAGTGTGCGTGTGCAACCTCTTCTTTGGTCCTTGGAATGTCCGCTGGATGGCGGTGCTTCTATATGGAAAATATATGATGAAAAGATGCGAGATGGTGGTACTTGGAGTGTTGAATAGATGGACGAACGGAGACACAGACAGATCCATGTACGGACGCACGGATGGCTGAACGGATGCACGGAGGCATGGACGGCGCAGGGGCGGATGCATGGACGAACGCATGCACAGACGCATGAACAGACGCACACACGAACGAGCGGATGGATGCACGGATGGTCACTCAGACGGGCGCATGGACGGATGGAAGCAAGATCGAATGGATGGACGGATGCTTCACCCCCTCTCCATCATTCACTCCGTGGGTATGCTGCCATTTTCTGAAGCTGGGGGGGGGGGAGGTGTCAAATAGCGCTAAAGTTAGGTCTTGCAATTATGACGCGTAGAGCCATTTTGGTGCCCTTCCAATAGATGAATTGAACTATGATGTAGTCGTAAAACACGGGCGTTGGTCACCCTAGCTTCGGTCTCACTCACAGCACCTATTCATATCAAAATACATTTAAGGGTAAAGCTCCTTAAAGGGCCACTCTCCAGGTTGGACAATTTTAAGCTGACAAGCGCGATGCGTAGACGAGGTGTACATAACCACATCTGCCGAAGTTTCCAACGCTGCGCACCGTGGAAATGGGTCAAATTTTAAGATGAATGCTGCTCCCCCTCCGTTCTGCCGACGCGCGCCTAGAGAATGAGGGCTTGACGTGCGTGTATGAATAGCACTACGTACACGGCAATGCAGTGAGTGTAGGCACTGTGCCGTGCTCCCGACCGGGTCGCAAAAATTAGGTGCCTTTTCTCATCTTCTAACCACTACCACCACCAATACAGTGACGTTGGTTCTCTATGAAGACGACTCTGCTCTGACGTTGCAAACAGTGGCACGTGACATGGAAAAAATTATTTAACATTGTATGCGTAGTTTATGTATTAGTTGCTTGAAGAGATTTATAAAGCTTTGGATAAATAGGAAGACGCAATAGGAGAGTGTGAGCGTCTTTTTTTTCATTTTTCACGTGAATTGCAAGGAGCTGTTGGGCTAATTATCGGGGTTTCGCATGCGTTCGTGTCCCCGTGGTCAGCACATCGAGCAGACGGCTGCCATGGAACGCTCCTACGCGTTCACGCACTCATTGTTCTCATCTATTCCACCGCGCCTAAGCCAGCATTTCTAAACCATTCCGCAGGAACAGGCAGAACATCCCAAATTAACGCTGTTCAACAAAGCAACGCCGCTCGCGTGCTCGGGGGTAGGATTTGTTTGGTCACGTCATGCGCAAGTGACCTCTTGATCAGATGCCTAAAAGGATGGAGAAGAGATTTCGCTTGCCAAGGCTATGCGAAGGAGTGGCAAGGGTTTTGAGGTCACCTCCTTTCATCCTTGGTTCGCACCGCTTCAAAAAAAATTGCCCGCAGCTTCCCTCGGGGAAACACTGAGGAGGATGCGGAGCGTAACTCACGCTAGCCGAGGGAACTCGACCGGCAATCAACGACTGCTTGCACGTAGCACACACGACGTAGTCGGCATAGTCGGTGCCCTTTCCAAACGTATCGCAAAGAACCGACAACGCTTTGGAGTTGTTCTGAATGTTGCCGATCCGAGTTAAGTTGTTATCGAACCAAAGACGATCACACACCTTGCAGGTGTGGCCGAAGCTTCGGTCGAGGAAGTCGCGCTTGAAGCGAGCGTTGGGCGTGGCATACTGCTTGGCGCGCCACGCCGCGACCTCGGCGCGCTTGCGCTCGCGGGCAGCATAGGGATCGGCCTCTCGTCGCCGACGCTTGCACTCGGCTTCCCGTTTAAGAAAGTCCGGGTCCTCTTGTCGACGCTTACGTTTCAAAGCGGCCGAATCCGGTGCTGCTGCTCGACGCTGACGTCTCTCAGCGGCTTCGCGTTCTCTAAGTTGAGCATCTTCCGCTCGACGCCGACGTTTACGTTCGGCGTCGCGAGCTCTTCTCCGCGCTGCCTTGTCTTCGGACGACGACTTGGTTGCGGTTCCGCCAACACTTTGGCCGGCGCTGGTCGAAGGGACGTCGATCCTTGCGACCTCGGACGTCGACGCGCCGTACAAACCAACCGACGAGCGGCAACTGAGCGAGCGAGCACCGACCTTGAGTATATATACAGCGCGACGGCGCATGCACTGTCAGCTGTCGAATGTTCGAGAAGGGGGAGAAGCGCAACGGCGCATGCGCGCGCGTCAGCTGCCGAAGTTCTCGAAGCGCGACGGCGCATGCGCGCGCGTCAGCTGCCGATGTTCTCGAAGCGTGACGGCGCATGCGCGCTACATTATACAGCTAGCGAATGTTCGTGAAGAGGAGAAGCGCACGCGGTGTGTAGAGGAGGAAGGGTGCACAGATGGTGGAGGAGTGAAGCGCGCGCGGTATGTAGAGGAGGAAGGGATGCACAGATGGTGGAAGAAGGAGGAGGAAGTTTGCGGACGGCGCCGCACTACAAGCCTCGAGTATTAGATGCTCCGCATCTAAAAAAAACCGTTTTCTCCGCTCGTGACTCGCCGCTTGGGGGCCACAAAATGCGGACGCACGTCGTACCGGCTACGCAGTTTTTCTGTGATTATCAGGGACGATATCGAAGTTCCTAGCATCATTTTTCACACCAGTGGAACGACGGAAGTTCTGGAGATTTTCTGTACACCACGTTTTGACAGGTAGGCTGCGTTTTTTTGGTGCAAGAACCGTGTTTTCTGGGTCACCCCGTCAATTCGGCAGCTAAGCTCAGCGAACGCGAACTGGACGCTTGTGTCTCTACCACCGCGGTGGTGTGAAGGGCTTGGCTGAACGCGCCGTCGTAGCTGTTCGGAGCCCCCCGTTCCTCTTCGAAGGCCCAATTATGCCAAAATGGAGGTTGTAACTGTGGATGGAGAAGGCTTTTCACCGGAAGAGTTTAAAAAATTGTCAAGCCGGTGCGAAGCGCGAAAAGGCGCCAAGACGAAGGTCGACCGGGTGCCCGGCTCAGTGGGAATTAAGCAGCGAGAGACGCCCTTCGCAGAAAAGGCGCTAGGAAGTGGAAGATTGAGTGGAATGCTCGACAAATAATCAAGGCGAGTCGACTTCCTAATCTGCCGACGGAAGACTATAAGGTAATTGTGCGTCCGCGTGTTGGGTAACGTCCTAATACAGGATGGATCGCATAAATTGCTGCCTGCGCAACGCTGCGAGGGTCGGCCGGGAGGTGGCTGTGGAAGACAGTATGTGCATCAACAACATGCAGAATATACTCGTCACCAGTACACCATCTGAGGATCGAGCCCGACAGTATGAAGCCATTGCCAAACTACGAATAGGTTAGCAGGAATTTGAGATCTGTGCGTACAGGGCAGCCCGAGAGAACACGTCAAAGGGACTTGACGAAGGGTGTCCAAGGAAGAGAGCCCAGAAGACAACCTTAGCAACTTGCTCACTCCACGTAACTCAGAAGTCCTTCATGCGAAAAGAATAGGAAACACGGACAATATTATTGTGCTGTTTGAGGGGTTTCGCGTTCCGAGATATCTGAAGTATGGAGCAATGCTCGTTAGGTGCACTGCTCTACAGAAAACACTTCGATGTCTGCTACGGTTGTGGGAGACTTGGACATGGAGCAGATGTGTGTCCATACCTCAACGACAAGGTGTGCAGGGGATGTGGAAGCGGTAATCCAGCACAAGATCACCGTTGTGAAGTGGAATGCAAGTTATGTGGCAAAGATCTCCACATTGGAGACAAGAGATATAAGGCAAGATACAAGATACCGTACCTGGTTAGGAGGCGTCACTGGGAACGGACGAGACGATACGAGGAGCAAGCACGGGCAGCGTGCGCTGAAGCCTGCTACAAGTACAAAGTCGGCGTATGCCATGACGAGGACCACAACACAACAACCAGCTAGCAGTCGGACAAAGACAATAAGAACCAAAACAGTGCGAACGGTCTCGCACGAGACCACTCCACATTCTTCTCAAGGTTTACTGGGGGAAAGAGTCTAAGACAGTCTAGGTCTCACTCCAAACAGAGATCAACATCAAGGCCAAGGTCCCACTCAAGAGCCACTCGAAGGAGCGGCAGCACGCAGGTGAGCTTTGCAAGTGTGCTCTCCGGCACTGCCTCTCCAAATAATGTTATAGGGTCCGCTTTAGAAAAAAAAATGATGCAGAATAATGTTAGAACAGATCACTAGGGAGAACCTAACGCTTAACGAAGAGATTAAGCAACTGAAAGAAGAAAATTCGAAGGTTCAAGAGGTGCGCAACGCAGGGTGCGACACCTAACACTCCCTCTGTTTGCAAAATACCAACGCTTAATCGAGCCCCAACATCTGTTACCCCGCAAACGAGCGGGGAGTCACCACCACTAAAAAGAAGGGTGCAAGAAGAGGCAGAAAAATCTGGTAATTTTTCGATTAGCGAGGTTAAGGAACTGTTCAAACAATGTTTGTTGAAATAAAACCAAATACTTGCATGTACATCGAAATAAAGCAGAGCTTCGATGGACTCGAGCACAGGGTATTAGCGATAGAGAGCACGCCGAAGGACATAAGGTCGTCTGGTGCGGGGCTGGCTAAATAAAACCGTATAGCAGAACACCCACAGTAAAAACCAGCAAGATCACCGGGGAGGATACCATAAATAAACATGGCGCCACTTAACCATGACATTATTTGGAAGTGGAATTGCCGCGGGTACCGTAGGAAACGAGGAAATCTGCAGCAATTCGTGATAAACAGGAAGGCGCCAGATGCTATCGTCCTGCCGGAGACCGGGCGGACGGCAAAGTTATTGGGGTACAAGTCGTATAGTTCTTCTAGTGAGAAGGTAACTGTCACAGCTCTGGTGCATAGAAACCTCACAGCTGTAGAGCATGATACCAGAGTGCACTGCATAGACCACGTCCTTATGTAAATAATATCCTCCCGTAAGAAAGAGGGAAGCCTCTTCGTGCTTAACATTTATAGCCCACACTGACAGAAGGTCAAGTTTGGTAGACTTTTCCACAAAGCCTTGAGCATAGCGGAGAGACAGGCTCTCGTCATAGCGACGAAGAATTTTGGCAATGATCATTATATTGTTGTTACAACTGTGCATGCAGGCCCTCAAAAAAAGCGAGGCAGAAAACTTCCACTTGTAGAATAAGACTATTTCCGCAAGATTCGAGAGGAGTATTTGGATGATACCATAGCAAATATAGAAAAATTGGTGGAGAAGCTCCAGCAGAGTGTCAAGAAAGTCATTAAAATTGTTGCCGAAGAAGCGGGAACGGCGGAGATGGACAGCGAATCGTTGCATCTCTGGGAGGCAAGATTAAGCATCCAAAATCGCTGGAAAAGACAAAAATACAATCGTAATTTCAGAAAGAAAGCAGCTGCATCAGACAAGGAGATAGAACTCCTTCCGAATTGGCTGACCCAACAACAGTGGATTGCCACGTGTAACTTGTTGAATAGAGAAATGAAGATGTCGAGGACTTGGAACATTCTCCGAAGTATCCTAGACCCGCAAAGTACAAATACTGCGCAGATTCATAGGCTGCAACACGTAATACATAACTATGCAGAACAGAGGATGAGTTCTTGCATGAGCTACGAAAAAAGTACTTCGCAGACACGACAAAAGAACCACTTTCTGGTTACAAGAGGCAGTACAACCTTATAGTCGATGCTGATATAACGAAGGCCGAGGTTAGATTCGAACTCGCTCGACTAAACCCGTGGTCTGCTCCGGGACCTGATAAAATAACTAAAAACATGCTCAGAAACTTGGACGACGAATCTATTAAGGCGCTCACTGAGTACATGAATAAGTGTTGGAAGAGTGGGTCCATCCTACGTCAATGGAAAACTGCTCAGGTCTTTATGATTACGAAGCCGAGAAAGAAAGCACAGTTGGATAACCATAGACCAATTTCACTGACTTTATGTATAAGCAAACTCATGGAACACGTCATCCTTACGCGTCTCACTACCTACATGGAGGAGAACGAACTCTTCCCACATATTATGATCGGTTTCACACCTAAACTAACAACGCAGGACATCCTGTTGCAGATTATGCATCAAATACTCGACGTGGGGGCCAGAGCTTGAGACTCTAAGGCTATCCTTGGCTTTGATCTCACTAAGGCTTTCGATAACATCACACAGAGAGCCGTATTAGAGAATCTTCAGGGACTGGGGATAGGACAGCGCACCTACGCATATGTGAGAAACTTCCTATCCGACCGGACTGCAAGAATTGCGGTCGGAGAGGCAAGGTCTGAAGAGATTAAATGGGCAGTAGGGGGACGCCACTAGGTTCGGTGCTGTCTCCCCTGTTATTCAATGTGGCGATGGTTGGCCTACCCGCAAAACTTGATAAGATTGAGGGCCTCGGACTTAGCATATACGCAGACGACATCACCCTCTGCGTGACGGGTGGGAGTGACGGCGACAGTGAAAACATATTACAAGAAGATCTTGACACCGTAGAGAGATATGTAGAAGGTAAGGGGATAAAATGTTCGCCGAAAAGTCGGGATTGCTCATTTATAGGCCCACATGTATAGGACGCAAGAGCATACAGGAAAGGGCAGACATCACGATTTTTGCAGGATGAAGTAAAATACCCACGGTAGCAAACCTACGAGTTCTCGGCCTCCGTATATCTGAGAATGGGCACAGTGGAGAAACTATTAGGCTATTAGAGAACAGCGCCCACCAAACAAGCACGCTGATCAAACAAATAGCCAACAAAAACTAAGGTATGAAGGAACACAACTTAGTTCGTTTAGTCCAGGCTTTTCTAGTCAGCCGCATCGTGTACGTTGCCCCATATCTTAAACTACACGCAGCCTATCAAAGCAAAATAGACTGCATCATTAAGAAAGCATATAAACAAGCAATAGGTCTACCATTAAATACGTCGAATGACAAGTTCTTGGCTCTAGGGCTACATAACACGCTCGCAGAGCTAATGAAGGCCCACACGATAGCACAGTATGATCGGTTAACCCAGAGCCCTACATGCTGGCATAATTTGGACACAATTTGCGTCACGTACAATGTGCAACATGGGGGAAAAAAGGGCATTCCGCGGGAGGCAAGGGGGCATATCGTGGTGCCTTCATTACCTACAAATATACATCCTGAGCATCACTGCGCTAGAAGGATAGAAAGGGCGAAAAGCCTACATAAAAATTTCGGCAACGCTCGGGACGTGGTTAAGTAGATGCAGCAGAATACGAGAATGGCCGAAGCATGGTAATCGAAGCTGCAAATATTCAAAGGGATTCCAACGTCAGTGGCTACGTACAAATAGGGCAGAAGGGGCGAAGGCGGCGGCTATAGCACTAGAAATAGCCTCCACACAAGCCGAAGTCGTGATCAGCGACTCTAAAACCGCTGTTAAAAATTATGCCAAGGGAAGTATCTCACTGGAAGCGCTAAGAATTCTGGCAAACTTATGCGACGAGCATTTAGTTCATATTGTATGGGCACCTGCTCACTCCTCCCTGCCCATAAATGAAATCACGCACGACCTGGCTCGACAACTGGCCGGCTGAAAAGGCACAGCGCGAAGTCAGGGACCGGAGAGGAACCTCATGATTAGTTATGAAGAGATCACAAAACACTACAGGCTAGGAAGGGTCTGATTCCACCCGATACATACGTCGCTCAACAAGCAACAGGCGACGGCATGGCGCCTCTTACAAACCAACACGTTGCCGAACCCGGTAACTTTTCACTACATCTACCCAGAGATATACTCAGATTTGTGTAAGTTCTGCAATCAAAGGGCGGATCTCAATCTTATAGTGTGGGCTTGCCCCTCAATGACAGGACAATATAAAAAATACAGCAATTGAGAGCAGTGGGAAACCACACTGCTAAGCGCAGACCCAGAAGTGCAACTCGACATCCTACGGCAAGCCGAGGATGCCCCCAGAGCTCAAGGACTCATGGCTGCCACCTAGAGGAAGAAGACCAATCTTCTACGTCTTGCCACTTTTTTTCTTTAATTAAGGTATTTCCTCCTCCTCCTCCGCTAGTGATGAATCAATTAAAAAGTTTCATGGTAAATTGTTCCTCATTGTACACCCAACAACTTACACTGTCTCACTATAATTTGGTATGGGTCCTGGTGAGTGGCCCTTCAAGGCGTGGCTGTGCGTCCCTTGTATGTACCATCTCCCGTTCAGTTCCTGCAGTGTTCACTAGATGGCAGTACCATCCCCTGTAGGTTTCAGCTCCAGCTGAAAAGTCACAGCATGTGATAATCGCCGGGAACTCAAATTTAAATCGATGCGCAGAAGCAATCAAAGAGAGGGAAAGAGGTGACAAGAGGGTGGCAGTAGGGACGTTCCTTGGACGCAAGCTGGAAACAGTCATAAAGCAAGCGAGCGCGAAACTCAAATCTACAGCTGATAGACGGAACCTCGTGATAATTTCAGGTGGTAAAAACGCTGTCCTAAATGAGGATATAGCAGGACTAGCAATCACACTGGCGAAAGGCGTTTATGACATGCACGCCACTTCTCCTCAGGTACAGGTAGTGACACGCACAATACCGTAGGTACCGATGCGTGACGACAACCTACAAAGAGTGGTTGTCAACGCAAACCGAGAGATATGGTGGATGAGTCGAGAGAAAGGCTTTGAGGTGGTGGAAATAAACAGAGAGGTGCATAGGTGGGGTGGTTTTAAACGAGACAGAATTCACTTCGATGGACGGCTAGGTCATGAGGTGGGTTGGCGACTTGCAGGACGCGGAGTAGCTTTTTTGGGGAGCACGCGGGCACTTTGGGGCGCAGGATAGCTAGTAACGAGTAAAACAACCAGGAAGATCGTTTGACAGGTGGTATGGATAGATACGATTCTAAAGTGGCACCAGTATCTAAGATAGGTAGAGTCCGGGGCAGAAATAGACGCAGCCACGAGCGCAGAGCCAGTTCAGACATGGGGTAAATTAACATGCAGGGTGGCAGGAATAGGCTGAAGTGGGAAGATATAGAAGTAACAGCTAAAGGAGGAGAGTCCGGTGGTATACGGTTTTGTAGAAAAACATTTAAGGACATGGAACAACCTCCTAACAATCAGGACTACGCGTGGGTGTACTGTAATAGAACAGAAGGCAGAAAAAAAGGGGATGGTATTGGGGCATTGATTCATAAAAGTACAGACTGGCAAAGCGTGAAGCAGGAGTGCAAGGTGCATTTATAGCTAAAAGAAAAAGTGGCAGCGCAAATGACACTCTTTGGTTTTGTGTACTTGTGGACGGGAGCAAAGGCCAGAGAGGAAAACTAGGCACTTGTAGAGTGTATGTCAAAGGACATTGAAGAGTTAGGAGGAGAGTGCGAGATAGTTTTACTAGGAGATATGAATACACACAAAGAATATATAGATGGGTATACCGACCCAACGGGCAAAATCATCATGGATACGTGTGAAAGGCATGATTTCATAATTCGCAACAGTCCCGAGAAGTGCGAATGTCAAATAACATGGGAGGTAGGAAGGCTGCAGTCGACAATAGATTACGAACTGATGTCAAATAGGATGTATGATAAGCTTATTGGAATGCACATAGAATAAAGTGGCTCCAGAAGCCTTTGTAGTGATCACAAATGTATCAAGATATATTTTGGAAGAGCAGGGAAAGCTGGATAAAGACCAGATGAGCAACTACAGGAAAATTTTTATTCAGAAAGTCAGATAGAAATGGCTACTAAACAAATTGAGGAAGTAATCACTGAGGATATTAAAGTAGTGTGGACATACACTGATCTAATCCAACTGTTTGAGCTAGAGTTTACTAAGGCACATGACAAGTGACACTCGAAAAAGAAGACACAAACCCAAGAGTCGCTGGGATGGGGGAGTTAAGAGAGCCATAGCAACTCGTCAGCAAGCCTCTTAGGAACACAGACGTGCTAAGCAGTGGGGTGAACCAACAGATAATGTTGAAAGAAATAGCGAAATCTCTCTAAGCTGTAGAAGGAATTCATCCCTTCTGGTCAATGAAAAGATTAGAATAAAGGGAGCTGAGTGGCTGGCAGAAGTACATAAAAAAGATAGAAAGGCAGCTGCGAAATTTTGGAAACATTTTAACTTCTTATGAAATGAGACGAGCCTAGAGCAGAGGTTTATAACTACGGCTCAAGGTGCTAAGCTAGAAGGAGACGGAGCTATTGAATATATAGAAACAATGATGGCAGAAAATTTTCAACATGGAAGTGGTTTATGCACCACAATTGGCAAGGATGAATGAAGTTACGCAATGGCTTCATTTTCGCAACGAGAGTGGGAAAGGCCTGAGAAGAGGGTTCCTAGTAGTCTATCAACAAGCCAAGATGGCATTCCAATCAGGCTGACAAAGACATTAGGTCTGAAGTCTAGCCAGGATTTGAGAGAGGCAGTGAGCAAAACAATATTAGATGGTGAAGTCCCCGATGAATGAAGACTTAGGAGGATGAGAATTATATAAAAAGGAAAGGGGGACAAAGCTGACATAAACAACTACCGTCCTCTAACAGTGACATCAGTGGTCTACAGGCTGGCGATGCAGATTATAAAGGAAAGACTGCAGGCATGGAGAGAAGAGGAGGGGGTGCTGGAAGGAACCGCAGATTGTGTTTCCGAAACACAGGAGGTTGGAAGACAATCTGTTCTCACCGACGCAGTGCATCGAAATAGCAGAAAAGGAACACAGGCCTCTGTGGCTAGCATTCTGGGATATCAAGGGAGCGTACGATAGCTTGGTTCAAGAGAAATTGTGGGAAATACTGGACACACTAGGCGTGGAACATGTAGTCAATAATCTTTTAAAGGGTATCTATAAAGGTAACAAGGTAGTTATAAAGTGGGAAAAACAGGTATCCTAGCCTGCAGAGGTAAAATGGGGGCTTAGGCAGGGGTGCCCCTGTCATCCTATTATTCATGATGTACCTACAAGGATTAGAGGCAAAATTAGAAGGAAGTGGGCTGGGCTTCAACCTCTCTTTAGTCAAACAAGGAAAACTTATTGATCAGGCACTACCAGCATTAATGTGCGCAGATGATATAGTGCTAATGGCCAACAAGAAGGAAGATTTGCAGAGATTGATGGACATCTGCGGTAATGAGGGAGATAGGTTAGATTTTAGATTCAGTAAGGAAAAACCAGCAGTCATGATTGTCAATGACAACGAAGGTAGTGAGCTTAGGATACAGGAGGTCACGCTTGAGATAACAGATAAATACAAATATCTGGGCGTATAAATAAGCAATGGGACCGAGTATCTGAGGGAACACGAAATATACGGTACGACTAAAGGTAACAGGAATGCAGCAGTGACGAAAAATAGGACACTCTGGAATTACAGTAGGTATGATGTTGTGAGAGGAATATGGAAAGGGGTCATGGTTTCTGGGCTGACGTTCGGCAACGCGGTCTTGTGCATGAGATCAGAAGTTCAAGCGAGATTAGAAATTAAGCAACGTGGAATAGGTAGGCTTGCTTTAGAAGCTCACAGGAATACACCAAATCAGGGAGTACAAGGTTATATGGGATGGACATCATTTGAGGGCCGGGAAGCTAGCCGCAAGATAAAATTTGAGAAGCGATTGAGAGAAATGAAAGAGGAGCGTTGGGCTAGGAAAGTTTTCAGCTACTTGTACATGAAGAATGTCGTTACAAAATGGAGGAAGCGAACCAGGAAGTTGACTAGTGAATACTTAGAAAACAGCAGGTGGCCAAACCAAAAAGAACTATCGGTTAAGAAGAAAGTGAAGGAAACGGAGACTGACATGTGGAAAATGGGCATAATTAAGAAGTCCGCACTAGAGTTCTATCAAACGTTTAAGCAGGAAATTGCCAAGGAAAGGATCTATGATAATACTTGGGGTAGTTCTCTACTGTTTGAGGCAAGGACGGGAGTACTGCGAACCAAGACATATCGGGCCAAATACGAAGGGGTAGACACAGTATGCAGTGTGTGCGGAGAGGAAGAAGAAACCGCCGAACACTTGTTAATGTTCTGTAAAGGGCTTCACCCTATAGTTAAGGATGGTGGCGCAGAGTTTTTCAAAGCACTGAGGTTTAGGGACCGGGAGGGCAAAATAGACTTTAAGCAAGTAGACTTAACTAGAAGGAGGTTATCTGATTGGTGCCTAAAGTCAAGGCACGAATAAAAATTAAACTTTTCACTGCAAAGTACGAATCCTCAAACTCACTTTTTAAGGAAAAAAATAAATATAGTTTTGGTTTTATTAGGTATTACGGCTTGGTGGCGCTAGCCACCACCCGATCTAAAAGGTACAGCCATATCCATCCAGCCATCCATTCATCCATCCAAGTGGACAAATTGTACGGAGGAATCATGGTTTACCAGGCGTGCCTACGGAGCTTCGCCCACTCATCATCATTCACTTCAATGATATGCGGCACTTTTTTGAATTGCACACCTACCTCACCTGGCTATGACAGCGTTTGCCACTTGGAGAAAAATTGCAGCCTGGCTACAAGTCACATGTGACACACGTTTCGTTTTCCCTTGCCAGGCGGCGGCGTTTAATAGCTTCAAAGTATTCGGGATATCTGGAATTACCTCAAGTGTGGCGCCAAGTCAGTGATGGTGCCCTGGCTGTCGCACCGTATTCGCTGAATACGTTTCTTCAACTACCACAGTTACTACAAAAGCACGTTTATGAATTCTTCTCAAACGTGAGTAGCCCGGGTGGTCATGTATCACGAAGTGTAAGTGTGGTTGCATCCATACATTATTCCACGTTCTCGAAGCTCTGTTCAATGTACAGCAAACGTTCGAATATTTCTGTAGGGATATTATTATGACTTTCGTGCAATACAAATTTCTCCGACGGAGAAATCAGTATGACTTAATTATAACCCAAAAGATATCAAAACGCATCAAGGGTGCAGAAAAGGAACCCCAGTTATGGGAAATCAAAGGAAGACGGTGGATCAGTGCCCTATTTACGTCTTTCCTTTATATACCTTTATAAAACAACAAACAAGCAACCGGAAAAAAAGTAAAAATGAAAATATCTCAATCATCTTCGTCATAGATATGAATTAAACTGCAGTGAATTATTTGGAGCCTCTCAAAGCAAACCCCATGTGGAAAATAGCTGAAGTAGACAGTCACTTCTGGAGAAGACAGTGGCCCGATTTGTTATGACAAGTATTTTGCCAGCGCATTTGATGAAGACCTACAACGAGGCAAAGTGAATAATGCTCTGTGCCTCGGAGAGTAGGTCTCGATAATTTTTCGTGGTCTGGCTTATTGCTCAAGCTTGAATAATCAATCATTTCTAAAGCAACGAACTTGGCAGATACTTTCAAATTTATTCTTTTCATACGGTTGGCAAAAACCAACAATCACACACTTTGTACATGTGCCTCAAATTCAGGTTTTTCCGTTCACTTCAAATACCCACTAACAATAAAATATTTTTCAGGTGGAACTCTTATTTGAGATCCGTGTTTCAGTGCTACATAACGTTCCATGTTAGAACTGGCAGTCGCAGTCAAGAAATGCTGCCAATATTGCATACATTTTTCTCGTAGCGGCTAATGACAGGAATAGACAGACGCAGCGATTATCACTTGTGCTGTGTTAATCAACAACCTCATAGTTGTGCAGACACCCCCTTATTGCTGTCTTCTTGCTTTGCAAGTCGTGGTGGTGGTGAAAACATTTAATAACCATTAAATGGTTACAGAGAGGTGATTGGGTTGGGGCCTTATTGGCCTCCTACCCTCACAGCACTAGGTGGAACCCCTATTCCGGGGCTCCATTGGCAAGCAACGCCGCCCGCGCACGTTGAACCAGAGCCTCTTGGGCCTTCAGGTCTTGACAGCCGAGCAGGGCCGCCTCCCAGTCCTCTCTCGTGGGATTGGGGTTGGGGGGGATAGATGGATTAGACTGGCACGCCCAGACGATGTGAAAGGTGTCAGCCACCTCACCACAGAACTGGCACGTGCCATCAAAGGATGAATTGAAATGTTTTAGCACCGCCGGGCACAGTACAGTATTGGTAAACAGTTTTAAAAGGAGGCGCTCGTCAGCGCGATGCAGTCCCTTACAAGGGTCTGGATAGCGCCGGTGCTCCTCCTTGTAGTAATTGGTAATATCTTTGAATGAAAGGGCCGAATTGTCTGATTGCGAGTAGGCTTCCAAAGACAGGGAGATAGCCCGGGAAGAGAGTGCGCGGGCGGCCTGATCGGCCTGTTCGTTACCCCTGAGTCCTTGGTGACCGGGTGCCCAAACCAGATTTCTCGGAGTTGGATTAACGTATCGGCAGCTAGGTTCCAGTATGCGCTGAGCAAGCGGTGAAGCCCACCCTAGCTGATAGTTCCGACAGGCCCCTCGTGAGTCGGTGATGATATGTTTAGAAGAGGGATAGGTGAGAGCCAGAGCGATGGCAACCTCCTCCGCGTGTGTTGCGCTGTAGGTTTTGAAAGTGAGCCCGTTTACGGTGTTTGCGTTGTGTATGACTGCGGCAGTATACCACCCCCCATGGTGCGGGCCGGCAACGTCCACGTAGCACACGTGTTCCTCTTGACCAAAGTGTCGCTGCAACGCTTCCTCGCGCGCCTGGCAGCGACCACTGTGGTTTTCTTTGGACATGTTGCGGGGAAGGGGTCGGACCCAGAGGGCGCGTCTCCAAGGTTCTGGCACTCTCACCCTTTCCTCAATATAGTAATCGTGTTTGATGTGTATTCGGTCCAAGAGGCGGCGACCGGAATGGGTCTGTGCAAGGCGCGTGTATTGGTTAACGAGGTGGGCTTCTCGAAGTTCCCGGTAGGTATTCACCACGCCTAGGGCCAGAAGTCTCTGGTTGGACGTGGTGATAGGGAGGTCGAGAGCCCGCTTGATAACTTTACGGTGGATGACCTCGAGTTGATCATCCTCGTGTTTGCGTAGGTGCAAGTAGGGAGTCGAGTAGAGTATTCTACTCGTTACGAAAGCATGGGCAAGCCGCATTGCATCCCTGCTTCGTAATCCGCCCCGCTTGTTGGAGACCCGGCGGACCATACGGCCCACCTGTTCTCCCACCGTGCGAAGTTTGGCTATTGTGGTGTCGGCCTTGCGTTGGTGGTGTATGAAGAGGCCAAGGACGCGGATCTCCTTGGCCTCACGGATCGGTCCCGAGGGAAGACTGATATGGAGCTGAGTTGTGTCCTGAGGGGAGGGACGTACGTGCACAAATTCTGACTTAGCCGGGGCACACTGGAGTCCGCAGTAGGTTGCGTAGTCGTCGACTACAGTCGCTGCTGCTTGCAGGCATGACTCCATGTGACCCAGGTTACCTTGCGTGGCCCAGATCGTGATATCATCCGCGTAAAGAGCGTGATGTATCCCTGGTAAAGAAGCCAATTTGGGGGGAAGATGAAGCATGGCTATATTAAATAGGAGGGGAGAGAGGACCGCGCCTTGAGGAGTTCCCCTCGAGCCGATGACGTAAGGCCCATGTTCCTCATCTTGTATGCGTATGTAGGCTCGACGGTCTGTAAGAAACTGTCTAACATAATTGAATGTTTTATAACCACAGTTGGTCTGACTGAGGTGGTCAAGATTACCTCATGCTTCACGTTGTCGAATGCTCCTTTAAGATCCAAGGCCAGGACTACCTTGTCATTGTGGGGGCATTCAACAGGATCTAATATGTCATGGTGGAGCTGTAGAAGTATATCCTGGGCTGACTTCTGAGGGCGGAATCCAAACATGGTGTCCGCAAAAGTGTGCTGTGTTTCTAGAAACTCGGAGAGTCTGTCGCGCACCATCGTTTCCATCAGCTTGCCGACACAAGACGTGAGGGAGATGGGGCAAAGGTTCTCCACGTCAATAGGTTTACCTGCCTTCGGGATGAAGGTCACGAGAGCTGATTTCCATTCAAGAGGGAGAGGAGTTTCTCCGTCCCAAATGCTATTGATGTATTTGAGGAGCGTGGGCGTAGGCTGCGTCGGGAAGATTGGCCAACAGTTTGACCGTAACCTGGTCACGCCCTGGTGCAGTGCCACGCTTCATCTTGCGTAAGGCCGCCTGGAGGTCGTGGAGCTGGAACGGGGTGTCCAACTGCGTGTTCTTTTTGCCTGCGTAGGAGTATGCGGCCGTCCGGGGGTCCTTGGTGGTGCACAGGTATCGGTCCCTGAGCGTGTTTGCCAGCTGTGTTGTCGTTCCTGTAAAGTTGTGCATGACCTTATGTAAGTGACGTTGAGTTTCCGTGCGTGTTTGTGTTGGATCGATGAGAGCGCGAAACAGGCGCCACGTGTTGCGACCAGACATCTGGCGTGCAGCCGTGTTGCACCTGTCCACCCAGTTAGTGTCGGCTAGCTGAGCAGCATATTCCGCAGCTTGCTCCGTGAGTTCTAGGATGCGTTTCTTGAGGCGTCTGTTATGTTTCTGTTTTTTCCATCGTTTGGTGAGGCTGCGGCGGGCCTGCCAAAGATGGAGGAGGTGGTTGTCCACGTCCGTTTGAGTTTCCGTGAGCTGTATCAGCTGTTCGTGTTGTTTCAGTGTAGACGTCAGTGATTTAGACCAGGTGTCGTATCCCGACTGGAGAGGGTCTACAATAGGTAGAGTGGTGCGGAAAGTTGTCCAGTCTGGGATACGAGCTTGTGTAAGTGGGCGTTTTAAGAGACGCATGTACACAGTTGTGTTTAATACACAATGATCACTACCGAGAGTGTCCTGTGTGTTCAGCCAGTCGGCATGGCGTATGTTGCGTGTAATTGTGAGGTCCGGGCAAGTATCTCGTTGAACAGAGTTGCCTACACGTGTTGGGCTGGCGGGATCAGTGTGGAGGGTGAGTCCAAGTGTAGAAAGAAGTTCCGCAAGCTTTCTTCCACGCGTGTCCTCTCGTGGGTAACCCCATAACCTGCTTGGGGCATTGAAGTCGCCGACGATCAGGAGGGGGTCCCGTCCTGCCACCTGCATAGCTTGTGTGAAAGTTTCGCTGAACGTGACGTTCTTAAGCTTTGGGGGACAGTAAATGTTTAAAATATGAACAGGTGGGTCAGATCGCCTTATAGGCAGCACCGACACCATTGTGTATGGGAAAGGCGGTGTTGTGGGGAGTGTGACTTCCTGGGCGGTATATTGCTTGTGAACAAGTATACATGTCTCCGGGTTGTGTTGAAATGTAGTGTAATTTGTGAGTTTGACGTCCGAGCCGGGTTCCTGAAGGGCAACCACGGCAACAAGGAACTCAAAGGTCTCAAGATAGAGGCGGAAATGAGCCCGCTTCTTGTGGTTCTTGAGACCTCTGCAGTTCCACTGTGTTAGTAACAACGGCTGAGTTGCTCTGGCTCGCGACCTAGGGTTGGAGGCCATGTTCGGAGATAGAGGGTGGGGCTGTGTTAAGATTACTCAGTTCACCAGCACCCTGTGCTGACGTACTGGAGTCTTCAGAAAAGTCCGACTCATCTGGAGTCACTCTGTTAAATTTTGAGGGGCGATTAACGTCCCTAATTGGCCCTACGCGCTTGAGGACGCGTGGATTGTCTTGTATCCACTTTTGGATAATGTGAGTTACTGTTTGTGTCACCTGTGCGATGACAGTCTCCATATGACGCGCGATGGTGTCGTGGATAATTTTGGGGAGGTCGGCCAATTGTGTTTCTATTGCATTCACCTGGGTCTCCAGGGCCGCGACGCGACTCTCTACAGTAGTAGGAATCTCCCTGTCTGTTATATTTCCTCTTCGTCGCTCAACGAGGGCTTAGTAGTGAGATTGGTTTTGAGCGAGTCAAGTTCGCTGGCTAGTTTTTCATTCTGAGATCGCAAAAGGGCGAGCTCATGCCTGAGTTTTTGTGTTTCGGTAGTGCTTGTGGCAGAAGAAGGTGGAGAGGAGAGAGAGGAGGGAGAGGAGGCGACCTCCACCCAACTGCCCACCTTGGGTTGGTTGCGTGCAGCGTTGCCAGATGGAGCGCCGAGAGCTGGAGATTCCGCCGCGCCAGGTGGTAGCGTTGCCCTTGCTGCTTTGCCAGGAATTGGCACTTTGCCAGTTGACCGGTGCTTTGGTTTTGTTGGGGTCCCCGATGTCCTGGACCCTGGTTGCTGAAGCCTGATGAATTTTTCAGTGCATTCGCGGGAGCTGGTGAGGTGCGGACCCCCGCAAACTATGCACGTTGGGTTGCATTCATGGGGGGCCATCCCCTCAGGACCAGCGCCCACGTTTTGGCCACAAAGGCTGCATCTTTCGGTGACCGGGTTGGGACAGATATCCGCCCGGTGCCCCAGTGCACCACAGCGGTAGCACGCTGGCACTGTCTTCTTGTACTCCCTGACGGGAGTCAGTTCTGCGTTATAGTGGACGAAACGCGGAACCTTCCTTCCCGCGAAAGTCAACACAGCTACGTTGGAGTTCCCCAGCTTGCGCGCATAGACTAGTTCACCGCCACGCCACTGCACACTATGTTTCAGAGACGCACTGGTTTCGAGGTTGTGCACAGAAATCACGCCGCGACACACATCACCGGTGAGCTTGAGGTGACCGCGAAGCGGCAGCGGTCCTTTGCTGATGTTGATTTGAAAGTCCGACAGCAGTTTCTGAACCACCTCGTCATTCTGCGTGCCACAGATGATGATGTTTTGCTCCCAATTGGGAGAAATGCTGATGTCATTCATGTGCTGCCTTCCGATGAGTTGGGAAATGGCAGCGCCGAGCTCACCTTGTTGAAACGCTGCCTTGAGGGCTACTGTGATGCGTGGCTTGAGCACGATCACGTAGTCGCCAGGATTCATCCTGACCGTTGGTTTCGGCGTCCACTTGGAGACTGGTGAAGTCTTTTGTGGAGCTTTAGGAGATGGAGCACGAGCGTCTCCAGTGGCTGATTGCAAGTCGTAGTACATGTGGAGTAATCACGTGGCCATCCGCAAGACGTAGGTAGGACTTAAATTACGGTGTGCGAACGGGTAAGTAAGGTAGCATGTCATTTTTATGTTTCATGGGTATCCAAAGAAAAAGAAAAGCATGATTGCTTCATAGAATGAATGTTAAAACTGACTAGATGGACATTTCGTGAGCTGGTAGTTCTTATTCTGGATAGAATTTCTCGCCCATCTTCATTGATTTGGGTGGTAGTCAAAGCATCTTGTTCGATAAAGCTGTTAAGCTCAGCACACAAAACAGAGTGGCGTGCTCCTTTTATTAGTCATTGCCAGGTATTTGATCACACCGTCATTAGGTGCATCTGAATGTCTGTAAACTCCGTCTTTAATTACTATATATCCTGTGTATGGAAGATGCTGGCGAACTGCAAATATATGTGTACTTTACAGCCTTGGGAGTTATTTTACTTTACGCATTGTTTCTGTCGCCGAAGCATTACCTTTTACGACGAAAGACGTCAGCGCATTTCATGGCCAAGTGACTTTTTCAAAAAGTATTCGAACACGTTTTATCAATTCAGCACAAAAAACCACTAGGTCTGTGCGGAACACACAGCACAGTCACACCAAAAACTTAAAAAGTGGTGTTTGAGAGTCTTTTATAAACACTCTTTGGGTAAGTGAGACAAACACACTTGTACGCATGCCATAAAAGCATTATATTGTGTAGCAGGCCCGCACCCACTGTGCTATGCTTCATAATTCTTCGGAGAAGCGTGGTATTCTCTACCCACTTGGCAATACTTTTGTACAATTTTTTTTATGCATTGGCTGACATCGATAAAAAAGTATGCATTAACTTGGTATGCGCATCTTAAGAGCTGAACAAAAACAAGCTTTGGTTTGAGCAAAGGACGACCCACTTGTTAGCCAATTCGCATAGCGTGACGCCTGGTTGTTCTTTTGCTGTTCTGAAAGGCTTGATTACTCATGCATGCTAACGCGATCCCTTTGCCGACAGCTTGCCTGGCTAAAGCAAGTTTGAAACTGAGTTTCAAGTGTCGGTGATGCTCTGCAGTAGAATATTGTGCTGGCATGCAGGGTACTTGGGTTCGAATTCAGCTGCGTTCTTGGTGTGTTTATTTTAAGTTTTTAGATGCGGAGCATCTTATACTCGCGCCTTGTAGTGCGCCGTCCGCGCCGTCCGCACCGCTTCTCGAACATTCGACAGCTGACGCGCGCGCATGCGCCGTCGCGCCGTCGCCACTCTTCCACCATCTGTGCATCCCTTCCTCCTCTACACACCGCGCGCGCTTCACTCCTCCACCATCTGTGCACCCTTCCTCCTCTACACACCGCGTTCGACATCTACAATTCTCCTGATTCTCCAGTGGACGCGCATGTGGCGTCGCGCTTCGAGAACATTCAACAGCTGACAGTGCATGCGCCGTCGTGCTGTATATATACTCAAGGTCGGCGCTCGCTCGCTCAGTTGCCGCTCGTCGATTGGTTTCTACGGCGCGTCGACGTCCAAGGTCGCGGTGAAATGCATTCCAACGAATCCACAAACACAATGATCGACGTCCCTTCGACCAGCGCCGCCCTTTCGCATACGTGTGTACGTGTTCACTCATTTAACACCCCCTCCTACAACCACGTTAACCAATTTAGCCATCGACCCAAGTAAGTCGCAATTTAACACCCCATTTCGCAACCACGTTAACCAATTTAGCCATCGACCCAAGTAAGTCGCACTTTAACACCCCGTTAACCAATTATATGGTCCGCATCCTCCTCAGTGTTCCCCCGAGGGAAGCTGCGGGCAATTTTTTTAGGGGCGAAGCTCCTTATGGCGTGGCTTGGGCGTCCCTCGTACGTAACCACCAGTGGCACATACCCGAAATAGGTATAACACTTCACCTCCAAAGTGGTGCCAGTGAGAGATTTCTTCTGTGCGTTGTTTAACAATAAAAAATAGTGCTCAATGTACATGCCAATGGCTGCTAATGGGGAATTAGAGACATGAGCATTCGGCTTTTAGTCAACGCGCATGCTGCGATCCCCATTAGCAGCCACTGGCATGTACATTGAGCACTATCGGACAAGGAAGGGATGATACATTATACTCGCTGGGAGTAACCTCCTTAGCATTAGAAAGGTTTAGCGAGCCTTGAGCCACAGTGCCATGAATACAATGAACTTGTATATACCATGAATGAACTCAAGGTGGTTAAAAATGAGAAGTAGTTACGAAGCGCAAGCCGTAAGAAAGTAAAAGCCGAATTCTCCTGTCTCTCATTTCTCATTAGCAGCCATTGGCATGTAAATTGAGCCCTATCTGACAGGGAAAGGTTGCTACGTTATACTCGCTGGGCGTAACCTCCTTGGTTTTCGAAAGGTTTAGCGAGCGTTTTGGTCGCAGTGCCATAAATACAGTGAACTAGAATATACCATGAACTCGAGGTGTTTAAAGGTGGGAAGTGGACCCAAAGTGCAGGCCGTAAGAAAGTGTGCGTGTGCCACCTCTCGTTTAGTCCTTGGAATGTCCGCTGGATGGCGGTGCTTCTATATGGGGAATATATGATAAAAAGATGCGAGAAGGTGGGACTTGGAGTGTTGAATAGATGAACGAACGGACACACAAACAGATGCATGGATGGACGCATGAACGGACGCAGGGGCGGATGCATGACAGAACGCAGGGACGGGCGCACAAACAGACGCATGGACGGTCCCACAGACGGACGCATGGACGGACGAATGCTTCGCCCCACTCTCCATCATTCACTCCGTGGATATGCTGCCATTTTTTAATATTTCCTGCGATAGTGGTTAGTGACACTTACGGTGACGGCAGCGGAAAACTATGGGGCACGCGACACCTGTTGTGATCTCATAGGAGCTTTCGCTGGAATAAAAATCGAACTGCTGACTCCATGGCGCTGTAGGTGTTGTCGGTGATTCACACTCAAATATTCGTGGTTAGCTGGAGCACACCGCTCACATAATAGGAACTTTTTCAAAGTACGTTGAAATATTTCGTCCACAGAGTGCACGTTTTCAAACACCAAGTCACTGTTTATACGCAGTATTACACAGAACAGGTTCTAACCCTCTGATTCTCACCATGCTTCAACACAAAATCATTTTTCAGACCACCATATACTTCGATAGTTTTGGCCTCCTTCAAAAGTAATTGTCAGAACATCAGTATTCCTGAAAATGTTTCGCAGAATATAGAGTCCAGCGTATTCGCTGTAAACAAAGAAAATCAATTCACCAAAATATCAGTCGTTTATTTTTTGCAACTATTGCATAATTAGCATTCCATGTTTTACGGCTCTGTTAAACACTGCATGGATAATAACGTTTGCTATCGGACTAGTTGGTGAACAACTGTACTTTAATTGATGGGAACAATATTTAGGGAAGAAGACGCGTAAGACATGAAAAAGCGCATACTAACAACAAAATTTTGTTGTTTTGATAGTTTCGGCCTAGAACCCTCAAGCATGCGCATTCCACCACAGAAATCAAAAGAAATCTATCATCCAAAAAATGTACTCATTTTGATGAGCATTAACAGAAGGAACGTTGATACATGATAGCTTTGCGTATGTTAGAGCCAACGCGGAGCGCGTGTGCCTTCTCTTGAGGCCACTAAGCGGGCGCCACGCGAAGTATTGCGGAGCCAGCGCAATCCGTACCAGATGCGGAGTTTGCTGCGCGTCGTCTGTGACGGTGCCTCCCACTTCGCACGCGCCAAATCTAGGTTTCGTCACTCGAAGCGAAGTGGGAGGCACTGTAGCAGACGACACGCCGCAAACTCTGCTTCTAGCGCTGATTGCGCTGGCTTCCCAATACTTCACACGGCACCCACTTGGTGGCCCTAAGCGGTAGGTCACTCTTGTCGCGTTCTCTTAATAGTGGCATCGACTGTACATATAGCCTCAGCCAATTTCCGAGCCACCTTGTTTTTGCTCTTCCACTAAAGGCAGGTGCTGCCCAGTGCTTACTCATACAAGCCTTGCAGTGAGGCGGCTAATGAGATCCAGTCGCATTCCTTATATATAAGGCGTGCGCTGCTTGCCGAACAACAATATACCGGTCAGTATGCCCGCTCTACATCTGACCGCAGCTGAAGAGAATCTTGGAAACAACAACAGTTGAGCTTTTCATAAAAGCAGTTTTCATTGTGTGTTCTTTCCTATATTCAGTTCTCTTAGCGGACGATACTCAAGCACAAATACTTGAGAGCTTTTACGTAGCCAGAGATACTACTGGCTCGTTACACCTAGAACCAATATTTTTTCGAAGAATTAGAAACATTAATAGTTTAAGAAAAAACAAGGGGACGCTTATTCTTATCATTCACTGAAGGAGCCCCATTGACATCACGCCGAACTTCCTCACATAAACCTTGCACCCAGGCCCTAAAGGCAATGTAAAAAAAACCTACAAAACAAGTCTAGAAACCTGCAGTTTAAACTTTTTTTAACTAGACTTGAGCAGGACGTATTTCAAGCCATCTGCAAACTAGCAGTTGCTGTCGCTCTCTTCACATTCTTTGAATGGGCGAATTGAAATGGCAAAAGTTCTTTCGGCACACGAGGTTGATACACCCGACAAACATGGTCTTCGTTAATTGTGAAAATAGTATGTGAAAAATGAAGGGTCTAGGACCTCAGTCACACAGTTAGAATAAACGCAGCTTGGTTCTTTTTTTAAAGCAATTGAAAAATCGTTAGCAAAACAAACACCTTCACAACCTTTTCATTTAGCAAAGCCATTTCTAGGTGATGATTCATGTAAGAAAGGAAAATGTTGCAAAGCACAGGCGCGACACATGTTCCTATACATAAGCCTTTCTACTGCGGAAACAGCTGATCATGAAATGAGGTGAACGTTGCCTTCAGGCCAACAGTGCTTAAAAACATTCGACTGGTACTGCAGCATTGTTCATAAAAGATACCTCCCAAATTTTACCAATGCGTGATCGAACAGCCTTAAATTGCTCGCATGGAGTACTGAATATAAGAGGTCTTCACGTCTATCGTGAAGAAAAACCATCTGGAGTGGCTATCTTCCAAAAACTTTGTAACTTAGTCTGAATACGTAAGCTTGAATGGATTGTCAAAAGCAAGGCTGCTCAACTCATTCAACAAATGCCAACTGACCAACACTTGCTATGCACTCTTCTCGCTCACAGTAGCAATAAACGGCATGCCAGGTTCATCAGTTTTCACGTTGAAAAGCGTATATGCTGCACTGAGTAACAATGTAATTATTTGTGGCGGCGGTAATTATATGATATAGTGTCTAAGAACACTTCTAAACATGAGATGTGTGTTTTAGATTTGGATAGGTTAAGATAAATATGATGCCAACAAGAGTACCTGCCAATTCGTCTGTATGAATTGATCTCTTTGGCACTAAAATTACTCAAGAGAATAATAAAACTGGGACTATTTCATGCAGTATTAGCGATGAACTTCAAATACTTTATAGGAATAAGCAGGTAACAAAAAAGAAACGACTTGATGTACCATTTCATCCTATAACATCCATCAGTATTGAAAAGTTTCGTCAGTAAATAATTGATGCATACCAGAATGATGTTCTTGGAATATAAATCTCGAATATTGGTGCTGGTATATTTAATGAAAAATTCAGAGAAGTATTTGACGAGAACTTTTCTTGAATTACCCACAACCAATCTAACAAAAATAGGCATTCATAGATCACATGAGACTTGTGGCATCAAAAAAAATGAAAAAAACTGGCAATTATAACATCTTTGTTGTTTGTCGGGTCCCACAACTAACTAGTTCGTTCAAAAAATTTGTTTGTTCAAATCAAAAGGGCTACAAAAAGCTACTTTTATAGCATTTTTATGTCGTCAACTATTGTATTTGCTCCTACTTGAAAAAAATACCATTAGAATGTTAGAAACACCGAACTGGGGCAGAGTAATTATAAAGTTTTCAATTATGTGTTACTTGATAGTTGTAGTAACTGTTCTTATGTACTTACTATCTAGTGAACTTGGTCTTTTCGGAAACACTTCTGGATGCGCCGTCATACGCTACGAATAAATGTCCAAGTGTCACAAAAGTCTGGCTTTCGCTACCGAACGTGCCTTCTTTGATGAGAGGGTGCCTTTGTATTCGGAAGTTTCTGGCAACATACTATGCGCCCAGGAACGGCATCGACGTGTCTTCTCTGCACCTGTACCGAAAGGGCCAAGTACTTGTACGGGTAAAATGACCTCAAGGAGGAAAGTGTACGCCCGAAAAGAGTATAACCGCTTCATTAGTCGACGCTGAACCAGAGAAGGCTGTTATTGGTACCGCGAGACTCTCGTAAGCGGCGAGCACAAAGCGTCCCACGCAAAGAATTGAGGCGTATGCAACACAGGGAAACCTTGTCGTCTACCCAAGCTGGCGAGGCTGTCCGCGGCAAACCCACAAGTCTCCTACGAGCACTATGAACTGGCAAGGTCAACAAGTGACTTTTGATTGCTTTTATTTCAACCGTTATTTTATTATTCCCAGCTTTTGAATATTGTCATCTAACTGGACATTGAGTCGCACGTAGAAAACTGTAAGCGTGAGTGCGATCTTTGTGTAAAATTTCTTCATATCTTTTTAGTTTACATGTCTCGTTAATAAAGGCGAAACATTTCTCGGCGAACTTGGGTGACTTTGAGCGTATCTATCTATCTATCTATCTATCTATCTATCTATCTATCTATCTATCTATCTATCTATCTATCTATCTATCTATCTATCTATCTATCTATCTATCTATCTATCTATCTAACCACTTACGTTTGGGTGCTCTCGTGGTCACCCCCTTAACTTGGTGTGAACCAAAATTAGCATAGGAGTGTAAGATTGTTTGACGAGTTTGGCGTGCTGGTGAAGCGGGGGGGGGGGCGCTGCGAGCGCTCGAGGATGACGGACGAACTCCACATCGCCTTCGTAGATTTCCTGCTATTTCTGCGGAGATCCGCCTTCGTACCCCTGAAACTTGTATTTATCGTCGCCACCAACTTCTCCGCTTCGCCTAGACAACACCTTCGTCCAGGTGGGTCCAGTTTTGACAACTTGAGGGACGTCCTTCACTCCCGGCTACAACTCCGCCTCGCTAAGGGCTCTCAGCCCCGCGATGGCGGCCGCTAACGTGGTTATGGGCTATGATCCTACCTCAAGCCAAATGCTGTCCATGGAGATTTCATCCTCCGAAAACAATATGCCATCAGAAAATGAATACCTCGACGACATGGTGAGGCTGTGGCAACGCAAGCAAGCGAAATCGAAGTCTGCGTCTCAATAACAACGAGACGCCACAGCGAGCCACCATTCCCCAGCCTTGCGAGGAACGCCGGCGCGCCATCCCTTTGGTGGTGTGCCTACCTCTGCTCCTCCTCGCAGCCGAGGGGGCCACGGTGTGCGGACGCGCGTCGCATCGGCTCCGCAGATTTTCTATGGTTTTTCGGCGATTTCTGGTTGTTTGAAGTGCATCGGATTCGTGAAAGTACAGCGAACAGTGAACGTCGAATTTCAGCGGTGAGTGGCTGTTTTTCGGTTTTCTGCAAGCTGAAAACTTCGAGGCAGCGACCGTCGCGCCCGGCCAGACGCACCGCTGCATAGCGGCGTCTGCGTCGTGGTCGCGTCTCAAGCGTCGGCGGATGGACGCTCTTCAGGAAACACCGAGGTCTCCTCAGGAGCAGCCACTGGTTCACACAGATGAGGAGTCTGCTACAGAAACCACTCAAATGGACGTTCAGACCTGGTTACCGCAGGGTTCGTCCGAAGAAGTCGACAATGTGTCTGCAGGGGAACGCCACGATGGTGCCGCATGGACGGAGGATGGCTGGCACACGGTTTTGACACGCCGACAAAAGAAGAACCAGAAGAAAAACCAGAAAAAACGCGTCAGAAGCTGTGGAGTGCAACGCCTCGTCAAGCAGCCCACCGAAGCAGGGAAGTCAGGTGAAGCGCCGACGTCGTACGAGAAGTCGCCGTCCGCTCCCGCCCCTGCCAAAGGACGACATAAAGATCATCCTTAGGCCTCACAAAGGCCTCGCCGTAAAAGACATACTCGGCTATGAACTTTCCACCGCTGTGATAGACGCTTGCCACCGACACTTCGACGGTGGTAGCTTCATGCTGCGCGTCCACCCGGGCTCGAATTTTATCATCGTATCGACGCCCCACGAGCATGTAGCCAAAGAGCTGCGAGAGATCACGCATCTGAATATAAGGGGACGAGTGCACTCATTCAACTCGTATGTGGCGGATCCTGAGGACGTCCTACGAGGCATAGTCCATGGTATTCCGTCGGGGACTTCTCAAGCAGAACTCATGGCGAATCTCCGTGTGAGAACACAGGGGGTCAAGATTGAGCGGGCACGCATGCTCGGATCTACGAAGACCGCCATCATTACCTTCACGGGCAGCACACTGCCTAGGTGCGTCTATTTCATGGGAGCGGAAGCCATCTGTTATCCCCACAAGCCTACGAGGCAGGCTTGCAAGGTATGCCACTCCACAGGGCATCGAACTGACGTGTGCCCAACGCCCGACGCCAATGTATGCTCCACGTGTGGAACACGTGAACCCGCACAAGGACACGCGTGTACCCCTAAGTGCGTGATATGTGGTGAGGACCATATGACAGGTGACAAAATGTGCAAGAAGAAGCTTAAACACGTTCCGCCTAGGAGGTCCCGAGTGGATCAGCCAAAACGGAGGCACCATCCACGCTGGTTCAGCTCCGAGCGGGACTCGTCAGTGGAATCACGCTCACGTTCAAGATCCAAGTCACGGGCTTCCTCAAAGGGTCGAGCCCAGTCTGCGTCCAGAAAACGACTCA
Source organism: Rhipicephalus microplus (assembly GCF_013339725.1). Taxonomy (NCBI): domain Eukaryota; kingdom Metazoa; phylum Arthropoda; class Arachnida; order Ixodida; family Ixodidae; genus Rhipicephalus; species Rhipicephalus microplus. Next base: position 176,731,198 of record NC_051168.1, read on the forward strand.
ACAAACAGCCGCATCAGCAGCAGCACCAACAGCAGCAACAGCAGCAGCAACAACAACAGCAGCAGCAGCAGCAACAGCAGCAACAGCAACAGCAACAGCAGCAGCAGCAACAGCAGCAGCATCAGCAGCAGAAGAAGAAAGCGCTGGTACAAATCTTGACGCCGCCCAAAGAGGGGACGGAGGCAGCCGCCTGCCAGCCAGCAAACACGGTGAGCTGGACGAGGATTGTGTCTCCATCTGCTCCCTTAATTGAGAATCCCGAATATCAGAAAATGGTTGCCGAGAATAAGCAGCTTGCTTTAGAAAACGAGAAACTTCGATGCCAGATTAAGGAGGAACGCCGGGAGTTCCACAAAATCATATCATCTTTAGAAACCAAACTTGAAGCCAGGCTTAACGCCTTAGAGGCGAACAACAACGCCACTCATGCTATCTCCAGGGCAACCGTAGCCCACTCTTTGGAGGGAGGAACGGCGAAAGTAGACATACCTCAGAGGTTTAGCGAGGAGGCCCACGTTAGCCAGTTACAGATGGGGGAACAGTTGCAGAGCTTGCGAAACTTAATGCGAGAACTCCAATCACAACAGCAACGAGCAGCGTCTGAACTCCGAGAGCAGATGATGCAGCAAATGCATCAAATGTTTTCGGAGTACAGGAAAGAGTTTGCAGCAGAAACGGAACAACAAAGACGATACGTTAATGACTCTGTTGTAGGCATTCAGCGTGCCATCAACAAGCGGGTCAGTGTTACCTCCGCGAGCAGTCCACTACCGAAGGACCGTCGAATCACGGAGAAAGCAGACACCCCCCAATAAAGGCAGTAGTCACCATGGCGCGAACTAATTCCACGCAAAACTCCGACCACCTAGAAATCTGGCAGTGGAATTGTCGCACGTTCCACAAACGAGCGGCGGCATTGCAGAATTACATCCATTCGGCACTAATCCCACCTGATGTAATATGCCTGCAAGAAGTTGGGAACCGTCCCGTCAAATTGCAGGGATATTACACATTATACGATCCAAAATACCCCCGCGTTGCAGCGCTGGTGAGTAACTTCATGACAGTTGCGCTAGACCATTACGATCAGACTGACATTAATCACCAAATTATCGATGTCTTCCCACAAAAACGAGGAAAAGTACGAACGAAAATTTTAAACATATACAGTCCTCCCAAAAACCGGAATGACGACTTCGGCCCACTCCTAAACGAGGCAGTTCGAGCCGTTGGCACCAGAGATCAATTAGTGGTGGTGGGCGACTTTAATGCTCCGAGCACCGCTTGGGGCTACGTCCGGGATTCACCCAAGGGAGTGTTATTAGAGAACACCACGTCTAAATTAGGTTTTACCCTTATCACTCTGCCAACAGCACCCACCAGGCTTGGTAATAGCATTAGCAGGGACACGTACCCTGATTTGACCTTCACCTTCAACATTAAAAATGCCACGTGGTCAAACCTCGATGAAAACCTTGGTAGTGACCATTATATTCTTAGCACCTCTATAGCATCACCAAAAGTTCGTCGTGTCGCTGGTGACGTTGTGATGACAGACTGGGTGACCTTTCGAAAGCGCCCTCTGCCGGAGCAAACGCCCTGTGATGTCAGTGGGTGGGTTGCTTTCATTCGAGAAACGCATGATGCCACCTCTAAGAAAATAGCGCGCACAGTTGAGGCGCCTGCGATAGACCGGCACCTATTGCACATGTGGGATAGTAGGCGACGCCTGATCAAGAGATGGAAAAAACAACGCCTCAACCGCTGCCTCTACAGGCGAATCGCTGCTCTGTCGGAGGAAGCGAATGAATACGCAACGAAACTTGCCACCGATGGTTGGGTGCAGTTTTGCGGTTCTCTCCGCGGTACACTAGGGACTAGCCAGACGTGGCGATACTGAGGTCCATGCTGGAGCCGGACAAATCTAAGTCCTCCATGAACCGCATTCTTCAAAGAATAGTACACAGCTACCCCGGCACCGACGGAGAGTTGATCCAGGCGCTTAAAGACCGTTATATCGGTACTGATGTGGTTCCGCCATGTACATTAGAGTACATCGGCAGCGAGAATGCCACATTAGACGCCGCAATCACGAAAGAAGAGGTTTTCGCGGCAGCCCAGGCAGCCAATCGGAACTCTGCGCCGGGGTCGGATGGTATAACAAACGCTATGATAAGAAACCTCAGCACTGAGGTTCTTGAGCAGATAACGCAATTTCTTAACGACCACTGCTGGTCCCAAGGTCACGTTCCTCCGGAGTGGAAGGAAGCCAAAATAATAACTATACCAAAGCCCGGTAAAGCACCATCGCTCGGAGCCCTGCGGCCCATTTCGCTTACTTCGTGCATGGGCAAGCTCTACGAGCGAGTAGTACAGACACGGCTTCAAAATTACATTGAAAAAGAAAATCTGTTTCCCGCTACCATGATTGGTTTTCGCTCCGGACTCTCAACCCAGGATGCCTTCCTCCTTTTAAAAGAAGAGGTCATGAGTTGCGTACCCAGGGGAGGCGAACATTTGGTCTTGGCCCTCGACCTCAAAGGGGCCTTTGATAATGTTTCGCACGAGGCCATTCTCTCTGAACTCAACACAATCGGCTGCGGAAAGCGTACATTTAACTACATTAAATCCTTCCTCTCTGGGCGGACGGCAACTATTGGGATAGGCGACACGAGGTCGGTGCCGTTCTCGATGCCAAATAAAGGCACACCGCAAGGGGCAGTCATCTCCCCCTTGCTCTTTAACATAGCTATGCGCAGACTTGCTCACGAGCTCGAAGCAATCCCGCACCTTGGATATACATTGTATGCGGACGACATCACACTCTGGGCTACGAAGGGTTCACTGGCGCTGAAAGAGCAGACCCTCCAGGCTGCTGCGACAGCTGTGGCAGAGTTCGCAAGAAATAGTGGGCTGAGCTGTGCGCCTGAAAATCTGAACTCATAAGAATACACAGTAAGTATTACAAAAGTAACGGTGCCATAAACTTACAGGTAGACGGCCATGCCATAGCCGAGGTTACTCAGGCCCGTATACTTGGCTTCTGGGTCCAAAGCAATGGCAAAGCCAGTCACACGATAACCACCTTAAAGACTACGGTTAAACAGATAGCTAGAATGATCCGTCGCATCACTTATCATAAAAAAGGCATGAAAGAAAGGATACTCTCCGGCTTGTCCAGGCCTTAGTTTTGAGCAGAGTGACGTATGGCCTACCGTACCACTCACTCGACAGAAGTGAGGAGAGCCAGGTGGATGTGCTCATTAGAAGCGCTTTTAAGGCAGCACTTGGTCTACCCACCAGCACACCGACCGAGCGGCTCCTAGCTCTCGGTATACATAACACTTATGCTGAGCTCAGTGCCGCAGTCCTCATGTCTCAGAGGAATCGTCTAAGTGAAACTTCAGCAGGCAGGGCGATACTCACTAGAATAGGAATTTCGCCCCACCCACAGCACATTGATGAGGAGCTGGTCGACGTAGCCCAAGAGGTCCGCAGGCGAATCTCAATCGCACCGGTGCCCAAAAATATGCATCACGACTTTCACGCTGAGCGACGTACTGCGAGGGTAAACTGGCTTCGAAAGCAATTCGGCTCAGCTTCAAATGTCGCGTACGTCGATGCGGCCAGTTTCGATTGGCAGAGACACATAATTACTGTTGTCGACAACAACATGACGCTGCTAACGAGTGCCTCCGTACGCACGACCTCGGCTACAAAGGCGGAGACGATGGCCATAGCCTTAGCCTTAAGGTTTCAGGAGCGTAGAGGGGAGCCATCAGTTATTTTATCCGACTCCCAGGAAGCCTGCCGGCTCTTTTTAAGGGGCCGCCTTCCAGCAATGGGGCTGAGGTTGCTAGGATCCAAACTCACTCACCACCATCGCTTGATCTGGTGCCCGGGACACGCAGGTCTCGAAGGCAATGAAAGGGCGGACGCTCTAGCTCGTGCGTTTTGTAACCGAGCGGAGAATCCATCTCTTTCATTGACCATGCCAATTTTACCTAGGGAGATTCTAGCTCACCAGCGCTTCACGCGTCAAAAATGTGGAACACCTCACAGATCCCTTAATGGGGAAGAGGCCACTGACCTTAGAAAAATTCAAACGGATGTATTTCCGCACCTACTGAAGTTACACGCGATACATCCAACTCTTTACCCGGCTGTATGTCCGTGGTGCGGCGGAAGACCGACTCTCTACCACATATCGTGGGGGTGCGATCGTAAACCAAGTGACATAACCAATTTTCTCGGCGAACCTTTAACACCTAGTATGGAGCAGTGGGAGGCACACCTCGCTAGCTCGGACCCAGGAGTGCAGCTCGCACTACTGGATCAAGTCCGGCGGGCGGCTAAGGCCAGTGGAGCCCTGGACGTAGGGCCCCAACCATAAAGGCTCTAAAACGCCCCTCTCCCTTTCCCCTTCAATAAAGTTTTACTCTCTCTCTCCTCGCAGCCAGCGAAGCAACGCAAGTGGCGTCCGCGTCAAACTCCTCGCCTCTCTTGCGACGACTACATCGTAGTAGTGAAACCTCGCGTTCCCTGCGAGCTACGCACATTCGTCCCGGCCGATCGCGCAGGCGACGCCATCCGCAGCTATCTCGGCGACCAGACTACCACGCAAATTCAAGTGTGGCCGATCTGGGAAAAAAACATCTTCGTCGGTAGCACCACCATTTTGCCTATGGCACAGCGACTCCTTGGGGACTTCCAGCTGCAAGTGGGGGATCAGCAGCGGCCCGTTCGGGGCCACGCCAAGGCACCAGGGGATACATGCAAGGGCGTCATCAACATAAACCCTGCTGAAAGCCCGCAGAAGATAAAGTCAGAACTCCATTGGCCACGAGGTACTATCCTCGCGGTCCACAAACTCGGAGATTCCGCGGCGGCGGTGGTGACTTTCAAGGGCACGAAGTCACCCCGCTTCCTCTTCTACCACTGCGTGGCGACGTATATCTGCGCCTACAAGAAAACGGTTCCTGTTTCCACCAAGTGCGGTACCATCGGTCATTGACCACCTCAGTGTCCTCACCCCGCTCCAACCCAGTGTGCCAAATGTGGAACCCCCGCACCTGCAGGTCTCAATGCCCACGACTGCCACCCCAAGTGCCTCCTCTGCCACGGTGCCCATGAGACTGGGACCAGTGGCTGCACGGCAAAATATCGAAAATATCGGAAACGCAAGCAGCCCTCAACATCTCCTCGAAGGACCACCTCATGTTCGTCACTGCCAGACAGCAGCACCAACCTGCATCATTCGGCTCCACCACTCCACGCCGACACTCAAGCATTCCCACCGCTCGAAGCACCAGCGGCGGTACCTCAGGTGAGCAGTTGGGCAGGGAAAGCTGCTTCTAAGACTCTCTCACCCCCTTCTGTCGATGCTCCTTCTCCCGAACTTGCGGCCCTTCGCCAGCAAGTTGCGGCACTTCAAAAGCAAAATTCTTTTTTAAATAAACAACTCGAACTCTTAAATAAGCGACTTCAACCTCAACAACAGTGTACTGCAAGGCCATCCGGTATTGCCTCCTCTGTCCAGGCGGCTACGCCAACTACGTCCAAGCTTAGTCCTCGCGCTAAGTCCGCTTCCATTAAACCGCCGGTTCAAGCAACCATGTGTACTTCAGCACTCGGAACCGGTGCCACTTCTACTCCAGAAGCTCTTGAGGCCCCTGGGGCACCTCATGTTCTCTTGCCCGCTAACCAAACTCTTCCAAGCGAAAAGCGCACCCCGCGCGTAGAGGAACGCTTCACGCGCGTCGAAGCTTCGATTAATCACCTCTTCACCAGCTTCTCGGTTCAACGCATAGTAGTAGAGGTTACCCAGGCTATTCAAGCCTGGGCAATCAACCAGTTTGAACCCAAGGCATCGCGTTCCCCCTCCTGCTCGGTGAGCAGTGAGGGTACAGCTCCACGGCGTCGTCGTAAGGTGGCTACCACCACCCCGCCGTCGGACAATTCGGCCTACGTGCCCCTCCCTGCCTCTGAGGATTTCGAGCGGGACATGGAGGACCAAATATAAAACCTAAGACAGTCACGATGGCTACCAATCGTACGTCCCGTTCAAACAATGCGGCTAAATTCGAGATCATACAGTGAAACCCTGGAGGCTTCGGGAACAGGCGAAAGCGTTCACATCTTTCCCTTTTCTTCAGCTCACTTGGCTCTCAGCCGGCCGTCTTGGCGCTCCAAGAATCTGGCCCTGCTCCATCCCTTTCTGAATACTGCTCCTATGTAGGCGGCACCACCACATGCTTCCTCGTGCATAAAGCTTACACGGCGATACAGATTCACCTCGATCTAGATCTTCCTTACGACTACTGTATAATATCAGCGCTGTCTCAACGGAGGGGCCAACCATCAATACATATCTTAAACGTGTACTGTCCCCCTTGCCTTGCGAGGGCTTCGTTTGCGCATCTCTTCCATCGGGCACTGCGTATAGCGGCCCGACAACCACTGGTGATTGTCGGGGACTTTAATGCCTCCAGCCCTCACTGGGCTTACCGCTACGAGAAGGCCCGGGGCAGAGAGCTCAAGGAGCTCATTTCCTCGCTGAGCCTGACGCTTCATACCGTACCGGCACAACCGACATGCTCCGGCAACTCGGTCACGCGAGACACATGCCCCGATCTCTCCCTCACCCGTCACATCCGCGATGCTACATGAGAAAATTTAGGCGAAACCCTAGGCAGCGATCACTGTTTACTCCGCATTTCGTTCACACCGCGGCAGAAAATGCGCCAACACTGGGGCCAAGCCCGTCTCACCGATTGGACTCAGTTCAGAATGCAACCATTCCCCACTGGCTTCTCCTCGACCGAATATTCAGCGTGGGCATCACACGCTCTCCGTATGAAACAAGCGAACGATCACACCCTTGCAACCTCTAATTTGACTCCTGCAATCGATCCACACCTCCTACATCTTTGGCACGCTCGCCGCGGGCTCATACGGCGCTGGAAACGCAACAAACTTAATCAGAAACTTCGCGCTCGCATTGAGGCGCTCCCTGCAGAGGCGGCCGTATACTCCGCACAACTTTCCAATGCTAACTGGGCAGACACCTGCTCAAAGGCTGCAAACCAGATGAGCTCTAAGAGTGCGTGGTGACTCTTTAGAAGCCTTTTCGATCCCTCCACCACCAGGGGAGAAACGCAACGCCAGCTCCACCGTGTTCTGCATGCCTTTCAGGGCACTATGAACGAACTCGTGCGAGAACATTGTGACCGCCACATCTGCTGCACAATTGATCCCGCAGGCCCAGCATATACGTATTCCGGCGCCCCTAACACCGACCTCGACGCCCCATTCACGCTTTCTGATTTACGATTCGCACTCACGAAAATGCGACGGGGACGGCCCCTGGGCGCGACGGAATCACAGTATCGCTCCTGGCAAATCTTCCCAACTAAGCACACCTCTCGCTACTCCACCTTATAAATTCGATATGGGACGGCTCTCCGCTTCCAACGGAATGTACCACATCGGTCGTGACATTCATTCCCAAATCGGCAAAGTCCGTTAGTATTGAGGCACTGAAACCCATCTCACTTGCGTCTTGCGCAGGAAAACTCATGCAAACCATGGTTCGCGAACGCCTTTCTGCCTACTTGGAGGCCAGGAGGACCTTTGCTGACACGATGTTTGGCTTTCGCCCGCATCTGTCGGCGCAGGACGTCCTGCTCCAGCTTCAACACGATATCATAGAGCCGACTACTATGCGCCATAACGATAAAGCCGTGCTCGCTCTCGATCTCCGCGGGGCGTTCGACAACGTCAAACACAGCACTATACTCACTGACCTGTCTGCCACAAACTGCGGGCAGAAGACTTTAAACTACATTCGCGCCTTTCTATCACATCGCACCGCCTTCATTCGCCTTAATTCTACCGAACACGGCCCGTACTTATTAGGCACGCGGGGTACACCTCAAAGGGCCGTCTCCTCTGCTTTTTAACCTGGCGATGATGAACCTCCCCTCTCTTCTAAGCGAGGTCGAGGGAATACAACACGCACTATATGCGGACGATATCACAATCTGGACCAACACCGGCTCCTTAGCGCAAATCGAAGAACGCCTGCAAAAGGCTGCCCTTCTGGCGGACACCTACGCAGCTTCATGTGGCCTGGAGTGCTCTCCAGCTAAATTGGCTCTTTTTTCAGTCTCTCCGCTACCGCCGCCTCAAATTTTTCTTCCGTCCGGGCCCGTCACGTCAGTGCCAAATATTCGGGTTCTTGGCATTCACCTCACATCGTCCTTGGATCCAAAGGGCACAATAGCAGGCCTCAGACGCACCAGCGAACAGGTGAGCCGCATGATACGGCGAGTTTCTACCAAGCGCGGCGGCCTCCGCGGGTCTCAGTCCCTCCGATTGGCCCACGCTTTGTGACCAGTCGCGTCCTCTACGCCTTGCCTTACCTTCGCCTGCATTGTCGACACGAACACCAGCTGGACGTCCTTCTTCGTGCAGTATACAAACGCGCTCTGGACCTACCTATTGCAACTTACAACAGCCGATTCGCGGCTCTGGGGGTACACAACACCTTTGCAGAGATGCGCGAAGCTCATCGCGTTAACCAAATCAATCGACTGTCGCAGACGCCTTCAGGGCGCCGTCTTCTACACAGACTTGGCCTTAACACGATATCTGACCAAGACCCTCTGCAGCCGGTACCAGAGTTCTGGCGTCAAAAGCTATGGGTGGAACCTCTACCCCGTAATATGAACCCCGACCTCCATCCTGGCCGTAGACTAGCACGCGCCGCGGCCCTTCATACGCGACACTCCGATCGTCCTGGTGTTTTCTACGTGGACGTCTCGGGTCCCTCCCCCTCGGGTCACTTCACGGCTGCCGTGATTACAGAGGGCAAACACGTCGATGGCCTCTCCTTTCGAGCAGACACAGTAACGCACGCTGAAGAGGTTGCCATAGCTTTCGCCGCCTCTCACCCTGCCTCACGCACCATCCTGACGGACTCGCACTCGGCCTGTTTTCAGGGTTCCATTGCCCCGCTGGCGGCTCGCCTACTACAGGCAGCCTCTTGCCCTCATCCTATTCGTGTAGTCTCGACCCCAGGACATTCGGGCCTGCCCGGCAACGAGGCGGAAAATGCCGCTGCCCGGGCTTCTCCTGTCCGGGCCGTTACCCCTCCATGTCCCGAGACGGAATCTGGCAATACCAACCTGACGCGCTTTCGCGAAATTTTCGCTTATTACCGGGCTTCGCGCCGCCTCTACCCGGATCCCGCACGCGGTTTGAAGAAAGCGGACGAACGACTGCTACGCCGCCTGCAGACGAACACCTATATCAGTCCGGCGGTCGCCAGGCACTTTTTGCCGGAAATCAATGGCACCTGCTCGACCTGTCGAGTCCTCGCCGACACATATCACGTCTTAGCATCGTGCCCAGTTAATCCCGTTCCTTTCTCACCCCATTTTTCTATCCCAACTAGAGAGGCTTGGGAGAAGCAGCTGCTCGGCTGCTCTGACTCGGCTGCACAACGCTCCTTGGAGGAGCGAGCACGGGCAGCTCCAGCTCCACTGGCGTCCCGGAATAGGGTCTTGCCACTCTAGCACGCCGATGGGCCACGTCGGCACTCTCTAGTAGACTTTTTCTGAAATAAATAATTTTTACCACCACCACCACCTTCGTCAAGCACTTCCCGCCAGACAGTAGCACATACGTATGGCCAGGTATGTGCCTCTGGTATGCGGGTATGTGCCACAGGTGATTTACACTTAGTATCTACGCAGGAACGACGAGACCACACATGGAGAATTTGATAGTGCGAGCGTTAACAGATACCCGACATCGGTAGCGTCGAGCCAATGAATGCAATAAATAAGTGCGAGGGTCCCAGATGGAATAAAACTCAATACTTATGCGTAACAATAAAGCATTTAACACAGAGCTACGCCCAGTCTTGAAACTACTTTCCAAATGTATGCTAACCTTCATCAAACGTCAAAAATGGCTGCAGGGCTGCCTACCCAATTTTATAAAAATTACATATGTAGCCCTTTCATACAGCCATCACACCGGAATAATGTGAATTGTGGTTAATTGCTAGGTGCTGAAGTTGATTTCTGTAGCAGTGTCCAGGGCAGTCGTGAACATCAGCGCTTCATATCAGCTTCTGGTGTTGCTAACGCACATGTTCTAGTTGGCAAGGTTGCACAAGTGCAAACAACTGGTTATATAAAGATCTTCATCAGCATATGTCTGTGCGTGCAACTTTTGTACATATATTTGCCATCATTTCATGACGTGTTGTTCAATGAAAAATTGTAACGCGGTCACCTTCCCTCCACATGTTTCGCATAACGTCGTTTGCCAGGTACGTGGGATCTGCCGTTATTTTCGATAACATTCAGAGTTGAAGTTGAAATTTACATGCATCATCATAATGCGGAAATTCTCGGGCAAAAAGTGAAAATCAATTCACTTGAGAAGGGCCCGAAGCCGCCATATGTAAGGCAAACAAAAAGGGCGACAATATACACAAACAAGAAATTTTAACCCTTTAACATTGCAGGTCAACCTCTAATGTTATATAATATGATGAGAACAGCTTGGTAATAATTAGAAAACAGAAGCACTAACACCACTTGAAAAGAAAAAGCACTCCCCTATATTGGGTATACTGACCTCTTTCACGTCAATATCTTGGAGAATCAGCTTGTTCAACAGAGCTGCAAGTGCATGACGTAGCATATGCTGTCCATACTTGGTACAACTAAATGGAACGCATCAGTATTCCTTGGTGTGAAGTGCATGAACAAAGATACTTTTTTTCATTGATTATATGCTTTTGTAGACTTTTGTAGACTTTTGTAGCACATACATTAAAAATAACTCGAAAAAACGGGCACGGGAACAATTTGAAACTGGCAAAAAAGTTCACCAATGCATTCATTGTAATCACATTAGCAATATTACGCAACGCCTCCTTTTGCAGCACGTTCACTTTGCTAATGTTAGAGGATGTGATATTTTCGCAAACCCGAAAACAATAGTTGATGTGTGATAAGAAGATTGTGTTTTAAATGAAAGATTTTACGGATACGGGAAGGTATGAGCAAAATTTTGCTAGAATATCTACTCACCTATATAGTGGATAAAAAACTGGACAAACATGGGGATCCCAGCTCATGTTTTTATTAAAAAGCATTCTTAGCGTTTTTACAGAATCTACCATTTCAACGGAACCGTTGTCGAACTTTATCATTGGTTCTAAAATAAGCGGGCTCTGACGCGCACGAAATAGCACAGCTTTTGTTTATTCCAGAATGTATTTCCAAAACTTTGGAATTTATTTCCATTGTTTCGTTGGTCACCAAGGTTACGTGCTGTATGTCGTTGCTTTAACATATAAGGCTTCTGTCATCCACATACAAATTATAATATGGAGCATCGCTAATAGTTGCCGTATCATTTTTATATAAAAAACTATTGGGCCCAGGATACTAGCGTGCGGGACTCTTATGGTAATATTCTGGCAATTATACACGTGGTTTCCTATCACCACACGCTGGCATCGATATTGTAGGTATGTTTCAGGAGAAGAGCTGTGATTTCATGAATACCACGTTATTTCAGTTTTTTCCAAAAGTAGGTCTTTATTGATTTGATCGAACACTTTCGAGTTGTCTACAAATACACCGATGTACCAGTCTTTGTTTTCGGTAGGCTCAAGAAATAATTCTTTTTGCTTTAGAAGAGCTGTTTCTGTGAACCTTTTTAGGTATGAAGCCATACTATGAAGAACTAAACAACAAAAATTTCATGCAAAATTTCTTGAGCTGTTTATAAGTTATCTTCTTCAAGCCCTTGAAAAAAAAATTGGCAGAATCGAAATTGGCCTATAGTTAGCAGTGTCATTTATGTTACCACTTTTAAAAAGCAAACTAACTTAGCTACTTGCATCACTTTTGGTAAGAGACCAGAAGTAATCGATAAGTTGTACACATAAGCCAATACTGGTGGTAGTAGTTTAACCACTTGTTTCAACTCTAAGCTATCAATATAACATGCTTTGCTCTTTTTAAATGAGTAAAATATCACACATATTTAGGCCTCATTGGTTGGTTCGATATGCATGCTCAAAAGGTTCCTGTTTACAGCATGATTGGTCCTACTTGACCTTCGCGGAACGGACAAAACACCTCTGAGAAACTTAATAAACTGCTGAGCTAGCTCGAACACCTCAATATGATGTCCTTTATGGGTTAGCTCAATGACTGCTGGCAAGACTGGTGTGTGATTCGGCAAAATGTTGACCTTATTCCACACCTGCGCAGAGTCCTTACACTTCAATTTACTAAAGAGATCATCAAGAAAACAACGCTTTTCAGTTTTCAGAAAACTGTTATGCTTACGGGGGTATTTTTGTAAATATCGAGATCCTCTGGTTTCCTGGTCTTTAGAAACTTTTGGAACAATCTTCCTCTCTTTTTTATTCAGCGTAGACACTCGCGATTGATCCACGGTTTTCGGATTTTCTTACAATTTGGCATTTTTTTCTTTAAAATGCTCGACATATATACATTTGAAAGTACAAATGAAAACATCGTAGACAGCATTGGCCGTTGAAGAGTGGTAGATGTCATTCCAAGTTTCTTTTTCCAAGTTATCTAGTAGTACTTTTGTAGTGTTCCTATATATCATAGTTTGTTCTGTAAGTAATTTTGTCATCGTGCATATTTGTTTTAAACGCGAATACATTTCTTAGTCGAGCTATGTTAGGAATCCGGTGTTGTCCGCGGTGGTGTCGGCGCGCCGGCAGGTGTTATCTCTTCTCTCTCGCTCTCTCTCCCATTGCAACAGGTGTGGGCACGCGCACTTATTCTCACCCCTAGCAACCAGAGCATGTGGTGTAAAAAGGTGCAGTAGAAGGTAGGTGCAGTGCTTCGGCGCTAGTTCTCTCGCTGTTCGCTCTCTCTCCTATCTGTGCCTCACTCGCTAGTCCGCTCGTGGCTTACTCCTGACCATTCGCTGGCTGGAGGCCTTTCAAGACGATGGCAGAAATCTGTGAAGGCGACTGTCTGACGGCAACCCTACACTCTCTCGGCACGAGAAATCCATTCACACTTCCTCACGATTTCATTAGAGAACGTGGGGACTTTTTTCCCCCTCTCAGTAGGCTTTCTTGCTGTAGCAAATATATGAATGAACAATGGACGCTCTCTGCAGATTTTTGTCGGCACCGTCATAAACCGAATATATATATATATATATATATATATATGAGATTAACAGACAGTAATGCCAAGGATTGTATAGGGGATGTTATTAGAACAATAAGAAGAAAAAAAAGCGGGTCATTAGGTTGTATACGAGGGACTATTGGTCAGCTGCCCGCTCTTAATAAGTTCACGTGCTGCTCGATGCCACACATGCGCATAAAAGGGTGTTTTACACTCGCCGTTTGGCTTATAGATGGCACTGACTGACACTCCTACTTCTAAATTCACATATAAAACCCAAAAAAGTGGGGTGAGGGAATGCCGCTGTAATAGCTCAGTGGTTAGAGCATCGAACGCGTTATTCGTAGGTCGTAGGTTCAATTCCTGCTCACGGCTGGTTATTTCCTCACCCACAATTCTTTCTTCTTATTGTTCTAATAACTTCCCCTATACATTTCTTGGCGTTACTGTCTGTTAATCTCAATAATATTGTGTCAAAAACACGGAAAAACGAGCCCTTAGGTATACATACACTTCTTTCCCATATATATATATATATATATATATATATTGTAACAGGTAATGGGTATGAGCCATCAACTGTAGGGGGAATCCCTTGGAAGTGAAGAAAGAAGAGGGCTTTTGCGTCCTGGTCTGAGGGCAAGCAAGACGTCGTTTCGTCGCTCTCTGTTATTACGTTCGTGGCACTGGTGGAGGTGCTGGGTAAATGCGCCTCGGCTGCAGATTTTCAGCCGACACACCGAGCTACTTGGAGACAGCTACAGCTCCCACGGCACGAAGCAGTCGCCGCCTGCGAGGATTATCTCCCGAGTACGGTCCTCTCTCTCAAGACGAGATGGGAACTTCAACTAACAACCAGGCGAGTCAAACCAACGACGCCTATTCTTTTCTCCCGCATGTTTTTCATGCGCCGCAAACACCACGCTCTATTCATGGAGACATTTATGAAGATGTTGACGACTGGCTTGACCACTTCAATCGAGTTGCCAACATCAACGAATGGGATGAAGCTCGCAAGCTGCGGAGAGTTTACTTTACGTTAGAAGACTCTGCCAAAACGTGGTACGAGAATCACGAGGGTTCCTTTGCGACGTGGCACGAGTTCAGCCGACAGTTTCGTGATGCGTACCGCAGCACTGAAAGGAAAGAGAGAGCGGAACAGGCTATCTCGTCTCGGAACCAACGACCCAACGAGAGAGTTTTGATGTTTGTCGAGGACATGCTTCGACTTTTCAAGCGTGCTGACCCTGCAATGTCCGAGGAAAAGAAGGTGCGCCATTTAATGCGTGGGGTAAAAGAGCAGCTCTTCGCCGGACTCGTGCGCAATCCACCGACGACTGTGGCAGAGTTCATAAATGAGGCAACCACAATGGAGCGTACTCTCCAGTATAGGTCGTCACAGTATGAACGCCACGACCTGACCCCTGCTGCATGCTTTATCGGGGCTGACAGCGAGAGGCATGCCCTCGGTGAGTTCATAAGAAACGTCGTGCGGGACGAGCTGCGGCAACTTCAAGGAGCGGGACCCCAACCACCCGTAAGTGATCTCGCAGACTTAATCCGAAATGAGATCCGACACGTGGTCACCCCACTCGCGCCAACAAGACCTGAGGTCCCTGTGCTGACTTATGCGGCGGCTCTGCGATCTCCTGCACCACATGGCCCTGATCCCATCATGGGGAGAATGGATCAGGCTAGCCATCAATTTCAGGGCACCTCTTCGACTCCGCCACCCGTTTCAAGGTTTCAGAGTGCACCAACTTATCGTCCGTCTGGATCGCGGCAGAACGCCACACAAAGGCCAGCGTGTGGCGTACGTCCGATAACCGTCCACTCTGCTACCACTGTGGCGAAGCGGGTCACGTCTACCGTAACTGCCAGTACCGCCAACTTGGTCTCCGTGGCTTTCACCCAGATGCTCGTTGCCCGCGTTATGGTGAGCGTCCCCGCGACATCGAAGCGTACCTTACGGGCCAGCAAGCTCCTCGCCTTGCTCCACGCCCCCAATCACGATCTCCATCACCTCGCCGCCCCACGTCACCTAGCATTCCCTCGTCATCCTATGCTCCTTTCAGAGGCCGGTCACCGAGTCCCCACAGGGGAAACGAGAAACCGCGGCTCCTGGGGGTGAAGCCGCGTCCCAACGAACTGTCAAAGAGCCTCCTTCGACGCAAAGACCCGACGAAGACCGTTCTGACTTTCCAGTCGTTTCCGAAAGTCACAAGACTGTTTCCGCCGGCATCACCGTACACGTCGATAATCACGTCGTCACTGCCCTCGTCGAGACCGGCGCTGATTATTCGGTTATGAGCAGCGCCCTAGCATCCCAACTGAGGAAGGTAACTACGCCTTGGCAAGGACCGTCGTTGCGCACGGCAGGGGGCCACCTCGTCATGCGAACTGGAATTTGTACAGCCCGTGTTCGAGTCCGTGCTTCGATGTTCACAGGGTCTTTCCTCGTATTACTTGTGTGCTCCCGTCCACTCATCCTGGGGCTGGACTTTCTTCGCGAACACGGCGCAATTATTGACTTACGAGACTTGCAGGTGTCGTTCGAGGACCCGTTTCATCCTGAACCGGAAAACGCCCGCTCATCGAAGGCTGCCCTACGTGTATCCTCCGAATCTGTTACTCTGCCTCCCCGCAGCAGCCTTTTTATCAACGTTGAATGTGACCAAGACGTCCCCAATGCTGTAATTGCAGAAGGAAATTTGTCTCTACTTTTTGCACAGCAAATCTGCGTTGCCCGAGGTATTGTTCAGCCCAGTAGAAAGCAGGCTTGCCTATTAGTCACGAATTTCAGCGACGAGTATCGCCATTTTACCAAACACACTGCGAACGCATACCTTGAAGATATTGCCGACGTCCCTGGTCCCTCAACATTATCTGCTCTTTCGTCGTGCGACTATTCCGCCATGACATTTGCAAGCAATCTCGACGTAAACCAGGGTCTACCGTCTGCACAACGGGAACGTCTCTTGAAGCTGCTTGGCTCATTTCGGGACTGCTGCGCTACGACTTTGAAAGTTAACCAAACACCGCTTGCCAAGCATCGTATCATCACCGAGCCTACCGAGAGACCCATTCGACAGCATGCCTACAGAGTCTCTCAAAAAGAACAAGACGCTATACGCCAACAGGTCCAGCAGATGCTCAAGGACGATGTCATCCAGCCATCAACCAGTCCCTGGGCGTCCCCTGTTGTGTTAGTAAAGAAAAAAGATGGTACTCTCCGATTTTGCGTCGACTACCGAAAGTTGAATAAGATCACGATGAAAGACGTGTATCCTTTACCACGAATTGACTCGCTGGATCGCATTCGCAATGCTCGTTACTTTTCTTCCATGGATCTACGCAGCGGCTATTGGCAAATATCTGTTGATGAGCGCGACCACGAAAAGACCGCCTTCATTACTCCTGACGGACTCTACGAGTTCAAGGTCCTTCCATTCGGCTTGTGCTCGGCACCAGCTACTTTTCAAAGAATGATGGACACGGTTCTTTCTGGGCTAAAATGGCAATCGTGTCTTGTCTACCTTGACGATGTGGTCGTCTTCTCGGACACGTTTGAGCAGCACGTCCAGCGCTTACAGGCAGTTCTTCAAGCGATTCGAACAGCTGGACTTTCTCTCAAACCTGGGAAATGCCACTTTGCATTCGAGGAACTGAAATTTCTTGGTCACGTCGTCAGCCACGCCGGTATACACCCAGATCCTGAGAAAACGAAAGCTGTTGCCGCATTTCCTGTCCCAACGAACAAGCGCGACCTCCGCCGATTTCTGGGACTCGGCGCATCGTACAGACGCTTCGTCAAAGGCTTTTCTAAAATCGCTGAACCGCTAAATGAACTTACGAAAGACGGAGTACCATTTGTTTGGGGCCATGATCAGGATCACGTCTTTGACACGCTACGAAACCATCTCCAAGCCCCACCTGTACTCGGTCACTTTGACGCCAACGCTGCCACAGAGCTACACACAGATGCCAGCAACGTCGGACTTGGAGCTGTACTGGTTCAATGGCAAAATGGCATAGAGCGCGTGATTGCCTATGCAAGTCGAACACTATCATCTTCAGAGAAAAACTACTCTGCAACAGAAAAAGAATGCTTAGCCGTTGTTTGGGCTATAACAAAGTTTCGCCCTTATTTGTACGGTCGACCATTCAGGGTAGTTAGCGACCACCATTCTTTATGCTGGCTCGCCAACTTCAAAGACCCTTCCGGTCGTCTAGCACGCTGGAGCCTTCGGCTGCAAGAATTTGACGTTACAGTCATTCACAAATCAGGACGCTAACACACTGATGCGGACTGTCTCTCACGTGCACCAATTGGAAGTACGAACGCGGACGTTGAAGAGGACGATACGTTCCTTTCCTCTGTGTCAGCAACCGACTTGGCTCAACAACAACGCGACGACATGGAGCTAAGCCCGCTGATTGACTACCTCGAAGGCCGAAAACGCAGCCTTCCTCGAAACTTCGCACGTTCGCTGGCCTCGTTCTGCATCAGGGATGGAGTCCTCTATAAGAAAAATTTCGACCATACCCAGGCTACTTACCTACTGGTTGCGCCGACCTCGCTTCGGGACGATATTTTACATGCTTGTCACGACGAACCATCATCCGGATACCTTGGCTACACGCGCACATTGGAAAGAATTCGCCGCTCATACTATTGGCCCCGCCTCGCGAAGACAGTCAAGCAGTACGTCCACGCATGCCGCGACTGCCAACGCCGTAAGACTCCACCTGTCCGACCAGCAGGACTACTACAGCCCATCGCCACGCCGAAGACACCATTCCATCAAATTGGCATTGACATGCTCGGCTCATTTCCCACCTCTTCGTCTGGAAACCGGTGGATTGTGGTTGCCACCGATTATTTAACGTGTTACAGCGAAACAAAGGCCCTGTCCAAAACTACCGCAGCGGAAATCGCACAGTTTTTTGTCACCAGCATCGTACTTCGTCACGGAGCGCCAGCTGTGATAATTACTGATCGTGGTACAGCTTTCACTGCAGAGATGCTTCAAGAAGTGCTGAGATTAAGTGGTACAGAACATCGGAAAACCACGGGTTATCACCCGCAAACAAATGGACTCACTGAACGGTTGAACAAGACAATTGCAGATATGCTGTCTATGTATGTGGCCGTTGATCACAAGAACTGGGATGATATTCTCCCTTACGTAACTTTTGCTTACAATACAGCAGTCCAAGAGAGTACAGGTTTAACCTCATTTCGCTTAGTTCATGGTCGAGAGGTCACCACAATGCTCGACGCAATGCTCCTTCCCAACAACTTGAGCATGTTCAACACGGACGCTGCATTGTTCGCTCAACGCGCCGAGGAGGCCCGTCAACTCGCCCGATGCCGTATTCAGGCTCGCCAAACTGCCGACGCACACCGATACAACCTTAAACACCGAGAGGTTACCTTCCAACCAGGCGATGAAGTTTGGGTGTGGACTCCCATCCGACAGCGTGGTCACTCTGAGAAGTTGCTTCGGCGCTACTTCGGCCCTTACAAAGTTCTGCGCCGACTCAGTGACGTTACGTATGAAGTTCTCCCGGAGGGCACCTCAAGACGTTCCCGTCGGCTTCCACAAAGTGATGTGGTGCACGTGTCAAGACTCAAGCCATATTTCTCGCGCCATCCATCGAACGTGCACTAACTTACCATGCAATGACTATTTTTTTTGCCACTTTGGTTTTTTTTATTGTCTAGTGTACTTACTCCTTTCTTTATTGAGTTCTTCTACGACGCCAGCCCATTTTTTCCCCCTTACGACGGAGTTGTTGGGTTCCATGGTAGCATCTTTTCTTTCGCATTTTTTTTTCTCAACCCTCATTACCAGCATCGAGCCGATGCTTTTCGAGGAGAGGGAGTAATGTCACAAGTAATGGGTATGAGCCATCAACTGTAGGGGGAATCCCTTGGAAGTGAAGAAAGAAGAGGGCTTTTGCGTCCTGGTCTGAGGGCAAGCAAGACGTCGTTTCGTCGCTCTCTGTTATTACGTTCGTGGCAATAATACATATATATATATATATATATATATATATATATATATATATATATATATATATGAAGCACAGACAAACATAAATCAGGAGAAACAAATTCAAGGGATTTACCGGAGTTCCGAGTCAGCGACCCCTCACTTCATACGGCGCGGAGCACGGCCCTAACAAACTAGGCCACACCATTAAAACTTCCCATTTCTCTAACTGCGAGCTATGTCATTTACCACTGCGTTACTGTCCATGTACCTAAAAAATCATTTCTGAACAAAGCTAGTACATTGCTTGAACAGGCCATACATGGTTTCTTCAAACATGGACGTGTCTAATGATTTGATCAATTGAGGGGCGTGTTCCCTGAAGCACCTCAAGTTGGAAGTAAACGGCCATTCTCTAGCTTCTCTGGCTCCACATTTTAAGCAAGAGAAAAGAATTTATTGGATCAAGTTGAGAACGAGTAGGGAAGTTTAGGGTCCTGTCTTGCCTGGTAATTCGGATCCCGTCGGACCATGAACCGCTACTATGACTTCAGTCGTGAAAACTCAACTCGCTGACCCAGGTCAGTCATGGTTACGCTTTTGCTGTTAACCGTCGCACGGCTTCGGCGTCGTAAGAGTGTACATCTTACGAGAAACTTTGCGGACTGACGTCATGAACTTCTGGTTGCAAAACGCCTGTGCGGTGTGCAGCCAGAAGTTCATGACGTCAGTCTTCAAGGTGCACGGCAAAATTTGCCTGTGTTGTTCAGTGGAAAATTTAACCTTATGTACTTCGACGTGAAAACCAGTGGCTTGCCTGGTTTCTCAACGCCGAAGTGGGACTTCGCCTCCTGTCAGACATTACGCCGTCAACTTTCCACAACACCTGTTTTTTAAATATTGTGGTTACTTCATTACTGTCAATTCAAGCACAGTCAACCATGTTGACTAGATTGTATGTTCCTTAAGTCTCTTAGCCTTGCTTAGTATAACAGGCCATTACTGTTGCTTCGGTCTTGTACCAAAACTGTGATTTCTTGTTAGCTTTCTCTCGTGATTGCCTTGTTTCAATCAAATGATTGTTTGTTTATTGAAATACCCGTGTCTGTTCTATGAGTACGTTGGTCAGACACAAGCATTACTACCCGTAAAACCCCGCACAGGCCTACGAAAAAAAATTGATTAGTATGAGTTCAAGGCATTCTAGCTGTCGCAGGCCGAAATGCCAAATGTAAATCTGTCAATCTGCTTCATGCCGCTCTTAGATATGCTGGGCCTCACCTGAAGTGAGTGACACCAAGTACTACATTTATAAGCCCTTCATGTGGAAGAGAGATATATAAAACAAACATGCGGCTTCAATACAATAGCTGTTTTATTGTTGTGACTTTCAAACAAACCAACTAAGTACTCTGAAAGCAATTACCAAATCAGTTTCTTTAATCTTTTTTCTCTGTCTGGCGAAATGAGGCTTTTTGCAATACTTCAGACTGCTGAAGCGCACATCTTGTCCCTTAAGAGATATAAAAGGAATTTAGCAAACAGTAGGCTGATAGAAATTTTTTCAGTGTTTTCTAAAATAAAAAAAACCTCATAGCTAGCTGGCAGAGCTTATCAAAAGATAATCGACTACGTGATATACAATACGGCTTCAGAAAAAAATCACAACATACCCACGGAGTGAATGATGATGAGTGGAACGAAGCGTCCGTTCGTACATCCGTACGTTCATTCACTTGTCTGTCTGTCCGTCTGTCTGTCTGTCTGTCTGTCTGTCTGTCTGTCTGCCTGTCTGTCTGTCTGTCTGTCTGTCTGTCTGTCTATCTGTCTGTCTGTCTGTCTGTCTGTCTGTCTGTCTGTCTGTCTGTCTGTCTGACTGACTGACTGCAGATCTACGCCGGAGTGAAAGACTGCCCTAGGGTATGAAGTTTTTCCCCCAGTATAGATCACTAACCTTGCTATACCGGATCAGACCAAGACCATTTTTGATGGCATAGAACGCATGTCACTGCTACTCGGTTTACTTATTGATTTCAGCAATAATTTTTATTATATGGATCGAAAGTTACGCAAACTCGATTTAAATAGTGCACGACGTCTCGCCTGAGACTTGTTTCAGTCGCACCTAAGTGAAAGAAACCATTTGTGTGTAAATCCTTTTTTTAAGAATAAGCCAAACTCTCTGCAAGTGTTTCCTGGCAGTATTTTAGATTTACTTCGTGTACCTTGTGCATTATTGACAATTCATGAGTATACGTAAAGGGATAGATAGACACTTTATTTGCATAATCGCAATGTTACGACATTGCGTTCTGTGCAGGAGATAGCAGTTGCTTGTCCAGAATGCCTTGACATTGCGGATTGTAGATAACTTGTCCACGCAGCTCATGTTCTCTGTACTTTGCCATGCAATCATGACCAGGACCATGTTCTACAGAAGAATTTCTCACGCGGAGGTCAAACGTGTGTAGTTTACCTAAAAAAACAACGAAAGTTTGATTAATCTATAGGTGAAAAACAAATCTACATGTGCGATTAGGTAATGCGAAAACTGATTTTAAAATATATTTTGGAGATAGAAAAATACATAGTAGTTGTTAAGAAACAATCGCACCATAGCTGCTAGACCATGTGATTTCATTGTTCTCTGGGGTAAAGACGTAGGCGATCAGTGTTTAAAAATTGTTTGTGATTTTGTCCCATGGCTTCGGTGCAGCACCTCGTAAAATCAATCTTGGAAATAAAGAATAGAATATAAATAAAATTTACAGGAAACTGTAAATGTGCCGACTGAGTATAGTGTAGTGTGCATGTCAGCAAACCGCATCTACAATGTAACTACTGTGGTGCCCGTTCTTGACAGATTCCACGGGAGGATAGACAAAAGTGTAGAATACAATGCTTTGGCTACTGTTTGTATAGACCAAGTGCCTTTCTTTCTCTATTGCTCATGGAGGAATGCGCCGTCGCTGTCGTGCGCCGTCGCTGTGGTGTACGACACTCCACTGTCGTGTTGGAGGCACTATCTTGGACAGACGGGGCCTTGTATGAATGATAGGTTTATGGGCCACAACGTTTCTCTGAAGCGACAACCGTGTTCTAGCCTATCATTGCATTGTATTGAATGATGCTATGGACCCTCGTTTGTTGATACTGTAGTAAAAACAAGACTCAGGGACAAGGAAGCACGGAAAATTGAATAGGCGTACTTTATCAACAAAGTTGGTGATTCATGTGTCGCGAAACCCTCAGTTGTGTTACTTGCCACTGAAGTAGCTTTTCAGGAAGCGCATCATTTTTAAAGTTTGTCTGCTCGTCTGCTCATTTCTTTCACTGTATGTGTTCTCATAACCGCCTATAGATGTTTCTTTTTTTATCAATGAAGTTTCAGTTGTACGTCTGTGCTGTGTCCAGGTGTCTTCATTTTGTACTTCACTTTTTCGTGCAACTTCGTTCAGATGAATTACCAACTCGCCCAGAAGTCCGTGCTTCTCAAGCAAGAAGTGGCCAGCACTGTTGTGATAAATTCTCTATTTACGGTCTGTCCGTGCAAGTAACTCAGTGCTCGACGTGTGTCTAGGCGATACCTTCATTAAATATGCATTGGTCGTAATTGATATACGTATTGGTGTTCAGACACACGCCAGATTTATCTGAAGCACTGGGATGTGAACAAATGCATTCATTTTTTTTACTCGATCAATGTATATTGTATATTGGCTCACCACTTTTTATTGTCCTTGTTGCTAAAATTAACACCACGTTGTGTGCCCCACATCACAAAATGCACATATTAAGATATTGGAAAAATAAAATTATGCAACTTTTGGCTTTCCCATTATTCAGTAAATATATCCTTATGCACCCTGCCCAAAGCCCTTAATTACAAAAAAGGAGTACGTAGAACAGTAATTTTTCAATGTATTTTTACGATATGAATGTTGCGGCACATCAATAGGCACTATATTTAGCATGATACACTTCCTTGTCTGGTTGTGGCTATCTTAAGTTAGCACACAGCAATGCAAACAAAGCATTTAGAGTACGCAGCCAAAGTTTCAACATATGCTATGGTTATTGCTGACTCTATTACTGTAAGAGTATTATTCAAACTCTTATTTTTTGAAATTTGCACTTCTTTCTTTTAGTATCCTCCAATACTTTTACGCTGAAATTGAAAAGAAAGAAACTATTTGAATAATTACGTGAATAGTTCTAGGTGGATTCTACTAGGCACATTTACCAATATGAACATCTGCTAATGAGCTTTATATTCTTGCTCTTTCGAAAATCTTTCGAAGGTCCACCACCAAGGAGAAGTTCATTCACTTTCTGACGTGTGGCTAAGCTGCATTAAAATATAACTTATTCCACAATCACGTCTGCTGAAGCTTGAGGGTGAGGACAATTTCACCAAATAAAAAGAAGCCCTATAACCTACATTAAGGTGGTACTATATGTTTGACCTAGTTTCGCTACTTCATGAATTAATAAACTTGGGGCCCCTTTGAGCGATCGGTCAGAAATGCACCGCTATTTTCGACAACGTAAACATATTCACTAAAACAAATCTCTGCGTGCACAGCGCTAAAACACACTTTACTCTAGAAGTATGGCAAAATGTTCGTATAACGGTAGAATGCGAAATGGACTAATAATATTATCGGAGGTTTCTTCCTGCAATACCTCAAGACAATTATCATTGTCATAAAGACGCGCAGCATAAATGCCTACTCGCATAGAGATACCACAGCCATGGCCGCGTTTCAATTCAGTTAGTACCAAGCAACAATTACCGTAATGTTGTGTGTAGCGCAATTAATGCGGCTGATGCAGAGCGTGAAGCCAGCTTCCGACCCGTCAACTTACGAAGCTGATCGGTTCCGCGAATGCGAAGGCGGAAGGAACACCCGTGCACGGGAAAGAAAGAGACTCTTTCGTTCGCATGGTTCACGAGCGGAGCCGTCAAGGTCGCCCCCGTTTGAGACTAGAAGGGGAAGGCTTACTCGGAAGACCGTCTGGCAAGAAGCAGGCCAGGCGCCGCCGTCTTAGTTTAAGACATTGTTGACATGCACGTGTGCCATTGAGAATGACGTGGGGACGCGACCACTGGACTGACCGAGACATAGTGGTGGCATGGACATGAGCTTATCCCCCCTCTCCTGCTATATGTCATTACCGAGTGTTGTTAGGATGGCGGGGCGCGTCCCTGTCGCATGCACGCCTTGTCAGCGCGCAGGACCAGATGGTGTAATCTCCGCGCTTACGAAAGCTTTTACGAAGCGACGTTAATAAGAAAGTTTATAGAGCCTGAGCTTGTGAACGGCTACCGACACAGGTCGGCCGATACAAGGATGGGCATGGGAGAGAGTGTGAAACTGCGGAAAACCTATCTCCTCTCGTGTAATGCTTCACAACGTGATATTTATCAATCTAGTGCCTGTTGTGAAAGTGATTTTGCGATTGGTTGTAATGATGCGAGTGCCAACATGTGATTGGTTTGTGTGACGATCCTTTCTTCAACTGATGGTTGAAAACAGGATGTTTGAATCTGAAATGAGGAGCAGAGGTTGGAGCTTGGACTCGGGCAGATGCTATAAAGCATCGCTTCACCAGACTATGGTTCTTCCTTCACGCTGCCACCGTGCACTCGAGTCATCGAGGGGACCCATTCCGAACCTCAAACATTTTCCCTCCTTAGCTAGTGTAAAAGCTAGTCGAGGAGGGGGAAATTAACTGGCGCAGTCGACGTGGAGTGGAGAGCCCGCAGCGACAAAGGTGCTAAAGTCCGGGAAGCTAACAAGACGCTCACCGCCTTTGAGACCTGCCGGTGTGCTACGAGAAGTAGTGTCAAGGTTGACTGATTGATAAGTGCGGTTTAACGCGTCAAAACCACCATATGATTACGAGAGACGCCGTAGTGGAGGGCTCCATAAATTCTGACCTCCTGGGGTTCTTTAACGTGCACCCAAATCTGAGCACACTGGCCTACAACATTTCTGCCTCCATCGGAAATGCAGCCGCCGCAGCCGGGATTCGATACCGCGACCCGCGGGTCAGCAGCCCACTACCTTAGCCACTAGACCACCGCGGCGGTGCAAGTAGCGTCAAGACGCTCGCCGCTTTGGAACCTATCGCTGCACTGCGAGAAGCAAGCAATGGCATTCGGTACGAGCCTGCCGGTCAAAATTGGAGCGTGGAGTTTGGCAGCGCAAGAGCGCTGCGCGTCGGTAAACGAGAACCAAGCAGCAGGGAATGTCGGTGCGGCTCACTTAAGACAGCGACAAAGGTGGTCCGGTCGAGTACCCGTAGCATCAAAGGACTCGTCACTACAAGTCTTGGTGACGAGATGGACGCCGTTTCAACCAACGTGGTCATCGGGTGACGCATCTCTACAAGGTGAGGCCTTCTTTGTGCTCTCTCGGCTCCCCAAAGTTTTTTTCGTTTACTGAATACACTGAATACATTTACTGAATGCTCTCTCTTGGAGATGGTGGATTCAGAGAGAGATATTATAGAAGGGGACAATGTTAGTGAATCAAATCACACCTGCGAGTTGCAGCTTGTGATTGAAGGTTAAAGCTCAAGCTTGGGCTAGAAAAAATGAGGTCGCCGTGTGCCTTCCCAGAGGAGCCGGAAAATCGGAATCAGCATTCTAGTATCGCATGGTACGCATGAGAGCCTAAGTCAGTCCTAGCACCTACGCCCACTAAAGAGCCAATGATTCCAGTGTGGCTCATTTATGTGGACGCTCTTTTTGCGACATTCGGCATATTTGAAGAAATTCAGGGCACAATTCTGTCAATTATGTTGCCATTTTAAGTGATTCTAAGATGTTCACGTTTGTGGCCAATCAAAAAGATGCTGGGGTATTGTTCTATTCAGACTAAAGTCGAGGGTGCTAAAGGAGCTGAGGATGACTCCGACGGAGTACCGGCGAATGTTTCTGGAAATCAAAAGAGGGAAAGGCAAGTCTTGGAACCAAGTGACGGCGCGCCGGCAGACTATGTTTATTTACTACATAAGAGGTAAAGAGGCGGATTCATTTTACAATCTTCAAGAATTGCTGATAGCTGATAGGCTAAAGCAGATATGCCAAGTGATCTTCACTCACCGGTCGCTCATCAGGAAGTAAAGGGCTGGCTGAAGGCCAAAGATATTGCGGATTTGGCTACCGATTTCGACAAAGCTCTGACAGTGGCGGGCAGGGCAGTTATCACTGTGCGGAACGAAGAGATTTCAGCTATGGGCCGCAGGAGAAACCATTGGCTAGACTGAATTTCAGTCCCGAATCAAAAACGTGTTTTGGCTGTGGAAAACGGGTCACATTCAGAGAGATTGCGAGTTTTCCCCTGATACTGCTGCTAATACAGCTGAAGTTTCATGTGTGGCTTCCTTGAAGAAGAGATAATTTTAGAGCCGAGCCACATTCTCGCGACAGTCTGCGGCTATGAAAAACTCGCTGATGAGGGATACGCAGATCGAAATTTTTGTGGGAAAGAAGCCCTGTTTCGCTCGCGTTGACTCAGTTGCGGATATCAAGGTGGTACGAAAGATTGAGGTAACCACGGAGATTTTAGGTGAGAGTAGTGGCCAAATAAGGGTAACAGATGCTTTTGGGCTAGGCGTCACCAAGTGTCTTGTGTGGGTACCTCTAGTTCTTTCAACCTGTTCGGGAAGTGCTTCTCAGCCTGGGAATCGCGATGTGAGGTAACCGACCAGTTGGCTACGAGTGTATATGTTTGCTTACTCCCTCAGACTACGAATGTCTTCGTAGTCACCGGCAAAAGAAACTAATTGGTCTAAAGGAGAGTAATGCGAAGGAAATCACCTGTGTAAGAGGGGAAGTTAGACCATAGCAGTATTCATTATTGAGAGAGCCAAAGAATTTGTCTCGAGATTTTAGCCCTAGTGCTAACGCCACGCAGTGTGCAGTGTAGAGATCCAGACGGCCGAGCAAGGGAGTCGCAAACAACTAAGTCCGTGTCATTTGTACAGCAGGGGCCGTTGAGAAGTGTCAATTCAGCTGCGGAATTCACTAATGTGGATAGCGAGTTGTTTGGTCCATTCCATAGAAACCCTCTCGATAGAGAGCCGAAACGAGATAAGCCTCTAGCCGGTTCTCGGTGAAAAAGGGGTCGCACGTCAAGGTAACTGATAGGAAGCAGTTAGACCGAAAGCAGTCATGCCAGTCAGTGGAACTAAAGTGGTGCCGAGACGAATTGTTAGCACACGATGAATCTTGCGGTGGTAAGTCGTCGAGAAAGAAGGCGAGCAAGCGCGCTAAAACATACTTTGAGATAAAGCGGCAAGCGTTAGGGTTTGGTGATCTAACGAAGGTGTTATGCGTGTTTCGTATTCCTTGTTCATAAGTGTAAAGTCCCCAGCATGGGACTATTACGTTTGCGACTCAAGAGTGAAATGGAGGCGTAAGTTATGTAAAAAATCGAGCTACCAGACTTTTCTTTTGAGTTCTTCATGTAATGTTGAGGCAGTTTTCTTGCGGGATCTCCGTGAATAGTAGGTCATTTCAGTAACTAGTTTCTTGTTTTTTCTTTAGTATATAGGTATGGCGCGTTACCGAAGGGTGGTGACATTGTGAAGGCTTTTAATCGAAAGTCAGTTATTTATCAGTAATGATGGTTTGAGAGTGTCGAACACGCTGCCGTGAAACGTAGGGGCCCAGGAACTGTCTGATTGAGCGAAGCCTTCGCTTTAGTTTCTGGTTTGACAGTACCGCACTCACACAAAGTGTTCTGTTTGGCCACGGATGCATCGAAAGCGAAATTTAGAGCTTTCCTCTTCCAAACAATAGGTTAGGGTGAACGATGAGTCACATTCTTCAGTAAGAGGCTGTGCCGGTCGCAACATAATGCGACCACAGTTGAATGAGAGGCGAATGAGACCAACAGATTGTTCATAATAAAGGCGCATTGAACAAGGCCGCTGATCCTCTTTCGGGTCTCGGATGATCACTGGGTTGCTTGGTTGTAATTGTTTTTGGTAATAGGCTGTTTTGGCTGCCTCTTATAGTTGGTCTATTTGTTGTTGTTGATATGAAGCCTTTGAAGTAGTTTCTGTGAATTGAATGACTGTACAGGCGTTTTCACCGCACGTTTAGTGTTCTGCGTGATGCTAAGTGGGTCGAACAGACTAACAGTTCCGGCGTGATGTGAAAATATTTAGTTTGTTGTACCAGGCATTTTTTGTTGTGTTGTTGTTGCTGAGATGCGAGCTTGTCACTAAGTGGTAGAACTGCTTTTAGGTGTAGTACATGTGTTGCGTAGGAATAATTTTGTAGATAAAATAGGGTAGCGTTTGTGAAGTAAGTACATTATCAATTTTATTCTTGGTGCGATCCGTTGAGAATATGCTATATCTATGCACTGGGTCCGTCACTTTCATTGAATGTGTCACGCGCGGCCTGGAGGGCGCATGAGTGGGTCTCACGTGTTGGGAGAATGACTGTGTGGTGTGGTGAATTTTAAAGGCAAGAGCCGCAGAAGTAAACACGGGCGTGTGCCCTGTGTCAAGCTAATGCAAATCTGACTGGCGCTGTGGACTCCATTCATAGTGTGTTCTTCATTGTTGTGTATACAAGAGTGTTTTCTTTCGGAGGACCGTTCGCGCAATATCTTTATATATCGCTGCGTCTATTTTGCAGTAGAACGCGAAAGTTTTCCGGTTGAGTTTAAATTGCAAATCGGTTCACGCATGTGCACACACTGAGACTGAGCTTATATTGAGTGATTTTATTTTTTTCTTCTTTTATATCGCGTTACAGGACATCGAGTATCCAGTAACACTCTTGAGGGGGGAGGAGTTAGTATGAGGCAACAATTACCGTCGTCCTTGTGTGTAGCGCATAAAATGCGGAGTGAAGCCAGCTTCCGACCCGTCAACTAACGAAGCTGATCGGTTCCGTGAAGGCGAACGTGGGAGAGCCGAGCACGGGAAAGAAAGAAGACTCCTTCATTCACACTGTTCATGAGTGGAGCCGTCAAGGTCGCCCCCGTTTAGGACTAGAAGGGGAAGGCTTACTCGGAAGAGCCGTCTGGCAAGAAGCAGGCAAGGCGCCGCCGTCTGAGTTTAAGTCATTGTTGGCATGCACGCGTGTCATTGAAAATGACGTGGGGACACGACCACTGGGCTGATCAAGACATAGTGGCGGCATGGACACGAGCTTATCTTCCCCCGCTATACGTCATTACTGAGTGTTGTTAGGATGGCGGGACTCCTGACTTTCGCATGCACACCTGGTCAGCGCACAGGGCCAGATGGCGTAATCTCTGTGCTTGCGGAAGCTTTTACGAAGCGAAGCTAACTGAGAGAGTTGATGGAGCCTGAGCGTGAGAAAGGCTACCGACAGAGATCGGCCAATACACGGCCTGGTAAAAGAGAGAGTGAAACGCCGAAAACCGTATCTCCTCTCGTGTTGTACTTCAGAACGTGATATTTACCACTGTAGTGCCTGTTTTGAAAGTGATTCTGCAACTGGTTTTGATGATGCGAGTTCAACGTGTTATTGGTTTGTGCGAAGACCTTTTGTTCAACCGAGGGTTGAAAAGAGAATGTTTAAATCTGATATGAGATAGCGGAGGTTCGAGCTTGCACTCGGGCAAACGCATGAGGCTGCAAAAAGCGTCTCTTTCCCAGACTACGGCTCTTCCTTCGCGCTGCCTCTGTGCACTCGAGACATCGAGGGGACTCATTCCGAACCTCAAACATCTTCCCTCCTTAGCTAGGAGTACAAGCTAGTCGAGAAGGAGGAAAAACGAACCCCATGATTTTCGGGTCAGCATACGTGCACTAACCATGGTGCCTAGTGGAACAGGCTGCAAACACGTTCTATAAAAGAGGTTCTACGTTAGGACTCCGAAAACAGACAAGGCAAGACATGTTAAATTTGCTGCAAATAATACGGTTGGCTCAGCGCTTCTTCAGCAAGCGAAAGGTACGTGAAAACAAGCTGGCACTGGATCGTCGCACCGCAATGTCACTCGCGTTCGAATTCGAGCAATTTACAGCTAATGACATCTCACAGACGTGGAGCAAGCCAACTAGCACAGACATTCTCCAGCATGAAATAAATGACTTGTGAAAGTGTCCTTTCATAAACGTATTATAGCAGACAGACAGACAGACAAACAGACAGACAGACAGACAGACAGACACTAAAAATATTATAAATGTTCTGATGGACAAGCCGGGATGGACTCGCTCGGGCCTTCAGATTGCAACGGGCTGCTCCCGTGTTGGAATCTGGAGGTTATGCTTGTCTGCTCTTTCACGGGCTATCTGGACGGCCGTGTACTGCATATTCATTGCACTACCAAGTAGTAATAAATGCGAAGCATTTCTTGGCGAACTTCGGCGACATTGAGCGTATCTATCTATCTATCTATCTACCTATCTATCTATCTATCTATCTATCTATCTATCTATCTATCTATTTATCTATCTATCTATCTATTTAGCCACCTACGACTTTTAGCTCTCCTGGCCGATTGGATATTGGTATCGATACCATACTTAGTATTGCATAACATGACTGGTATGGCGAGCATATTTGGCTAGTCATAACATGAAAATCATGACATGTATATCATGAATCTCACGATATAGATTTCATGGTCTTGCTGCTTTTGCGGTGGTTTAGTTCCCACGTCATGTTGCAAAACTGCTATGATATAGCATGATTGCGTGGCGAACACAAGCGACAGACCCTAACAATGAAAATCATGACATGTGTGTCATGTAACAACATGACTACATGCCACACCCATGATCCGCTCGCGGCCGTTTCCAATAGCGTCACATATACCAAACTTCGTATTACGGTACGTGAATGGATGACGAAGGTATGTGACTGGTGCAAACATGATCGTAATGAGATGCGTGCAATGTAACAACATGACTACATGCCACGCTCAATGATGCGCTGGCACTCGTTTCGCTAATTGATGATTGATTAATATGTGAGGTTTATCGTCCCAAAACCACCATATGATTATGAGACACGCCGTAGTGGAGGGCTCCTGGAAATTTCGACCACCTGGGGTTCTTTCACGTGCACCCAAATCTGAGCACACCAGCCTAGAACGTTTCCGCCTCCATCGGAAATGTAGCCGCCAGCAGCCAGGGATTTATCCCGCAACCTGCTGGTCAGGAACCGAGTACCTTAGCCACTAGACCACCGCCGGTGGGCTCGTTTCGCTAGCTTCATTTATATTAAATTTGGTATTACGGATCGTTAACGTATGACGAAGGCATGATAATGGTGCAAACATGATAAACATGCGATGCGTGTCTTGTAACAACATGACTACATGCTACGCTTATGATGCGCTCACGGCCGTTTTCGCTAGCTTCACATTTACCAAATTTGGTATTACGCATCATGAACGGACGCCATATGTTAACGACACATCCAAACAAGATAATCACGACATGCGTGTCATGTAAATACAGGACTCCATGCCACACCTCTGATGCACTGGCGGCCATTTAACTAGCTTCACATATGCCATATTCGGTATTACGTGACGTCAATGGATGGCGAAGGTATTTCACTGGGGCGAACATGATAATAATGAGATGAATGTCAGGTGAGAACGTGGCTACATGCCACAGTCATTACGCCAATACATTTCGGCAACACGCGATGCCCGCGCTTGCCGGCGTTATTTTCGTCGCGTCACGCCAGTGTTGCCATGCCAGGCGCTAGTTCTGGTATATATATTTTCGCAGGTGCGCGCCACGCTGCCTTGCTTTGACGCATGGGTGTTTCAGCGCGTCCGGCGTTTCACTGTCACGAAAAGAGAGAGACGCAGTGTTGTCTGGGTAACGCATCGGCGCGAAATGCAGCATGTCACATTTTGCACCGGTTGACGACGGGCTGCGCTGAAGGATGCTGCGCGCGCCAGTTGCGCCTGCCATCCGACTATATAGTGCCCGCGTTTTTCTAACGTAGCGTGGCTGTGCCCATCGTGCGCGCGCGTCAACGCTGCATTTTAGTGTATTGGGCCCTTCCAAAGTGACATAGGTAATGGTTTTTCTTTGCACGGCAGATGTTTCTCTTGGCGCTCGCACGAAAAGGGATAGAGGAATGCACCAATAATGAAGCACAGAACGTTATAGGAATGAAATAGGTATTACTTCAAGGACTGTGAAAGGCGTTTTGGTTTTGTTGCTTACATTTTGGGAACCCAGTGGTGCACATGAAGTCAGGGGTCTAATCAGGAATGAATGTATATCAAAGGACTGTGGGACGCCTCGCGTTGGGCACTCACCAGAAGACGACGAATGAGGCTGTGAATGGGGGTTATGGAAAGGACTGGCATTGAAGTAGGGAAGCTCGGAGAAAACTTTCATTTGAAGAGGGGCTTAGGAAAATGAAGAAGAGTACATGGGCACGGAAGATGCTCAGGTATTTCTATAGGCAGATGGTGGACACAAAGTGGAGAAAGAACTAAAAGGCTCACCAGTAAAATATACGACTTGAAGAGTGGGTGACATGGTAACCAGAAGAAATAAGCTCTAATTCAGAGAGGTAGAAATGATTTATTGAATAATTGCGGTGGAGAAGAAGGCGGCTCTCATTACACACTAAAAGCACAAGAAAGCTATAAGGCGGCAGAGGCGATTTGTGATAATTCAAGGGGAAGCCCTTTACTGTTCGAAGCGAGATATGGTGCCTTCGAATGCGCCTTCATAATGCATGAATAAATTAAGATTAAGAACAATTTACATGCTGTGGAAGAAATAACGAAACGATGGAGCATGTTCTGATTGAATACGGGGATGTCCACCCAGGTATACGGGTGGGTACAAGCCTACGTGAGGCTTTTGGGTTTTCAGAACAAGCATGGAAAGCTGAACATGTCCGCTATAGAATCAAGTTAGAGACGGTTAGAGTAATAATGACAGAACAGTAGAGATAAAAGACAGAAATAGCAGTAGAATTCTGTCTTTTCACCTGCAGAGGCAGATATATGAAACATAAATTTGAATTACTCTTGGTTATAATACGATCAATTTATTCGATGTAGATAAGGCATCAGGCCACCATGAAAACAAACGCTTTTGTTTCATTTTTTTTTCTTGCGCGCCTGCTGGCACACATGTCACCACTATATTATAAAGGGGACGCTCATACCGTCCAACCATCTATAATCAATTGGACAGGAGAGGGCACTGCGGCACTCACTGCATGCTCTTGCGTGATAGGAGACCGCGTTCGATGAAGGAAAGAAAACGACGGAGAGGCCCTCGCAATGCTAGCTACACAGTGATAAGTGTGGTAGAAGTCTCGTGCTTTTGCATGGGAGTTGTAGGAGTGGTTGGGCACCCCGGCGCCTCATGTGGTCTGCATCACTACTAGTATGATCACACTGCTGATTACCAGTTAAGATTCTGAATGCGCATTTTTGTGCAGCAGTTGCACTTCAATAATGACGCAATATATTAGATGCCTACAGTGACGGTTGGCCTTCATGGTTGCCACTTTTGTTTATATCCCTTGACATCGAAAGTTCTCTTTTTTCAAGCTCGCGACCACTTCTCTGAAAATGGTTGGTGCCGTAACTTCGTTCGTTTTCTTCGGCGCTGTGCTGCCTCAGCAAAGGCAGCCTAGAATTCCTAGACAAGAATGGCAGCGTGTACAGCTCCTAATGCGAGGTCGGGCAGTGAGCTGTTTTTGTTCCCGACGGTCACAACTATCGAGAAGCAGTATGTGGGCCACAATTCTCACCAGAGTTTGTCGAACCAAGAGTTAGACGTCCCTGACACATTAAAATTATTTATTGTTTGGTTTTATTGCTACCTGTTTACGTTTTGCGTGCGGTAACCTCATCTTAAGCCAAGTTGTTTTTTCTTGGTTGCAGTTGGCCAGTACGCGCTTATGTGAGCAATACTCGTACGCACGAATCTTTACACTAAACGTACATACAAGTGAATAACATTCCACAAGTTATCTTATGTTCTGTACCCCAAATTTATTGTATTTGCGAAAAAAAACAGCCTGTCGTGCCGATTATTCGGCCCATATGTGCCATTGTTTTCTTGCATTCAGTGGAATAAACACAAAGTGCAAAGCAGCAAGTGCATTGTATATTCACAATATGAACCGTGACGAGGCTGCGTCTGGCGCACAGGCGCTACAGAAGCGATTATCACAGCTTGTTGGCTCATAATCAGCCCAAAAGTTTCGCTTTTACAGTTCATCTAATAGCGGCGGCGGCAGTGCCGCCCAATCCGACATCGGCTCACGTGGCATTTCTTCCTTTTGCTGGCACCCATTGCGCGTGCGCGAGCAGCCGCACCGTGCCCACCATTGCGAGGAGTAGTACTCTACTCTACCCTACTTCC
This sequence comes from Rhipicephalus microplus, assembly GCF_013339725.1. Taxonomy (NCBI): domain Eukaryota; kingdom Metazoa; phylum Arthropoda; class Arachnida; order Ixodida; family Ixodidae; genus Rhipicephalus; species Rhipicephalus microplus. Next base: position 176,765,777 of record NC_051168.1, read on the forward strand.
AGCTTCACAACATAATGACCTCTCATAAGTTTCTTTCGTCCTTCATGCCGCGTTCGCTCTTCCGTCCAAACGAGTTCGCTCTTGCCACCCTTCCTCTTTCGCTCGCAGTCAATGTGCATCGAGTATGAGCGATGGAGGCAAAGGGGTGTAGCGGTGGGCTCGGAATACGACTGCAGCGCGTGTTGGCCTTTTAAAGACGATAGTCTTTTTTGGGGCCTTCTACGCAAGAACTTTGGCCTGGCTGTCTGTACATTTGTCCGTTTGTCCTACGTTATCGCGAACCGGGTACCCTGAACAGCACCAGCTGATACCCCGAATGGCCGACCCCATCCGCAGCGCCCAGCAATGTTGCTCAAGTACCAGCGTTCATTCGTGCGCGATTGTCAATTAAAATCAATTATTGCACTTATCTGAGGCACCGTAACAACACATATATGTTTAGCATGTTCATCTTTTACTAGAAAAAGCATACATAAGTAAGTTTAAGGACCTTAGCGCTTATCACGCTGCGCTGACCATTGTTACGATCGGCCCTGGGGAGCCAAGCAGGAAGTGTTTGGGGAAGAACCGGTTCTTGACCGGCGGTGGCGGCCACCCCCACCTCTCCATTCGGGTTCCTCCTCGCCGGGAGAGCTACGGGGTCTGCTGTGCGTTCGTAACCATATTTGGTAACATTTTGGGGCGCCGGGACCATATATGGTGTTGGGTTGTGCCACTCCTTGTGTTGTGAGAGGTGTTTTCCCCTCCCTCGTGGCCGAGGTGCCGGCGACACCGTATTGGTTGACGATGCGGACAAGGCGCCCAGTGTCAACAACGTGGCGCTATAAAATGCCGAAGACGTTTTGTATCGCACGCACTCTTCTCTCTTCAGGTCAGTTGACCACTTCTCCACATGTAAATAAATCTCTGTTGTTCGTTCGGGCGCTTCTTTCTCGCTGAATTGTTGGACGATGGATCCTTCGACGGGGCCAGCTACCGAAAACGAGACCGGCAGGACCCGGAGTCCCAACAACTGGATGGCAGCGGCGGGATGTCGATAACCCCGAAAGCGACCACTGGACGGAGTGAGCCCGAAGTTCAACAACGGGACGACAGGAGAAGGAGGACACGAGCTCATCGACTTCCAGAGGGAATGGAACAGCACTTCTGAGAGGCACGACGCCGGAGACATGACTGCGAACTGGGTGAGTGCCGGCTTTCTCTGTTAAATTTTACCAGGCATTTACTCTATGTGTTAAGTAAAAGCTGGAAGAGAGGGGCTGTCTTGGTCATTGGGTTAACAGGTAACTTGCGTCAGGCAGAAATTGTGTGATAGCTTGGTTAAGCTCTTTCTGTCAGTGGCGTCAAGGTTAACAGTGACAGGGCAGGATTCCGTGTAAGAGCTTTTGAAGCTTTATTTGTAGACTAAGTTAACGGAAAACTTGAGGCAAGGCAGGTATCTAGAGCTGTCGTTGCCGTCAAGGTTAATTAGTTGCAGGACAGGAATCTTTGTGGAACAGAGACAGCGGTACTGGAGGCAGCCATGAATCTGAAATCCCTGCGAAAGTCCATGTTGTTGCTTCTTGCAAGGGAGTTGAATCTGGAGGTGTCAGACTCTCAAAGAAAGCCAGAGCTGATGGAGGCGATTCTCGCATTGGGGGCGGAGGATGACGAGCTGTCAGAATGTGTCGAGGAGATTCAGGAGAGGCAAGTGGCAGAGGCCGAAAGAAAGGCGGCCGCGGCCGAGGCCGAAAGGAAAGCGGCAGAAGCCGAGGCAGATAAGAGGCGAAAGCACGAGCTTGAAATGAAGCGCCTCGAGCTAGAGATTATCCATAATAGTAGAGCAGGAGGCAGCAAGGCATCCGGTACCGCAGAGCGGGTCAGGTTCAAAATGACGGACTTAATGAGATCGTACAAGCTAGGGGAGGACATTGGGCTGTTTCTCGTCAACTTTGAGAGAACTTGTGAAAGGCAAGGTTTCAGCCAGGATACGTGGCCTCAACGCTTGTTGTCCCTACTTCCGGGGGAGGCCTCAGAAGTAATCACGCGCCTCACGAAAGAGGAGGCTGACGAGTACAGTGAGGTAAAGTCGAGCCTTCTAAAGAAATACAGGTTGTCAGCGGAAGGTTTCAGACAAAAATTTCGCAACGCCGTAAAAGGGAACAATGATTCATACCTGGAGTTTGCTTACAAGTTAATGGCCAACATGGGGGAGTGGCTCAAAAAGGCAAAGGCGTATGGGAATCATGACAAGGTGCTCGAGTGTATCGGTCTGGAACAATTCTATCAAAGGTTACCAGAAAAGGTGAGGTTCTGGGTGCAGGATAGACCGGACGTGAACACAGTAACGAAAGCCGCAGAGCTCGCTGAAGAATTCGTTACGCGCCGCGCCCTCGGGGCAAACAGCGAGCCTAAAAGGGAAAAATTCCTACTACCGAATAAGGCGCCGTTTAGAAAACAACCGACAAGTCTCGCACAAAAGGGTGAGGAAAACAATTCATCTAACCATGGGGCGTCGGCAGAGGCAAGCAAAAGAAAATTTGAGGCGAGAAAACCGGCCGCTTGTTTCAATTGTCACGAAACAGGGCACTTCGCGAAAAACTGCCCGAAAGAAAAGGTGGCTTTTTATCTATAAATGAAGCCGACGAGAACATGAAGTTGTTAGAGCCCTATATGTACGACCTTACCGTGAACGGCAAGCAGTGTCGGGTTCTTAGAGACTCCGCAGCCACTATGGACGTAGTTCATCCGTCTTTTGTTCAGTCCGGACAGTATTCAGGAGACTGTGCCTGGATTAGACAAGCCGTAGAAGCAAACAGTCAGTGCCTTCCCGTAGCTAAAGTTGTCCTTAAAGGCGCATTTGGAACATTGGAAACAGAAGCCGCGGTATCGCCATATCTACCCCCTCAGTATCCTTACTTATTTTCAAATAAGTCAGATCAAATGCTGAAGGAGAAAGGTCTAACGTTGGGAGAAGGCATAGTGCAGGCACTGAATAGATCAAAGGCACGTGCGCTGGCTGCGAAAGCAACATTCACTGAGGCAAACAAGCCTCAAATCGACAACGGGCCTGGTTGCGAGTTGGACACCACGAAAACAAATCGACTTGTGCGAGAACAGGCTGCAGAAGCCGTAGTCGCGGAGGCAACCATTCCTAAAGGCGACGTTAAACCTCCTCCCGAATCGGAAGGGGTCAATTACGCCTCGTTGACCGAGCAAATAGAGAATGCCATTGCTCCCAAGCCGATTCCTGGTAGTACAGAGGATAGCACAGAGGGTGACACATTCCAGGTACTAGGAACCACAAAAGAGTTGTGTGTCATGCCAACTTCGGATAATTTCAGTCGGCTGCTGCAGGTGAGCCCCGCTTCATTAATAACCGAACAAAAGGGTGACCCAACGCTTAAGCAATTCCAGGACAGTTCGAAAGAGGGAATCGCCAAACGAAATGTGAGATTCCAAGAGAGGAGCGGCATACTCTATCGAAAATATCTAGATAGGCGAGGAGTAGAATTTGACCAGGTAGTCGTACCTCAGGCGTATCGTCAGGATTTGCTTAGTTTGGTGCATGGAGAATCATGGTCAGGCCACTTAGGCGTAAAGAAGACGAAAAATCATCTCTTACAGGAATACTACTGGCCTGGATGCTTTAAAGATGTAGAGAGGTTTGTAAAATCTTGCGATGTGTGTCAGCGAGTGGGTAAGCCGGGAGATAAGGCGAAATTTCCAATGAAGCTGGTACCCGTAATTACGGAACCCTTTCGTCGGTTGGTAATTGACACAGTAGGTCCTTTGCCCAAGACAACTTCAGGCTACCGTAACATCCTGACCTTAATCTGCCCAGCTACTAAATTTCCAGAGGCGGTCCCGCTGAAAAAGCTAAGTTCCGTCGAAGTAGTGAACGCACTTCTGTCCGTGTTTGCCCGGGTAGGCTTTCCTGCCGAGATACAATCAGATCAGGGCACCATTTTCACGAGTGCCTTAACGACAACCTTTTTAGAGCGGTGTGGCGTGAAATTATTGCATAGTTCAGTCTACCATCCGCAGTCGAACTCGATAGAAAAGCTTCACTCCGTGATGAAGCGAGTGTTAAGAGCCTTATGTTTTGAAAGGAAAACTGACTGGGAAATGTGCTTACCTGCAACGATGTTTGCACTAAGAACTGCACCACATGAGACAACAGGGTTTACGCCAGCGGAACTTGTTTACGGCCGCAGACTGCGGTCTCCTCTTCGTATGCTGAGAGAGTCGTGGGAAGGTCAGGGTGATGATCCTGTAGTAGTGGAATATGTCCTCACCTTATTGGATCGTCTAACAACAGCCCAAGAACTGACCGAGAGTGCGATGACCAAAGCACAGCAGAAGGCTAAGCTTTACTACGATCGGACCGCTAAAGCACGACAGTTTGCTGTAGGAGACAGGGTCATGTTGTTGAGGCCCTCCCAAAAGAATAAGCTTGAAGTGCAATGGGTCGGCCCGGCCGAAATTACTCGAAAATTGTCTGACACCAACTATGTGGTAAAATTACCAGGAAGTCGTAAGGCACACCAGGTGTATCATAGCAACTTACTCAAACCCTACAAAGAGAGGGAAGCCATCGTGAACATGACTTTAAATGTTCCGGAAGAGGTTCCGGCAGAAATCCCTGAATTAGCTCCCGATTCGGACGAAGTCCCGATCGAGAAAAGAGTTGAGGATTTAGTATCAAAGTCACAACTAACAACGAAGCAGAAGCAGGAATTGCGTGGTCTTTTGACCGAGTTTCAGGAAAGATTTGTAAGCGAGCCAGGCCGGACATCCGTCCTCACTCATGACATAGAGCTTACCTCGTCGGAACCGGTAAGATCTAAGACGTATCGGGTGTCAACTCGCCGGCTTGAGCTAATAAAAGCAGAGGTTAACAGGATGCTGGAATTGGGTGTGATTGAGCCGTGTGAAAGTGATTACACTTCCCCGTTAATTCTCTTGGAGGTACCCGGCAAAGATCCGCGTCCTTGCGTAGACTATCGTAAGTTAAACCTCATCACCAAGGATCAGACATACCCAATTCCCCACATTGAGGAACGCGTCGAGAGGGTAAGCAGCGCGCAATTTATCTCAACGCTAGACCTAGTGAGAGGTTACTGGCAGGTGCCGCTCACCGAGAGGGCGAGCCGGTATGCTGCATTTATTTCACCATTGGGGACATTCCGCCCTAGAGTGTTGAGTTTCGGCCTAAAGAACGCGCCTTACTGTTTTTCCAACTTAATGGATGAGGTTTTGCGTGGTCAAGAGGACTTCGCATTGCCTTACTTGGACGATGTCGCCGTGTTTTCCTCGTCCTGGCCAGAACACTTGACGCATTTGAGAGTAGTACTGACACGCCTACGCTAAGCAGGTTTAACGGTAAAGGCGCCCAAGTGTCAACTAGCACAAGCATAGGTACTCTATTTCGGGCATGTTATCGGTCGAGGGCATCGCCGTCCCTCTGAAATGAAAGTGGCAGCTATCCGAGACTTTCCCCAGCCCCGAACGAAAACCGATATTCGGGCTTTTCTTGGAATGGCTGGTTACTATCGTAAGTACATCCCTAGATATTCCGACATTGCCAGCACTCTTACTGACGCGTTGCGCAAGACCGAGCCCCAAATGGTCGACTGGGATGAGGAGAAAGAAAAGGCTTTCCGCGTTTTGAAAGCGGCCTTGTCGAGCCAACCTTTGCTTAGTTCACCGGACTACTCGAGACCTTTCATAGTCCAATGCGACGCTAGTGATAGAGGCAGGGGGGTAGTTCTTAGTCAAAGGGATGAGGGGGATGAAGAGCATCTCGTCCTCTATATTAGCCGGAAACTTACCCTTCGCGAGCAGGTTTACAGCGCTAGCGAAAAGGAATGTGCGTGCTTGGTTTGGGCAGTCCAGAAACTGGCTATTTATAATGCCGGAAGCAAGTTCATTGTGGAAGTGGACCATTGTCCTCTCACCTGGCTACAGACCATGTCCTCTAAGAACGGCCGCCTGCTGCGTTGGAGCCTCGTTTTGCAACAATATACGTTTGAAATACGCTACAAAAAGGGTGTACTCCATGGCAACGCTGATGGCTTAAGTCGATGCCCCTGACGCGAGAGGATGTCTCGAGAACTCTGGCATTTTTTTTCCTGACCTAAACAAGAGCTAGTGGTTGTTTTTTTTTACTCTTTTAGGTGTACTTGTTTTAAAACGTTGAAGACACTTGCTATCCAGGGTTTCGGGTTCGGTATGCTTCCAGTGTTGTTGTTTTGTGTCACCTTAAAGTGTGAGTAACATTTTGAATAAATTGTGTATTTCCTTTAATATCAGTTAAAGGTGAAAATTGCCTGGTGGAGTTTGGCGGAATTGTCCGGCGCTCACCGGCTGAGTAGTTGTGTTTTCATGTGCGTATGTGACGTCTGTTGAGCCCACAATGAAGCAGGTGTTGCCCTCTACTTCATCAAAGACGGTCGTCACCAAACCGACTGCCGGCGCTGATCTCTCCGGACAGTGGCTGCAAACCTACGCCCATCGAGCTCTTCACCCCCCCCGCGCGAGAGACTGTTACGATCGGCCCTGGGGAGCCAAGCAGGAAGTGTTTGGGGAAGAACCGGTTCTTGACCGGCGGTGGCGGCCACCCCCACCTCCCCATTCGGGTTCCTCCTCTCCGGGAGAGCTACGGGGTCTGCTGTGCGTTCGTAACCATATTTGGTAACATTTTGGGGCGCCGGGACCATATATGGTGTTGGGTTGTGCCACTCCTTGTGTTGTGAGAGGTGTTTTCCCCTCCCTCGTGGCCGAGGTGTCGGCGACACCGTATTGGCTGACGATGCGGACAAGGCGCCCAGTGTCAACAACGTGGCGCTATAAAATGCCGAAGACGTTTTGTATCGCACGCACTCTTCTCTCTTTGGGTCAGTTGACCACTTCTCCACATGTAAATAAATCTCTGTTGCTCGTTCGGGCGCTTCTTTCTCGCTGAATTGTTGGACGATGGATCCTGCGACGGGGCCAGCTACCGAAAACGAGACCGACAGGACCCGGAGTTACAACACCATGCAATGCGTGCACGGAAAGGCGAGTGTCGCCAACACTTTGCTAAAACTAGACGGTGGTAGCACCTACCCGTCCCCTTGCGTTCTACACCTTATCACCTCTCAGACATGCGCGCACGGCCATCTTGGGGCCACGTGCTTTGTTTTCCGAAAAGAACTGCCAGATGGCGCTCATGCTTCACGTGTGACGTGACTTGACGCACTCGTGCGCCTCCGCTGCACGCTCGAGGCACTCTAACGCAGCGCCTCGGGAATACCATTCACCAATTTTCTTGCGCTGAACATTAAATAATTGTTTTGTTCAGTCTCTCCACAGGCCTGACTGTCGTCTTTCGACGGAATTCGCAGATTAAGTGGAGATACGAGTGCACACCCAGGCATGATGCAGGATCTGGAAATGATTGGCAAGAAACGAAGCAGTAACCATAGAATGAACGGCAAGATCTCAAATTCGCATGTACTTGAAGTAGGAATGACAGAAACTGATACGAAAGCAGTCAATCAGTGAGGTAGCACTGTGAAGCGAAGTGCGGAAATTCAGTCTCGCTTCAGAAGAGATTCTGGGCTCTTCATGACAAAGCTGGCCTTAGCGTTGCCGCAATGAATGAGAAGCTGGCGAGTACCATTACGGAGTGTGCTGTGGCAAATGGTGGCACTGGTATCACCATTTGCCACAATAGCAAGCAGTCCCAAGAGACGAAGAACCTGATTAAAAAAGTCAGTGCTTGCGAGCCTCAAACAACAGACAAAAGTATAACTGAAGAACATTCGAAGCTAATAAATAGACGTAAGGTATCCGATTTAAGAACGTATTTACAAATGTGATTGCTAACTAAATTATGACAACATTTGAATACAAATAACCAACGAGGAATTCGCACAGGCTACTCAACATCCAACCGCATTTATACTATCAATCAAGTGCAAAAAATGATCATGGAGAGAATTGAACATGCTGTAAAAAACGAAGGACGCATCAAAACGCTGAAGAGGAAACTTAGGAGAGGCAGAAGCAAGATGTGTGCAATAAGGAACATTGAAGGCAAAGTAACTACGAATATGGATAGGATAGTTAAAGTAGCGGAATGTTACAAAGATTTATACAGCAGCCGGAACAACCACCACCTAGCAGAACTTGAAGTAACCAAGACAACTTTTCACCAGTAGTGATTGAGGAAGTCACGAAAGCCTGGGAGGGAATGCATAGAGGAAAATCTGCTGGTGATGATCAGATCACATTAGATCGGCTAAATGTCGGAGGACAAATTGTGTTAGGAAGACTAGCCACCCTCTTTACAAAACGTCTCCTGATGGTGAAAGAACCAGAATTTTGGGAGAATGCGAACATCATCTTGATCTATTGGAAAGAGAACGACGATGAAATGAATGAGTGCAGGCTGAGAGGTCGCTCACGTTTGTTTAAAGCTATTTACAAATGTAATTGATAACAAAATCACGACAGCATTAGAATACAATCAACAAAGGAGGAATTCAAGCTGGCTACTCAACATCCAACCACAATCGTACTATCCATCACGTCATAAAGAAATGCTCAGAATACACCCAATCACTATACATAGCCTGCATAGATTACGAGAAGGCATATGATTCAGTAAAAATATCAGCAATCACACAGACACTAGGAACTCAGGGCGTCAATGAAGCATATATAAACATTCTGGCAGAAGCCTACAGAGGATCAGCTGCCATCATTAAGCGCCACAAAGAAAGCAACAAAATACCAATGAAAAAGGGTGTAAGACAATAGGATGTGATTTCCTCAATGCTATTTACCACGTGCTCACAGGATGTATTCGGAAGCCTAGAATGGGAAGCGTTAGAAATAAGATTTAAGAAAGAGTACCTTCGTAAGCAGCGCTTCAGCGAAGACATTGCATTGCTGAGTAACTCAGTGGACAGGGAGAGCCGATAGTAAGGCGCTAACATTATGCTGTAGAAAACGAAGGTAATGTACAACAACTTCGGATGCGAACAGCGCTTCGTGATAGGTAGCAGTGCACTCAAAATTGTAGAAGACCATGGAGCCGAACCACGAGGTTTAGTTAACTGAAAGAATAAGACTAGGGTGGAGCACATTTGGCAAGCATTCTGAAATAACAAATGGTACTCTACCACGAACTCCTAAGGGGAAGGTTTGTAAATGCTGCATCTTGTCGGTACTTACCTACGGAGCAGAAACCTGGAGGCTTACAAAGAGCGTGCAGCTTACATGGAGGATAACGCAGCGAGCGATGGAAAGGAAAATAATAGGAGTAACCTTAAGAGACCACAAGACGGACGATTGGGGTAGAAAACAAAATGAGCTCAAGACTATCGTAATTCAAATCAAGAAGAAATGAATAGGGGCCGGGCACCTAGCTTGTAGGCAGAATAACTGCTAGTTATAAGGGTAACCTACTGTATTCCCAAAGAAAGCAAGCAGGTGAAGAGGATAAAAAAGGTAGGTGGGAAAATGAGATCACAATGCTTGCGAATATAAAGCGGCAGTAGCAAGAACAAAACCGAGTTAACTGCGAAACGTTGGAGAGGCCTCTGTCCTGCAGTGGGCGTACTAAGGCTGAATATATAAATATATATAAATTTATATATATATATATATATATATATATATATATATATATATATATATATATATATATATATATATATGGGATATGGCACAACGGGAGCGTTGTCAACAAGGATAAATATATTTATTTCCCAAAAGTTTCGGGAGGGGTGCTCCCTTACTCAGGGGATGAGTTATAACTCATCCCCTGATGAAGGGAGGACTCCTCCCGAAACTGTTGGGAAATAAATATATTTATCCTTGTTGACAACGCTCCCGTTGTGCCATATTCCATACCTTCACAAAGACTAACTGGCCCATTGAATTATTACTCCCACTATATATATATATATATATAAATATATATATATATATATATATATATATATATATATATATATATATATATATATATATATATATATATATATATAGGCAGGCATGGTGGTTGAGTGGCCGTTGCGTTGCATATAGTCCAGTAGATCCTCCGTGAGCGGTCACAACATTGTTTATTTCGACGTTTCGGCCTAGAGTCTGGCCTTCATCAGGATTAAAGATACAGCTTGTTGGTGCTCAGCTTTATACAATCTCAAATCAGAGGGCAAAGAAAGAGGAAAAAAGACAAAAAAGAAAAAAAGGAAAAAAGAAAAAAGAAAAAAAAGAAAAATGAAAAAAAAGAAAAAAAAGGAAGAAGAGAAAATATTATACGGTGGACGCCCCTCGGGTGCCCCCCTACCACTCTTCCCTCCACTTCCCCCATCATCTCTCTCCCCCTTCTCCCCTTCACTTTTCTGATGTCAGCGGTCTGTGTATGTTTCCGTTCACTAACGCATTCCTCCCGATCATGCGGCCCCTCCTGGCACTGGCGGTTCGGTGTGGGGCAAAAAAGAACTTTTCAGGAATTCCTAAGCCTACTCGGAGTCCCGTGAACAATTCGTCGTAGAAGGAGGGGTGCCGCGTATTGTGGCAGAGGCTGGTAAGCGGGCATTTTAGGAAGTTCTAAGCCTTTAACTACTCCGCGCCCTGTCAACATTTCGTCCTAAAAAGAGGGGTGCCCCGTATTGCGGTAGGCTGTGCAAACGGGTGCAATGCGAATTTCTTGCCCGCTTCAGGATTACGCGTGTAGTGGGGGCCTCCCGGCTGTGCACAGGGTTTCTGTTGGGCATGTCATGCATGGCACAATTGATTGGGTAGTAAAATAAAACAGAAAACAGACGACAGCTGCACTTAGGAAGAGTAGTTACACTTGGAATTGTTTTGGGTTGTCCAGTGCCCTTCGCAGCTGCAGTGCCGTGAACTCAGTTACTGTTTTCATTGTTGCCGTTATTGTTTTCTAATGCTTTATTTGCTGCAAGTGTACCAGGATTCTCATTTATTCCTCTATCGGGGGTGTTAAATTCGTGGATAAGGTATGACTCTCGTTGTTCACGTTCTCGATTTGATTTAAATCCCGCCTCTAAGAGCGTTACAGGTAGTTTGTCGAATGCACGGTCGGGAAGATTGAGATGTTTTAATAAAGGTAGACTTGGGGCTGATTTCACATGGGCTCTGTGATTATTGAAGCGAATCCTAAATGGTGTTTGTGTTTGTCTGATGTACTGCATACCACACACGTTGCATTCGAGTAGGTATACCACATTAGAGGAATCGCATGTTAGGTTTCCTTGTATGTTAATTGAAAACTTGGATTGCGTGCTGGTTGCTTTCTCTCTTTCTCGCATCGCCCACAAACACCCAACATCACAGATGAGTTCCCGACGATCAGCAAAACTGTGACTCCCGCGAGCCACAAGCACCCCCTCACCATCATCAACAGCGCACCACTACTAGGGGGGAAGTCTGCAGAACAGCCAACACGCGTCCCTCCATTGCGGATGTCGACACCAAAAGCACTACACGACAGCACCACTACACTACTCCTCAAAGGGAAGCCTGCCGAACTACAAAACCGCGTCCCCCTATTGTGGACCCCGGAACTGCCAACAAACACGTTCGCCGGGAGCCCAACGCCGAAATCCTCCCCACAACGACGAAGGCCTGCCGGACATAAGTACATTCGGCGCACCTCATCAGTGCCATCTCCGCACCCGAGAGAAGATTTCTGAAATGTAAGTCCAGCTCATCGCTTCCCAGTTGCAGTGCCACTTTCCTTAAAGTACGAAAACTTGCTGACAAACGAATTAGACATGAAATGCATAAATCAACATTGCAAGTGTAGCTTCGTGCTAGAATAGCCCCCAAGGGTATGACACTCTTCCTCACACCAGCTGCTACAAATCTAGATGAACACGACCAAATAACATGGAAAAACGTCCTCCTTGAGGCATCTCTTAAATTAACAGAAATCGCTCTTAATCACAGTGATAAGCAGGTAAAGAAACTGGTCGCTATGACCAACACCATTCTCCGCCATAAAACTTTATCGAACGAAGAAATCACGCAATTAACAAAATTTGAACAGAATAAATACCAAGCCATCATGACCACAAAAATTCATAAACTCAAAAAAGACCATGTGCCCAAACCCACGTTCCCTGATATAGTTCCTTATCACTACAACACCACCACCCAGGAAATCACTAATGGTACAAACGAGCACCCATCACGGAACACACCCTGTGACACTGTGGTTGTAAACTTATCGGCCACGAGCTTGTCACCTGACGAAGAAAAACTGCTATCTAAGGAACTAAGCTTCTGCCCGACCACAAAACGTTTCGATGAATTCCACTTGCTCCGAGACCTCGACAACTTCGCTCGAAGCTTAAGGTTGCGCGAATATTTCTTGGACAGGCCTTCTAACAGCGAAACAATTCACCGTCGTAAATCAAAGGATTGGACACCAAACAGTAATCGAGACAAGTGGTTGGACATATATATATTCGCAGTAGAGAAATATATAGTACACGAATACCACACACAGAAAGGAAACCGAGAAAACTTGACAAAATCTGAAAAAATAGGTATGAAAAACTTGGCATCTAGGACAGACATAACAATAAAACCCGCTGACAAAGGAGAAGCAATTGTAGTCCTTATTACAACCAACTACTTACAAGGAGCATACCGCCAACTAGACGACTCAAAATTTTACGAACCAGGTGATCCGACAGACTAATACAAACGTATCGTATCAACAGAACTAAAGAAACTGTTGGATGCAGAAAAGATAACCAACACTGACCACAAACTGATGCAAGCAGCATACCCTCGTCCAGGTCGCTTCTACATCCTCCCAAAAATTCATTAACCCGGTAACCCAGGTCGACCAATCATATCAGGCATCGGTACAATAACTGAACCCGTATCAGGGTACGTGGACAAACTAATAAGCCCCGTTCCATGCACCCTCGCGTCGTACATAAAAGACACCACACATTTTCTTCGAGACATTGCAGGTATCTGTGTGCCGAAAAACTTGTACTTGGTTACTTTTGATGTCACTTCATTTTATACAAATATTCCTCACGATGACGGCATAGCTGCATTGCAAAACATGTACACAACCATAGACAATCGAACACCCCAGATTTCTCTGCCATTGCAACTTTGACGAGGATGGTCCTCGAATGAAGTTCAGTCGAGTTTAACCACGGGTATTTTCGACAAATCAGCGGGACAGCTATGGGCACCAAAATGGCACCTAATTATGCCAACATATTTATAGGAAAGCTAGAACTTGAATTTCTTCCACAACCACCAATATATATATATATATATATATATATATATATATATATATATATATATATATATATATATATATATATATATATATATATATATATATATATGTCACGTGGTTGTGAAACACGCAGCACTTAAGAGGAAGCACGCAGGAGTCAGGGCGGTGTCAGGTGAACTGTTTATTGGGCGAACTTGTGCCCAGCAAAACGGGGCCAAACACAACTCATAGCAACAGCGGCGTGAACAGTCGTCGGCCGACGGAAAAAAAGAAAAGACCCCCAGTGGCGCACTGCGCCGGCTTTTTATACACGCGTCGTAACGCGTTCCAGAGTGGCATACAAGATAAACGCGGCCTGCGTTGCGCTTAACAGAAAGTGATAGCGTCTTCCTTCGCAAACGAAAAGAACCGCACGTGTCAGTTTTTTATACACGCGTCGTAACGCGTTCCAGAGTGGCATACAAGATAAACGCGGCCTGCGTTGCGCTTAACAGAAAGTGATAGCGTCTTCCTTCGTAAACCAAAAGAACCGCACGTGTCACTACCCCCCTCTGAAAAAGCATCGTCCCGATGCTAAAGACAGAACATAAGAGAGAGTACATGCAATAAATTACATTAACAATGCATCACAGCTAATCAGCGCGCGTAATAAGGTTTAAGTCGCACCACGTGTACGACTTCGGGTCGTGCACGGCGTCGTTGGGATGACGTTAAGCCATCGGGCACGACCTCATAGTCCAGTTCACCACGACGTCGGACTACCTTGTAGGGTCCAAAGTAGCGTCGCAGGAGCTTCTCAGACAATCCCCGTCGTCGTATCGGCGTCCAGACCCAGACAAGGTCACCTGGTTGGTATTCGGTGTGGTGTCGTCGAAGGTTGTAGTGGCGCCTGTCGACCGTCTGTTGGCTCTTGATACGCAGGCGGGCTAGCTGTCGAGCTTCTTCAGCGCGATCCAGGTAGCTGGCGACGTCGAGGTCTTCTTCGTCGGTGCCGACCGGTAGCATGGCGTCAAGCGTCGTTGTTGGGCTCCGTCCGTAGACGAGCTTGTATGGAGCAAACTGCGTCGTTTCCTGCACGGCCGTGTTGTGCGCGAAGGTTACATACGGGAGTATGGCGTCCCACGTCTTGTGCTCGACGTCCACGTACATGGCCAGCATGTCGGCGATGGTCTTATTTAGACGCTCGGTGAGGCCATTCGTCTGTGGGTGGTACGCGGTGGTTCGGCGGTGGCTTGTCTGACAGTACCTCAAGATCGCTTGCGTTAGGTCAGCCGTAAAGGCCGTACCTCTGTCGGTGATGAGGACCTCGGGGGCTCCGTGGCGGAGGACGATGTTCTCAATGAAGAACATGGCGACCTCGGCGGCAGTGCCCTTGGGCAAGGCCCTTGTTTCGGCATAGCGGGTGAGGTAGTCAGTCGCTACGACAATCTATTTGTTGCCAGAAGTTGACGTCGGGAACGGCCCCAGTAAGTCCATGCCGATCTGTTGGAATGGCCGTTGAGGTGGTTCGACGGGTTGCAGAAGTCCGGCTGGCCTAGTTGTCGGCGTCTTGCGTCGCTGACAGTCTCTGCATGTTTTTACGTAGTGGGCGACGTCGGCAGCGAGGCGAGGCTAATAGTACTTCTCTTGTATTCGTGACAGTGTGCGGGAAACACCAAGATGTCCGGCTGTCGGGTCGTCGTGTAAAGCTTCCAGAACCTCTGAACGTAACGCTGAAGGTACCACGAGGAGGTGGTCGGCGCGGAGCGGCGAGAAGTTTTTCTTCAGGAGGACGTTGTTTCGCAGGAAAAACGAAGCCAGTCCTCGACGGAATACTTTCGGCACGTCGGCGGTCTTGCCTTGCAGGTAGTCCATGAGGATCTTGAGCTCCGGGTCAGCTCGTTGGCGTTCCGCGTAGTCGTCGGTACTTATGGGTCCCAGGAAAGAGTCGTCGTCCTGGTCATCCTGGGGCGGCGGATCGACAGGGGCGCGAGACAAGCAGTCGGCGTCGGAGTGCTTTCGTCCGCTCTTGTAGACGACGGTGATGTCAAATTCTTGTAGTCTGAGACTCCACCGTGCGAGGCGCCCTGATGGATCCTTCAAGTTAGCTAGCCAACACAAGGCGTGGTGGTCACTCACGACTTTGAAAGGCCTGCCGTACAGGTAGGGGCGGAACTTTGATGTAGCCCAGATGATGGCAAGGCATTCCTTTTCTGTCGTGGAATAATTGGCTTCTGCCTTCTAAAGTGACCGGCTAGCGTAACTGATGACCCTTTCAAGTCCGTCGGTCCTCTGCACGATCACGGCGCCGAGCCCTGTGCTGCTTGCGTCCGTGTGAATTTCGGTGTCAGCTTCTTCGTCGAAGTGCGCCAGTATTGGCGGCGTTTGCAGGCGTCGCTTTAATTCTTGAAATGCCTCGACTTGCGGTGTTTCCCATTTGAAGTCGACGTCGGCCTTCGTGAGGTACGTCAGTGGCTCCGCGATCCGCGAAAAGTTCTTCACGAAGCGCCTGTAATAAGCGCAGAGGCCAAGAAATCGGCGTACTGCTTTCTTGTCGGTGGGTGCAGGAAAGTCGACTATCGCAGCTGTTTTCTGTGGATCAGGAAGCACTCCCGACTTGCTGATAACGTGGCCAAGAAACAATAGTTCCTCGTAGGCGAAGCGGCACTTTTCTGGCTTCAGGGTAAGTCCCGAGGCTTTGATTACCCGAAGAACAGCTTCAAGGCGCCGGAGGTGCTCGTCGAAGTTGGAAGAAAATACGACTACGTCGTCAAAGTAGACGAGGAAAGTCTGCCACTTCAAGCCTGCGAGTACTGTGTCCATAACCCGTTGGAACGTCGCAGGCGCCGAGCAAAGACCAAAGGGCATGACCTTAAACTCGAATAGGCTGTCTGGTGTTATGAAGGCAGTCTTCTCTCGGTCTCTCTCGTCTACTTCGATTGCCAGTAGCCGGTTTTGAGATCCATCGACGAAAATACTTGGCGTTGTAGAGTCTGTCCAGAGCATCGTCTATCCGTGGGAGGGGATACACGTCTTTCTCGTGATGTTGTTCAGGCGACGATAATCGACGCAAAAACGTAGGGTTCCGTCCTTCTTCACCAACACCACGGGTGATGCCCACGGACTCGTAGACGGCTGAATGATGTCGTCACGCAGCATTTCGTCGACTTGTTGCTTGATGGCCTCGCGTTCCCGTGCAGAAACTCGGTAGGGGCTCTGACGGAGCGGACGGGCATATTCGTCGGTTATGACGCGATGTTTCGCGAGAGGGGTCTGACGAAGCCTCGACGACGACGAGAAGCAGTCCGGCGTACTGCGACTACGTCGGGAAAGTTCGTGCGTCGTGGTCGTCGTCATCGGCAGCGGCGGCGGCGGCGGAGGAGGATCTTCGGCATTGCGTCGTGCAGCAACCGCACCTCCATCGGTTGCTGCCTTTAGTTTCCCGGGTGGAGTAAGGCTTTGAGCTCCTTTTGTTGCTGCCTGGAAAGGCTTTGATTGACGTCGAAGGCGGGCGCGGACACTGCTGTCGACGTTGCGGCTCCCTGAGAATCAGTGAGGGCGAAGGCATTGCTCGCTTCCACAAATTCGCTTAGATGTGCTACCGTCGTGCCCCTATTTAAGTGCCTATATTCGTTGCTGAAGTTCGTCACCATTACCTTGGCTTCGCCGTTATGAAGCTTGGCTATGCCTCTTGCGACGCACATCTGACGGTTTAGGAGCAGGTGCTGGTCACCTTCGATGACACCTTGTAAGTTGGTAGACGCTTTGGTGCCGACGGAAATGATGACGCTCGACAGTGGCGGGATGGTTACCTGCTCTTCTGTCACATTCAAGGCATTGTGAGCGACGTTGCAGTCTTACGCCGTTGCATTATCCGTGGACAGCGTGATTGACCTGGATCTTAGGTCGATTACTGCGCCTTGCTGGTCCAGGAAATCCATGCCTAAAATGACGTCTCGCGAACATTGCTGCAGGACCACAAAATTCACAGAATACGTCTGGCTGTGAATCGTGACTCTTGCCGTGCAGGTTTCCAGTCGGTGTTATAAGGTGGCCCCTGCTGTTCGGATATCCGGTCCTTCCCATGCAGTTTTACTTTCTTGAGCTTAGCGGCGAAGAGACCACTGATGATAGAGTAGTCGGCGCCGGTATCAACTAGGGCGGTGACGCTGTGGCCGTCGATGATCACGTCGAGGTCGGTGGTTCGTCGTCTGGCGTTCCGGTAGGTCGGGGCGTCGGATCACGGCTGCGTCGGCTTGGTCCGGTGCTGCTATGTCGCGTAGGCGGCGAGGCTTTGTCGTAAAGACTCTGCTCAGGCGGCGTACTGCGACTACGTCGGGAAAGTTCGTGCGTCGTGTCGTCGTCATCGGCAGCGGCGGCGGCGGCGGAGGAGGATCTTCGTCATTGCGTCGTGCAGCAACCGCACCTCCATCGGTTGCTGCCTTTAGTTTCCCGGGTAGGGGCTTGGGGATCGGCCCCGGTTAGGGACGGTGTACTGGAGGCGATCCGGGGAGTCGTAGCGGCCAGGCGAAGGTGAACGGGCTGGTCGTCGTTGTTGCCACTGCGATCAGGCGATGTAGTCGGCGATGTCGCGAGGTCGCTCACCTGGGCGCGGACGCGGCGCGTTCACGTCGAAGCCACGCAGTCCCATCTCACGGTACTGGCAGTAGCGGTAGGTGTGCCGGCTTCGCCGCAGTGGTAGCATAGTGGGCGGTGGTTCGGGGTGCGCCAAACGTCAGTTTTCCTCGGCGAGCGCTGGATTACTGGCGAGCGGGAAGGCGTCGGGGTGGCGGCGGTGGCTGGCGACGAAACTGCGGAGACGTTGGGTCCTGGTGTTGGCGAGGAGCGGCGACAGGTCGTCGTGCAGTAGCGGCGTAGGTCATCGCCTCCGGTTGGGGCTGTGGCCGTTCAGGAACGCTCAGTGAGCGCTGTAGTTCCTCGCGGACTACGTCTTCGAGAGAGGCGACTTGGGGCTGAGACGATGACAACATGCGGCGCAGTTCTTCACGAACAATAGCACGTAAGGTCTCGCGCAGGTCGTCGGGGCAGAGTCCTCGGACTTCTGCGACGTCTGGCAACATGCGCCGATCGTATTGGCTGGTCCGCATTTCAAGAGTCTTCTCGATGGTGGTAGCCTCGGAGAGGAACTCTTGTACCGTCTTCGGCGGGGTTCTGATCAGTCCGGCGAAGAGCTCCTGCTTCACTCCTCGCATAAGCAGGCGAACCTTCTTGTCCTCAGACATGTCGGCGTCGGCGTGGCGGAAAAGTCGCGTCATCTCCTCCGTAAAGATCGTTACGTTTTCGTTGGGGAGCTGCACCCGAGTTTCAAGCAGTGCTGCGGCCCTTTCCTTTCGCACGACGCTTGCAAAGGTGCGCACGAAAGCAACGCGGAAGTCGTCCCAGGTTCGAAGCGTTGACTCGCGGTTCTCGAACCAAGTCCTTGCGGCGTCTTCCAGGTAAAAATACACATGACGCAGCTTGTCGTCCGGGTCCCACTTATTGAGGGCTGCGACGTGGTCGTAAATGTCAAGCCAGCTTTCCGGGTCTTCGTAGGTCGATCCGCGGAAGGTAGGCGGCTCTTTGGGCTGGTTGACGACCACGGTTGCCGAAGAACTAGCTTCCGTCATCGTGGATGCCGGCTTCGTAGCAGCCTTTGTTTTCTTGTCCTTGTGGGGGAGCGGCAGGTATTCGGGCGGTAGTCCTTGTTGTCTTCGGCTCACTCGAACGACCGGGTCGGCGTCGTCCTCTTGCCTGCTTGGGCTTGGCTCACGGCTGGACGGGGGCGTACGGTACATGGACCGAGAAGCACCTCCACCAGATGTCACGTGGTTGTGAAACACGCAGCACTTGAGAGGAAGCACGCAGGAGTCAGGGCGGTGTCAGGCGAACTGTTTATTGGGCGAACTTGTGCCCAGCAAAACGGGGCCAAACACAACTCATAGCAACAGCGGCGTGAACAGTCGTCGGCCGACGGAAAAAAAGAAAAGACCCCCAGTGGCGCACTGCGCCGGCTTTTTATACACGCGTCGTAACGCGTTCCAGAGTGGCATACAAGATAAACGCGGCCTGCGTTGCGCTTAACAGAAAGTGATAGCGTCTTCCTTCGTAAACCAAAAGAACCGCACGTATCAATATATTGGTGGTGTTGAGTGGCCGTAGCGTTGCAAGTAGTCAAGTAGATCCTCCGTCAGTGGTCACAGCGTGGATGAAGGCTAGGCTCTAGGCCGAAACTTCCAAATAAACCACGTTATGACCGCTCACAGAAGATATACTTAGCATAAATATATATATATATATATATATATATATATATATTTATATATATATATATATATATATATATATATATATATAAATATATAGTCAGTGATGTTCGAGTTTTACACAAAAAGAAGAAAATATTTGCTCAAAGACCAAAAAAAGCAAACTTTGTGAAGTTGCTCCGGAGCGTGGCAGTTAAAGTGACCTGTCAAACATCGAAGTGCCTTCGACAAGTATCAGCGGCAGCCATGTGAAGCATATTCAGAATGAATAAAGACGCGTTGACTCCGCACGAGGTATACCTGAGCCTATTCGCAATGTACCCTTTCTTTCTCACTGGTCCGAAGAACTGGCGAAAAAGTCACACATATATTCCCAAAAAAAGAAACGCTGCGTAGCATGTGAAGCAGGCATTTCTAAACTAAAGTTCGGCAAAGAGGTGCTCGCAACAATCACCCTATATGTTCATTTTTGCACAACAGCCGCTTTGCGAGCCCTCGCTTACACTGCACTCACGCTCATGTCTTCATCCATTGGACTACGCTGTGTGCAAGAGAGGAACGAGCGATTTTAGTATACATAGCAGCGCTGCACGACAAGTGGTCTCCAATCATTCCAGAACAAGCACGGGAGTGGAGCGAGAACACTGTCACGTGGTGACGACGCTTTTTTCACATGTGAGAGATTTTGCTCCAACAGCCGAGCGGCAGCCGCCGCGCGAGGCCAAAACAGCTTTCTACAGCGATGACTAGTCACTGTAGTGAAATTCGCCAGAGTTGGAAAACTTCGCTCGCGACAGAAGCGGCCGAGCGAGCAGTGCCTTCGTTTCACATGTGATGCCGGGGGCGGCGTCGAGGAGTGGATGTGGGCGCTGCGGGGACCTCGCTTAACAGAACTCGCTTCCGCTGAGCAGCAGACGGCATCCGTTCTCTCCCCGGCTCATAAGTGTCTCGCACTGCTGTGAACGAGTTGCTCATTGCATGAATTGTGAAACAACCTCTTCTTTGAAACGTCAAGACGGAAGATTTCCGCAAGAAGAATAACAAGCGCATTCTTTGAAAAGAAGTTACGGAGTTCCTTAGGAAGTCGCATACTTTTGTAAAGTAAAAGTATTCACTTGAACTGGCCATGTTCACACAATTAGGTCAAAGTGGCGCTGTTTTCCCTTTGTCGCTCTCGGCGATGCTTTCACCAGAGGGACAATTGTCTGCAGTGCATTTTTTATTCTATATATTATTACTACATTCTTTTTCTCCTTTTTGCATTTTTATTGAATGTCACTCTAGAGGAGCCGCATGAAACGCCGTACTTTTATGTCGCAGCAAATGTTGCTGGTTTAACAAGCGATAAAATTTGGTGACACGGTGCATAGATGAAAGGGTTCACATGAACAAGAGAGCAAGGACGGGTGCTACGGCAGTTGACTTGAGAAGTAGCATTCCACACAGGTCACTGAAAAGTAATTTGGTGATGGGACTTAAGAAGGAAGGGGTGCAAAGCTTGCTGTCATGGTTCGGAGAAATAAGGCATTTCCCAGGGGGCTTTATATCTGTTCTCCCATTCAACAACAACTCGATTTTTCACTGAATCCCAGGCTCACTGGTCCGCGTCCTCCGCGACACTTTTCGCGAAAGGAACTATTGCACCGCACAGCACTCAGGTTGTCAGGCTGTCGACTGGTCCTGCCACACTGGCTAGCTGCTCTGCGTGACACTCAGTGCCTGAATGCGTGGCTGGCTAGCCGAAAATAGATGTTCGGTCACGAGCACAACATACATTGCGTGCATATTGAAGAACAGCTAATGATTTTAGGCATAAGTGCAGGAACACATGCCTAGGGGCGTGCACCTAAATTACACGGCCGAAGGCTACTACCTGAATGTCACTGTGTGGCGACGGTAAAAGTGCATGTGTTGTGTGAAAAGATGTGATATTTCGGCTTTCCTGCTCACCACCACAGCATTATTAGACGCAAATTCCCACAAAAGCAAGCATTGCTGCGTAGTCCCTGACCTGGGCCGCGCACAAGTTTAAAACAGCAGCCGAAGAACTGGGACAATGAACGCATCACGTATACCATGCTACCTGCCGTTTATGAAACTTTTCCTGGTGTGCTTTACTGTATAACTGGAAAACCTAAGACGCTTACTATTTGGGGTCATCATCATCATCATCATCAGCCTGACTACGTCCACTGCAGGACAAAGGCCTCTCCCATGTTCCGGCAGGTAACCCGGTCCTGTGCTTGCTGCTGCCAATTTATACCCGCAAACTTCTTAATCTCATCTGCCCACCTAACCTTCTGTCTCCCCCTAACCCGCTTCCCTTCTCTGGGAATCCAGTCAGTCACCCTTAATGACCAGCGGTTATCCTGTCTACGCGCTACATGCCCTGCCCATGTCCATTTCTTCTTCTTGATTTCAGCTATGATATCCTTAACCCCCGTTTTTTCCCTAATCCACTCTGCTCTCTTCTTGTCTCTTAAGGTTACACCTACCATTTTTCTTTCCATTGCTCGCTGCGTCGTCCTCAATTTAAGCTGAACCCTCTTTGTAAGTCTCCAGGTTTCTGCTCCGTAGCTAAGTACCGGCAAGATACAGCTGTTATATACCTTCCTCTTGAGGGATAGTGGCAAATTACCTGTCATAATTTGAGAGTGCTTGCCAAATGTGCTCCACCCCATTCTTATTCTTCTAGTTACTTCAGTCTCGTGGTTCGGCTCTGCGGTTATTACCTGCCCTAAGTAGACATAGTCTTTTACAACTTCAAGTGCACTATTACCTATCTCGAAGCGCTGCTCCTTGCCGAGGTTGTTGTACATTACTTTCGTTTTCTGCAGATTAATTTTAAGACCCACCTTTCTGCTCTCCTTGTCTAGCTCCGTAATCATGAGTTGCAATTCGTCCCCCGAGTTACTCAGCAATGCAATGTCATCGGCGAAGCGCAGGTTACTAAGGTATTCTCCATTGACTCTTATTCCTAACTGTTCCCATTCTAGGCTTCTGAAAACCTCCTGTAAGCACGCGGTAAATAGCATTGGGGAAATTGTGTCCCCCTGCCTTACACCCTTCTTGATTGGTATTCTGTTGCTTTCTTTATGAAGCACTATGGTAGCAGTTGATCCCCTGTAGATTTCTTCCAGAATGTTTATATATACTTCATCTACGCCCTGATTCCGCAGTGTTTGCATGACGGCTGATATTTCTACTGAATCAAACGCTTTCTCGCAATCTATGAAGGCTATGTATAGGGGTTGGTTATACTCTGAGCATTTCTCTATTACCTGATTGATAGTATGAATGTGGTCAATTGTTGAGTAGCCTGTTCGAAATCCTGCTTGTTCCTTTGGTTGATTGAATTCTAATGTCGCTTTACTCTGTTAGCAATTACCTTTGTAAATGCTTGCATACTACAGAGAGCAAGCTGATCGGCCTGTAATTCTTCAAGTCCTTGTCATCTCCTTTCTTATGTATTAAGATGATGTTAGCGTTCTTCCAAGACTCTGGTACTCTTCCCGTCAGGAGACACCTCGTAAACAGGGTGGCTAGTTTTTCTAACACAATCTGTCCTCCATCTTTCAGCAGATCTGATGTTACCTGATTCTCACCAGCAGCTTTGCCCCTTTGCATGCTCTCCAAAGCTTTCCTGACTTCTTCTATCATTACTGGTGGGGTGTAATCTGGGCTACTGCTAGTTCTTATACTATTAAGGCCGTGGTTGTCACGGCTACTGTACAGATCTCTGTAAAACTCCTCTGCTATTTTAACTATCCTATCCATATTGGTAGTTATTTTGCCTTGTTTGTCCCTTAGTGCATACATCCGACTTTTGCCTATCCCAAGTTTCCTCTTCAATGCTTTGACACTTCCTCCGTTTTTCAGAGCGTGTTCAATTCTCTCCATGTTATTCCTTCTTACATCGCATACCTTACGTCTATTAATCAACTTCGAAAGCTCTGCCAGTTCTATTTTGTCTGTTGTACTTGACACTTTCATGATTTGACGCTTCTTAATTAGGTTCTTCGTTTCCTGGGAAAGCTTGCCAGTGTCCTGTCTAACTACCCTGCCTCCAACTTCCACTGCACACTCCGTAATGATACTCGTTAGATTATCATTCATTGTATCTACGCTAAGGTTCGTTTCCTCACTAAGAGCCGAGTACCTGTTCTGCAGCGACACTCTGAATTCCTGTACTTTCCCTCTTAGTGCTAGCTGATTGATTGGCTTCTTGCGTATCAGTTTCTGTCGTTCCTTCTTCAAGTCTAGGCGAATTCGAGACCGTACTATTCTATGGTCACTGCATCGTACCTTGCCAATCACTTCCACATCCTGCACGATTCCAGGTTGTGCACTCATTATAAAGTCTATTTCGTTGCTCTAACTACGCCATCGCCGAGCGGCGATGGCGTAGTGGTTAGAGCATCCGCCTCGCATGCAAGAGGTCCGTGGTTCAAATCCAGGTACCGCGCAGTTCCCAACCGAATTAAAAAAAATCCGCGTGTTGGTGGAACTGCATTAAGAGGCCTGGGGTGCGGCCTCACCGGCAAACACCGCCGAGAACGCATTCCCTCACCAGAGAAGAATTGGCCACCCTGGTGCAGTATCTGGCCACTACCTCCCACATCCCCTTGTTAATGGGTCATATATATATATATATATATATATATATATATATATATATATATATATATTGAAGCGGTATGAGCCTTTGGACAGAAGATGAAGAAGCGCGAGGGCCGGGGCAGGAGAGAAGAGGAGGATGAAGTGAAAAAAATAAAGCAGATTAAGATGGACGCCAGTTCCATACTGAAGCTTTAATGCTGTTCCGTTATTTTAAGTAGGAACACTACATTATTTTGGCGCAGCCGGCCATCGAAGCCATCATGTGGGTGACGTTCTTCATAGACGAGACCTCCGAGGAGATCATCTTTTCGAAGTACCAAGTTCAAGACGAAGCAGCGGTAGACCTACCTCGTGAGCTCAGCTCGGAAGAACTCGTAAACCTGGTTGTGGAAAAGGCAGCCGTAGACACTACTGAACTACGACGGAAAGGTGCTGTGAAAGTGAACTTGCGTGTGGCGACCTTCAACGACCTAGTTCTTGAACCAGCGCGTCGAAAACACTCAGGATCACGATCTTCGACGGAAGAGGTGAGCCTCGTTTTGAAAGCTTTTCAGCTGCAACAGGAACAGATGATTCAACAAAACCAAATAATGACATCTCTTATAAGCTCTCTGAATGCTGAGAGACCGACACCTAATTTCGTAGAACCTGATGCTTTCGACGGTGTGTCTTCAAATCCAGAAAGTTGGCTTGATTTCTACGAATATGCCGCTGGAAAAAACAAGTGGCTCTCTGATGAGGCTAAAATCACCAACATGCGCGTTTACTTGAGAGGTGTTGCGCGAAAGTGGTATGAAACATGCATTCTGGAAGACAGTGACGACTCTTGGAGCCAGTGGAGGAAAAAGTTTTTGACTGCATTCCGAAGCAATCCAGTAGAAAGATGGAACACGGCGCTTAATTTCAAGTCTGAGCAAAGCTGCCTTGTCGAGTACTTCTTTGAGAAACGCCGTCTTTTAAAGCTGGCGGAGCCTTTGCTTCCATCTACGGCCGTAGTTGCCTTAATAATGCATGGATTGCACACTAACGTGTTGAAGCAAGTGCAAATACTGTCACCAAAGACTCTAGATGACCTCCTCGCGTGTCTTCAGAACATACCATCAGCTTCGGAAACAAGCATAACCGCCGAGTCAAGCAGCTGTTTCAGTCGGAGTAAATCGGACTGGTCAAGCCGCGCTCAGCGAGAACCGAGCCACCTCGCAACTCGCACAGATAACTTGCCCTGGCGTGTTCCAAGAGGTCGAGTGAATAATATCGACACTGAAGCTCAGGAGTATTCGACAGAAAAAAACTAATAAACGAGGGTGATCAGTCCCACCCGATGACTCCAAATGAGACTGTTTATTTAAGTTGCTCTAGCCTACTTCACATTCCCGTCAAAGTAGGAAACAAACATATGATGGCTCTGGTAGACAGCGGTGCTTCTGTGTCCATTATAAATGCCAAGCTGGTGGATGCAAATCGCTTGCATAGTGGAAGAATTCTACGAGTACAAGGCTATGATGGAAAAGTAACGTTGCATGATCAGTGGGCCTTGGTAAACATCGAGTTCCAGGGTCAGCAAATAGAGAGCGAAGTGTTGGTGATAGAGGGGGTAACGTACGACTTTTTGCTATCAAGACCAGATATAAAGAAACTAAAGATCAACGTGTACTGGGACGATGTGGTTCTAGTAGAAGGAGTAGCAAGGAACGAGACAAATCAGGGTAGACAAGATAATCTACGAGTTGTCAAGTGCGCGGAGGATATCGCAACGACCTACCCTGAACTTGTATGCATAGGAAGCTATCCTCAGGCGATGAAGTCCCACAAGGTTCCTTTCGAACTCGCTGACAAGACCGTCATCCGGAAAGCACCTTACAATATGTCAAGGGAGCGAAAGATGTGGCTCAAGAAGAGTTGCAGGAGATGCTAGATGCTGATATCATACGACCTTCGGTATCACCCTTCGCTTCTCCCATAACGATCGCACCGAAAGAAGACGGAACCTTCAGATTATGCACCGACTACAGGGTTCTCAATCGTCAGACAGAACTCATACCATTTCCTATGCCGAAGATCGACACAATTATAGATGAGACCGGGGGTTGCCGACATTTTTCCCGCATCGATTTATGCAAAGGTTTCTGGCAGATCCCACTAACCGAAGAAACAAAAATGTACACCGCTTTTATCACGCCATTCGATCTCTACGAATACAACCGGCTCCCTTTCGGTTGGAAAAACTCGCCAGCGTGGTTCCAGAAGATCATGAACGACGTCCTAAAGCCATTCCTTGGTGTTTTTTTGTAATGTGTACATAGACGACATTATAGTCTTCTCCAAAACAGAGGCTGAGCATCAGGACCATCTGTCTCAGGTGTTAAACGCCTTGAGCTTGGCACATCTCAAGGTTAATTTTAAGAAGAGTGTATTCTTTCAACAAAAAGTGGTGTTTCTTGGAAGAGTCTTCGATGGGAACACCAAAAGCACAAAACAAGAGTCCGTCGAGAAGATCTCCCAGTTGAAGAAACCATATGACGTCCATTCACTGCGTGTGTTTTTGGGATTGGCAGGACATTTCCGATCTTTCATAAAGGACTTTGCTGTCAAAACTAGATGCCTCACGCGCTTAACGCAGAAAGAAGTTCCCTTTGAATGGAGTGACGAATGTGAGAGAGTCTACCGTGACTTGGTGCACAGAATTTCTTCTGACCCCGTTCTGCGTATACCAGATTTCACTTTACCCTTTGAATTGAACACTGACGCCTCACATTATGGGACTGGTGCAGTGTTGTATCAAAAATGTATTGAAGCATCTGGCCGAGAAAAGCGACACGTAGTCGGTTACTACAGTTACACTTTCAAGCCGTCTGAAACAAACTACACTACTACGGAAAAAGAAGCACTGGCGGTTCTGAAGGCCGTTGACTACTTCCGCACGTACCTGGAAGGTACGAAGTTCACTTTGTTCACCGATCACCAGGCACTCACTCATCTCTTGAATATGACCCAAACTAAAGGGCGTATCGCCAGATGGGTGAATTACTTGCAGCAATTTGACTTTACCATCTCGCACCGACCCGGACCGCTTTTAACCGATGCAGATGCTCTATCAAGATTGATGGTACAAAACAACACAGAAAAATCTGAAGAAATCAATGAAGTGAAGCTGTGGGAAGGCTCAGAACAACTGGTTTTTACGGAAGGTCGGTATCAAGTCCCACCAACTCTTGTTTCCAAAGTGCTTTACTTGTACCACGATAGCCCAGAATCTGGAGGACACGACGGCTTTTGGCGTACCTACAACAAGTTGGTCAAGAGGTTTACGTGGCCTCACATGAAGAAAGACGTTAGTCAGTACGTTCGTTCATGCCATGTGTGTCAAGTACACAAAGTCAAGTATAAACAGCCTACGGACACCATGATACTACCTTGCCACTCGAACGTGCCTTTTGAAGTAGTTCACCTGGATTTCGCCGAACTTAACAAGAAACGGGAAGGAGTCAGAAAAACGCAAGCTTTTCTGCTGGCCATAGATGAATGCACCAGGATGGTCGCGGCACGAGCAGGAAAAGAAGATGCAAATAGCGTCATAACCCTTCTCGAAAGGGACATGTTTAGAACTACGCGGACAATCGTATGCGATAACGGCCCCGCGTTCAAGAGTGAAAAGCTAGTAAGATGGGCTCGAGATCACAATGTATCGATCAAGTTCTGTGCGCCATACCATCCTGCGGCGAATGGGCTTGCAGAACGTGCCATACGGGACGTGAAACAATACATCAAGATGTACGATAGTTTTCCTGGGGGATGGAAATGTTCTTTAGAAGCAGCCGTAAAACATCATAACCGATCCTACACAAGTGGCTTGGGGTGCAGTCCACAGTACGCTTCTACAGGAGAGACCCCTATTCTGCAGGCAGACCGTGAGTTGGGACTCTTGGAAAACCTCAAGATTGTCGAGGAGAGGCAACAAAAATCACAGGAGGAGAGGTACCGAAAACGAATGAAAAAGAATTTCGACAAGAGGCATCGAGCAGACATGCCAGACATTCAAGTCACCGACCTCGTACTAGTGAGAAAAGGAATAAGAGATTCCAGTGCCAAATTTTATGGGCCTTACTCTGTGACCAAGACAGCCACCCAGAACGGAATTTTGAAGACTGTCTGGTACACTGGTGAACGTGGATCTGTTGAATGTGCTTCAATTGGGAATGTCTTCAAGTATTACCCCAGGAGGGGTAATTAAAAGAAAGCGGGAAGGGTGAAGCGGTATGAGCTTTTGGACAGAAGATGAAGAAGCGCGAGGGCCGGGGCAGGAGAGAAGAGGAGGATGAAGTGAAAAAAATAAAGCAGATTAAGATGGACGCCAGTTCCATACTGAAGCTTTAATGCTGTTCCGTTATTTTAAGTAGGAACACTACATATATATATAAGGAAGTGTATATCTAAGGACTATTTGGGGTGGAAGCATACAAATTCGTGCGGCAGAAGAGATGTAGACAATTTGAAATGTTCCGATAAAGAGTGTTCGCATGATGATTGATGATTGATATGTGTAGTTTAACGCTCCAAAACCACCATATGATTATGAGAGACGCCGTAGCAGAGAGATCCAAAACTTTTGACCTCTTGGGGTTTTTAACACGCTCCCAAATCTGAACACATGGGCCTACAACATTTCCGCCTCCATCGGAAATGCAGCCGCTGCAGCCGTGATTCGATCCCGCAACCTGCTTTTCAGCAGTTGAGTAACTCAGCCACTAGACCACCGCGGAGGGCAGTGTGTTCGCATATGCCGCAGGGTGACCACAAACACGGCCGAAGCTTACCACTGAGAGTTTTTAAATAAACTTTTATTTTGACTTAAGCGAACAGGTACACAGTTTTATATATGAATATTGCTGAGGTGTGTATACTGGGCTGACAGAAACCTCGTTCGGCGTACCCAAGGTTAAATCATAAAGCAAAAGCAATAGGTTGCATAAACATGAAAAGTACTGCGCAAAACACACTCGCAGTTCTTATGCATTCACCTAGGTTAACAGCTTGTCTAATTAAGCCATGCGAGCAAACTGTTTCTTTTGCTTCTTCGTGGTCAATTATAAGAGGGCGCAACAAGAACCATATGTTAAATATCCAGGAAAATAGAAAAAGCAACTGCACATGCTGTTTCTATTGTGATATGATTCACGTTTCACATAGTTCAATTAGTGTAGAGACGCGTGAGAGTGAAGTGGTTATTGAAGATGAACCTCGCAGAATAGGATGCCAAAGGAAGGCCACTTGGAGGAGAGCGCGGCTTTTAGGTAACACTGAAAACAGTGATTAACCGGCGCCTTCCGCGGACAACACTGTCCGCCCGAGCGGCGGGCGTCGCCCAACAACAGCAGCAGCCGCGGCGCATGTGAAACGAACGCTGCGTCCGCGCGTCCTCTCGCCGCTCGTCGCCGCGACCGCCGCCGCTTGGTCACTCGCATGTCAAACAGGCTTAAGCCCCGACCTAAACATGTTTCACATCTAAAACAAGTCGCATTTATATATGAAGGCGCTGCGCCTCAAGAGAATAGGTAAAAGCATGAATAGTGGAAGACTAATTGTGCGAAATTATACTGCTTTTTCCTTTATAGTTGTAGTGCGAAATATTTTACAAAATTTGAACATTTGTGAGATGAATGTGAACATTTGTAAGAGTACACCAACCTTGAAGCTTTGTTGTAACCATAATCACGGCACAAGCTCGGTTGTCACTCATGTAGAGGATATCTTCACTGGCAGTGTACGTGCCACCTGCAAGAAAAATACCGATATAAATTAATCAGCAAAACAAAAAAAACAGTTCATTAGCGATTCACAATAAACTAGACAATACTGAAGTTTAAAAGATACTTATGGCTTTGGTGAGGTGCTTTGTACTTAGATTCCTGTGAGCAGGTCAAAACGATGTTCAATAGGCAGGAAAAAGTGTTCTAGGGGCGAGTATATTGGTCAGCTGCCTTATATTTGCTGAGGATGTTCGGGGTCTCTTCCATTGCTAATCTTCCTCATTATCACCATAGGCTACGAAATTTGACAAGCGTAGAAAATAATAGCAAATAGAAAACAGGTGTCTGTCTGTTGCAGCATGCAGATGCGACGGCCATTTTTCTCGTTAACGTTAGTAACTCAGTGCAACAAAGGCTGGCGTTCATAAATACATGAACATTTGGTGCGACAAAACTGTTTGATGTCAGTCAAGCATTTTTGCGACGTACCTTAGATTTGCGGCATGCTGACAATTACATTACCATTACATCAACACTAACTTCACAAAAAATTAGTGATCTCATGTAATGTTACATACGCAGTCTGCCGTGTTGGTGCAAGATTTCCTGTGCTGGGCCGCTGAAGCGACGGTTCATCATTCGATCCAGGCCAGTTGATGAAGGCGACATGCTAGAGGCCCGTGTGTCGGGCTATGTTAGTTCACGTGCCAAAAAAAAAACATCTGGCCTGCGCGGAACGCGCAGCACAGCCACAGTGAAAGCTGGAAGATCGACCTTTAAGAGCCTTTTAAAATGCACTTTGGGTAAACTTTGCAAGTTTACCTGGAGGGTTGCCACTACGTCATCAACGATAATTTTTTTGTAGTAGACAGGTTTTCACTATACCATTAACGTCATTATTCAGGAGAAGCGTGGTACCCGCTACACAGTGGCAAGAAATTTCGTGCACTTTCTTGATGATGTTGCTGACGACGACGAAGAATTGCGCCTGAAACTTTTATAATGGGCTGATGTATTCGACGACAACCCAATCATTGCGCAATTAGCATTGCGTGACACCTGGTTGTTTTTTTGCTCTTATGAGATCACAACAAGGGTCGCCTGTGCCGTAGTTCTACGCCGCCGCTTCCACAGCTTGTGTCCGTAACCACTACCCCAGATAATTAAGAAGTTAAACAAAACCACTAAGGACACCTTGGGATTCGAACCCAGGACAGTCCTGCAACGCCGGTGCGTTAAACGAAAGGAATCGTGTACATTTGACTAAATGAAGGGTTTTAGAACAGCGAAGGAACAACCTCGCGACATACAATGCGAATTGCGTAACGAGTGGGCCGTAGGACGCTCCAACCTATACGAAAGCTTCAGGCATAGATCGTCGTCAGCCACAGCATCAAAACACTGCACGAAATATCTGGCAAGAAAGCAGCGGGTACCACGCTTCTCCGAAGCATGATAAAGAATGGCTTAGTGAATGCCTCACTACCACAAATGAATGAATTATTTTTATGGCATAGTGCGTACCCTGCAGCTGCGCTCGCAGCAGTTACCCAGTGTTAAAAATGAGGCTCTGAAGGGTCTATTTTATATACAGTTTTAGTTGTGACCGTGCTGTTTGTTTCACCCAGGCCTGACGGTTTTTCTTGGGGTACTTCGACGCAATAATTTCGGCTTGTTTGTTCTTCTGTGTGTAATTTTGTCTGTTGGCCTCTGTAACTACAATCCAAATAGCCCTAAGCCATACCCCAAACGGCCAACCCCATCCGCAGCGCCTTCTAATACTGCTGAAGTTTCAGTGTCCATACTTTGTGTGATCGTCAGTTAAAAAGCAATTATTGTGCAGATCTGAGGCTTCGTAGGAACACGTCAATATTTTGTATGTGTATCTTTATACTATAGAGAATGCATACATAGGTAATTCCAATGATTTTAGCGTTTATCTTGCTGCGCTGACAATGAACCGCGATGCTTAAAAAGGCAAGTGTTTCCAACAGTTTCCCAAGAGGACACGGTGGTGGCACCTGACGGTCGCTTTGCGTGATACACCTTATTGCCTCCGAGAAAGGTGCGCATCCCATTCTTCGTTTTTGAAGGTAACTGCCAGATGGCGCTCGTGTCTATCGTGCCTCGATGTGCTCGTTAGCCTTCGCAGCACGGATCGAGGCTCTCTAACGCAGCGCCTCCAGAATGCAATTCACCTATTTTCTAGCACAGAACATCAAATCAACGTTTTGATCAGTCTTTCCACATGCGAGACTATCGTCTTTCGACGACATTTGCAGTCAAACTTGCAGATACGGGTCGAATGTTTTGATTTTGATAACAAGGTAATTGTAACGACAGGGGAGGGGGGGGATTCGTCACGTTTCTCCGTGTGTTTTCAACGGAATGAACACTATGAGATGACGCAGGAGTAGATATCGATCAACATTTACAACAACAACAGACTCGATCGACTGTCACAGAGACAAGCACAGAGATACACACTTAAACAACCCAAAGTCCAACTGGCTATTGTCCACAATACGTGGATACGCGAAAGCTCACAGCTTGTTGAATCACCGTCCTGAGGAGGTGACAGTCTACGCACGCGATGAAACTTGTCAGGCACGCAGGTGGCACGTCCCGCATATGGTCACAGCAAAACACAAGGCCTCCGTCAGGCCTCACGTTTGTAGACGGCTTTCAGCCGTCCCAGGCGGCGGCGGTGAACCGGAGTCTGTCATCCCTGTCGCGCACACCAACGTAGCAGGAGCAGCAACCAGTGTCAGTAGCCCCGGAAAGGTACCTCTGCTCTCTAACCTCTGTTCCCAGAGAACAGACAGGAGGAGCTTCACGGACAGCGCCCTGGTCCGGGGCGCTGTCCGTGAAGAAAGGTTCATTGGCCGAACCCTCTTTCTTGGCCGATCCTTGTTTCTTGGCCGATTCCTCTTTGTGGGCGAGTGCCAGCAAAGCAAAAGGCTCATCATCATCATCATCAGGATCATCATCATCACTAGGAACGTATTCTTCCGGTTGTCTTAATGAATTTGTGTTGCACTGACAGAATAGCACTGTGACTCGCACCCAGCTGACTGGCTCCAAACAATAAAGGGTGGATATATAAACTGCCAACCCCAGCATACCAATCGGTCTTTCAAGAATTGTCGGCGCAGTGATATGAAACTGCGGCATGTGAGAAGAAAGGTTCATTGCAAACTGCACATAGGTAGGTAATGAAAATAATGATTTGTGCAATAATAACTTCAACCGAGGAACTATACAGCGAAAGCTTCTGAGGGTCACCTCACACTGACGGGAAAGGCATTTTGCGGTGCTCTATGTGAATCGCAAGAGCCGAAATTCATCAGACCGTAGGAGCAATGTTTCGTTCTTTTTTAAGATTATTAGGCGTATGAATCGTTTGGCTGTAACAAAATAAAGCTGTGGAGCTACTGGAACCACCGGGAAATTCAAAAGCGCCGAAGAGAGCGAGTCAGCAGTTCATTGAGCGCTATTCCAAGATGCCCGGGGACCCAAAGAAACCTAGCTTCTGATAGGCTACGTAGTACGAAAGACCAAAATATCCTGAAATGAGGCTGATTTGCAGAAATAAAATGTGTAAAAACATACAAGGCATCCGAAATAATAAGAGCTTTTAGTTGCTGAGACCTTAGTTTTCAAAGAGTCGATGTTATTGCCAGGAATTCTGCGAGACAAATTGGCGTGAAGTCAGACAATCAGAGCGCAAAAGCCCAATTAAGCTAACGAGAAACGATGCCTACTCAAACCTTCAAATGATTTTGCGTTGCATCCGTCGAAATTTCCACGTAAGAAGGAAAAATGACTGAGATGGTCTTGAAGGAGGCCCTGAAGAACATGATTTGGATGTAACTTAGCATTTTTTTGGAAAATTGTCATATGTCTTGCTGAGCGTTTCCCACGCACTCTCTTCTTTCTCTATTTTTTCTCTTGTGCCTCCGCCACATGTGCCACCTGTTGCCACCTGGCGCTAGTTCGGCTTCTTGTCCCCATCCTTCTTTTACTCAGACGCCCACACAATTTTTCCAAATTTCACTAAAGTTCACACGAACGCGCATTTACGCTACACAAAGTTACTCTGTACATTACATAAGTATATAGAAAATATCTGCTGAATTATGCTGTTGGCGTCGGCGTCGATGTTCGTAACCTCCACCACTTATTGTATACGTATACGTATACAATACGTTCTGTTGTAGTTACCGGGCGCACACAGGCCACTGCACTCGCTGCAGTCTTCGTTTGTGAAGGTGAAAACGCAAGAGAGAAAATGATACAAGAAAAAGTCCGTCACGAGCAATCGAACGTCCAACCTCTTGCTTATGAGTGCGTTGCGTTAGCCAATGAACCGCGAAGAAGTCCTTCTTCAGCGTTGAAACGGCAAGGTATTCGTTCATACATACCACCTAACGCTGATAATGACTATTTCGGGAAACTATCGTGTTTTTAACATTACTAGTGAGATGGCGCAATAGCGCGCGTCAACAGATCGTGATGGCGTGGCGACACTCGTATTGGTTTATCTCTCACGCGTACTTTGCCCCACTTAGAAGAAGGGGGAGGGGTGGAGGATCACGCGTGTGCACGCACCACCCCTTTTCTCGTGGTGGGGACAATAGTATGACTTGCACTTTCACCGGAACTATTCTGTTGTAGTAACCGGGCGCACAAGGGCCAATGCACTCGCCGCAGTCCATGTTTGCGAAACGGGCGCAATCTACAGACACACGAAGTAACAACGTAGACACTTCTTCGCGTTCATCTGTACCTGTTGGTACGTTCTGTGCGTCATTTATGCGTGAGAAACGTGGGTACGTTCGCACGACATTCTATTTTGTTGCTATAGCATTCGTTTTTCACCTTTGCAGCAAAGCTTTGACGTCCCATTCATCCGTCACACCAGTTTGTTTTCCCAATACCAAGACTTCAGGTCTGTTGACGAAATTTATTTTGGATGTCGACACCGTAACAATGCATCCTTGATTCGTGGAAGTGGTCACACATCATTCGTGAGTTGGAACAGGTGAAAAAGCTTCCGAAAACACACACACTCTCATCAATCACGGTTGTTGATACTTCGAAGCACACATGCATTGATGATACAGCTCTATAGCTAGCAATATTGACGTCAGAATCATAAAACAGCTTGTGAACGCATGGCACTGGTCACAATAGCCAAACATGATAGTAATAAATTCATATTATTGATATGTGGGGTTTAACGTCCCAAGACCACCATATGATTATGAGAGACGCCATAGTGGAGGGCTCAGAAATTTCGACCACCTGGGGTTCTTCAACGTGCACCCAAATCTGAGCTCACGGGCCTACAACATTTCCGCCTCCATCGGAAATGCAGCCACCGCAGCCGGGATTCGAACTCGCGACCTGCGGGTCAGAAGCCGAGTACCTTAGCCACTAGACCACCATCGTGCGGGGCTAAATTCATATTAGGAAGTCAGTCTCAAGGTCAACCAGTGCGAGCAACAACTGAAGAATTGTTAGGGAAAGTACATGAAAGTATGTTGTCGTGAAAATATGAAAGTACGCTAGTATCGTTTAGTGAAAGCAAAATAAGATCATCTTGTGCGTGACCAAAAAATCCAGAAAGATCCAATTAAAATACAGAAGAAAAAATCTTGGTCTGCATGAGGTTCGCACCCAGTTTGTTTGTGTAGAAAGCGGGTGTTCTTCCAATGAAGCACTCGTCTGCGTTTGATTGCGGTGAAAATTCTTCAAAAAGAAGTGAAAGGAACTTGCATGCTTTACGAACACAAATGTCCTGTATACATGCAACATGTATTATGGCCACAATAATGCATGGTACAAGCGTAAATTGTGATCGGGCGTCAAAACTTCAAACCACGTAGACTTGAGAACCGATTATAGGCAATTTCCAATTGTGTGTCTTGCGCTGCTATCGTGCCACTTCGATATATGAGTATAAATTGAAGGTCCACCAGAGCTTTTATAGTGTTTTACAATGCCTAAAAATGCCTCCTTGTGACTCGTGTGTCTCAATTGCTGAAAATGCTTATAATAGCCTATGTTAAAAATCGGTACCTACATGAACGCTATTTAACCTCAAATAGTGCTTTCGGGTGCAGTGGGATGCTAGTATTCATGTTAACAAGCAATATTCAGCACTCAGGACACATTGGGGTGCAACGCATTCTCTATCTCATAAGTTCATTTCAGAACTGTCAAGCTTGCAAGGCATCTTCCCTAAGAGGAAGGCCGATTAGCCTCTACGCACGTATTCATCCATGGTGAGTTATCTGCTCGGCATATCCACGCTTCTGCTCACACGCGTAGGAAGCAGGAGGTGCTTCTGTGCAGCCACAGGACGATTAAAATGAATGCTAAACTGCGGAGTGTCATCAGGGGAAAGTAGGGTGTAGATCATTTGAAACATGTCCATGTGGTTTTTTTTTCTAAGTCATTTACGCGTTAAATTACACCTAACTAGGACATAAAATATTTTACGTAAACACGGGAAGTTGTTGCGTGCCTAATGAAAAGCTTTGTACCACTAAAAAATTAAATTGGCTCATTACAAGCCGTAAAACCATGATGCGATGAGGTCACCTTGAATCCTCTGCTAGTCGCCCGGTGTAGACTTCACAAGCCGAATTTCTTACCTGCCCTCTTCGGTAACCGAGCTACTCGGAGCCGAAAGATCACAATACGCGGACCCACATACACGTCATGCGCACGCAAGGTGACGTTCAAACGACATGCCTCTGACAGGTCGTGCACACGAGCAGTGTTGTGTCATTTCCACAGTTTCTGTATTATACTACCTGTTTCTGTAGAATGGATTCCTCTATTTGTGCAAGTTTGGAGAAACTGGCATGAATTATGTATCCTTACCAACAAACCATCGCCTTCATGCTGGAACTGATCTATGGGATGATGCACCAAGAACAGGCCAACCGTTGTAAATGCTGGCACTGAAAACATGCAAAAGCAGCGAGAGCCAAAAGGCAAACAAAATTTTGGCAGCTTAGTCTTGCATCTCACTCGATTCAAAGTAGAAGAAACTTGTATAGATGACACAGAGCGCCTAAAATAATTCTTGCAGTGTCACGTACGACTTTGATACGGAGGAGCATTCCCTTTTACGTCACTTTTACCATGCATGGACCATCGGCGGTTAAATGACAGTCGAGTGGCGTACTGTCTGACATTTTAACTCTTTCTGGGACGTGTAGCAAGGCAAAGATTGGAAGATGAGATCGTGAGAGCCAAGTGCATGCATTTCTTTTACCTGCTCGAAGTTTTTAAACATGATGAAAGGCCATTTAAGGTATTCACAGTCGTAAAGAAATTGATCTTGCGTGATTTAACAGAGTTATTACAAGGCAATACGACACAAAGAGACCCTTCTGGCCTATCAGCGCTCTACCTATTCGCTTCTCTGTTGCTCTTCTCAGTCATGCCGAAAAGCAAAAAACCAAAGAGCGTGTTTATGTGACGGTGGAGACTTACTTACCTCACCTTGATGTACAAAAAAGACACACAGAATTCTGCAAACACTGCGGTAAGGAATATTCCATGGCTATGTAAACCATTGGCGCCTTTGTAAAATCAAAACTTGAAAAAATTTTGTTTGCTTTTTTGATGTAGAGACAGATCCCACACGTATTTTTTTCGAAAATGTGAATTATTTCAATGTTTATTATATCTATTTTTACGAATTTGGGGGCTTGAAACAAGGTTTTGTGTGCCTAATTTTGGCTTTGAAAACCCGGTTTTTCAGTGCCTATATATCCGGCCTCAAATAATGACTTCATGGTATAAGTCGAGTCACACACTACAAAAAGCACACCCGTTACGGCGCGTTTTCCCTTAAGACTCCTTAGTGGGTGCGCAGCAAACTCGAAAAATTTTAGCACGCACTATTGCCCATGGTTTAAAGTATGCTACCAATTACAAAAATGCAGCTGCACCCAAAAACTTCACGGACAGAAGCCATTTTGAACTCGGTACGCACTAGAAACAGGATATCGCTATCACATTCATCTCTTGCACGCGAAGGTTAGGATCTCTCAATTTTGTTTTGAAACACTTTCTGGGAACTAGTAGACGCACTCCTGCATGGCAGCCACTTCGCCATAACTTATAACTCTTGAATAGTAGAGAAGTGTCAACTACGCAGCTCGAGTTGCTTAAGAACACCAATTTCGTGCATTTTATCAATAATCCTTGTTAGAAAATGCGGTATAAATTACACGAAACGAACAAAGGAGTCATAATGCAGCCATGCCTGGAATATAAATGTCCATGTGTTTTTTTCGACGTGAATCGAAGGTTCCCAATTCTTTCTTTGAACTCCTACAAAGAAAACACACTCTCAATAGAAGTCATGAAGTTTTAAGTACGCGTTTTCGGGATGTTACCTTGCAGTTCCATCAAAAAAGATCCGGGTAAAGTATACAGATACTTTGTCAAGTCTTTTATCAGGTCTACCTCACATGTTCGTCTGGTGGGCCCAGTTGTATAAAAGGTCCATAAGGGCTCATCTGTTGAGAGAAACTGAACGAAAATAAATGAAATATTAAACGAATGCTTTCCGGTACTACATAGCTGCAGAAATAAGTAGCAGTCGTGAGAAATTCATGGTGCGTGGACAGCATCAGCGAATGACCTGTGACATGCGTCAATGAATCTCGTCTTGCATTCGGGTATTATTTTTTACAGCAAAAGCTGTTATAAAATCACAACAAGGGTCACATGCTGCGACGTAGTTTTACGCCGCCACCGATGTTGATAACCACTATCGCACGAAATAAGAAAAAAAAAACTTAAAATCAAAAACACCAAGGCACGTTGCCGGGCTAGTTGGTTGGGGTTGATTATTCATATGTGTATAGAGCCTCACGACGCAAGTTGAAAATTGTTCCAAGTTGGCACTGTGTCTTTCTCTCTTTTGTGTTTTTGTCGTGATGCGCTATATCAATGTGATTTATGAAAAAAAGAACAAGAAAATTGCGGGCTTGGAACCCGGATTCCTCGTGTGCCAACTCAGCAATCTTCCGCAGAACTACGCCAGGGCTTGAAAGCACGTTGCCTTGGGAAGGTTTGATATCGGGAAAGGAATTGCAATAGTATGCATCATAAAGCGTTTTAGAACAGTAATAGCACAACCAGGCATCACGCAACATGAGTTGCGCAATGAATGGGTCATGCAATGCCCATTGCGAAAGCTTGTTGTTGATCACTTATTTACTGTGGCGCGTCCCCCCTTAGGAATATTCTTTGTCATCGTCAGCCAGTGATGACGAATACACTTTATTTTCATATCCGGCATATTTGTGGTCCGGGCTAGACCGCACAAGGAGGTACCGGGAGACCTTGTCTCTGTACAGCCTCCCTGGCCTGCTGGATAGCCCATTTTTTGTCTTGAACCTCTGAGCTGAGCAGCACAAGCCGCCACTGCTCCCGGAGGACCTCAGGAGAACTTGTTGATAAGTTGGGGCATTCCCATAATATATGTTTGTAAGACGCATTTTCTGTTACGCATAGCTTACATTTATTGTCCGGGTATAAGTGTGGGTAGCTCCTGTGGAGATGCACAGGGTTCGGGTAGCAGTTCATCTGTAGCTGTCGGTATTCCGATGCTTCTTGCCTGTTTAGACTCGGATGAGGTGCGGGCAAGACGCGCCTTGCTTCTCTGTAGTGTTGCATGTATTTTGTGTATCTTGTAAATCGGTCTTTGTGTGGTTTGTTGGCGGCGTCAGAGAAGATCACCGAGCGGTGGGGTCGGGTTGCGTGGCGGATTAATTCTCGCGACAACTCATGAGCCATCTCGTTAGGATTGGGTGTATCAGTCTCTGTGTTCGCCGGGAACCATACGAGGTACTTGAGTTCATCTACTTTGCGTAGTTCTTGGTTATTAGAGAGGATTCTGAGGGCTTGCAGTGAAATCCGTCCTTGCGTAAAATTTCTGATTGCTATTTGCGAATCACTCAGTACGAATGAGTGTTTGTTGGAGGTGATAGCCATGGCTATGACTACCTCCTCAGCCTCCTTTATATTGTTTGTTATGACAGAGCACGCATTAACACAAATGCCGGACGTGTCAATCACGACAGCAGTGTGAGCTTTCCGTGCAGGGTATGGGCTAGTATCTACAAAAAGAGATTTACTGTTCGTGCCGTGTGCTTTGAGCAGTGCTTTTGCTCGGTGTTTTCTGCGGTCCGTATTGATAATCGGGTTCATGTTTTCCGGTATCGGGTTAGAGACGATCTTAGCTCTGATTGTATTGGGGATGTCATGTTTGCACACCACGTTGTGCATGGTACAAGATTCCTAATCAACTCATTATATTTCTTCCCTTTTTTGTTTTAGTGAGCCTTTGAAGCTGGGATATCCGCTGAGCTTCTATAATCTCTTCAAGCGTATTGTGTAGTCCTAGCTGAAGAAAAAGGTCTGTGCTATCATACTCAGGTATTCCTATCGCTTGCTTGTAGACCTTCCGGTGGAGTGCATTTATTTTGTTAGTTTCAGCTTTTTGCCAGTTGTGGTATGCTGCTACATAGCTTATGTGACTTATGAGGAAGGTCTGGATTAGACAAATTACGTGGCTTCTTTCATACCTCGGTGTATATCGTGACCTTGTGAATAAGTCTCATTGCATTCGTGACTTTGGCGTTTAGTCGGCGTATAGTCTCGCCGTTGGCACCGTTAGCCTCGATGACTAATCCCAGTACCCGTATTTTTGGAACTGTCGGTATAGCTGTGTCCTCCTATGTATGAATCCTAATTTCCTCATATTGCCTGCTTGTTTTCCTCTGACTTGGGTGGTCTGCCTCTGATTGCTGGCCTGTAGAGAACAAGTTCTGATTTTTCAGCGAGCATGTGAGTCCTGTGCCTTCCAAGTATCAGCTCAACTGTTTCTATTGCTTCTTGGAGTCTCTGTTCTATGTAGCCATCGCTGCCATTACTGACCCATATTGCGATGTCATCCGCGTAGATAGAGTGATATATTGCCGGAATTTTATTTAACATCTTTCGGTAGTCCAATCATAATTATTTTAAATAGCATTGGCGATATTACGGAGCCCTGCGGAGTGCCTATGCAGCCCAATTCTTGGAGATCAGATGTAAGGCCTCCTAAGCTGAGCCTTGTTTTCCTGTTGGTCAAGAAGTTTCTAATGTAATTATAGGCTTACTCACCCATGTTTAAGCTTGATATGCGGCTGAGAATTGTTTGATGAGCTGCATTGTCCACATGCTTTCTTGAGATCCAGACCGAGTATGGCTCGTGTGGATCTTGTGGGGTAGTCTATGATTTGGTGTTTCATTTGTAGCATGGCATGTTGGGTGGCTAGGTGACGACGGAAGCTTATCATCGTGTGTGGGTAGTATTCACCATCCTCAAGGTAGTTGTTGGCTCTATTTAGAAATGCATGTTCCATTACTTTTGCTACGCATGATGTTAACGAGATGGGGTGGAGATTTACTTTGTTGATTGGCTTTCCAGGTATTGGTATAAGGATTGTTCTAGCCTCTCTGCATGCGTCGGGTATTGCCTCATCTGTCCAACATTTGTTTATATATCCAGTTAAAAGTTCTATGGATTCATTGTCCAGGTTACGTAATGCTCGGTTGGTGACTCCATCGGGTTCCAGGTGCTGATTTTACATTTATTTGCGGAGCCCAGCTCTAACCTCTGCTACCTCAAAGTTTTTGTCCATGTTGTGGTTGGCTTTGGCTGTATAATTATGTTGTGATGGCGGCGAATTTGGGCATGTAGATGTTTTGTAGATCTCTCATTAGCTGTTCCTCGTTTCCTTCGTATTCGCGTGTGAGACGACGGATAGCGTGTCTCTGTTAAGTTTTGGTATTGGTGAGATTTAAAATAAACCTTAGCAACTTCCACGTTTGTGATATTCCAATACGGGTGCTCATGTCCTTACATATCTCCGCCCATTGTTGCTCACAAAGCTGCTTGCAGTGACTTTCAATATCTTTGTTGAGCTGTGCTATCTTTTTCCGCATTGTTCTGTTGTGTCTTTGCCTCCGCCATTTGTGTTGTAACGCTTCTTTAGTTTGCCACAGGTGGATTAATGTGTTATCGATGCGCTCAACTGGGATATCTGTTTCTGCTTCCTCTGTGGTTTCCTGACGGTGTCTATTATGCTCTCGCACCATTGCTGAATATCGTCAGGATTTTCGGTAATCGTTTTTCTGATCACCCAAAATTTATCCCAGTCATCTAGACATCTCGTGTTACACATGGTCGTAATCCTGCCGCTATCGATGAATGGTACGTGTGTTTCGAGTATGCGATGATGACTTCCTAAATCATCGAATGTGTTGTGCCCTGTCGTCCCCGGGGCATTTTTGGTTATTGTAAGATCCGCTGTTGTGTCTCGCTGGGTGCTCGTACCTATGCGTGTGGGTGCATGCGGGTCTGTTATCAGAGTAAGCTGTTCATCTTGTATGCTCTGCCATAACCGTTTCCCTTGTGGGGTGGTGTAACCATACTCCGATGCCTCGTGTGCGGCGTGTGCGGCGTTGAACAACAAAATTGTTCCAGTGCAAACCCATCAGCCTGCCAAGACGAGTGATCCTTCTCACCAGGAGATATTAGCGTGCGAGAGATCGTCTACTCTCCTCTTCTCCGCGGGCCAAAGTACGCGTGAGAGATGAGAGCTGCCACGCGTTCATTGCGCCGTCTTGCTGGTGATGCTGAAAACACGACAGTTCCCCCCCTCCTCCGAGAATCCCGCGAACAGCGGTAAGTGGTAGATATATTTTTCTTTCTTTCTTGTCGGCTCGGCAGCACCCCAGCGATGGCCCGCACTCACATGCAACGCCTGCTTTTTGTGCAGATATTCGGCGTGGCCCTGTCTTCAATCCTTCCCCGGTCGCCTGCAGCACGCTGCACATCAGAGCCCGGCCTCCCAGGCTATGCTACCGCTGCACGCTTTGAACCCATCAGCCGGGATTCACCGTCTGCATTGTGCCGTGGATACCCTGCCAGCCCGCACCGCACGAATGCCCTTCAATGTTCCCGCCTGTGCCTCCGTCACTGCTGCCGCCCTTACCCTCATGGGCACGAGACACGGAAACAGAACTGACGTCACACCGCTACGATAAAAGCTTCACCAAAGGCCGCGCGCTCTTCAGTGGGCTCGGCAGCACACTAGCGATGGCCCGCACTCACATGCAACGCCTGCTTTTTGTGCAGGTACGAAATTCTTGTTCCCTATTTTCCAAGCGTACCAAATACGCTGCATTGCTAGTGCTGCCGAGCCCAAACTGTTGCTTAGGAGGTTGTTTCTAGCTGTATTCGTGCCTTGCGAGTGCTGTTGCTATTATGTGGCGACATCGAGACAAACCCTGGCCCTGCAACTCGGTCCTCTAATACTGAAACCCCTAACTACGTTATGTCTGTCCTTAACGATATTCAGTCCGGGCAGGCAGCCATCCTTATTGAAATGAAATCCATACGTTCTACGCTCCTGCAACACGAGCAACAATTTGAAGAAATTACTAAAAGACTTTCTCAAATTGAAGACAACTGCTCTGTAATAGCCGCGGTAAAAGAAGAGGTCGACGGCTTACGAACACTAACTGAGCAAAATTGTGGTGATATTGCTAGCCTTGTCGCCAGGATGGACGACTCTGAGAACAGACAGCGACGATGCAATCTTGTCTTTTACGGTTTTGAGGATGCCAGTGACGAGACTTGGGCACAGTCTGAGAAGCGCGTCATGGATCTATGTCTTGCCAATCTGGAAGTTTCAGTCCAACTAGAGACATTGAACGCGCTCAACGCATAGAGCGTTTTCAACCAAGTAAAAATAGACCCATCCTTGTGCCGGTTCTGCCATTTCAAGGATCGAGAACTAGTGCTGTCCAACGCCAAAAAACTAAAAGACACCAATTACAGCATTAGCGAAGATCTTTCCCCCAACGCCCGCAAGGCCCGTAAGCACCTCACTGAATTTGGTAAAGCATCTCGCAAGGCCTATAAGCTTGGGTACAACAAACTAACCATTGATGGCACCACTTACGTTTTCGATCTCTCCTCTGAAAAAGTAATCCCCCTCCGCCCATAGCTACCACCTCCCACCTCAGCGAATCTTAAATTAAACCCTGAACTTTTGTGAATTGTACACACTAACATTAGAAGCCTCTTGCCAAAACGCGACTCGCTCTTTAATCTTATCTGCACGACAGAATGCAACTTTGTTCTCTTAACTGAAACGTGGCTAAACCCTCCAATAAGCGATTCCGAATTAGCCACATGCTTTCCTGGCTTTACTATTATCGGCGAGATCGTGATGGTAAGCGTGGTGGTGGCGTCCTGATAGCTGCTCACAGTTGATTAAATTGCTCCTCAGTGGTCATCCCTTCCAGCCTTGAATAACTGTTTGTATACTGCAGAAATTCATATCCCCC
Organism: Rhipicephalus microplus; assembly: GCF_013339725.1. NCBI lineage: Eukaryota > Metazoa > Arthropoda > Arachnida > Ixodida > Ixodidae > Rhipicephalus > Rhipicephalus microplus. The sequence continues at coordinate 176,810,098 of NC_051168.1, forward strand.
GATTATCATCGAAGTCTGTTACCGCCCCCCTGACGCAGATGCTTCATTTATCGCTAATTTCCGCAGTGCTCTTAACTTCCTGAATGCCTCTCATCCTAACATACCGGTTATTTTAATGGGTGACTTTACCTTCCCAGCAATAATCTGAACTAACCTCACGCTCAAGATATCTAAACATACTATAGAAAGCGACTTTGTTACCACGTGCCTAACATTTGGTTTATCTCAACTTGTTTCATTCCCAACGCGAGCTACTGAGCACTCTTCAAATATTCTCGACCTCATTTTCACGTCACACCCCGACAATCTTGCATCCCTAGTTCCTCTCCCAGAGAGTAGTGATCACGCTGTGCTTCACGCTTTGTTTTCTAATCAACTACCAGGCGAAAGCCATTTCAAGAAAACCCTCACACTCTACGATAAGGGTAACTATGCCGCCATTAACGAATAATTATACTTATTTTGTGAATGGTATTTAAACGACTTCTTCAAACGCCCCCTTGAAACTAAACTGGTTTTTGTTCAAGTGCAAAATCCATGATTCGATCAATAGATTTATACCCACAATTACAATTACGGAACAGGTGTCTTCACCTTGGTTCAACATATCTCTTAAGCGTCTTAACAATAAGAAAAAGCGATTATATCGCTCGGCTAAACTGTCTAACAGCGTGAGCGCTTGGAACAAGTACCGCGGAACGGCAAATGAATTTGAATCACTCGCTGCGAAGGCTAAGCGTTCTTTTTTCTCTTCTACATTAGCTAATATGCTACGAAATATCCCTAAACAATTTTCGGAGAGCCATTATCCCCAACCCCACAAAAACGTTATCCTTACTTGATGAGCACGGCGATCCTTTTCCAGAACATGTTACCCCTCAAGTACTAAATACTGCCTTTTCTTCCGTATTTACCCCTGAATCTTGCAGCCCGCTTCCAGACTCCCCATTTCTCGATCATCCTGTCATGCCAGGAATTACATTCAATTCATACGGTATTGCAAAACTAATTGACGAATTGAAACTAACGTCATCCGCTGGAATGGATGGCATCAATTCCAAAATTCTGAAAACACTAAGCCTTTAACAAGCATTATTCTTTTACACATATTTCAGCAGTCCATTTCATGCGGAGTGGTGTCGGAAGACTGGAAGCTTGGTAAGATCGTTCCTGTCCCGAATAAAGGTCTTTCATCTTCACCGAGTAATTATCGCCCCATATCCATCACAAGTGTATGCTCTAAATTAATGGAACACATAATTTATTCCCACATAGTAATTTTTCTAGGTTCAGTACATTTCTTTCACCCTAACCAACACGGTTTTCAAAAAGGACTTTCATGTGACACTCAACTCGCCCTGTTTGTTAACGACCTGAGTTCTAGCCTGGATAATACCATACCTGTATACGCCATTTTCATTGATTTCGAAAAAGCCTTTGACAAAGTTTATAATAACATATTACTTTTGAAGTTTTCACGTCTTAACCTTAATTGTCTTGTTTTTAATTGGATATGTGACTTCTTACCTAACCGTAAGCAGTTCGTTTGTGCTGATAACCATCGCTCCTCCCTATCCACTGTAATCTCCGGCGTACCTCAAGGCACGGTCCTTGGTCCTGTACTATTCCTAGTCTATATTAACGACCTCCCCAATAACTTAGCGTCTAACGTTCGTCTGTTCGCAGACGACGGTGTCATTTATCATCCTATTCACAATCCTAACGACCCTGTCATCCTGATGTCTGATCTTTGTTTGATCTTTGTTTTTTAGATGGTGCGAAAATTGGCTGATGTCCCTTAACATAAAGAAACCTTGTGTCATTTCCTTCCATCGCCGTCAATCCGATTCCTCCAATAAATACTTCCTATTTGTTTCTGAAATAACAGCAGCTAATTCATGTAAATACCTCGGTATCACTCTAACTTCAAATCTGCCATGGTCATCCCACATTATGAACATCACTAATGACGCCAACCGCATGCTTGGCTATCTCCGAAGAAACTTACGTCTAGCTTCACCTTCTGTTAAACTTTTAACCTATCTAACACTAGTCCGCGCGAAGCTAGAATACGCATGTGCCATCTGGGATCTCCATCAAATAACTCCTATTAAAACGCTTAAAACTATCCAAAATTGTGCAGCCAGATTCATTTATTCTGGCTATTCCTATCTTAGCAGCGTCACCGAACTAAAATCTCAAGCTAACATGGTTAACTTAGCTTCACGCCGCAAAATTTCAAGACTGTGTTTGTTTCACACATTTTATCATGCATTACACCTAAACCATGTTATCGTTCCAGCCCGTCGTCTTTCGAAATCAGCCATTCGAAAGCGGTTTATCCACCCCGTGCGCATACCACTGCCCATCACTCTTCATTTTTTGTGCAAACATCAACATAATGGAACGATCTTCCTGCTGACATCGTGCACCACTCCAGCATCGCCCATTTCAAAGAAGCCATCGAACAAATCATCTGTTTGTGAACTGTCTACCCCCTCATGTAACACCCCATGACTGGGGCCCTTGAGGTATTATAAATAAATAAATAAATAAATAAATAAGTGAATAAATAATAATAAATAAATAAATAAAGAAATATAGCTTGTCGTTTGAATGCTGAAAGAGGTACCCCTCGGTGGCTTAGCGGTTAATGCCTCGCAGTCACGACGTGGAGTTCCAACATTCGATTCCGCGCGCCGGAGTCTTCTTTGTGGATTTTTTCTTTCTTGCGTTTTCATGTACATAGATACGTATACATATACGGTGCATGACACTGACGCCGATGCCGGCGGTGAAATCCAGCCGAGAGTCTCCATATTATTGCTATCGCAATTAAAATGGGCGGCTTTACGTGCCGTTACATCATAACATTACCTAACACCGTTTTTTTTTTCTTAGCCACTTTTTTACCTTAAGCCTATTTCACATGCGAGCGACCGAGTGACGGTGGTCGCGACCATGAGCGGTGAACGAACGCGTGGAAGCGCGTTCGTTTCACATTCACCGCTGCTACTGCTGCTCTTGCGCGATGCCCGCCACTCTGGTGGGCAGTGTGGTCCACTGATGGCCCCGGTTAACTGCTGTTTTCAGTGGTATCTATAGGCCGCACTCTCCTCCAAGTGTCCTTTCTTTGGCACCCCCCGTGCTGCAAGGTTCATCATCAATAGCTGCTCGGCCTTCACGCGTCTGTAAACAGATTGAACTAAGAGTAACATGAATTTTACAACAACTGAGCCACGTTTGCAATTGCTTTTTGCTTTGTCCTGGCTTTTCAACGTATGGTTGTTGTTGCGCGCTGATATAACTGACCATGCAGAAGCAAAAAAAAAGAGGTTGATTGTATGGTTTTATTATACAGCTTTTTCCAGCTCGGTGAATGCTTAAGAACTGCGAGTGTTTCAATGTGTCGGCGTTCTTCTAGGTGTTTTCCAACGGCTTACCCACGTGGAAGTTCTCAATAGAAACTGATTGCGCGCGTGCTTGGTGCCACAGGCTGCGACGAGATTCACGACGTCACTCACAGAGCAGCCAATGGCACGCCTGCTTGCGGATGACACTGAGAATGACGTAACTGACAGCACAGTCACTGGAGACCACTCGTGAAACCAATTCCAAATGTTTTGTTTTTTAGTTTCTCCTAGCCATATACAGCTTTTGATGTTTTTGTAAGGTACAAGCGTCTCTAATAGTCCACACCATCCGATGGAGGAGTTTCCGTTTCGCTCAGCAATATACCGTTGAAATGCCCCTTCTTTAAAACCTCATCACTTCTTCCGAATGAGACGCTTTGGCCTGATACCATGGCACCGAGAAGCCTAGCGTTCCCAGTGCGCTTGGTTTGGATACTGTCATGAAAACTTGGTAGCGAATATTTGAAATTATGTGAAGTTCATGTCATATATAAAAAAACAGGGCATGTCATGCGATGCGGCAGCAGCAACTTCCCGATGTGAACAACTAAGCTCAAGCCAATAAATGAAGTATATGGCGAGTGCTTGATTCTCAGTAGCTTTGGTGTGAATTTTGCTGCAGAAGAGCACTTTAGCCTCGACGCAGTGGCCACGCGCAAGGACTACTAGTGCTTTACTTGCACAGGTAATTTGATTGATATTGTGTATTTTTGATACCCCAACCCGTAGTTCATTATTAAACTCATTGTACAACTGCATTGTAAACACTCGCCTTATACAAGCATATCTGTATAGCGGGTGCATGCCTCGCATAATTTGCTTGAGGTTGCGGGATGGTCTTCATCACTTTTTTGGGCGTATATTTTTTTTCACTTTAAGGAGGAAATCTTTCCAGCTAGCACGATCTTTAATAAAGAATAATCAGTAATCGTATTTCACGCAACCCAAGCTATTCCTGAAGGGCCTGGTTATTGTGAGGACTATTGCAGATTCATAACACAGTGAAAAAGTCGGAAGTGATAAAGGACATGCGTGTCGTGAGTGGTCTGGGTAGCTGTCATTTCTGCCCATTGCGGCAAGTACGGACTTACCGCAAGATTGCGACAAGTACGTGCTTTGTACTTCATATATACGGAAGTTCGCACGATAATATTCTTCTGACTTCAGCCATTATTCTTAAAACTCGGAACTTTCTGAGTATTTCATTGACTTCTGGACTTTTCCACGCCCTAATATCTTAAGTTTCAAGAATTTTTGTAATTTGAGCGTTAAAAAGTGCTCACAGGGCTTTTATTGTATCCAAGTTTAGCGATTTTGTTTTATCGCCTATTGTACTGTGAGTGCTAGATCAACAGTGTGCTGATACTGTTACTACATTTAGATTTAAGAAACACATAATAGCGAATTATACGTTAGGATACTGCCAGCAGTGAAACGTGCAAACATACCAACCATTAGTGCAGGAAATTAAGAATCTACTGATTGTTTCGCGTGAAATAATCTCAATGGGTTTAACAAGTTTTTGAACATTGAAATTAGGATTTGCTGGTCGTCAGAAGACACATACTGGCAGTTCGAGTTGTTTCCTTTGATTTTTCGACTTTTACATCAATACAGCTGTGCGAAATGCATTTTCGACCAAAAACAGTAGTTGAAAAGTATTGTGACGTGGTTATGACGTTGAAGAAGTCAGCAGGAATTGTGATCAAAGCAAAATATTTCACTCGTGCAACGTCGTGGACGAAAAAAAAAACACTCCCAATGAAACAATACCCTCTAGCAATTGTCGGTCATCGATTCGGCAAATAATCTGATCGTCAGTGTAATGAGTACTATTTACGGACCTTTTGAACGTGGATGTCACCATATTGCTTAGCGGGCAGCGCCATCTATAGTGTGGCAATCTGCTGACATGTGCGAAGCTCCGCGTTTGTATGGAGCTGCAGTCAGGTTTTTCGTTACGGCGTACTGAGATCCGCATCAATTAGGACATGGTGTCTAGGTAGAAAATAAGTCTGTGAGACCTTCTGAAACTTTTGATTCGTTCATTGACCAATATGATGATATGCGATGGCACTAATGGGTCGTAAGTTGTCGATGTCGTATGTTATGGGCTAATATTTCGACTCGTTCTAGCAGAGCAAGCAAACGCTGCCATTCCTTTCGGCACTTAATTGATATTTATTTCTGGATGGTAATCTTTAGTGCAGATTTTTTAATCGAGGTTTGTTATGCTGTCGCAGCTAGTACCAATCGCACATGGGGTCGTGCGTGAGTACACAATCTCCATTTTATTGCAAGAAAGACATCGGCTGACAAACTGTTGTCTATATCTTGTTGATAGACTTTTTGTGACTGCCTATTAAACTCTCGTTGAATGCCCACCGGTATGAACTAAATTAGAACTATTTGCAAGTAGATGCTGGAGCATATAAAAAACGATGTTTACATTGCGAGCGCAACTATTTTTCTTCTTTTGAGAGGTTTGGCATTTGACTGGATTTTGGCGGTATTCAACTCAAGATGGCTTCGGAGCTTGTTATCCTTGTGAGTCAGAAAATGCTCCCGAGCTCGACCCTATGATCAGCATAGGAAGTGTTTCGTGTTTGTTTCGTAGTAACTTCCTCTGCCAGCCTCTATGAGCTGTGCTGTTCTTGCGATATTCTAGCTTTCGTTCGCAAAGCTTAGAAGTGACATTGAAAGCTTTTGAAACAATAGACAACCATAACAACGTGTTTTTTTTTTGTTCTTAGAAGAAAATCTCTATAGTTGCGCGACCTTCCGTCTATAGTTGCGCGACCTTCCGCACATAGTTCTGAACTTCAAAACAATTGTCTTCCAAGTGAAAAAATTTTGTTATTATTCCTCAATTGTATTTTCATATCCCACATCCTGTGCGATACGTTTCACTGTCTTACGTAAGTTTTACGCTCACAACAAGAATCTCGCCACGTCCTTTTCATGAAGAGCTCAGTAAATGTTTGGGCTGTTTAAGGCCGGTGTGGAGCTTATGAAAAAGTGTATCATTTTGGTTAACCGCGGCAGGGTGAGGATTTCTCGCATATGTTCTAATAGCGCTATACATAACTTCAGTGATTACCGTTTTGAGCCAAAATACGACGCTAATAGTTTTGACCAAACCCATACTAAATAAAAAAATAAAACGAAGCAAAAACGACACAGGTGGCTGCTCGAGGGGCGCTTAGATGTCTTAAATTTTAACTTACACGGCCATACTTGACCACTTATGTTTGTTCGCCTATCTAAAAATATTCATTAGTCATTTTACCTTTTCGAACACAGCAATTCTGGGTATATTGCGTCAATTGGCGATATATAACTTGTCATGCAACAGTAATGATGTAGGACGAAGCACCCCCAAACACTCAATGGTCAAATGGTCATGCGCGTCGCTTACGCTTAGAGATGGCTATTTCTCTATTTTTTTCCTATGTTTGTTAGAACAACAAGAACCGACACTGTAGTTTCCCTCAGACCTTTCGCTGGCTGACATCACAAGAAAAGTGACGAAAGTCTGCAACTCGACCTAAAACACGCTAAAACGTCCAAAATGCCACTCATTCAATCACCAGCCCATACACTCTGCGCCGTCGGCACGACCCAGAAATAACGAACTCACTGTTTGCCAGTCCAGTCCTTTGAGCCCCATGTAGGTTCCTATAGACGTAGTTATTTGTACTCTCAGACCAACATTTAGAGGAAGCATACATAATCTTCACCCCAGCTATCAATCGTCGGCGCGGCTAGTGCTATAGGGGCTAATGGGCAAGTGGCTTGGTTACGTCGTAAATGATGAAGAGCCAACGCTCGCCGCCAACACAGCCAGCATGTTACAAGAGCATGCAGGGCATTATCACGCAATGCCGTACCATGTGATTAGCAGCCCCGCACCACAGCCGGATGCCCCCTCGACGCGATGGAATATTCTTGCCTGTACATCAGTCATGAAACCTTCTGGGATTATCGCCGGCATTCGTGGAAGCTCTGACATAAACTTCATTATTGGCGTCTTCGCTAGCCACGGTGGATAAATGGTTACGCTGCTGGGCTGCATACCTGAAGGTCGCGGGTTTCATCCCGACTGTGACGCCCGTATTTCAATGGCGGCGGTATGGTAGAAGCAAGTGTACTGTGTGATGCCATTGCACGTCAAAGATCTACAGAGGTCAAAATTTATGGAGTCCCTCCCCTACAGAATCCCTTATAATCACGTCGTCGTTTTGGGACGTGAACCCCAGTTATTATTATTATTATAGCTTCGCTTCTTGCGAGTAGTCATAACTGAACAGTCTCAAACAAACGCGAATATTCCCAAGCATTTCGGCGAGGCCTGCTCCGAGCGTTGCTAACAATGTTGGTGGGTGGAACACGAGTACATCTGAATAACCCGACAAACTCGACTCACAATGTCTTTCACTTGAGCAGTCGTGTTCTCATGCAATGACTCCAAGCTTTAGAAGAAAAACGATTCCTTTAAATAAGTACTGTCCCACAAAACTCAATATCTCCCTAGCTGAGACTTGCCACGCTAAGAAATGAGCACCGAAGTCTCTGTGAACCGTGGTTCGTGCACGGAAACGTGAAACTGGGGTTGGAGAGCATTGGGAAGTTGTCGCATCTCGTTTGAATACTGTTATAGAGCATTTATGTTATTCTTTACCATTATTGTTAAACAATTTAGGTTAATCAAGTTTGCTTTGTTTTCTTGTTCCTCGGCTGCACTTAGATCTATATTTGTATGAAAAAACTAATTTCGTTGATCGTGGCGTTGTATTCTTGCTAGCTCTTTTTGCAGGCTATTGTATATTTTTATTCTGCACTGATCATATGTTTTCATGTTTTCGTTTGTGAAGTGTTTTTCTTTGCTGCTGCCCACATGCCATAGAGTATTGTGGGCTACGCACTAGACAAGCCGACTCTCGGCTGCTTTTTTTTTTGTCGCAGTCTTAAATCTGTAAGTTTGCACAGGGTAGAAATAAAAATTTCATTTCATTTGATTCGGCGAAAAGACAATTGTTCGAGAGGCTGCTTTTTCTTGCTATAGCAGTACAACCGATGAATCCAATACACAGTTGCGCAAAATGAAACAAGAGGATGCATTATATGGTATTTCAACTGTTTTCCTAGTAATTACTCGGTCATACAAGCCCAGCGAAAGGCAGCCGATATCAATTCTTGAATTTCATAACCCAGAAATATTGCACGTATACAGAGCAAAGGGAAACCGTGCACTGCGGCGGAGTTTTAGCGCTTGAAGTCATTCCAAAATGGCGCAAGAGATCATGCCTGCTTACCTACTGTACCGAAAGACACTTATAGATTTCCTCCATTGCGTGTCTGAGAACACAAATTGTTATACTGAATAAGGCTACAGTACTTATATGTATTCACCTTGCGTCTTTGTTTCGTAAATAAAAAAAATTGTAAATAACAATAATTGCACAATTTTGTGCTTCAAAGTGCAATAAATTGTGCGATCGGTTAGTACTTATTGCGCGTATTTTTATCTTCCAACTGCATCTTCATAAATATTCTTTTTGGAAAACTTCGAACTCAGTTGCGTGCGTTTGGAAACCTACTCCACCAGCTACAATGGAATTTTCGTAGATTTCACTTGATCTCATGTTCAATTGTTTCATTCGAACGCTTTCGAAAAGGAAACCGTCTATTATGTACCAAATCTATGTTCTAAATGTTTTTCACCACATTGTTTATGCTCCCATATAAACCATGTAATATCGTATAAGATCTGTAGTCATACATTTTCGCTTTTTCTATGTAAGTGTATCTATAGTATCTTTTGGTTGCCCTCCTGCAATAGTCCCCATAGGGACTGGCAGTATGTATAAATAAATAAATAAATAAATGTAGGCTATAATGATGAAAATAATAGATGAATTTTGAGAAGTCTCTCCTATGGCACGTGAAGAGTTAGTACAGCATAAATTTCTGGTGATGATAATACGGGTACCCACTTAATAGCTATGATTTTAGGTGGTTTAGGTAAGTCTTACACCCTCCATGCATCTTCGTGTTTATCGGGGGATATTTTTTCTTGTTTTTCAATCACTTTGTGCAAAGTCCTATTAGTTACTTGCTGAACTAATACTACTGATTTATGACAATAATCATAACTCATTTCTGACGAATTTTGGTCGATTTTGTTACAAATGTTTAAATAGTGCTTGTTCTAAAACCCAAATTTTTTATTTAGCAGATCATCGACTAATTACTAATTACGTATAGAACAAGGTATTCGGCTATTATTGTCATATTGAAAGTAATTGTCAACACCATACGAACAGTACTCTAGAGAGAACCGACTTCCAATATTGTGCTTCAAATCCACCTTTTCCCCTTTTGTGAATCGAGCAGTTTTTTTCGGTTTTGGCTAAAACGTTAAAACTTTTAGCGGTACCGGAAAGGCAGAGCGTCGTGTTTTGCTTGTAGATTTACAATGTAAAAACAGCGCCTGCACAAAAAGATCAGGATATGCTCTGCTGTCTGGTATCATTCTCAGAGTCCTAATATCGACATTGTTGTCAACAGAATAGCTTTGGACAACAATGAAGTTTTATATCTACAAAAAATCAGCCCCTGCTTAATTGTCGCTTATCCTCTCCATAATATACCATGAAAATAATGCGCTAAACTAATGGTCAATGTAGTTGTTTGCCTTCTGATCAAAACACTTGAGTTTTGCATGCCCATCCCAAAAAATTGTGTTGCAACAGCATTTCAAGTAATACAATATAGGAAGTAGGCGAAATTTATAACCCGGCAGAACGGCTATACAGATACTCAATCGCAAAAAGGCCCTATACTGGCGTCATGTCCAAAAAGGAATCTCGCTTATGCATGTAATATAGCGTGGTACAACAGCAACATAACAACCACGCTTCACAAAAGGCGAATCGCTTAACCCTGGGTCGTTTTATGCTCCCCCTCTCGACGCTTAAACGGCTCAGCCAATATTTTTAATTGCCATCAGCCCCAGAATGAACGAAGTGCACGTAATGGTTTGCAAATGCGTAGGAGCCACTACGCTTCTTCCCAAAGTGATGCGTGATATAATAGTACTTCCTACTACCGCGAAAATTATGGGGACTGGCGTCGCACGGCACATCAAATATTTACTTCGTGTAGTCATCCAGAGCGATGGTGGCCGCACGTCCAGCTATCCAACGAGTCCAAGAGAAAGCAAGCCTGCATCTCTGGCTGTGACAGTCACGCATTTAGCGCGGATGTTTGCCAGTTCCAAGCATCTTTTGTTGACTATGAACACTCTTGGCGTCTATCTATCTATCCATCTATCTATCTATCTATCTATCTATCTATCTATCTATCTATCTATCTATCTATCTATCTATCTATCTATCTATCTATCTATCTATCTATCTATCTGTCTATCTATCTATCTATCTATCTATCTATCTGTCTGTCTATCTATCTATCTATCTATCTATCTATCTATCTATCCATCTGCGTAGCTAGCTAGCTCGCCGCTTACGTTAGTGTGCTCTCGCTATCACCTCCTTACCTTGGTGTGAACAAAAATTAGTACGGGCGGGTAAGATGGTTTGACGAATATGAGGCGTGGGTCATGACATGGATAATGCCACTATCCACAATACCATCGCGTACGTCGTCAAACACTTCTCACCAGACATTCGCAAGTACCCGAGGGAGAAATAGAGAGCGCTTCGTTGAAAGGCAGAGACATTAGCTGATGTGAGTATATCACTAACTTGCTACTGTGCTAGAGAAAGGGGAATGGGGACTGCAAGACAGAAAGAGAGAAAAAAATAATATATGTTAAAATAAAAATATATACAGACAGTTCTTTGTTTCTTGGGCAAGAACGTCTGCGGACAAAATAACTTACTATGAGTTTTCAAGGTGCCATTAAAGTTTCTCAAGCTAAGCAATATTGTATAAATACGCGAATAAAAGTTTCATCGCATGTGTCTGTTGCAAGTACGGTTATGCGGCACTGCTATGCGGGCATGCACCATAGGTGATTTCGCGCTCAGTATGTTCCCAGAAAGGACGTAATCACGAATGGGAAATTTTATTACGTGAGCATTAAGAGGCACCTGTCACCAGCAGCGTCGACCCCACGAATGCAAAGAGTAAATGTCAGGGTCCCAGCAAGAGTCGACCCCGAAAAATCTGCATGGAAATCAAGCACTTTACCACAGAGCCACGCAAGGCCTCAGAACAACTTTCCAAATAAACCCTACCGTTTGTTAAACGTCAATTGTAGTAGCAGCACTGGCAATACAATTTTATAAACATTGCATATTACTTTTATGAAACGGCTGTTTAGTTTGGTTAATGCAGTTGCAGTTGGGTTTCATGTACTAAATTTTATTCATGCAGCATTGTCCCGGGCTACCATTATCGCGAGCACCAGTGCTGACCATCAGCTGATCGCTTCTGGTGTCTCTAGTACTCATGGTTCCGTCGGCATTGTGGTGCAAGTTAAAAAAAAAAACCCGTGTTATAAACATCTGCAACTCTTCAAGATATGCCCGTGCCTGCAACAAATATATATATTTAGCGTCCTTTGATGACGTGTTGCTCCCTAAAAAAATACAAAATGGTCACCTTCCCTCCACAAGCTTTCTCATAATGTGGATCCCCATGATACGTGGGATCTGCCGATTTTTCACATTTGTTATTTAGAGAGATGGTGGAGCTTTGCGGTGTGCGAGACCTCGACACCCTCACATGGGAGACCTATGGCTCGGTCAACTGAACTGCTCGTTTAGGCAAACGTCCACCCTTCCTCCCTGATTCTAGAATAACTTCAAGCAACCAAGGTTATATTCTGGGGTAATGTTTCGCTCCAACCTGAGCCATAGAGTAAACGCCGAATAATGAATAATAAGATGGCAATAGCAGCCAAAACGTATGCATAAAAGACTCTCCGGCGTCACGTAATTCATTACAAGATGACAAGCTCGAAACGGTGCTTTAGCTCGACATAATTCTTCTGACAGGAGCTCCATGAAATATGAATAAGTATTAATGTTGTAAGATTTGTGAATAATTGCTTACCTTACGAATATTGTAAGCCTGTTTTCCGATAAGAGGAAATTTGGATTCAATGGTGACGAAACAGGTTACAATAAAAACTGCCATGAGCACTGAATGTAGCGTCATGTTTCTTTCTCAAAAATGTTGCGGAGTGCTGGATCAGCGGCAATTTGTGTTATGCTAGAGCACTCCTAATACTTCATTGTGAGTTATTACACACTAACTCATATTGGACTCGGCTATTGTAAAACTGAAGGAACAGGTGGGTTGGGCTGGACATCACGCAACCGGCGTACACTGCAGTAGGTGAATTAAAACAATGGCGTAATATGTCATTCGGGGTGAAAGGCCAAGCGCAAAAAGTGTGTCCTCATATATTCACAGAATCGCAAATATCCACATTGTATTCGCAGCCAACATTCGGAAAATGGCTTCCTTATTCACTCTGCACTTATGCATTCTTTTGTGCCCCTGTGTCGCTTTGGGAGCTAAGCGCTGCGAAACTCATAGAAACAGTCACCATTTTTGCTGTATTCCTTGAAACCCTATTGCATAGATTCTTGAAAGAAAGACCCTTCTGTGACATGTGGAAATTTTTTTCTTTGATTTTTTTTGCCAAATCTGTTGAATGTAGCAGGAAATCACAAACTTCGAATGAAGAGCTTGCAGTGGATCACTGCTCTTAGACGTCTTTAACAAACTTTATTGTTAAACTGCGTGTGTATTTCAAATATGAACGACCACGGCCTACTGGTGCTGCTTAGCGAAAGAAAAAGTTAGTGCATCAAAGACGGGAACAAGAGGGAGTGTAACACAATACGCTACTGAAAAAAAAGTTATTGCGCCAAGGCAATATAAACAAACGCAAGCCTCCTGAGGCATGCCCAGATCCCATCATCATAAAAAACGCCACCACTCAGTTGAAAAAAAAACATATGAACAATACTTCTCACTAGGGTGAACGCATTAATAACAATGTACAAGCAACGTACATTCCTCATTCCTAGAATCAAATTCTTTTTTTACTCCCTACCAGCACGGATTCCGAAAAAGTTACTCATGTGAAACCCAACTTCTTTATTTTACTAATGACATAGGATCGGCTTTAGATCGCGGCTCACTTGTGCATTGCATTTTTCTTGACTTTCAAAAAGCTTTCGATAAAGTACCTCACCAATTACTCCTCCTGAAAATTAGTGCCTTAAACATTGACCCGAACATTCTTAAATGGATTGAATGCTTTCTGACTAATCGTACTCAGTTTGTAACAACTAATGGCTATAACTCACCTCTTTCTAAAGTAACATCCGGCGTACCCCAAGGTTCCGTATTAGGCCCTTTACTCTTTCTTATATATATTAATGATCTCCCAGACAGCATTAACTCCGCTATAAGGTTATTTTGCAGATGATTGTGTAATTTACCGCGAAATAAACAATGAATATGATAACCAATTTCTACAGTCAGACCTTGACACTGTCTCAACCTGGGGCAATAAATGGCTTATGACTCTCAACTCTAACAAATCTAAATGCATGTCAATAACCCGGCGATCTATTTCTCCCCCTGTACCTACAGAATTAACGCCGTTCCCCTCCAGCATGTCTCTTCATATAAGTACCTCGGCGTTTACATTACCAACAATCTATCTTGGCACACGCATGTTACCTACATCTGTAATAACGCTAACTGAACGCTAGGATACTTACGCCGCAACTTTTCTCGCGCTCCGCTGTCCCTCAAAATTTTATTATACCGATCACTAATTCGCCCAAAGCTTGAGTACGCGTCCGCTATATGGGATCCCGTGCAGCAAAATTTAATTAACGCGTTAGAATCTGTTCAGAACCGCTCAGTTCGGTTCATTTGTTCTAATTATTCCCGTACTGCTAGCATATCAGAAATGAAATCTAACCTTGACCTACCCAATTTAACTGTCCGGAGGAAACTGGCGCGACTGCATTTTTTTCATAAGATATTTTTTCACAATCCATCGATGAAGCGAGACCTCATTTCACAACCGTCATACCACTCATCGCGCATTGATCATCAGCATAAGGTTGCCATTCCGTTTTGCCGCACCAAATTCTTTTCAGCAGCCTTCTTACCGAAAACAGCCGCCGATTGGAACCACCTTCCCTCTTCCATTGTATCAATAACAGACCCTTTGTTATTCAAGACTGCAATTTCTCAGCAATGCTTGTAACCATACGCAGTTTCCATTATCTATCTTTGTCTTGTATGTGCTTGAATTCTTATACATTTTTAGTTGACTTATGTTGCCTTCCTGGTTTGCGCATCTGATACTTGTTTCTTTATTTTGTCTTTTTTTCTTGTGTGTTATATATGTTGTACCCACCCCCTCTGTAATGCCCTACGGGCCCTGAGGGTATTCTAATAAATAAATAAAATAAATAAACGTGAACTCAAGATGCTTCATCCAAGAAACTGATTTCTTTCTTGCTGAAAAATACTGGGGCCGGATTCACAAAACTCACCTACGAAAACAATTTCGCACAAGAGAAATTTGGTTGCGTAAGTTGATGCACGAAACGAAAAAAAAACGCCGTAAGATGCCGTCGTTGCCACATCAGCCGCTACGATAAAGCACACTGTCACTGCCCGGGAACATGTCAGCTATGGTGATGCAGTTGCTATATTGACTTACGTCACCAAAAAGTGCTCAAAAGTAGATTCACGAGGCAAGATTTTGCGTAAAAACAGTGTGGCCAAGAAAAATCCTAAGAGTGGTCTGGACCACTCTTAGGAACAATGTGGCTACTTTGAACCTGCCGCTGTGGTGGTATACTTTGGTGTCCTGGCTGGTTTTTAGTTAATACACGCCAATGAAGGGCTGCCTGATGACTGTCCGGTGCGTTTTTGTTTCTTTCGGTGCTTTGAGGTCCCTGTGTTGTTTCCCTTGTACGCAGTGGGTGGTATTGACAATCACCGTCGTCCAATAAGTTCGAAGTCGCAGTAATTGAAGAATGCTATTGGGCGTTAATGGCGCAAAATTATGCATGTAAGTATTTGTGGTAGGATGAAAACCAATGTGCTGCGTGAATGATCAGTGCATTCGAACGCGCCATGGCACAGCATCTACTTTACTTGTTATGTTGTGTTGTGCCCCATCTAATCCAAATAAAAACACGACTCGAGATCTTTGCCTCATTGGTGGAAATTACCATCAATGAGGTTAATGGGAGCACATTCGTTGCACGCTATAAAAAGTAAACATTAGAGGAATTTTTGTGAGTGGTTCATAAAGCTTGTGCTCTGGTGTACTTCGACTGGCTCTAACTGTCCAATGGGTGCGATCTATGAATTACAGCTGTCGATACACTTTGGGACGATCTGGAACGGCGCGTACATTGTAAACTGAAGCGTATAGGGAAGTGTGTGATTACGCATGAAACTACAAACAAATCAAGCTATTTCCCCTTCACTGTTGAGAAACCGATATGGACCGTGGTAATATGGCAAGCAGTAGGGAAAAAATGACCCTAGTAACTTTAAATGACACCAGAAATACGCCAACCCTCACAATTCTAGAGCAAACCTTTGGCTGAATTCGTTCCCTGCGACAATTATCAGCCATTTAACTTTGCACAGGAACATCAATCAAGGGTAGAGCGAGCCACTGACATGTATTTTGCGCGACGCAGCGACCACTTGACCTGGGAATAATTGCGTTGCGAAGGCGAATCTCCCTGTCGCATGCTCTGATCGAAGCAGACGACAAACGCGAGCAGACGACGGCTTGGCCGATAGGCACAGCTTGTGATTGGTTGTGAAGGAATACTCTCAACATCAGCTCACTCCGTGACGTTGCCGAAACACTTCTTTCATCTGGCACGCCTGTCGTGTTCATCATATCACCCCCTCGCACATAATAAAATCTTGCCATGGCGTGGAAATAGGCTCAAGTACCTTCGAAGAGCTTTTTTACGTGCCTGCGCAGTTGTAGAAAACAACATGCGGTCGTAAACAGCATAGCGGTCGGTGCGAAGTTTAGCAAATGCTGCTCGCATAAGTTACTTCAGCTTACGACCGAATGCGTTGTGATTACGGCTGTTTTTTCGGTGCTTGTAAGCAGTGTGGAAAGCTGCGACAGTGCAACGATGTACGCTGAAGTGCAGCGAAGCCTGTGCGTCAGTGTCTTTATCAAGCGGGGGTCGGCGCCGGTGTATCGACGGCAACTTGCACTCGAGAAGCCTGCAGTGTTTACTTGTGTGCCGGTAACAGTTCGTTCGCTTGACTTTCCAGTCACTCAGTTGGGTGCTGTGCGACATTTCGAATTAACAGCGTTTTGGCACGTTACTTGAGTGACCACAAGTACGTACGGAAACGTATCAACTACGCGCTGTGTTTGGTTCTCGCTTCACCACTGGTTAGCCCGTTCGCTTCTATTTTCTTGTGAACAATCTAGTGTTCGGGAGTGAAACAATGTTCGTTGTGAACAGTGGTGCTGTATTGACGTTTCCAAGATTTGTAAACAAGCTGTACTCATGTGACCGAAAATCGAAAGACAGCGTTGATAACTGTTTTGCCCTGCGAAGTTGCGGTCGTGGAGCTTGGCGCTTTTGTTTGTTAACTCATCACTTCTCCTTTTTGTGATAACTATAGTACTATCACTGATTTGATTGATATGTGGGGTTTAACGTCCCAAAACGACTATATGATTATGAGAGACGCCGTAGTGGAGGGCTCCGGAAATTTAGACCGCCTGGGGTTCTTTAACGTGCACCCAAATCTGAGCACACGGGGATGTGATGAATCAAAGCTGCGAGATGCTACATTCTGTTGTGGATCGTGTTACTTTGGTAGCGCGCCTAGACTGTTCTTCGGTAGGAACTTGAGAGTTCTATGTGGCAGCGAGAGCCCGTGAACGTCAAGTTTCCCTCCGGCCCCCAGAAAGAGCAAAGACTTCACCGGTGACTTGCCTTGCATGAAGTTGTAGGCCAGTACCGGCTACCTAAAGGTTTTTGAGTTCGTCTGGCCATCGTTTTGCACGGTACTATAGAGCCTTGACAACAACCGGTCGTTGCCAGTTCTTACACTATATTGATGGACATGCACGCCTGGCCAGCCCTTTATTCCTGTCATCGGCAGCTTCCAGTCTGCATATGTTCTTTGCCTGTTGGCCCTGGAACACACTTGGTTCCTAAAGAGAGTGACGGCTACTAAATGCTGCCAGTCAGTAAGTTGACCTTGCAGAACTAAATTTGTTGCGGATCATGCAGTATTATAAAGTGTAGCAAGTTTTTAATCCCATCAGATGTTGTGTTTCCCTATGTTAGGTTCAAGCATAAAAAATTTACTACTGCTGGTATATACATACAGATATTATGGAGAGGTGGGCAAATACATCAGAAGTTTTTTGTGATTTGATATCAGTGAGCTCTTGTTTCATTATTAGAATGGGCTTGACGATTTACCACGTTTTATAGTTGGAAAGTTAATCTAAATTTATTTTGCAGGAGCCAGGTTGCACTTGAGGATTTATATTATTTTGAAAAATTAGTTCTAAAGGAGATTGCCGCTGTGGTAGCAGTATACTTCACTAGGACATATATGTTGCGGTACGTAAAATTTACATGAGGCTTCAGTTTGTTTCAAAGTGATTATAGCAGAATCGGTCACTTTCACTAAGTGATTATAGCCGAATTTGGTCACTTTCACTAAGTGATAGCTTCGTCAAATAAGTACTAGAAGTCACTGTTTTTGATGATTGTTTTAAAATATTTCGTTTTTGGCTATTCACAGATCACAGAGATTAGTTTGTTAAGGTCCTGTGATGCATCGGTTGCACACACTGGCACATCAAGCCTCATCATGACTTGAAGCGCCTGTACAAAAATACGAAAGGACACTTGCTCCCGAACTGTGCAAGTGAATGTCACTGCTGAGCCTGGAAGCATGCATGGCAGCCTCACATGGAAGGACGACGATCTGCTTGGGAGCTTCGAAGGCACTAAATTGCCTAACGGCTGGCTGCAAGGTTACTTTTTTTTAATACATACGACTAAGTAAACATCACTTACTGTACACAAATTTCAAACCCAAGCATGGTTGCTTGCAGTGGATACCTGTAATATTCTCACACAAAATGCCTATTGAACATTATTAGAACTCCAATCATCTGAGGCTCAAAAGTTGTGCTTTTGAACGAGCACAAATACTTTGATTCCTTATTGAGCTCTCGAGCTTGTAACTCACTCTGTGGATCAAGCGCTCTGGAAGGAAACAGCAAGTGGGTGAAAATTGCCTCGCTGTTCACAACTACAAAGGAGAAAGACCTATTGAACAAGCCTCAGATGACATAGGGCCAGTAACTGCATCTTTTACTTGATGTCGCTTTTTCTCTCTCAGTGCTGTGGCATGTTGTCTTTCAGCCGAACGTGTTCATCACGATTGCATAGTGATATAATTTTTATACTAATTGTACCTGACTTACGAATGCATTGTTGATCTCTAAAGGTGACATTAGTGTGTGTCAAAGTCATGAATCCTCAATTCTCTGTTTGTGGCTATCCTACTTCAGCAGCAATGCAATGCAGCCAGCACACATGCAAGCCAAGTTATGAAGCGCTCCTTTGGTGTTATGTGCAGGACACAGCATCTCCATACGGCAAGACACTGATATCAACAATAATAGTGAGTATTGGTGGCACCTGTGGGAGCCCATTGTGTTTGTTGCGTATGATTATTTCCCCTAATGAAGAGCATTTTTAAAGGTTTTCTTCGTTTGGAATATTACATGTCAGACACAAGCACACTCATAATCCACAACTGCTTTGTGTCTTCTAGACTGCCCATTTGCTCCTACACGCGGTATGGTGAGCTGGCTATGCTAGACAGCCATAAAGTTATGAACATTAGCTGTTGTGTTGTAATACAATCTAACTTGTGTTTCTCAGTGAACTTATTTGTGGTGTGCTTTTTACACTTAGTGTAAAGTCAAAATAGGAGAAACTTTATTGGCTTATTATGCCTGACAGAAGTTTAGTGCCTTCATCAATAATATTGTAGTTTTGCTGTTGTATCATAATAAAATATATTTTCAGTCTTCACTGTTTGTGTGTGTGTTGAGGCTTGTCATCGGCTTCTGAAAATACATCTATAAATATGAGCACACATTTAACAATTGTACACTTTCGCATGTGCATGGTGCATAGCAGAAACTATGCATCAAGCTTTTCCGAGGTGGTTCAAGAAAAACTGAGTTTAGACATAACAGTGCGGGTGGATTTCTCTCGTAAGTTACTTTCCCTATATTCAAAATAAGTGTATTAGAGTTGTTGTATATAGACATTCATCTAAATATCTACACCTCAGTGTATGTATGTATGTGTGTATGTATGTATGTATGTATGTATGTATGTATGTATGTATGTATGTATGTATGTATGTATGTATGTATGTATGTATGTATGTGCGTATGTATGTGTGTTTGCGTGTATGTGTGTATGTATGTATCCTTTAAATGAGAATCAGTTTATCATAGATAAGTAAGTTTGGTAATGATTCGGATAAATTTGTTTCTAGTTCTTTTTCTTCTAAACCAATATATATTTCAATTTGTTTTTACTGCACAAAAATAAATGTAACCTTACAAAAATATGTGCATTTGAAGAAGTTGTTTTATTTGCCAACGTACAGTCATGACCAAAAATTTGGTAAAATAAATCTAACTAGTGAAGATTAGTTTAAAGCACAGCTACTCTACATGGCATATCTTGTACACATTGCGTTGGGCGAATATGTTGATTTCAACATACAATTTTAATCAGAATAAAAAAGGTATCACTCTTGATTGTATATGTGTGTGTTATTTATGCATATTCTAATACCGGTTGACAATTTCTATTAAGGTCACAAACATAGTCAAACTGAATACACTAATTTTGTCCATGCACCTTTCATCTGTACTGGAAGTATTGTTAAATAAAAAATAAACTTCGGTTGAAAAATTTGTTGTAGTAACCAAAAGCAGAGTATCTCTCCATGACACAATTCAAATTGTCATTCTTCTGTTCCGTTCTGGACACTAGCGAACCCTCTCAGCAGAACTCAGTTAACTGCTATAGTTCAGTTTAACTATTGACAGCGACATTACACTGAAGCGCGCAGCATGACAGATAGCGGGAGAGAAGGCACAAAATAATCACTCTGTTTGTGTCTTCTCTAACTATCCATTTTTTTGGCCTTTCTGCATGTAATGATGCCCACCTAAATTAGCACGAAAACGTGTTGCGACAAAGGCAGTCACCTTGGCCGCAAGCAATTAGCTCGCTGCATGTGTAGATTTTCTTAAAAACACCGTGACCACTGATCGCTGGTCAAATATCCAAACACGTGAAAAGTAATATACCGGGTATGATATTGGTACTTTGTCACTAGGCACTTTTGCGATAAGAGAAGATAGAGGGGAAAATTATGAACCCTAAAATGTGTAATTTATGAATAAGCACGGTACAGCGCTTTTGGGTCAGAAGGGTAGTGAAAGAAAAGAGCACGAAAGCCGCCTTCTCAAGAACTTAGTGCCCGCCGCCACGCATATTCTTAGACCGGGCAAACTGCTAAAAAAAGTGATCTGCGACACTGCGGATCAAACCCAGTACATCGTAGATTGTAGCAGAGCGCTGAAACCGCTCGTCTACTGCAGCAGTACTTGCGTTCACCTATTGCTCATATATTTTCATTGCTTCGATTGACGTTAAATGCAAGAACTGCCTGGTGAAACTTGGTAAATAATAGAAAAAAAATTTAAGATGTGTTTGCCTAAGAACACTAGAAGATAGAAACCGCCACGTTCGGCTGTATATTCTTGCATTATTTATCTTGTACAATACTGTCATGATGTTGGAATGGCTGGCTCTAAGGTACGCTATATGTAAACCTACTACATAGTTTGCCAAGTATAAATAAAAACAAAAATGTATATCCGCCTGTGACATCGCTAATGCCACTATTAGGAATTCACTGTCACTACTGTCACTTTCACTAGATGAATACTCAGTTTCTTTACATTATAGTTATTTAGGAAAATTTAGATCAATAACTCACAACTCTCCTAATTAGTACTGATTCTCAGATCTAAAGACAGTCAGACTTTATCTCGCTTTCTGTATTGTTGTCGCTCCCATAAAACACGTACTCCACATTTTTATGCTCTCGAAGCGTCCGACGCTTGTTTACGGAAACTTTCCCTGACATCTGCTGGGATGGATTAATTGATATATGGGGTTTATTGTCCCAAAACCACTATATGATTATGAGAGACGCCATACAGGAGGGCTTTGAAAATTTTGACCACCTGGGATTCTTTAACGTGCACCCAAATCTGGGCAGATGGGCCTACAACATTTCCGCTTCCACCGGAAATAGCAGCCGCTGCAACCGGGATTTGAACCCGCGACCTACGGGTCAGCAGACAAGTAGCTTAGCCACTAGACCACCACAGCGGGGCGACGTCTGCTGGGCCAGAAAATTGTCTTTATTATTCATCTTTTTCAAGCTTTCGCGGACACGAAACGAGAGTCTCTTTTTCTCTCTCTTCATCCTTTTTGCACGTGTGATAACGTCTCTCCACTTCAAGACTCGTATACATGTCCCTTGCTTTGTTTGCTTACTCAAACAACGCTGGACGAAATAGTAGCACCGTGGTTTGTGAAAAGCAATTAGCACTGAAAACAGTTCCTGACGAGTCCCCCTCATTTTACGTAGACACATATCTAGAGTTAAGGTATTCACGTTCTCTCATTCCGGCTTTATAAAAATGCTGCAGTGCATAGAACCTGCTTGATTCCGCTCACAATTTCGTTTGATTACTGCTGTTGCCTATTTCTGCACAATTCGTCCGCAGGCACAACAGTCGCTCCTCTGTCTTATAACAAGAATATTGTAAGAAAGTCAACCTTTTACGTCTAGGTACAAAATACCCTTACGTTCGCCACTATACCGTGCTCGATTACACCAGATTAGTTGAGTATCAGCGCAGCTTCATTCAAATTGTAGGGTAACTGGTCGCGTGAAATAGGTGAAGGCATTTGAGGCACACTTTCAAACTTGCATATATCGATTTACGCGTGGTTTTATTGATGTGGTGCACCCAGAGTGTTGTTTACTTATACTTGGCGAGATAGTGCATGGATTGCTCGATGGCTTACGGCCATCGAGCAATTTCTTTTTTAGCTACAGTCGTTGTTGAAAGGCGAGTGATTCTTTATAGACACCAAAACGTCTATTGCAACGTACGCGGCATCCCGTAAGGGCTGTAGCAGACGCTCGCGGGCCCCGCCGTGATGTTCTAGTGGCTAAGGTACTCGGCGGCTGACCCGAAAGTCGAGGGATCGAATTCCGGCTGCGGCGGCTGCATTTCCAATGGAGGCGGAAATGTTGTAGGCCCGTTTGCTCAGATTTGGGTGCACGTTAAGAACCCCACGTGGTCGAAATTTCCGGAGCCCTCCTCTATGGCGTCTCGCACAATGGATATGGTGGTATTGGGACTTCAAACCCCATATATCAATCAAGCAAACGCTCGCGGAACTGAAACTTAGCTGCAGCAAATCATTGGCTATTATCATATACTCTCGATGCTAGACGCTTTGCGTGCTACCTTGATATTATCGGCACACACTTCTTTCTTTCCTTGTCATTTCGTCGGCATTTGTGTGTCCTCTTCACCCTATTAAGTGCCGAATAAGTTAAATTCATACTCGCGCTATACTAGTCCATCAAGATAAGAGAATTCTTGGCTAGGAAAATGCGTAGTCAAGAGAAAGCTTTGAGAATTCGACCCCTGATGCCGTGCTGACTCACGTGTCTCCACCACTGAAAATTGCGGCAGTTTCAAAAACAAGCCACGCGCACCCTTTGCGATAACTGGCAAACACATTGCACGAAAAAAGTCCGGATAACATCCACTCAGTGTGCGATGTAAGACTGAGTATTCATTTGCACTGTAGGTCTAAGGACTCAGGTATTCATTTTTTCCAAGAAGTACCCGTGAGTGGAATTGCCTGTCACCCGTTACTGTACAGTGTCCAACAGTCGATTTATTTCTACATGCTCTCAATAACCACTAACAGTTTTTTGTACAGTCATGCAGCCCAGAGTTACACAATGCTTTCATTTTTTTAGTATGTTTCAGTCAGCAAAGCTATGCCATTGTTGTAATGTTTTTCTTTAGCTTTTCGAAAATTCATGCAAAACTGTTGAATTGTATTCTTTTTTTCCGTTCAGCTGTTTTCAATCATTACCACTGTCACTATACTGTGTGATGTGAATTATGTTTTTGTATAAACATTTCCGTATGCCCATTCCTGCTTAAGAACTGGTAAACAGGTCAGCAGTATGTAATAAATAAATAAATAAGTAGCTCCATGCTTATGGCTCTAATTACTCACATGTTATCTCAGTCGTGTGTTGAGGCACCTCCAACAATGGCTGATCTCAGGTTGACGCAGGACAGGTGCACCTCATGAACCACACCTACGGCGCACTTCACAAACCATTTCGCATGCTTCAAGCTGCATGCAGCCTTCTTCGAGTCCTTCTCAGTTTAGGCGCTTGAAAATGGTGTCCAACTTGTTCGTGGCTCAAAATACAACTAAAACTCAAATGCATCTTGCTATTTTCTTCAGGCTGTGTGAGACTCCGTGAATATTTGCAATCACCCCGGCTTTATTTCACTCACTTGATTTTTTTAAGTTTTTGCGGGGAGAGAGAATGGGGGGCAGGGTTCGTGTCACTTCGTTGGGACTTGAGAATGGTCGCGGCAAGGTCACAAGAAAAATCACAGAATATTCATGGAATAAATGATGATGAGCGGGACGAAGCTTCTATCAATCCGTCCGTGCTTCCGTCCATGCGTCCGTCGGCACGTGCGTCGATTCGTGCGTGCTTGCGTCAGTCCATCTGAACGTGGGCCCGTTCACATGGCCGTTCATGGGTCCGTCCATACGTCCCTCTGTGCGTGCGACCGTTCTTCTTTCCATATGTCTGTCTGTCTGTCCATATGTCCATCCGTCCATCTAGTAATTACTAGAAGAACGGACGCCATCTCGCATCTCGCTTCTTTCTATCACATATACCGCCATCTCGCTTCTTTCTAATATTTATACAACATATACAAGTACCATTATTCAGCAGGCAATCCAAAGAATAAACAAGAGTATGTACCACAATTCTGCTGTCAGCGTTTTGTTAACACCAAGAGCGTGATAACGACGCCGTGCTACGGTTTTCGTAACATGTGGACATGTGGATATCTGCCCGAAGACGGGTATGTGCCACTGTTGTGGGGGTATGTGCAACAGGTTACGCACTACGGCAGCAGGGGATGCACAAGCCACGCCATAAGGAGCTTCAACCCTCAAGGCAACAGAGTCAAGCTGGCATCAGTTAGTCTTACTACTTGAGTCATAAAACTGTATACTGTCTAACTGGTGTGCACATCACAACTGAAAGGCATTACCGAGAGTGGTGAGTGTGATGGTCCTCTCAAGACTCCTGAATTGGCGAAATGAAAGAGAAGAAGGCCTTTATTTTATACGGGCGTACTGCCAGCAAACACATTCTCTGAGAAACGTGAAGCTTGTGTGGAAAAACCGTACCTCACATTGCGAGTGCGAAATCAGCTGGGATCTATGGACCATGAGCGAGTACTTCAGATTCCTGTGGAAACGCTCGACTAGTCCATTTGTTTGCGGGTGGTCGTGCGAAGGCGCGTCGTTTCGGGAAGGTTGAGGAGATCGTTGAAGAGCGCTGAATTGAACGGCCGACCATGATCCGTCACTATTGCTGATGGACAGCCGAGCCTTGCAACCCGTGGGAACACGAAAGCTGCTGTTACCGCGGGCACTGATATGTCAGCTATTTGGTGTAACTTGTGGCCACCTTGTGTAGTCGTCAATGCATGTTAGTATACAGCTGCAGCCCTTAGAAGGAGGAGAGAGCGTCGACCAGGTTTTACTGTACGGTGTCAAATCGCACGTCCAGGGGAAGGGAAGACTTCGCAGGAGGGACGGGATGGCGCTGGATCTTGAAGCGTTCACACGGCCAACAGCACACCTTTTTGCGAACTTGCTCGTTCAGCTGAAGCCTAAACGTGGTGACTGCAAATTAGGTTCTCTGTCACACGAATTTCGAGATGCAACAGATTGCGTCAAGGCATCGAACAGTTGTCTGCGAAAGCGCTGCCGGAATTGAATCAGGGTGTTCCAGTAGAAGTATCACACTCTAAGTATGTACCATCTGCAGTCAAAACGACGTCCTCACGTATCAGGGACACTGACGAATTCCGGAGGGCCCGCAGCTCGGGGTCATCATGATGGTGAACAGCGTGAAGGCAGACGTCGATGGTGGATGGCTCTGCGGTTGGTGTGGAGACTGCAGCGATGTGCTTCAGAACACCGGCATGAATTGTGTCGGTGCCTTGGACATGACTAAACGTTGTTGTGAACTCCCAGATGTGGGAGAGCTGTCGGCTCCCGCAAAGCGAGCAGCAGGATGCCGATCAGTGTATCTCGTGCAGAGGAGGGTAATGGTCGGATAAGACACTAAAATGACAACAAACCGTTAGTGCTGGTGGTGTCGGACAGACAAATACATGACGAGTCTCTGAAAGGAAAGTTAGTGGATGTCATGAACGGTTGTTGTATTGCTGTATATCGGTGCAAACAGCGTTGTATTAAGCGCCTGTCAAGATCGCACTTGGTGGATCTGCTTTTGGATATTTCAGTACTGTTGCAGTGGTGAGAGAAGACTTGATTCTTTTAAAAACGTGGGTTGCCTCTTCAGTCTACTGAAGAGCTTGTTTTCGTATGCAGCTTAGCAGAGCATCTAGAGAGGCCACAAGCCACACACAATCGGTTATAATTCATTAATAGAAATTCCCGAAACCGAGAAATTGGTGGTGAAAACTTAAATAATTATTTAAAAGAAATTTTCTGCTGAGAAGCTCCAAGTAGTCAGAGATTTTTTCTTGAGTTGGGTGGGGAGCCTTTAGTTCAGGGCTCCGCTTGCAACATCTGCTCTGTGGACCCGGTCGATTACACTCAGCTGATCATCCGGATTCTCGCTGGGTAGTAGTTCCTCCCATCGCTCCACTGTTGGATTTTGTATTGGTTTTAAGGCTTAATGACCTGACATTCTCCCGTGGCGTGGAACAAAGTGGTTTTACCTAAAAACCATGGGCATTGAGAAGATTATGGCGAGGAATGCATTTTACTGAACGTGCGCAATCTTCGAAACCTGCCGGTTCGATCCAGCTGACCAATTGGTGTTTTGTTGGTGTTCGGTATGGTATGAAATAAGGGTTTCCTAGGTATTTTGTAATGGTTCCAAATAGTCGCAAGGGACGGGAACAGGTTCCTCAGGGGCGGAGTTGCAAAGTGGTCGGCTCGCACACCCTCGAGCTACCTTATCTGCTGTCTGATTTTGCTCCAGTTCCATGTCACCCGCGGTCCATGTAATCTGATACCAAATTTTTGGTGGGTGCCTATTGGGATGCCCGACAGTGTCTGTAGCGCTCATGATGACGTTGAGGGTAGTAGGCTGATGCGCCCTCGTAGGTAGTCACGGCAAGCTGCTTGAGAATGGATGAGAACTGTCAGTGATTATCACTCTCTGTAACCGAGGGCAAGAGCAAGCGGGACTGGCAGTTTCATCAGCATAGGTTATGTTGTGGCTCCGAAAAGAAGCACCGGTACGTTCTGCGAGTGTGTGGTCTACGACTGTGGCTACTTTCATATTGTTCGCGTGATCGTAGTTGGCTGCTTCAACATACTATGCAGTGTTCTTGTGCGCATTAGTTTGTTCGAGGGCTTTCGCTCTGGTTCTTCGCCGGCCCTGATGTAGTTGGAGATTCATACTGCGGGGGATGGGAGTGACCTTATAAGTGACAAGAAGTTGGTCTGGAATGGGCTTGCGGCGAGCTGCGTCGTGAAACATGCTGGTGTAGCCGAGGCGTAGAGCAGGTCACGGCATATAGGTGTTTCCTTGAGCAACTGCAGTTGTGTGACGAGTTGTGCCTCTCAAAGTTCTGCATAGGCGTTGTGCAGACCCAATGCAAGGAGCTCGCTCGAAGGAGTGTCCGGGGGTCAATGCCTCGTCATCGCAGTAAGTGGTGAGAAATCATTGCCTACGCGAACCGTGGATGGTATCTGTTCGTGTGAACTACGTGTTCATGGAACTCGAGTTTCTGCCTACCAACATCACTTCTGGTGGCGTTTATGACGATCCCTCCGCTGGCAAGGTAGGAGAGTATAAATACCGCAGGTGTTGATCATGTTCTTAGAAGAGCTTGTGAAAACGAGATCATCAATGTAGACGATGACGAATGGCAAGCCCCGGATGACGCAGTCGATGAAATGCTGTAACACTTTGGCCAGCGTTCCATTGGCCAACCGGCGGGAGGAGTAATTTAAAAAAGATTAAAAAGCCGAAAAGTGTCGCAATGGCGCTCTTCGTGATGTCTTCCTCGGTGAGCGACAGCTGATGATAGGCGCAAACAACATCAATCTTGCCGTCGCGCCGTGCAGCCATAGCGTGAAGTCCTTGATTTTCGGAAGCGGGTAGCGATCAGCAACAGTCATGTTGAGCACCAGGTAGTCGCTCGCCACATCGATGCCAGTCCCGGAATTCTTAGGCGCAATATTTAGTGAAAGTATGCTGCTTTAAAAAAAGATTGTGTGACAAGGAGTGTGAGCATGTGCTTGAACTTTGCGTGAGCAAGCTTAAGTTCCTCATGCGACAAACGTCAAGGCCGCAAATACACCGGAGGTGACAAGTTGGTATCAAATGTCGTGTTGTGCTAATTGTACCAGCAACAATCCTTGGAACAGCATATTGACAGTGTGCTTGGTCAATCATCCCTCGTAGTCGGTATGGTGTACAGTAGCAACATGGTATTTTGTACCATACAAAATAAAACCCTTAAATCATAAATAACTTTTTTATGTACATCTTACCTTTTTCTATGACATTAGGAAATACAATAAACACAATCTTGCCGAAGTTGTACCGTGATGCGAAAGAAGCACATCAGAATGATTTTTAACTTGTCTTATGATGCTCACACGGGCTAATTGTTTTGACAGGCTGAGATAACACTAGTGCATCACATCCACGATTTTAAATTATTATTGGTGTTCAGGCGTGAAGCGAAAAAAAAGTCGGCACTTTTTGCACGACCTCTCTTAAGGTCAAGTATTCCATTGTTTGATACACGAAAAAAAACGGGGAAAGTAAAACTGTCCAAAAAAACTACATCAAATGTAAGTATTACTAAATAGTTTTTAGGCTTCTTAATAAAAATGTGGATGTGGCAAAAATTTCCTACACTGTTCACAGACCCAATTCGTGCGAAATACACATGTCCCGCTTTCTATTCTTCTTTGCAGTTGCTATATTGTTCTTAAAGTTGTCACAATTCTTTTTTAAGATTTCGGCATTGTTTTTGTTTTTGTATGGTATTTGACTTTATGTTGCTGACTGCTGTCCCTGCTGTAGTGTTCAAAGGTAGGTGTAGGCTCTCGTCAAGCTCTCTCTTTCGAAGAGCAGCTTTCACCTACAGCTGTCCTTCATCAAATGTACTGATAAGAAATAAACAATAATATATTTCAGCAGTAAAAATGCTAATATATTATCCTCGCTTGTTCTCCTGAATAAGTGACTTGAAGATCATGCATAAAAAAGACTAAATGCTCTTTAATAAGCAAGCGGAAAGAAGGGTTCAGTTTTTTTGTAACCCTTTCTAAAGGCCTGTATAAAAGGAACCACAGTTATTATATATTATTATTAAAAAATGCTTCTTACAGGCCAGTTGAGTTCTGCAAGTATGCACGGAAACGGTCAACTGAAAGTTGGGAGTCCTTCTGGCTGCTGGAGTCGGATGGTGTCGAAGTGAGTGCTGTTTCTGACTGTTTCGCCACCCATCATTTATCGCTTTACAAGGCCTGTGATTCAAGGACTCATATAGGCATGGCGAAGGTGTTGTCATGAGGAATGAGCCGATTAATTCGCTGTTACAGATTTTCCTGTGCTCAGCACCGACACCGCCACCTGCATCGAGCAAGAAAATGGCCACTGGCTGCTGTGAGGTTCATCGCATCGAAAGACCGCCGTGGCATCGTGCTGCTTCTGAACTAGAGCATGCGTGCGAAACTACACAGATAGCGACAGTGACATCCCAACGCAGCGGCTACATAAGAACCTGCCACATCCAGTGGCTTCGTGAGCATGGCGAAAGTGTTGTAACGAGGGCTGAGCCGATTATTCAGCTGACACCGTCACCTGCATCGAGCGAGAAAGCGGCCACTGGCAGCTGTGAGGTGCATCGCATCGAAAGACCGCCGTGGCATCGTGCTGCTTCTGGATTAGAGCATGGGCGCGGAACAACACCGATTGCGACGGTGATATCCCAACGCAGCGGCTACATAAGGACACTCGACACACAGTGGTTTCGTGGGCATGGCGAAAGTGTTGTCACGAGAACTGTGCCGATTATTCAGCTGTTACAGCCAAGGCAGCACAGAACGTTGACCCAATTTTGGGGATAGATCGGCAGTTCATGGCGCAAGAATGGCCCAGAATCGACAACGCACCACCAATGATGGCTGAGCCAGCCGAATAGAACGGCGATGTTGGACCAGCATTGACAACGTACCGCCGATAATTGCTGTGCCAGCTTAATGGAACGGCAATGTCGGACCAGCCTTTACAATGTTCCGCCAATAATGGCTGTGCGAGCTGAATAGAATGGTGATGTTGGACCAGCATTCAGAACTTCCCGCCATTATTCACCGGGCCAGCGTATTAGAACGGCGATATTGGCCCGAGTTGTACAACCAACAGCCAATATGGGCGGAGCCATGCAATTAGGCTGGCATTATTGGCCCGTCGTTTGAACGTTATTGCCGGCGTTATGAGCTGATATCTGCATCTGCTGCTTTTGGCGCTGTTCTGGTCCCACTCACGTTCGATTTTTCAAGTTCGAGAAAGTAATATGCCGAGTGCATGAGTGATATAGTTTTTGTCATTAAATCACGCACACTTAGTTTATATGCATGACTGTTGATTGAAGTTGCGCAAGGTGGACTATTTTACTGATAAAAATTTATCGAGTTTGTCGCCTGTCAGACGTTCGATGCGGTGCTTTTGCAGATGAAAATCGTGCAGATCTGTGCGATGAAGCAACCGCGGATGCCACTGCCGTACGTGACCCACTTCGACGTGACCCGGCGGCGTTCGTTTCGTCGCATCACGCCGGCGATGCCACGCGAAGCGCTTTCGATTTCGTGGATATCGGACGCAAAGCGTATCGTATTGTGTGTCCTGCTATGCTATCGCCACGACTGATTTGGTTTTTTTTTTTTTGCGTTCACAGCGCTGTACCAGTTAACGGCACACAAGTGCTTGACGTGTGAGAACTGGAGTGATCAGTTGCGTTACGGTGACTGAATCATACAACACACGCATTTGCCGTAATCTGACACACGCACCGACGCTCGCATCCAGTATCGCAACGACCACACGAATTATCTACAACATTGCAGCGCGCAGTTGGAAAATTGTGGTGGAGTGCGTGGGCGTCGGGCACCTTGTCTCCGTGGGTCGTCGCGCATTACAATTTTGTTGTGGAACGTTCTTTTCTTGATTATTTTGATGATTTATATATTGCCCCACTGTAACCAAAACATCAGCTAGCTTACGCAGTACGACGTGCAAAAAAAAAACATTTCCGTGAGTTCATACGGGCTGATGCATAGAACACATAACACGCAGGCTAAATCGTTTATAAACAAGAAACACGCACGCTAACTGCGTCGTGTTGTTTTATCAAATGCA
The DNA here is from genome assembly GCF_013339725.1 of Rhipicephalus microplus. Lineage (NCBI taxonomy): Eukaryota > Metazoa > Arthropoda > Arachnida > Ixodida > Ixodidae > Rhipicephalus > Rhipicephalus microplus. The sequence goes on from NC_051168.1 coordinate 176,841,429, forward strand.
GAACCACAGACTCTTTTTTAAGTCTGTGAAAAAAAGAAAGTACTCTGCACAGATATGGCAAGCTGGTTCTTGTACAGTAGAGAGTTTTATTTCACACTCGCTGTTCTTTATTATTTTCCGTTTAGTGGGGTGGCTAAGGCTAGCTGGCTGTCTTTCGAGAAATTGATAGACGTACACGTTACAAGCCGGAAAATGTGTCAAAAATTGTTGTAATCTCCAGAACATCAGGAGGATTATTTGACAGCTGGTGGCAGTACTGGTCCTCACAATTGAAAGGCAATATCTATGAATAAATCTTAAGCTATGAGTGAGTGACTGTTTGCAGTACTGGAAGCTGTTGCCTGTGTTGCCAGCAGCTGTGCATTTTTAAATATTTGGCATGTGAGATCTTGCAATTTCTTTCTCACAGTGTTCCTCAATCTAGCTCAGTCATATATTCATAGTTTCCTTTCTCCAGACTCAGTGCAGAACAGCGAACAGGATTGTTGTGATCAGCTAATAACTAGTTAATTTGTCTTAATTATCACATACTCTGTGTGAAATTTCGTGATGTATGTGTCTTCAAGACGTCCTATAATCAGTGGGACAGTCAAACAGAACTAAAAACAAGAAACAGCTCAGTTGGCCAGAGTAGCTGGTGCATATCACGCTTCCCACATTTCATATCTTTGTGACTTATACTGCTCTACACACATGAAATTCTCATTGGATTTCATAATTATGTGGTATATGAACATGTTTCCTCAAGGCTTTTCAAGCTTAAACAACCCTTTTCACTTTTAGTTTGACATGCAGATCAAAATATTTAGCTGATCTGTATTAATAACGGCTGAAATGGTCACATCCACCAGAGAGGCAGTTTAATGGATGAGCCGCTGAAGGCACAAAAGTGCAAGATGGGTGCTTCATGGTTAATGCAGTGGTGTAGTAAAGGAATGGGACATTGGGCGAATGGCCCACCCTTGAAATCTTCAGCAATGGGATACCAAGAACCAAATAACACATACTCGACTTGCCTGCACTGAAGACCAAGGATGTCATCCCCCTATCCCTGCACCACACAAAGTTCCGCCTATATCACAGGCTATATGTCCATGGCCCATGTTCAAGCATTTTCGCAAGGTTCATGTGACCCTATGTTTTCGAATGGAAGTATTTTTCTAAGAGAAACAAATATAACCCTTTAGCATCAGTGGCGACATTTGTGTATGCAATTTGTTTATGCTAGCTGTGTCAACTTGAGGCTAGAATAGAGTAAAATGCACAGTTCGTTAGATGAATTGAACTTCCTCCCTAGTCAGTATGTCCTGACTTGACCTCAGTCTAGTGCGCACAACCATAGCTGATCACTCTAGTGAATGAACTGTTATCTTTGATGGGTCGTTCAAATCGTGTTCTAAAACCAACGTCAAGTGTTGCTTTTCTTCTCCTGAAATTAATGCAATCAAAAACTAAATGCACACACATCGGGAGCTTATGATTTCATTCTTTTTATATCAAAACTAATTATAACCTACATCAGAATGATGAAGTATTTAATTTCATAAAAATCGTAATGGCTTGCTGAAGCTCACACAAAAGAACACATTATTTTCGTCCTTGGAATGTAATAGTTAGTGCCTTGTGATTGTGCTAAGGAACTTGCCACATTTTTGACAGTGCATTATAATTCACACCTGAATGGGCTATATTCTTAGCAAGTGTTAATAGTAGTTTTCACACGTGATTTCCAGTTAACTAAAAGAAGAGGCTTTGCCTGTCAAGCTAGTAATACATACTCAGGAGATCACCACTGCAAAGATACACCAGCCGCAACCAAGAAAGGGCACACCTGCAGTGATTAGTCCACATTTTTCATGTTTTCTGCTGTGCCATTAAGGCTGGCTGAATGAGCACTGCATCCAGTACCAGGAGGCTGCAGCGACAAAGTCCTACTTACAAAACACTCACCAGCTGAGAGGAGAAATACTGACGTGCCAACCATTCAAAACGGAATGCCAGAGAAAAGAGCCGCGTTTACTTTTACAGTCCATAAAAACATGCTAAGAGGTCGAAGTTTTAATGTTGCTGATCTTACAGCCAAGTAAAATAAGAATACACTGAGAAAAGATATTGAAGTTACGTCATCAGGAAATGAAAAAACAAGAACCAACGGGGATCGGCTTCATCATATGAACAGCCTTCAACTGATAAGGCGGCTAAGTAACTGACAAACAATGAGTGCGCGAGGAAGAGCGGTCACACGAGGTCGTCAGCAGTCAAATGACACAGGCTGGAATCGGGGGTGTTGCCAAAGTAAGCTCAGGGAGGCTGGACTGGAGGCCCACCCCCTCCCCCAATTTTTGCTTGACCCCTGTGTTGTGTTATGACCATGTGTTACGACTTTGTTCCCAAGAGGAAACATAGTCATAACCCAATGGCCAAGTTCCCCGCCTCTTTGTCCTCCTGAAGGTTGTCGCTTATCGTAGGGGCACCCCCGGTATAGACCAATCCTGGCACCGATCTTGCCTAAAATACAATAACAATAACAGAAAACTCAAAGCGAATGTTACCACCATACTTCGACTTCTTGCTTTGTGTGCAAATGAATCTAGCGAGAAGTATGTGGAACACCAAAGAAAAGCACCACAGTCAACACCTACTAGTACCTGCTTCCATAATAGTATGAAATACTGAAGAAGCATGCGAAGAGCATTCCTATGAAGCGAAATATTATAAAGCAACGGGAGGCGGTGTGGCCCTGACTGAGACAACACGACAACAAAAAGAAAAACCTTTCAGGCATCTCGGCAGTTCATGCACAGCACTGAAAAGTCATGAAAACCTACCTTCGTTGCCTTTCTTGTACAAGAACATTAAAATGAATACACACTGATGTAGAAGAAAGCCATTACTCAAATCCGGCTCTTATGCACTGATGGGAGATACTTGGACCTGGATTCTTAACAACAGCTTCAGTACAGCTCTTGAACATACCCTCAAAAGTGCTGACTGCAAAAGGACGAGACATGAAGGCAGACTACAATGCGGCACAATGTACACGTCAACCACCATCCATGAACTTATGCTAGTGAGGATGTTGCAACAAATCTTGAACACTGGGAACACTCAATGTTCCCAATCGAAATCTCGACCTCGCAAACACGATAAGAATGTTTCGATGACCTGCTGCTCATCGCCATAATGTTAAACAGGGACATATACACACACAAACTCATATTTACGTGACTAAAATACTCTTGCTTCCAGGTTTACGGAAACCGTCTCACCAAATTTTTTTCTAATAAGCTCACCACCTTCCTCGTTGCTGGGAGTGTGTTCAAATCAAAGGAGACAGAGGGCACTGGTGGGGCTGCATGAAGATGGTGTTCTTCAAAAAAATGAGCAATGGCCTGCATGGTTTTCTTTGACCACCTTTTATGCCTGAGCCATTTGTTATACTCACTTTGTTCATGTTATTGTAGAAGTTGTGCCTAATGAAAGGCATGAAAGACATAAATATTAGTAAGAGAGGCATGTAAGCTTTGAGATGTCTTTTATTATTGCAAATTTAAACTGTGTTAGAAATAAAAGAACCGAATTGTTGCTCTGATGACACTGTGTATATAATAGAGAAATATTTGTACTATGTTTCTACTATTTTTCTACATCCAATGAATGGATAAAGCCAGGCTTGCTTAAGCTAAAGTGAGGCTTAGAAGCTGATCAGAGAATGACAATCAACGTGCTTTGTTGTATAGCCCCTGTCAGACTCGGCTCTCATGTTCATTATTATTAATATTATTATTATATTATTATTAAATGTATATAACTAGGACTAATATTTTTTTCAATTTATATGGCCTTTCTTAATATCCAATGCTGTGCCTTGTTCCAAAGAACTTTTTCAATATGAAAAATGCCATCACTAGCAGTCCGCTTACTTGATTTGCCTTGAATGTGTGTTTGATTTAGTGAACTGCTGGAAAATTTGCTGCATTGACTTGCTGTCAGCGACAAATTCAGTTCATTGCACTAAAGCTGCCGGGAGTTTGAATAATAGCATTATTTGAGTGTGCTAGAGTTGACTCAAAAAATAACTACTCAGGAAGAATTAAGATACACAACAATTATGGCAACAGTGGAGTCGAAAACAGCTCATACTAGTGAATTTTCACATAAACAAGTAAAAAATGAACTACTATAACTAATCTTGATATTCAGTAAGCTTTCTCGTTATTAGGTTGGCTCGACAAAGAAGGAGAAAAAAACTTTTGAGTAACGTGCGCGAGCACAGGCTTTCTGAGTTGGCCTGTGATGATGTTTTGAAAAAAAAAAAAGAACTAATTGAGAAGGTACAGTCAAAATGAAAAACAATCATGCATCGGCTTTTTTTCACTTATAGTGCAGGGTAAACAAATCGTTCACTTTTGTGTACAACTTTTTTTTTATCTTTTGGTATTGCTGGTCAATTTTGCGTATTGTCATGTGGATGTATATATCTGTTCTGTAATTTTGAGTAATTTTCAGTCGCAAATCGGCACTTGTGTTGCTGTGGCACATTTGTTTTTAATCTTCTTCGATGTACTGTTCTAATATCATGAATCCATACCAACTTAATCTGTCAGTCTTCTTCAAGCTTTCTGGCTCCTATAGCTGTATTACTAAACCATATCAGAGTCATGACCAAGCATACCTCTCAAAATGTTTGTAGGACCGTTTGATGTACGACAGGGTTCACAGTATTCATCACATTGGTTACGTGAATATTGATTCTTGCTCTTCAGGGGCACATGCACGGTCCTAATCTTTAATTTTTGCAAATGTGGCTTCACAAGCTCCAATGCTTTTATGACTGCATGAGTTAGGAAAGACAATTAGGCATGACTTACGACCACGAGCTTGTTGATCTACAAAAAAAACTCAAGATGCAAGAACACACCATCTTTCATTCGAACTGATTGAAATCTCAGGTATTTAGAATAGTGCCTACACCTTTTTCAAGTGAGGTCTGGTTGCAGGAGTCAAGCTCACAGCAAACATGAAGGTACACTTTATTTTTCATAGCACTTGAGCATAAGTGCCAGGCAATGAAAAATTGAAAATACATTCTCACTTTTTATTTGTGGCACTCGAGAACTAGCACATTTGTAAACCCATGCGAAACATAAATTTACTGAATCATATGATAACATTACAGCTGTTATTCCATAATTTTTGTAGCCATCATAACTCAGGTGTCGCAAATTCAATGGGGCATTTTTCTTGCATATAAATAATATTTCAAATATAACAAATGCATAAAACACAGAAAGAATATTTTCGCTTTGCCTGAAGAAATGACGCTGGTAAAGGCTTTATTTGCTAGATTGACTTGACAACCAGTTAACATGCAATTTTATTCATGGCATTATGAGGAATGTTTAGTGATGTTGTGTAAGTGGGATATTTTTGCTGTTTCAAACAATTTGTGCACTGATGATGACTTCTGCGTAGGAAGTGACTCATCTGTCTTGTTTTCATAAAACTTCAGTAAAAGTTACTTGAGAGAAAGGTTTTTTGAAGTTGGCAGCATGACACCAATGAGGGATGGTTAGCCCATATCATTTCATTATGAATGCGTGTACAAGAGCCTAGTTCACTGCTACGATATGTGCCTTCCAATGCACTGTCACACAGCCATAGGTAGAAGCTTCTTTATGATGCAACATAGACGAGATCTGTAGTCACTGGCAGGAAGTTGGGCTTTGTGTCAATCAGAGCAAAAGAACATGGTCACTGGGTAGACCTACAGTCACGTCTAAAGCAAGTTTTACAGTGTTGCAACTAATGTCTGCCCTGAATGTCATATACGTTTCATTAATTCCATTGCTCATTGGGAGGTAGGGCTCGGTGAAATATTGTCAATCCATATCGGCTTTCTCTATTTGTTGGGACCAAGGATTACACGAGTAACGCAGCCAGCAGCGACAAAAGCCGGAGCAACTGTGCGTGACCTAGAAATGTCTGGAGTAAGAATATAATCCACCCAACCCTGAACCATGCAATCAACACAAGCCTACAAGTTTGTATTTTGCAATGCAGCAGTATAGTCAATGGCACAATAAGATCCTCAGAAACGTCCCTCAATCAAGTGGTTGGGCCTGCAAAGATATCCAGCAATGTCACAATGTGATTGAATCTTGAAGTGCTGCAAAGCATTCAACACAGGTGGTACGTCATTCCACGTGATGCCATACACCTTACTTTATCTGCCAGGGGAAGCTTTTGGATTTCCCGCGTATTTGGGCATGAAAGACAGTCTAGTAATATGCCTAATTGTGCTTGCAAGTGGGCATAAATGATCAGTTTTTAGGTCACAGAATGTGTTGAAGCTAATACGTCTCCTGTTACTGGCCAACGACCCTGCACCACTGAAAGTCTAGCAGCATCGAAGCTTATAATTCTTGCAGATGGCAGAATTTGTTGTCATGTGAACCAGTCGCCACTTTTTTAATGTGTATATTTCTCTGGGACAGGAGAACATGTTCTTTGGGCTATGTGAGAGGGCATCAATGACAATGTTGACAACTCCTATGTTATGTTTCGGATATGTTTGACATCTGCTGCAGTTCATGGGAATATGGATGCAACGATTGTAACTGAGGGAGTGTAACATGTACCGATAAAAGATGTACTGACGTATTCTATGACAAAAAAATCCCGCCATTTCTTTCATGTAATAATCTAATGACGTAAGCCCTTACCATTTATACCGACTTGTAAGCACAATTAGGTATATCACAATTAGAGAGTCTTTCACATACACCCCAAGTACACAGGAGATCCAAAGACTTTCCCAGGCAAATAACATAAGGTGTAGTATAGCATCAGATGGGTGTACGTGCCACCTGAGTAGATTGCTTTGCGGCACTTCAAGATTCAGTCGCATTGTCACATTGCTGGATATGATTACAGGGCCAACCACATAATACAGTGACATTTTGAGGATCTTTTGGCTTCAGTCTCCACAAAAAAATGCTGTGATGCTGCTCAGATAGTGGGCATAAGTTTTCAGGACATGCCAAGGAACTGATTGGCTGCCATATGTACTCCTTTGACGAGTCGGTGATCAAGCACAAATTGCATTCAAGGTGTCGTACGATGATGCATAGTGGAACTCTCATTTGATAATCAGGGAGCAGCATATACTGTCGCGCAAGCATCTTTTGATCCCCAAAAGCTTTTACGGGATTTTTTGGTCTAAGGGAGCTCAATATAGTGGCATTTCTGTGTATCAATAGCACAAAGTGGAGGGAATATGTATAATGGCCTGGCACCATGATACATAATATTAGTATAGTACGTAGTTCAGAAAAATAAGATGAAGGAGCTTGTAGGTCTTATGAGCATCTAGTATTCGGAGATGGGAAGCTCTGAACACCTATAAATCTGCCTTGGTAGAGCTGAATACTGGATGCGGAGAACACGAGGATAAGACAGGTGAGCTTTTGGACATCAAATGCACACCTGTTTATGCTGACAAATGCGCCTTCTTCAGATTTTGGCTTACAAAATTCAGATGTGATCTGTGCTTATCTGATGAACTCGCGATGAGAGGCCTGTTGTTGAGGCAAGCATGACAGAATTCAAGACTGGGGAAAATGCTGAAATATATGTCTGGAATTTGTCATGCCGCTTGGCATATATACAAGATCAGACCCGATGAACGGAGTCACTATCAGTATGTTATTTAAAATCTACACATCTTCCTAAAGGGTTTGATGGTTCAACCACATGAGGCCAATTTCGGAGGAAATTGCTGCATTATATATCTGTGACATCATATACGAATGTGAGGCACTGGATTGAAACGGCTAGGCTAAGTTGACTGTTCGTGATATGCCGTCAGCATCCTGATTTAAAATTCAGCACCATTCGCAGAACACAGTAACACCAACAGAAAGCACACATTGGGCTGAGTGAAGTTGGCGAAACCTGTAAATATATGCGTAATTTGGTATGGCTGTCTCGAAAATTCCTTTGAATTGCAGCCCAATTGAGATAGTGCTTCTAATATAATTTATGCAGTACATAAATTTCAAGGCTGAGTTGCCATACACAGAATAATTTCTTGTTTATTTCTCTGTCATCAAAGCCCTGAGACTAGAGCTCTTTCTCAAAGAACCATCCCATACTGTTGTGGTGGCTCCGCAGTTTAATATATGAAACAGTGCTAATGTAGTGTGCTATAATATCAATGCAACGAAAAGAAGCAGGTACAATTGCTGTGCTCTAAAACGCGAGTAATAATCTGACAGATCGCTTCGCACCGATGCAGAGCTTTCCTCAGCGGTTATGCTGTAAAAATACTGAAAATTTATGCACAATACTGAAAATGTATGCGTTTTGTGCACACTCTTCCATGGTCCTCGTTATTTTTGCGATGTTTTGCTTTAACGCTCGCTGGTAACAAAATCAGGTACGTTTCCAGAGTAATGTTAGGACTAAGTGAATGGTGAACAGGCTTAGGTGGACTGTTACGGCTTTGCACATTTCTTACTAATGAAGCATGCACGTGTATAAGCTTAGTTATTGTATTTTACGAGCTGCCGTATTGTGTTCACGCGGTCTGGTGTATGTCGCAATCAGAGCGAGGTGTATCCGAGCTTAAAACCACACACACGTGTGACCATGCTGGGTCACGTATCAAGGGCCTAGCCAGTGTTTATTTCTGGTTGAAGCGTCGAACTAACGGTGTGGCTGAACCGGTATTATTGTATTGAATTGTATAGTTTGAACCCAACCTTGTGGCAATGCCTTGCACCTTAGACTACCACCTAATTTAATTAGGACGAAAATTGTGCGCTTCTTCGCCTCTTTACGGCCGTCATTCTCGCTTGGTAGTTACGCGTCATTCTCGCACGTACAACCGTGGCTCCTCGCGCATGTCGAGTTCAAGACTACTGCAGCTGCATACCATCCAGAAATGCGGCATGATGAAATATTATAAAGGCTGTAATCGGATAAGCTGATGCTGGTTTTCACAATTTTGCGAGGATCGCCTGATTTTTCTTGCTGATTCTTTGTAACGGTGTCTTTTGATCGTGTTCAAACCCCTTAGGTTGTGTTTGGGGCAGAATCACGCAAACGTTTGGTGAAGACGTTAGCTAAATTACAGCCTGAGAGTCGGAAATTGCGATGCGCAGATCGCGACCATCTTATTCCCTCTGCTGTGATAAGTGTCCGTGTGACACGCAACGCAACTTAGCACAGTCGTAAGAAGTAGTACGCTTGTTTTGTTGGCTATACAGACAGCTGGTGCTGTATAAAAGCTATCAATTGCATGCTACTTCATTGAAAAATTTAGTTTCACAGTCTTTTGCGCCACCACGACCTCAGTCGCGATACCAGCTCGCCAAGCTGAGCGACAGTAGATTTTGACATTTGCTGGTTGAATTCATCATCGCTGCCTTTCCGAGTGCTAAATATCACTTTTGTTAAGAAGGCTTGAAATCATTTTTAGTTTTGTTGTGAATAAATACTTCTCTGGCCACATTTCGGGTGGTTTTGTCCGATTTCATCGACGCTCCCTTACCAAGACCTGGCAACACTGCTTTTGTCAACCGGATTATGGGCAGAAAAAAGAAAATTTCAGCAGCCTCAGCAACGCCAGCGATGAGCCAGATTACGTTTGTGAGTATAAGTTACTGTTCTTCTGTACGAGTGCCTTGTTGTTCATACCTGTCACGTGCATCCTAATCAACCGCTCGCCGTAGTGTGCGAGTATTCGGCGAGTAAGTAAGATGAACAGTCGTGGCTAGTCGCGTACGTGCGACCCGATTCATCGATCTTTTTTTCTTTCGATTCGAGGGTACATAGTAGAGTACAGGTAATGTTTAATTGTGCAACTTGTGTAAGCTTACTGCAACATGACGGGAGCCTATGTTGTCTGCCTCTCTCTTGGGTATCTTTTAGAAAAGTGCCTTCCTGTCACCAATGCTATTTTTATGTGCCTGGGTGTCAAACTTGTGCAGTGTATTGGCAGTGTGGGCTAAATGATGCATACACGTAACACATGTCGCACCATTTTGCACAACCGCGTCTTTACGATGCACCTGAAACAAGGGTAACTGCTGCAGTCTGCCGTGGGTTCAGCGTGGCCATTATGTGGAGTGTGGCCCATTGCAACTAGAGCAAGTTCTCTGTGTGGGAGGTTAGTACGCTAGACAAGGCTTGGGTAACTTGCTAGGTACATTAGATATAATGAGCAGCGACGTTTAAAAGCTTCGTGATATCAATACGAGTAAATAAAAGTGGCATCAACATTTATGTCAGTTACTTCGCAGCAAAGAATGTTGTGGTGGTGATTATGTTGCTACTAGCGGGGTTAGCTTGGCAGACAACAAAATGAGGTCTGACCTACGTTTTCGTTTTTTCTTGCTTTGCAAGCCAAACAATACCTTTCAGTTCGTTTTGAAAATTCACTCGTGACGAGTCAGAAACAAAATATGAAATTTCGAGTAATAACTCATATGAATTCCTATGTTTGCTTTGTCTGTTCACTTCGTGTGGTTTTAATAATGTAAAAGCCTCCCATTCTCCATCTAGTGATGCTGTTTCTGCCCACAAACGTTCCAAACTAAGTTTCCTGCACAATCCTAATAAAATCAATGTAGAATATGCCATGCTGCACCAGAGTCTCATGTTTGACAGTGTGTATCAGTGGAAATAGCATTGCTGGTCTAAACATTTGCCGCTTGATTTCGAGGCCACCTATCTCACAGCCATGCACCAAGGATTATTTTATTACCTGAACAGTGCTGGTGCTGGCACGCAATATGTGCTATACTGCATGCACAGCCAGAAACGAGATGCAATATTTAACCACCCAGACCATTGTCTGAACGACAATGACACGTTTTCCGGGGACGAAAACGAAAAGTGCCGAAAAAGTGTTGGCACTACATTGCTGCACGTTTGGCTCCAAACCACTTTTTCATGGTACGGTAATCATAGGAAAAAACAGGAATAAAGTGACAAGGGAGATTATTGAAGCAGAAAAGATTAGTAGACTAGGGCTGAACTGCGTCAGCACTCCTTCTCTCGGTCTTTGTGAAAAAGAATTGTCGTTTTTGAGATCGTAAGTTTTTAGCGCAAGGTAATAGAGGGTTTTTCATCTGTTTATCTGTTGTCTTCGAATTTCGTGAGCATATATATGTACGCTCCTCGAAATAAAGATTTTGTTGGAAGTAAGCACTCCCTTCTGTCCCTTTCCTTGTCCTATGTTTCTAAACGCGCTACGTCGATCAACTCTAGAGTACGTGAGCGTCGTCTGGGACCCCTTTAAAAACAACCTGATCGAAAGAATTGAAAAAATATAAAGAGCCGCAAATCTTATCTTCTCAAAATACCGACCAACTGATTCCGTAACCGAGATGATTAAAAATTTAAACTTGCCTTTACTTGCTCGACGCAGGAGGATAGCTAGATTGAAAATTCTGTATCTTATTCATCGTAACCGGTTTAATTTCAATACCCAAAACTATATAAAACAGCGAGTGTCTCGAACAGTCAGAGGCAGCCACCAAGAGCATATTCTACCAATTTCAGCACGAATATATTCACATAAATACTCGTTTTTGTCCAGAACAATCGAGGAGTGGAACTCACTCCCACATGAAATACTGACAGTACACAATGTGAACAAATTTGAAGCTGGGTAACTAAACTTTTCACTTCGAATGCATACACATAGCCTATACATTGCGGATTTAATTTATCTAAAGAAAACTGTCGTTTCTTGTTGTATAAGAGCTGATTCCTTCAGCGACCGTGGAAAAATTTATGGTACCCGGATTTACTAGTGTCTATAGCTCTTCTTGCTTGCATTGTACATTTTCTATCATTGTATAACGTGTACTACTGCATTGTGTCTTTTGCGTGTACTGTACCTTTAGTCTGTCCTCGATGGCGACTGCATTTTTCCCTTTTTTATTGCATATCTTGTAACGCAACCAACCTGTAACCACCTTCAGCCAACAGTAATAAATAAAAAGAAAATAAACAGCACAAGACATTTAGCACACCTAGTGCTCGGTAATGGCATGAAAATAATGTCTGTTCATGGAACAGAAGCTTCAAACTGTAAAAACCGTGGGACCAGGTGACATCCCTTCCGCAATACTAAAGGCCTGTAGTAGTACATTTGCCGTAGTAATGACTACCACAATTATAACTGGCTGAACGTTTCTACATTCCCCAGCATGTGAAAAGCTGCACGTGTTTTCCCAATATTTAGGAAGGGCTACCGAGCAGGTATTCCTAATTATCGTCCGATTTCTCTATTGTGTGCCACATCAAAGATATTTGAGCTAGCTCTTCGCTTTATATTGCATGTTAGCGTAAAAAATTAATAATTACTGATGAAAACGGGTTTTTTACTGGCCATTCAACTACGAGATATCATGCAAATTTCATAACGCAAATCGCCCCAATTCTCTTTCGGAGAAGGAGTTGACGTAGTGTACTGTAACCTAAGCAAGGATTTTGACGCAGTCATCCACTCACTGTTTTTGGTTGAACATGCAAACTTTATATTGACTCATCTGTTGTGAATCTCTTGCACAGCTATTGGCTTAATAAATCAAGTTATGTTGCTGTAGACGGCCTTTTGTACCAAGTTACTAGTGCAATCTCTCAAGGGTTGGCATTTGGCCCACTCTTAACTTTTATTTGTGTTAACGACGTTTCTCTTGCAATTAGTTATTCTTCTTTTTTCTTGTATGCTGATTACATAAAGGTATTTGTGGAAATTCATTTAGCGACTGTCTCTGGCTGCAGCCAGATTTGTGTTCTTGCTTGGAACGGTGTCCCAATAACAACCTCGCTCTGAATACCTCAAAGACCAAGTTCATTAATATATCTTCCAAAAGCTCCATCGTGTCATTTTCATACTGTGTTATACCATGTTCTAATCTAAGGTTTATAAGTTCTGTGACATTGATTTTTTTATAGCCCACATACTCAGTTTTTTCGCTCACACTGAAAGTACTGCCACGCGAGGCCTTCGTTCTCTCTGCGGTGTTTCCAGAATCTCACTTGAATTCAGGTCTGCTACAGCCTTCCAGAAATCGCACACCACAATATATCCACTAGAGACAGTGGGATTGGGCGTCTTGGTATAACATCATGAAGGGTGCTTACCAGCGCAAACGACAGGGCAAGAGGGGACAGGAAAAGAGACGAGGCAGAGCGCTGAACTGCCAACAATTTATTTCTTGTGAAGGTATTCGCTTTTATACAGTTACCAGTCACACTAGACATGCACAAAACACAATGACAATGCATAAGTACATCACATTGACAAGCGAAGGAACAACTTTTCCTTATCGGTGAGCGCGACAGAAGGTGTGCTAACACAACCATCTTTCAATGAGCAAATCTTTTCTGCTTCTATGATCTCGCGCGTGGTACGATCCCTGCATCTAGCAACAATAGAACACTGAAAATATTGGCTGGCAGCCACACGTGCTGCAGTGAACAGACAGCCATCCTTGTTTATAGTGATCCACATTGTACATATGTTCCCTCAGCCTCTCAATTATACAACGACCTGTTTTGCCGACGTAATACCTTCCAAACTGTAACAGCAGCTGATACACCACAATACAGATGCAATTTCTGAATTTATTTGCATGTTAAAGTGTACCGGGAAAAAGCTTGTCGCATGGTTTCGACCCTTTTTAACCCTTCTAACCTTGTAAGTGTCCTTAAGAATATGTCAGATGCCAAGGAAGATTTCCTTCAAGGCTTCTTCAGCGCGAAAACGCATAAGGTCGACCTGCCTTTTAGGCTTATTGCATCTGAAAATAATACTTGGCAAAAATGCATTGCACTCTACCTTCAGAAAACTTTGAAGTACCTAGAAGTGAACGATCCATTTCTGGTAAAAAGTTCATGTGAAGTCCAGGAGTTTGTTTTATTGCGTTTCAATAAGACTCTTTTCGCCTTCTTTGTAGACGTCAAGGACCTGTACTATTCCATTCCGCATGACTCATTGTTACAATGCATTGGTGAATATATAGATGAGTATGGCACCTCAAAATTCCAGACCCAGTCTGGCGTCAACGTCAGTGGGTTTTTAGAGCTTTTAAGGTTTTACCTTCAGTCGAAGTACATGCTATGGAATGGAAAACCTCACCTTCAAAAATCCGGTATCTGTATTGGTTCTTGCATCACTCCCATTGTCAGTGACCTGTTTTTAGGCAAATTAGACAGATACATTTCGGAAGTTTTCACTAACACTGATGTGACGCACGTTTTCAGTTACGTAGATGTTTTTTTTTTCATTTTTATGGACACTGACGTTGCATCGTATAAGAATGACGCTCTTACAGTTTTAGACCTGATGCAAAGTGGTTTTAAACATTTTTAGCTTACTCATCAACTATCTGAGAATGGTGAGATCAGGTTCCTTGACTTTAAGCATTTCCTGAATAATGGACGCACTTTCAGGATGTATCAACCGCGTGGAAATAAGCCTGTTTTGCCATTTCATTCCGTGCATTCTAAATTAGTTAGGCGAGAGGTATTGCAAAATCCTGCTTCACGAACGCCTTGCAAAATCATGTGTGCACAAGATTACAGAAAACTTTGTTGAGCAATCTTCAAGGCTGATGTTCGCTGGTTACCCCGACCACGTGCAAGTTTCCGTTGCCGAAGGCATGCTGCGTGAACTTAAGGCCAAAGGGACAGATAATGCAGACCCACCTGTCACAGCTAGACAGGCTTTCGCCGTGGTTCCATATATGCAAACGATAGCGCACAATCTTAAGAAAGTGGCACAGCGAGTTAATGTGAAGGTGGTCTTTACGGCCCCTCAAAAATTGAGTCGCCTGTGCAAGCTGCCCGTTCCTCCCTCCAGACCTACCCCCGGTTGCACTACAAAACATGCAAATAAATTCAGAGATTGCATCTGTATTGTGGTGTATCAGCTGCTGTTATCGTGTGGTAGGTATTACGTCGGTCAAACAGGTAGCTGTATAAATGAGAGGCCTAAAGAACATATGTACAATGTGGATCACTATAAACAAGGATGGCTGTACGTTCACTGCAGCACGTGTGGCTGCCGGCCAATATTTTCAGAGTGTTCTATTTTTTCTAGATGCAGGGATCGTACCACGCGTGAGATCATAGAGGCAGAAAAGATTTGCTCATTGAAAGATACTTGTGTTAGCACACCTTCTGTCGCACTCACCGATAAGGAAAAGTTGTTTCTTTGCTTGTCAATGTGATGTACTTATGCATTGTCATTGTGTTTCACGCATGACCAGTGCGACTGGTAACTGTATAAAAGCGAATACCTTCACAAGAAATAAATTGTTGGCAGTTCAGCGCTCTGTGTCGTCTCTTCTCCTGTCCCCTCCTGCCCTGTCGTTTCCGCTGGTAAGCACCCTTTATGATTATATCCACAACAACTTGAATATGCCTTTGTAATCTAGAATGACATCGCTAAAGCTGCCATTCATGCCAAGCACTGAGTTTAGAAAAATTTTTTTGAGCAATAGGAACCACTGTTTTGCTTAAATTACTCTAATTCTTGTTGTAACACTGTCAGAATATTATCATTGTCATGGATTCGCTGCCAACAAAAGCACGTGACCCTTTCATTTCTTTACAAACTAGTTTATGGTATGATGTCCTGCCGTTTACTGCTCAGTTGCGTAAAGTTTCCGCTTCTGCGTAGTTTAGTTAGAAAGACTGGACCATTTCATGTGCCTGTCAACTTGTTCAACACTCTAGCACTCACAAAATACAGACTCTATATTGTTAACTTTCATGATCTTTATGTTTTTTACCGTCTACTGTCAATGTTTTAAACTCAGGTCTGCACTGTCTGAAGATACTTTTTCACAAGATGCACGTTCTTTCCTTTTCCGTTTTCAGAAAAGCTTACACATAGTTGTGTATATTTCTCTTTATTTCCCACTTCTACTCTGTGATTCTCGTCTTGTCTTTTTACTCTTCGCAATTTGCGCTGGTTTCCTTGTGTGTGTACATTTTGATTTGATTGATTTGTGGGGTCTAACGTCCCAAAACCACCATATGATTATGAGAGACGCCGTAGTGTAGAGCTCCGCAAATTTGGACCACCTGGGGTTCTTTAACGTGCACCCAAATTTGAGCACACGGGCCTACGACATTTCCGCCTCCATCTCAAATGCAGCCGCCGCAGCCGGGATTTGAACCCGCGACCTGCGGGTCAGCAGCCGAGTACCTTGGCCCTTAGACCACCGCGGCGGGGCGTGTGTACATTTTTTTTTCGCTCTTCTCATTTCATTTATTTTTTATAAGACATTATGGTATCTCCAGGGCACGGTAAATAGGTTATTGACTGATCGATTACTGTGATTTTTATTATTATGAATATGAATATTCATATTGGTAGTAGTATTTTGTGCTTATTCATTTGCCTATGTGTATACTGTGTTCCGTTGCTTACTTTTATTGTTTTATTTTGCGTGTGCCAACATAACTAACTTATGATTGTTCCTAGGCACGTTGAATAAATTATTGATTAATTGACTGAGTTATTCCTAATAATTTTTTCTTAAACATTCTTTTGTAATTGTTGGTATCGATTGAGCTGCAAACTCGTACGCTGCAACGCCTGCTGTACAACTATATTGTTGGTGGCGCGAGAACGCTACTCATTATTCATTCATGTACGTAGGCATTTATCGAACAAGTTATCATGAAACTTCTCTACATGGTGACCAGTTGCAACAGTGTGAAAGTGACAATCGAAGAAAAAAGTAAACGAAAATCGGTAGTAACAATCAAAAGCTGTTAATGCTGCTATGCCCAGTTTAATTATCGAAATTAGGACGTGCCTTCTTCAAAAAAAGCTCGTGCTTGTTCTGGTGATCACATCCTCTTGTAATTCAATGCCTGTCGGTAGACGAGCCTTTTTGTCTAGTAAAAACGCAAGTTTTTATTGACATGTGATGTTTAACGTCCCAAAATCACCACATGATTATGGGAGACGGTGTACGGAAAGTTCGAGCGCCTAGGGTTCCCTAACGTGGACCCATATCTGAACACACAGACCTACAATTTCTCCTACATCGAAAATACAGCCGCTGCAGCCGGGATTCGATCCCGTGACCTGCGGGTTAGTAGCCGAGTACCTTAGCCAGTAGAGCACCACGTCGGTGCAAAAACGCAATTGTTATTGGAAAAAGAACATCGTGGCTATCTTATTATGCGACTTGTAAACCTGATACTGAACCGATTGATTGATATGTGGGGTTTGACGTCCCAAAACCACTATATGATTTTGAGAGACGCCGTAGTGGAGAGCTCTGGAAATTTAGACCACCTGGGGTTCTTTAACGTGCACCCAAATCTGAGCACACGGGCCTACAACATTTCCGCCTCCATCGGAAATGCAGCCGCCGCAGCCGGGACTCGAACCCGCGCCCTGCGGGTGTGATACTCAACCGTGTTCATTTGATAAAGAGTTGCCCCGCCACGGTATTCTACAGGTTTTCCCGCTCAATTCAATCCAAGCGCCAGCCAAATTAATCTAGGCGCCAGTCAATTTAATCCAGCCGCCACTGAAATTAATCCAGGTGCCATTCATTTTAATCCAAGTGCCACTGAAAAATAATCCAACCGCCAGCCGAGATAATCCGGATGCCAGTGAATTTAATCCTGATGACATTGTGACTTCAAAACGACCCAGAAGTTTCGGGAATGCGTGGAGTGAATAGCTTTGGAGTGAATTTAACAGGGAAAAAACCATGAATGAGTCACTCGTGACACAATGTGACTCGCGCGACATTATCTCGCCTATCACCCGCGTGAGCACTATTCACACCTTCGACATGCATATCAAAGGAAAAGCCGTCCACACAGTAATAACTTGATAATTATTAACCAGGCCAATGATCTCATCACGAGTGACTTAGGTGACGTCCTCACGCATATCACCCACGCACACACTGTCTTAACCTTCCGTCATGCATATCAAATGAAACGTCTTTGAAAGGGCGGGATTTTGATACCTAAAACTCGGCCAAGTCACCTGATAACCAGTTCCTCAGGGGACGTCATCACCATTATCACCCGCACACGTAATTTACTCGCCTACCGACATGCATACCAAACGAAACGTCTTTGAGAGAGCAATAACGGGGTACCTATGACTCGGCCAACTGACTTGATCACTTGTGATTTAGGTGACGTCATCACGCCTATCACCCACGCACGCAATGTCTAACCTGCCACCATGTATACCAAACGAAACGTCTTCGAGAAGCTAATAAATTGAACGCTGTCAATCGGCAGAGTGACGTGATCACTAGTGATTCGTGTGACGTCATCGCGTTTGACACCCACGCACGCAGCGTCTAACCTGAGTTCATACATATCAAATGAAACGTGTTTGAGAGAGTAATAACTTGAACGCTGTCACAAGGCCCAGTGATGTCATCACTAGTGACTGGCGTGACGTCATCTCGCCTAAGACTCATGCAAGCACTCTATAATGTGCCTTCATGCATATCAAACAAAACGTCTTTGAAAGGGTAATAACTTGAATGCTGGCACTAGGCCACGTGACGTCATCACTAGTGACTCACGTGACGTCATTACGCCTATCACACGCACACGCAGTGTCCAAACCTGTCTTCATGCATATCAAACGAAATGTCTTTGAGAGAGTAATAACTTGAACGCTGTCACAAGGCCCAGTGACGTCATCACTAGTGACTGGCGTGACGTCATCATGCCTATCACACACGCACGTGGTGTCCAAACCTGTCTTCATGCATATCAAACGAAATGTCTTTGAGAGAGTAATAACTTGAACGCTGTCACAAGGCCCAGTGACGTCATCACTAGTGACTGGCGTGACGTCATCACGCCTATCACACGCACACGCAGTGTCCAAACCTGTCTTCGTGCATATCAAACGAAATGTCTTTGAGAGAGTAATAACTTGAACGTTGTCACAAGGCCCAGTGACGTCATCACTAGTGACTGGCGTGACGTCATCATGCCTATCACACACGCACGTGGTGTCCAAACCTGTCTTCATGCATATCAAACGAAATGTCTTTGAGAGAGTAATAACTTGAACGCTGTCACAAGGCCCAGTGACGTCATCACTAGTGACTGGCGTGACGTCATCACGCCTGACACCCACGCACGCGGTGTCCTAACCTGTTTTCATGCATATCAAACGAAATGTCTTTGAGAGAGTAATAACTTTAACGCTGTCACAAGACCCAGTGACGTCATCACTAGTGACTGGCGTGACGTCATCACACCTGACACCCACGCACGCGGTGTCCTAACCTGTCTTCATGCATATAGAACGAAATGTCTTTGAGAGAGTAATAACTTGAATGCTGTCACAAGGCCCAGTGACGTCATCACTAGTGACTGGCGTGACGTCATCACGCCTGACACCCACGCACGCGGTGTCCAAACCTGTCTTCATGCATTACAAACGAAATGTCTTTGAGAGAGTAATAACTTGAACGCTGTCACAAGGCCCAGTGACGTCATCACTAGTGACTGGCGTGACGTCATCACGCCTATCACACACGCACGCGGTGTCCAAACCTGTCTTCATACATATCAAACGAAATGTCTTTGAGAGAGTAATAACTTGAACGCTGTCACAAGGCCCAGTGACGTCATCACTAGTGACTGGCGTGACGTCATCATGCCTGACACCCACGCAAGCACTCTGTAACCTGCCTTCATGTATATCAAATGAAACGTCTTAGAGAGAGTAATAACTTGAATGCTCTCACTAGGCCTAGCGACGTGAATACTAGTGACTCATGTGACGTCATCACGTCTATCACACACGCACGCGCTGTCCTAACCTGTTTTCATGCATATCGAACGAAACATCTGTGAGAGAGCAATAATGTTATACTTATGACTCGGCCAACCGACTTGATCACTATTGACTCACGTGACGTCATCACGACTAACAGTCATCAAGCACTCTCTAACGTGCTTTTATGAATATCAAACGAAACGTCTTTGAGAGAACATTAACTTGAAGGCCATTGCAGGCAGCGTCTGCTAGTAAAAAACTAACTTCTCGCGCTGCACAGCCGTTCACCAGCTAACCGGTATACGTAGGCACGAGATCGCGCGTCTCGAATTAAGTCAAAGGCGTCTTTACGTGGCTTTTGTTTGACGTGACGCTTTTCTTGACTCGTGTAGATGCGATGGAAGCAACAGTACCTTAAAGCAGCAGTGTGGTACAACCCAACAACAGTGTCACATCGCTCGTTGAGGGCAGCGCTTCTCCTTCATTCAATAAATAGAAGTAATGAAGTCGAAATGACAATTACGCATTTTACAAACCATACTCAATTACGCAACACTCAACCGATACCCTCACCTCCCTGCGACACGTTTACTCCAGCTCGTCGTGTGGGTAG
This sequence comes from Rhipicephalus microplus, assembly GCF_013339725.1. NCBI lineage: Eukaryota > Metazoa > Arthropoda > Arachnida > Ixodida > Ixodidae > Rhipicephalus > Rhipicephalus microplus. Next base: position 176,861,861 of record NC_051168.1, read on the forward strand.
ATGTACGCGTCTTTTTTGTTGCTTCTCGTGTTTCGTAGAATGCCTTGAAAATGCCGGCAGCCAGGCCGCAATACTGTGAACGGACAGGCGTTCTACACTAAACAGGCATGCTTATTCCAAGCACACTAACCTATAAGAAACGGCGTGGCGTAGAATGTAGAAAGGAGGGCACGAGTCAGGCACATCCTTTAATGACGCATCAGCAAATGGCCAGTTGCAAATAGCCATAGTATGTATCTCAAGTATGGGGACTGCCCTCTATTACAACGGATTTGTTTCACAGGATAACCAGATGAAATAATTGTTGAGCCGAAGGAGTGGTAGACAAATCTTTTTGTAGCAAGCTTTGGAGCAGGCAGACCGTGCGTCTTATGCTTGATTAAGGATATACAGTGTTATGACTATAGCCGAATTATATGCAAACGCCTGTTTCGTTTCTTGTGCTCATATCGTGTCATTTTGACACGTGAGCACAAATTATAGGGCGAGGAGAGCTTTTATAGCGCTTTTATAGTGCCTATATATACCTATTTCGGGCGTTGTAGCCTCAATTCGTATAGGTGCCTGTAAATGTCTGTTTTCAAAATCAATGCCTATATAAACGCTATTTAACCTGAAATTTTGCTTTCAAGTACCACTGAGCCCGGTATTCATGTTACCGGGCAAAATATAGGTTTCGGGACACTGTGTGGTGCAAACTTCTCTTTATTTCACGAGTTACGTTTAGAACTGTCAAACTCAGAAGGCATTTTAGCCAAGAGGGAGGTAGACTAGCCTCTACACATGTATACCATCCATGTCGCGTCGTCTGCTCAGCCTCTTTCCAGTGTGCGCTCAGATACGTAGGGAGCAGGAGGTGCCTCTGTGCAGCGGCAGGAAGATGAAGAATGAATGCGAAACTGTGGAGAGTCATCAGGGGAAGTAAGGAAGTAGAGTGCAGATAAAAAAGCAATATCTATGTAGTTTTTGTTTTTTGTTTGTCATTTACATATGGTGCTTCACTGGGTCACCTGAAAATATTTATTTAGGCAGTGGAAAATGTTGCCTGCCCAATGAAAAGGTTTGTGTCACCAGAAATTTTAATTTGATCATTAGAAGCGACGACAGCATAATCTCAGGAGGTGCGCTTGAAACCTTCGCCACTAACTCTAAGAAGACTTCGTAAGTCCAATTCCTTCCCCGCTATTGGTATGAAATTCACTCGGAGCTGGAGCATCACACGACGTGCATGAGCACGTCATGCGCGCGTAACCTACACTCGCATGAGATGCCCATGTCAGCCCGTGCGTGCAAGCGGTGTTCTGCCGTCTCGATGTTGTTTTGTATTGTACTGCGAGTTTTTGTGGGATGGATCCCTATCTGCGCGCACGTTTGGAGAGGCTGGCTTGGATAACGTATCCTTACCCCGATACACAGCGTCACACCGCTGCATCTTCTGCTAGGGACGATACACCAAAACCACGCCCAGCGTTGTGAATGCTGGCCCCGACACAATGCGCAAACTGCGAGAACACCAACGCAAACAAAATGGAGGCACCTTAGTCTCGCGTCTCTCTCGATATAAAATTAGATAAATAAGGCGAATAGATTTCGCCTGTGTGTTCTAACATTTTTGTAAACTTTCATGCTTCTATTTAGGCAACAGTTTGTACAAATTACACACGTTGTCTCAAATAGTTCTCGCAGTGTCACGTACTACTTTGACATAGGCAGGACCATTCTATCACCTTCACCATGTTGGGGCGCACGCCCATGAGATGAAGGTGAAGCCGTGTTCAGTTTGGCCTATCACCTCTTTATGCCACGTGTAGTACTGGAAATTTTGGTAAATGAGATCTTGTGCGCTCAGTGCATTTATTCCTTTACGCTTCTCGAAACTCTTAAGTTTGTGTAACGACCCTTAAAGTGTTCACAGACAGAAGAAAATTTGAGCCTGTGTGGTTAGGCTAAGATATTACACCGCAAAAAAAATCCTTCTGGCGCCTGGCACTCTGACTATTTGCGCATGTATAGCCCTTCTTAGCTATGGCACACAGAAAGAGACCCAGAAGCATATTTCTACGATGGTGCACACTTAACTGACCATGCTAAACTAGAAATGGAGAGACCGTATTCTGCGAACCCCGCGGAAAAACGCATGTTTATGCTAAATTATTACCCGTTTGTACAATTATAAACTAGTACATTTTTGCTTACTTTCATGTCGTAGAGACAGATGCCACACCTGTTTATTGAAAAATTTGAGTTTTGTCAAAGATTATTCTGCCTATATTCACAATTTTGGAAGCCTGAAAGAGTGTTTTGGCCACCTATTATTGGTGCTAAAATCCCGGTTTTTCAGTGCCTAAAGAACTGGCCTCTATAGTTACGACCTACCTGACATGTTTTCGCAACGCCGAAGCAAAGATGATGCCCGTTTAAAACATCTACCGTACCTCAAGAAAAAAATTGTTTTTCTGATAACGTCGAGCTCGTCAAATTGGTTATGAAATGGGTGATGAAAGAGAACTGGGGCAAGTCCGTGAGAAACAAAATTTATTATTATACAGGCAAAGCAATTTTCATAAACACGCACCCATAGATGTGCTGCTGAGCAGTGTTTTACATATCAAGGCAGTCGAGGCCAGCTTATTCAAAAGTGTAATTGTGCCTATCATAAGCGGCACAGTCCACACGCTGAATGTGCTGCATATATAGAGCGGTCCGCGGTCTCAACCAGCAGAGCACGGCGACGTTCTTTCTTGGAGATCCCTCCCGGTGTCGTGAGGAGATCATCCCTCCGCTCGCTTAGGAATCCCTTTACACATGCCTTGAACTTTGAGAAGAGCTCCTCAATCGAATTGAAGAAAGGGCTGTATGGCGGGAGCCACTTGACTGTGTGTTCGCTTGCCGCGAGGACAGCCTGTTCGGCGCGGCCGTGCGCTTGTGCGTTGTCAAACAGGAACACTGCCTGTATTCCTGGTTCCTGCTGTGAAACTTTACTCGACACTTCTGCAAGAAAGTCGTTGAAGAGAGCCCAGTGGACCTTGTCGGCAATTGTCCAGTGGAGAAGGCCATTTGCTGACATGCAGGCTATAACATTTACATTCGCCCCTTTCGCACTAGTTGACAAACGGCATGCTGGTGCACCTCGTTTTGCCCTACCGAAACTCACCATGAACTGGGGCCTGCATGACTAAATTGAGCATAATAATGCAGTAGAAGGAACTAATGGTGTAGAAAAATACTCCACAATGTCCCCTTTGCTTAGGAATGCGAACACGGATATGTTCCTAGTCGTAGGAACCAAGCGGAGTTCCGAATAAGTTGATTACGAAAATAATAAAATCATCACACCCTGGTGATCATCACCTGGCTCGAGATTCACGAAAGCCTGATTTCCTGGGCTTGATCTACCGATCGCCCCATCTTACGAACACGTTCGGCAATTGTTAAACTGTTCTTTGGTCACTTGGTTGACGTCATATAAAGTGCTTAAGCGTGTTCGAGATTTTTAAATGCTGCAATAAAGTCGCAAGCTCTACAAGGTTCAAAAAAATTTAATTTGGTTTCCTTCATCAAAATTTCGCAACAAAATTTAAGAGTTAAATGAATGATTGGCTGTTTATTTTTAAAATTTCAATTGTGACTGAACGGCCCCTTGAACGACTCGTTCGAGAACAAACGTGAGATAAGACAATTGCCATCAACCTTCTATGCGCTGCGAGTCACAGACATGAGCCGCTCAAAGGCGAATCGGTGGACGGAGAAGCTTGTGTGGTGGTGCGTTATGGTAGTGTTGTTCTGCGTGGCCACAGCGGCAGCCACCCCCCCCCCCCCCCCCTGGAACTGACCAAACGTGTGTTTTGTTCGGTGCGTGGGTTTTCTTCGGAAAACGGGGAGGCGCGGCTTAGCCGTGGTTACGGGGGCTTTCCTGCTTTAGGCGGCTTGGGGAACCAATGCTGTCAAACATTTTTTTCCTCTGTCTGTATGGAAGGGGAGTGCACACATCTCATCGTGTACGACTGTGTGCTGCACAGACACAGAGACCTTCGCCGACAGAGTTTCTGGTGAAGGCGCTCATTTGTTTAGACAGGAGGGAAAGTATAGGAAATAAGAGGGGGGGGGGGGGTGAGATGACATTGCAGAGAAGAGCATCGCGCCAGCGTTAATATACATTACAAATTGGACAAGCGTTTTCTCGAACATGCGTCTGAGTCGGCCGACGGTGACAGACGCTCGCACAAAGACGTGAATGCTGTGAAAACAGCAGACGGCTGGGGACTGTAGCTGGGGTGCCACCGACAAAAAAAAAGACGAGGCGTTATGAAGACGGGGGGGGGGGGGGGCATGCTGCCGCTGGGGTTCCGCTCGACCACAGTTACGTGAAAAATAGAAACAAGCTTCTGAGGAGCACTGTCAACATATGAAGAAACTTTTAGTAAGCACGTTGCTTATAAATGTATTTTGCTTCTAATAAGCCAAGCCAATACAAAAATGCTGCTTTATTGCAAAATTCGCCGCTTTGAATTACCGATGCTTGAAGCTTGAAAAGCAGCGCTTAGATTAAAACATGCTCTATATTTGGCAAAATACGTAATTTCATTCTCATTCCATTCTGCGCAAAAGGCGCTTATATCCATTCCCATTTCATTCCTTCAAGCATTGTCGCCATTCCAATCTGGGGCCGCTAAAATGTGGAATGATTCGGGAATCATTTCAATTCCGGAGTGGTAACTTAATAACACTGCAAGGAGGTGGCCGACGACCGATGGAGAGTTAAGGATTTTGAAGAAGTGGAATTCATAACTCATATCGCAAGCATGAAACTTCGAGAAGCTGCTTGTGTGAATCAACTGTCACTTCAAAAGCGTATTGAAAGCAGTGTGGTACTGATCGTAGCTCCTTTCTGCTCCTTTGTGCTTGCTTGGTCAATGCAAGGGGCGCATGTGACATGATTGCAAAGTTTCAAAGTGTAGCATGTGCCACTCTTTCCGTCATGAGCAAGATGAGTGCAACCGTTAGTACGCCCGAGCTGAAGGGCATGGACTTATGACGGAACAGAGTGAGATCATCAAGGATGAAGAAGAATTATAACGAGCGGCGTTGCCTGCAATACCACATGAGCTAACAACATCGGAAGGCGTGGTGGTTATGAACATCCGTAAAATATTTTTATAGTAGATGAAAACTTAAGAATAACAACTTGCTCCACCTAAGAGGCCCTAGTTCCCTTATTTTTCGGGCCTCCACGCTACAAAGCAAATAAGATCCCTAAGTAGCAGGAAGTTTTTTCACGCATTTAAACTACATCTTGTAAGTGCAACATTATTCTCAAATAGATACACCGAAGCTTGATGGAAAAATTGCCACAGGATAGAGTTCAGCGTCAGCTTAGCAATATATCTGTGGTTGAAGTCACACCCTTCACCACGCTTTTTTCTGAGTCCATGATGGAGTAATGTACATCTCTCGAACGTAACGTTTCTCTGTGGTAATTGCTGTAATTAAATAAATGGTGCAGCATTTAACGTAGAGTTCAACGTAAAGGAATCACTCTTATGCCGTTTCGCAAAATAAAACACGGGCATTATTTCAATTGCCTAGGGCCGTTTGCTAGTTTACTTTGCTTTCTTTACAAAACTTTTGCAACCATTTTTTGCTGTGTGCTATGAATATATTATAACAATGACTAAAAACGAACAATGACTCAGGAATTTGAGATTAGCATGGTGAATTTTAATAACTGTACAGCCGTAAATACCGAATGTGTGTCTCGCGTCACCATGATTGTCGACTTGTTTAGGTCAAACGCTTTCACATCTTGTATCAACAAAACGAAAGCGCGTATCACACATTTTTCTTAACAGTAGGGGTCACTGTATGCGTTGCTGTTATGTTAACGCCAAGGCAAAGCACGCAGCGAAAGTAGTAGTGACTCAAAGCTGGACGTGATTTTTTTTGCTTGCTACTTTGTACATGTTGCACTTTGTCATGACTCGTCAGCTTTTGACTATTGAAACTTTTCAAGGTGGGACCCAGTTTTTCTTTAAGGGGGGCCACCCCCTTTTATGAATGTGGCTGTGCGAAGGTGTGTCGCAGAGAATGCGCTACAAAAGAGGGTTTCCTTTCTCCTATGATTGCCAGTTAATTGGGTGCCAGACTGCAGTCTCAGGGGAGTGCAATGCATCGTTCACGTTTTCTTCCACGAGGCTCTATTGTAATTTAATATGAGCAAATTATCAATACATAATACACATACGTGTAATATGGGAGAGCCCTGCGTTGGATGCAGTTGAGAATACAAGTGAACACGATGTTGGTGTTGCCATTGTGTACCTATACAAAATCAAAATACAGATGATAAAAAAGGAGATGATGACAACTCGGGCAGTTTTATTGTACAAGACTGGTATAGTACATATAGGCAGGCTAATCTAATCCTTCTTCAATATTTCGTTGGAAATACTTATCAGATTACTTCAGTGGTGTGATAAGGGCGCTCAGTTATCTAGAGCGGACCTGTGCTTCGGTTCACCACCTCTTAAATATCCATACGTGATAAAACAGTAAAACGATGTGTCTTGACAGGAGGGAATTATGACTCAATAAAATATTTAGGCCAGTTTGCACCGATACATGTCTGCAGAAACAAGAAATTGATTGATTGATATGTGAGGGCTAATGTTCTAAAACCACCATTAGATTTTGAGAGGCGCCGTAGTGGAGGGCTCCAGAAAGTTTGACCACTTGAGGTTCTTTAACGTGCGCTCGAATCTGAGCACATGGGTCTAAAGCATTCCCGCCTATATCAGAAATGTAGCCACCGCAGCCGGCATTCGATCCCGCGAACACGGGTCAGCAGCCAAGAACCTTAGCCACTAGACCACCGTGGGAGAGCAAAAACGAGGAATGCGGGAATGCCTATAAACCTCTGAAATGGAGGTACTTTTTATTTTATTTTTTATTTCGACATACTGCCAATCCCATCAGGGATTTTAGCAGGAAGGGCGTGAACATAAAAATTCGAATAGGTACACAATAAAGACATACATCGCGATAAAGTACAGAATGAAACTAACAGAATCGGATCATTTAACAATTTCAGATCAAAGAAGGCATAAAACATTAGTGTAAAGAAAAGTTGTCAGAAGAAAATAAATGCAGCGACTTGGTTGACACATTGGTTGACATATTGGCATATGCATCAAGAAACACAACAAGAAATTACAGCAATAAGAAACTACCCTACATTATGGCGAAGTATTTCAAGGAAGGGCAAATTTATACACACTGAAAAACAGAAACATGTTCAAGAATCAACAGAGCGATTTCTCTTCACCTGGATTCAGTACTAAAAATTGCCTAAAAAAAATATGATGACATGATACTTCGCTCGTACAATGTTCACACGAACACACATATTAAAATCGACCAGGTGATTCCGTTTGCATAATACAAAGTTCATTTTCGACAAGGGTTAGAAATTTTGCTGATTCGGTAGTGCTGGAGATACTCGGATCCAGTTTATTCCATTCATTAGTGGCTAACGGAAAGAATGAGTACTTAAAGCAGTTTGTGTTGAAGGAGTATTCGTTAAGTCTCATTGGGTGTTTTTGGCGTGTTGTTCTAGTTTTGATCAAACGTAAGGTAGGCGGATACATCAATGTGTAAATGACCATGTATTAATTCATGTATAAATTTTGCACGTGCTAACCTTGTTCTATTCATTAGAGTAAGTAATCCAGCTTTTTTCATTAGTTTAGTCGGAGAATCTGTATGTCTGTACTTGTTGTAAATGAACCTCATAGCTTTCCTTTGTATTCCTTCCAGTTTCGTGATTGGCTGTTTTGTGAATGGTGACCAAATATTATTACCGTATTCAAGTATACTTAACATGAAGACTAAGTGGGAAGTAATTAAAACGTTTATTTCTGCCTAAGACTAATTAGACCTCTTTCGAATGACCTACACTGAAAATACTTAGATGTGGCCAAGCTTTTCTTACTAAATTTAAGTGAAATAAATGAAGACAAAAAATACTTTCCTCCAGTGCAGCCGAAAAATTCTGGTGTTCATTTTTGTTGCCACGCGAAAAAAAAACAATGCCCACGTTAAAATCCTCTGTGCCCTGCTACCAGCCTTCAAGTCTCGGCCAGCGCCAGGATGAATGGATGAATGGATGGATCCGGCTGTGCCCTTTAGATCAGGTGGTGGATCCCGCCACCTCCATAAAGTTAATAACTATCACTATGCGTTGAAGGATTGAAATTCACTCGTGCCTTAATTGTAGCTACCAATCAGTTAGCCTACTCTTGATTATTTCTACCCGTTTGAAGCCTATTGTGTTTTCCACTGTCACTAAATTCCAATGCTTTAAAAAATTCGGCGCCATTGTCTTGGACTATAGGGTAGAGCCCTTTACGGAACATTATCAAATGTTCAGCCATTTCCTCCTCCTCTCCACACGCGCTACCAATGTGTCTGTGCCTCTTTATATGGCTTGGTACGTCTTGGTCCGAAATGCTCCCTTTCTGGCCTCGAACAACAGAGAACCACCCAGAGAATTACCGTAGATCTTTTCTTTTGCTATTTCCTGCTTGAAAGTTTGGTAGGTCTCTGGTGATGGTTTTGTAAGCATTCCCATCGTCTACATGTATCTCTTCGTTTCCTTCACCTTCTTAACCTTCACCTTCTTCACCTCCTTTTGGCTTGGTATTCAGCTGTTGTCTAAATACTGGCTTGACCATTTCCGAGTACACTTCCTCATTTTAGTATGAACATTCTTCGTGTACCAGTAGCTGAAATTGTTCCTATCCCAGCGCCCATCTTCATTCTTTCTCAATCGCTCCTCAAATTCCATCTTGCTGCTAGCTTCCCTGCACCTAAACAATGTCCATCACACGCCATACTATCCACCCTGATTTTGGGGTATTCCTGTGAGGTCCTAAATCAAGTCTACATATGCCACGTCGTGTAATTTCCATTATTACTTAAACCTCTGATTTCATGTACAATAACGCATTGCCGAACGTCGAACCCGGGACCATGTCACCTATCCAAATCCCTCTCACAACGTGATACCCATTGTAGCTCCACAGTGTCCTATTTTTATTTACAGCTGCATTCCTGGTGCCCTTAGTCACTATGTATCTTTCGTGCTCTGTTAGAAATGAAGCCCCATTTTTTGTCCATACAACCAAATATTTGTACTTGTCCACTATTTCTAGCGTGACTTATTGCATATTATGCTCACTGGCTTTGTTTAACATTGAAAAATGTCGATTACCGATTGTTCCCTGCTGAACATAATATTTAACCTATCTCCTCATTACCACAGATGTCCACCGATTCTTCCAAGTCTTGCTTGTTCTCGGCTAAAGTTACTATATAATCTGCATACATAAATGTTGGTAATGACTGGTCCATGTGTTTTCCTTGCTTGGCATTGGAGAGGCTGAAGCCGAGCCAACTCTCCTCTAATTTGGTTTATAGTCCCTGTAGATACAGCGTAAGTATCAAATGTTACAAGGATATCCCTGTCTAAGCCCGCGTTGTATCTCTGTAGGATCAGATACCTGTTTTTTCCATTTTATAACTACCTTCTTACTTTTATATATATCCTTTAGATGATTAGTTATTCTATCTTTAAGATCTAGTGTGTCCAGTATTCCCCGAAAGTCTTCTTGAATCACATTATCGTAAGCTCCCTTGATATCAAGAAATACAAGCCACAGGGGCCTGTGTTCTTTTTGCGCTATTTGAATACACTGCATCATTGGAAACAGAATGTCCTGCAAGCTCCTTCGTTTAAGGAACCCATTTTGTGCTTCTCGCAGCAACCACTCGTTTTCCACCCATGTATGTAGTCTTTCCTTAACTACCTGCATCACCAGTTTTTACACTACTGATGTGACTGTTATACGATGGTAGTTGTTTATATCCGCCGTGTCCGCTTTTCCTTTATAGATTATGCTCATCCTGCTTAGTTTCTACCCATTGGGGGCTTCACTCTTCACTATTGGTTCGCTCGCAACCTCTCCTAATGTTTTCTTAGAGTTTTGTCCAAGTTTCTTTCTTAGCCTAAATGGGATGCCATCAGGGCCTGTTGATGTGCTATAAGAAACCCTTTTCCCTGCCCTTCCCCACTCTCGTTGTCGCAATATAGCCACTGCGCTAATTGGTTCATCCTCATCTGGTACGTTGCATGCAGTGCTTTCTTGGAGTTTAATTTTTTTTCTGTCAACTATGCTTTTATATTTCATTGCTTGTAGTTAAAAACTGTCTTGTATGTATGTCTTGTTGCTCAGAGAAGAGAGATAGTTGCAAATAATCGCAGCTGCTTTTGTATCATTTTTGTTTACTTCCGCCATTCATTGGGCCCCCTTTCTCACAATTTTTTCACTGATCAGATTGGACGCTTCCCTTCTGCAGCTCAAAAAGTTATCCCATTTTCTTTTGACATCTTCTGGTTCACCCCTATGTTTAGCATTCCTGTGTTCCCTGGAGGCTTCCTAATGTCCTAACTCTTTTAGCGTCCTCATGCCACCAGCTCTAGACTTTGTCTCTCCTTTTCCCTGGTTGATTTGACTCGTACGTTAGCAAGATCTAACCCGAACAATCGAGCTAGATGTGTGTGCATCCACTCTGTTTTAGTACCCTCGGTGAACATTTTCTCAATCTCTTTGGTTGTTGTATCTATTTGCCTTTCTGAAGAAATGTTGCCGTGGTTGCTTAGAATGCCTTCATTACAGTTTCATTTCTCTTCCAAAACTCACCTTAACACGTTTGCGATCACTACCTAAGCTTCTGCACCCATATTCGTGTCTTTTTATCACCATTAGCCGATCATACACCCTATGTGACATCACTGCGTAATCTATCGTCGATTGCAGCCTTCCCACCTCCCAAGTCATCTGCCATTCGCATTTCTCGGTGCTGTTGCAAACGAACAAATCATACCTTTCACGCATATTCATTAGCGTTCTGCCTGTTGGGTCAATATATTTTTATCCAGAACTTCTTATGGGCATTGATATCTTCTAATTTAATTAGTTGCACTCTTCTCTTAGTTTGTCAATGTTATTTTCTACGCACTGCACTATTTCTTAGTTTCCTCTCTGGCTTTAGACCCTGTCCACAAGCATACAAAACCCAGAAGCATTATGACCTTGCGACTTTTCCTTTTAGCCACAAATGTGCCCTGCACTTTTCTTAACCCTATGCCAGTCTGTACATTTAAGAATGAATGTTTCAATACCACCCCCGTTTCTGTTGCGTTCTGTTCTATTACAATTTTACTATGGGTAGTCTGGATCATTAGGTGGTTGTTCCATGTCCCTAAGATGTGTTTCTAAAAACCCATACACTTTCAGCTTCTCTTTCCTCAGCTGTTCTTCTATCTTTCCCCCCTCCAGCCGATTCCTGCCACCCTGCATGTTAATATACGCCACATCAGAATTGGCTCGACCCTCGTGGCTACGTCTAATTCCTTCCCCGCACTTTGCGTGTCTTCGATATTGGTGCCACTTTGGGCTCGTGTCTTCTTATACCACCTGTCAAAGAGTCACCCTGGTTGTTTTGCTCATTAGTAGCTATTCTGAACCTCATAGAGACAGCATCCCCCCGTCCCCCCCCCCCCCACAAAAAAAGCTACTGCGCGTTCTGAAAGTCGCCAACCCGCCTCATGACCTAGCCTCCCATCGAACTTAATTCTGTCTTGTTCAAAACCACGCCACCAATGCACCTCTATATATATTTTCACTTCCTCAAAGCCTTTATCGCGACTCATCTGGCATATCTCTTTGTTTGCGTTGACAACCGCTGTTTCCAAGTTGCCGTCACTCACCGGTACTTCCGGTATCGTGCATATTACTACCTGTACCTGAGGAGAAGTGACGCGCATTTTGTCGACCCCCTTCGTCAGTGCGTTCACTAGCCTTGTCGTATCTTCACTTAAGAAATCGCTTAAAACGCCCGCAATTATCACGAGGTTTCATCCATCAGCTTTTGTAGTTAGTTTTGCGCTAGCTTGTCTCTTGACTGCTTTTAGCTAACATCGTGAGAACGTCCCTAGTGATACCTTCTTGTGACCTTTTACACTCTTTTTGATTGCTTCTGCGCATCAATTTAAATTTGAGTTCCTAGTGATTATCGCGTGCTGTGACTTTTCAGCTGGAGTGTCATGTACCTGGAGGTTACATGCACATGTGACGCCTACGGCTTTGTCCCCTCCCAACCCAACCAATACTTCGCTGAATACGTGTCTTGCGACCATTGAGCAGGCCAAAGCTGTTTTTTCTGAAACTATTTTCTCTTTCTTCTGTGCCTTTCTAGCTGCCATGGCCTACCGTTCTCTCTGTCGGCCGCTCCTTTGTTAATCTTCGCTAGTGCTTCTTCGGCTGACCTAAGATTTTCTCGCATAGCCCTCGTTTTTTCTTGCTTTGCCACCAACGCAGTCTCCAGCTCGGTGATTCTCATCAGCAGTTTACTCTGGTACACTATCATTTTCCCCATTTGTTTTTGACCTTACATTGCCTACACTTAGTGTCAGCTCATTGTGCATTCGCGCCTGCATTATCCTCCGTTTTTAAACGCACCCCGCGTCCTGAACATTTACGGTCTTTTTAATCATGTTTTCGAGTTTTCGTACTGGATAATTACAAAACACGGCGTACGATTAACACTGCCCAAAGCACAAAGAAGTAAGCTCTGCTACAACAATTTGCGTGATTAGAATACGTGCACCTGCACACCATCGCGACTGAGATGACGACGCTCCACGTGAAACACAAGTGATGGCTGAAATGCAGTGGAAGGTGGTCAGTGGAGACAAGAAAGGAAACGCTGCCCGATAACAGTGTTCGCCGCTCAAACACAATGTGGACCACGCGAATCGAAGGTTAACACTATGGATCCACCCTGGACGACAAGATCCCAATATCCACAGATGAACACGCCCTCTTGTGGTAGCCGGGACCGTGATAGCAAGGGCCAGCGAAGTAATAGACGTTGGTTTCACTGCGGAGCACTGCGATTGGTTCGGCCAGAGCATTAACCCACCGCGCGCCCGCCATCTCAAAGGCCTTGAATGGACTGCACTTCAACGAGGAATGGACGGGCGCACCCTACGCATAGAGCAGACGCCGCGTTGCAGCAAATGAAGCAACTGTGAATGTCGGTGTCCCAGATCAGTCACTTTGACTTCCCTCAATTCAGCTTCACAGCATTATCTTGCGAGTAACACGGAAGAAAATAAAGGCTTGCTTGATGGCCTGAGTATCCCAAGGATGCATTTGAAGAGGCGCCTACGAAACGCCATCGTGACTGAGCTGCCGGCGATCCAACTGAAACAGAAGTGATGTCTCAAGTGCAGTGGAAAGTGGTCAGTGGAGGCAAGAAACGAAACGCCACCCGACAACTGTGCTGGTCGCTCAAACGTGACGATGGCTGCGCAAAAAATGAACATTATGGATCCACCCTGGACGACGAGAACCCTACAAACGAAAGTGCAGGGCTCTCCGCGTAGAGCCGCTCACCAATCTGTTCGCTGAGCGGGTTTGTAAAGCGGCGGCGCTCAGCTTAAGAACATGGCCTTCCAGAAAGAAACATATGGAACTCTACAGGCTAGCCATGGACCATGACCTGGACATTATTCCGCTCGATGAAACGAAAGGGCACATCATGGGCTACACCAATCGCCTATTGCAACGCTTCACCGGACGCTATGGTGATAGCGTCAGTCATGCAGTTGGTAGGTTGGCAAGGTGTGTGATAATTGCGCAAAATAACTTAAGTGGTACTGCCCAAAACGTCCCTTCTGATTCGTCTCGGAGCTTTTTTTGGGATTTACCATTTTTTCACTTGATTGGCGAGTTATTTGTTTATTGGCACCTGTTAAATTTGATGAACGCTGTGCAACGTTCTAGGAAATTTGTGCCTATTATGAACTCTATCGCATACTCATTCTGATAGAAAATTATAATTGTGTTGTCAGTGCCAGCGACAAAAAAGTGCACCCACTTTTAATGACTCACGTACAGAACTGTTAAAGAACCTTATTTCTGACTAATGTCGACGATACTGCAATGTATTTAAAAAGAACCAACACTATGCACATTATCAAGGTTCCAGTCATGTGGGTCCCGATAGGACCTATGTGTCATTAGCATTAGTTCAGATTGCCAGTAAGTACAATATCGAAGCTTTTTCGGCTTAGTGATCACTACTTTGCATCATGTGTAACTGTCAAAAGAAGTAAATGTGAATCACTATATAACTGGGACATTTTGAGGTTTAGTTTCAGTTTAGTTGAACAGCGTTTGAGAGTCTTGAGAAGATAAAGGCAGCGGAGATCAAAATACGGCGTGAAAAAGTAACAAACTAACCAAGGTAGTAACTCTTTCAACCCTGAAATTTTTTTAACAGACACTTCATTTTCTTTCTTGTTGATTTGAAGTTGCTATAACCTCAAGAACGCGAAAATATTTTTTTCTTAGCACCCTGTCCGTATAGGACAAATATGGCTCCATGTCCTATATATATGGAAGACCAGGACTTAGTGGTAGTAAAGTTGATTATAGTGAGTTTAAATAAATCTATTTATTTACCCTGTAAGTGCAAATTATCGTTGTGAAACCAACATATCGCAACCACGTATTAGTTACAGCACACAAGCTGTCGAATAGCAGGTTCTTTCGCTCGTGATACGCAACTTATCATTGCACTTGAATGGCTCCAATCTACCCTTTGAACACATTGGAAGATCCAACATCACAAAAATTGCAGAATACTGTTTTGCAGCACCAGAAATAGTTTCGATCATGATTACAAGGTTGGTTGGTGGGTTGTTCCTTAGAGTCCTGGCGCAACCCGCCACGGGTATCGGCCATGAAACGGACGGTGCCTCATTTGTGTAGTGAAGTTGTTTTACTAGCCTGATTATTCGGATAACAATGTTTAAACAAAGAAGGTTTGATGTGTGGGGTTTACCGTCCCAAAACCATCATATGTATATGAGAGACGCCGGAGTGGATGTCTGCGGAAGTTTAGACCACCTGGGGTTCTTTAACGTGCCCCCAAATCTGAGCACACGGGCCTACATTTCCGCCTCCACCAGAAATGCAGCCGCCGCAGCCGAGATTTGATCCAACGACCTGCGAGTCAGCAGCCGAGTACCTTAGCCACTAGACCACCGCGGCAGGGCTGTGTAAACAAAGAACCAATTGGTAAAGAATAAATTAGAAATAAAAGAAATTTATTTATTTATCTTATTTATTTACAATTCTGCTACTCTCCTTCGAGAGCGTGGCAGTTGGGCAATACAGTAATGTTTTACACACACAAAAAGGATGTAGACGTAATAACATGCAAGCATAATAACAGGACATGAGGATCATAAAACAAGCGAGCAGTGCAGACGTTAAACGTTAATTATGTTATTAAAGGTATTATGGTAAATAGAGGTAATACAAAGAACGAACAAGCTAATATGGTTTCAAATAAAAAAATGTATGCCTCGGTTTACATTCTAATCCGTTTGTAGCCTTTATAAAATCGCATACGGCCTCGCGAACGTTCCTGTGGCTAAATCCCTTTTCAGTTGCTCCAAAGAAAAAGATCACCGGAAGGGATAAGTTTAGAGCCAACAAATGGAGATGTTCTTCTAACAGTCTCTTTCTTTGGTTTGTATATAACCTGCATGTTAAGAGAAAATGGTGAAGGTATTTACTCTAGTTGCAGTGGTGGCATAAGAGAGACTGTGTCAGACCAGACCTGTGTAGATAAAATTCAGCGGTGGGGGGAAGGAGGGATTCGGCATATTAGTCTCGTAATTGATATCTCCGCCGTTCTAGAGGAGCACCATCGATTTTTCCAAGGGTAGTGAAGATGGAGAAAATCCGATGTTGCCAAACGAGATTTTTCAAACTGATCTGACATGACAAATTTTTCAAAGCGTTCCACGGCAATAAATGCTAGCGTCGGCAATATAGAAATTCTGGGGTAATTATGTGAGGCCACTTGAGTGCATCTGCATGTTAATTGATGGTTAAACCTTTATGCCCTGGTATCCACACCAAGCGAATGAGTCGTAAATGTCTTGGGGCAAGGTCGTAAAATACTTTTAAATTATTGAACATATAGGCGCAGATAACGAACTACACACAGACAAACAGGGTGAAAGATTAATAGCATTTGTTATTGATTGAGGTAATTTTCGTAACACTAAGAGAATGGCCAGTAATTCCGCTTAATAAATAGGTGTAAAATCGCGAAATGAATCGAAAAAGACCAATCCAACACTGAAGATGCAATTCCGACTCCTGCCTTCTTCGCGAATTGAAGCCTCAGTGGATATTACCATCTTTATGTCTAACCTTTCCAGGTGGTACTTCAAAACAGCATTTATATTTATACTGGGAAATTTTGTAGTTATTAGGGAAAATATTGCCAAATTCTATTTTATTGTTTATATTCCTGTTCTTGGTACCAGTATACTTCATGAAGGTTAACTTGCAATGTTGCCAAGAGCTTCTGTACGACGATGACTTGTGGGCACTTTAATCTAGATTACTGTTGGTTAAAGAAGGACGGCAGCTCATCAATTAAAACATATTCAGACCTTCTACGTAGCTGATGCGTATATTTTTAGGAAGGTACGGACGGCTAGTATTCAGGAATCCTAGCACGAAGAGAAGGCAGGTGTGCTTCCATATATAAAATATTACTTGGGACAAATTTAGGGAGCCCAAGACATATAAGTAACGCTTCGCGTTCTAATAGGAACAGTGGTTTAATTTTGTAGGTGGGTGCTCCAGAAAAGAAGACAGAGCCAAATTCCAATTTTGGGCGAGTATACATACAATATATCATGACTAGCATATGACGACGTAAACCGCAACATTTATTGATGATTCTACGAAGCATACCTAGCGCCTGTGCTCCTTTAGCTGCCATATTTTCTATATGCCGACTCCAACTTAGGTTTTCAGTATAAGTCACTCCTAAGTATTTATACGATTTTATCTGTTGGATAAAGCCCTGCCTGTAAAGTATTGAAATCTGCACTGGAACACTTGTAGGAAAAGTAGCGACTGCACTTTTCCTGATGTTCAATGATAGATTAATGTCGTCTAACCACGTGTCCAGAGCGTTCAAAAAAAACTGTAGAATCTGATATAATGTATGTATATCTGTAGCTGTAGCGAAAAATTCGATGTCATCAGCGTATAAATACACCTGTACATCATATTGTACTGGAGTTGTGCACAATGAAATCTTAAGTAAAAACGGTGAAAGTACCGAACCTTGGGAGAGACCTCTAGTTTGTTTATACTTCGAAGACGACATGCCAGATTGAGAGCAATAGAATTCTCTATCTTTCAAAAAGAGTAAACCCATGCCACGAAGTAATTTGGTAACTCGATGTTCGTTAGCGAATTCATTAGTTTAATGTGTTCCCCAGTGTCATAAGCTTTTGCGATAGCTAAAGTTACCAAGGCGGAAACCCGTTTCTTAGAACGAGCTAGTTTTTTTTCTGCTTTCCAGATCAACACGGGCACACCAAATGGAGCAGCCATGCCTGAATCTTAATTTGGCATGAGCTTATAATTGCATTTTTGTCCAACCAGTTGTCTGTCTATTGTGCAGAAGTCTTTTGATTAGTTTTACCAGATTAGATGTGAGTGAAATAGGCCTAATGTTATCCAAAGTAAACGCAGCTTCGTGTTTCTTTATTAAAAGAATCATTTTCGCGATTCTCCACTTAGGGGTAATCAACGAATGTATAATGGAGTGGTTAGCTATTGCAAGTAAATCTTGAGGATGATACTTTATGGATTATTTTTATTACTAATGCAGTGATTCCATCGAGACATGGAGCAGAATTGGGCAATGTTTTCACTACATGTGCAATTTCCGACGCTGTAACCTCTTCAAAGTCATCACTGGGTACAGGGCATGGTAAGTGGTAAAAGTTAGCAGCCGTGAAGCATCTTTCCAGCCCTTTATCAATATTTTCGAGAAAAGTAGGCAACTTACTTGGCGTTGAAACTATCGATTCGAGGTTTGTTGATGGTGGGATTACTTTTTGGGCTTTAAGGAAGTTGAAAAGTGATTTTCTGTTGCCAGGCTTTGAACGGAACTCGGAACGTTGGCTATCATAATTAGCCATCGCAGTGGCAACTGTTCGCTTAAAAATTACAGCCGCGTATTTGTAATCGCTCCAGTTTCTAGGGGACTGATTATAGAGCAGTTTTCACCACGCTGTTTCTTAGCCTGTTGTGACGTGAACAATTAGAGTTCACCAATGATTCAAAGGATGTCGCTTAGAGGCCTCAACTGTGAATTTAGCTTTATTTAAAGATTGCTTTATTACATCCTTAGAGTTGATACTCTTGCGCTCTTTATTTACCTTGATTGGTCTTGACAAAGCCACACGTAGTGTCTGTTCAAATGTATTGAAATTATTGCGAGAAGTGGGCTGCCTGATTATTGAAGTCACGGGACATACAAGCTCGAACAATATAGGAAAATGATCGATATTTGTAACCGATTTTAAAGTATAGACCATGTAGAAATACAGAGGCTAGACTAAAGAAACTCATATCGATTGAAGAATGAGACTGATTGCATACTAAAGGGGGGGGTTCGCTGGTTAATGCATGTTAAATTATCTTTAGCAACAATATCCCACAAGTGCTTTCCACTCATATCTGTTCTGAATCCCCACGAAGTGTGAAGAGAATTGAAATCTCCTACCATTTATATGTCCTTTCTGCAAGAAGAAATTACGGTATCTAAAACACTAGAGTTTGGAACACCTGACGGAAAATAAGCGTTTACTAACAAAAAGGGGGGGGGTGTACCAGAAGAGAGATATAAAATGTTAAAATTTCACTTTCTAAATTTATTACTGACCTGCAACATTTACCCGATGCGCAATTTTTGAAGACAAAAACACTGCTAAACCACCTCTTCGAAAGGGGTGGTCTAAGCGAAATGTTCGGTAGTTGTTAAGATGAAAGGTTTTTTTTTTCTTTAGCGAGCTAAGTTTCTTCTAACTATATAAATCCGGGGAATGCTGATTACAAAGGCAAAATAAATCAGTAGTTGCGAAAAAATTCACTGGCGATTCCAGTGCGAGATTCTTAATCCACCTATTTTAAGGATATGCCAGCATCATGCACTGTCTTCTGCAATAGGCTATTTAAAAAAATCGTATTTTGATGCTATTTCTTTCTGTTCTTCTGATATTTTCGTTATTTTCCTTTAAGGCTCACTGGAGATGTATGTTTTCGTGGCGACGCCCACCGTTTCAATTTTTGTGTGTGTATCAAAGTCCATTTGTGAGTCCTGCGAACCTGAATCAGAGCTCCAATCCAAAAGTTCAATGGGAATTATTTACGGCCGCATGTCCGATGAACCAGTTCTTGATGAATATAACTCTTCAACAGGTGTTGTTATCGGGCGCCTGGGTTTAGAAGGCCCTGTTTCTATATATCCTGTATTCACCTCTTTAGCTGAAGAAAGCATAGAGGCTGCATGTGGATGATTAACATTCATGAGGACTTGAGCGATTTGGCATTTACTTTTTGAGCAAATTACTCCATCAGCGTCACGAGAAGGTTCTCCAATAGCTTTGTCATTGTTTTCTCAACGGTCGAAGCTACCAGGTCTGAGAGTTACGAGTTCATGACATGGTTATTACGGATCGCAGCAACAGCATACCCACGAGAGCGCTCTGCGATGGCGAATCGAGCTTGGCGTTTTAAACAACGTTTTTGCTCAATTATTTCCATTATTTGTATCTCCTCAGCTCTTGCAGGGCATGTGTCATCATCAGATGGGTGAGTGCCAACGCAGAGACAGCAAGACATTTCCTGAGCTGTGAATTCTTTAGAGTTGTGTTGTCCTGCACACATTTGACACCACTTTACTGTTCGGCAACCCTTTATGCCATGCCCGAAAGGCCAGCATTTATGGCACTGCAGTGAACGAGGAGATAGCGTTTCGACCCGATATATCAGTGGCCACGCTTTGATATGTGCGTGTCTAGTACTTCCAGCAAAAGTAACTATCACCAACTCCGTCGGGATCTTAATTTGGTAATGCTACAAGGGCAAGCTAATTGAAATACACTTCATCGTCGTCTTCTTCTAGCTCTATCATTTACCAGTGTTATATTTGATGAAACGAATTTAAAATAATTACTTACTATACCAATCTTGAACACTCCTTACTTATTCTCTACGTGTTGTGGGGAGGCTTCTAGATAAGACTAACCAGAAATTGGAGCTTTTACGAAAGCTACACATCTGGATTAGCCTGAATGCATTCAGATGTCTCACAATCACCGAGCCCTAGGTAGTGTCCTATATTTAAAACATGAAGATCGTCCATTACTGCTGGCCGATACTGGAGTGCTTAAGAAAGACTTACTTTGGGAATATCAAGTGAAACATCTTAAAAACAACGAAAAATGCGATAGATAGTGATTCATTAATTAACCAGTAAGGCGTCAATTAATATTTGGTTGTGACGAGTGTCATCTGTGAACGCCTTCCGCCATTTCGTTTTCCATTTTTCAGAGTTCCAGAGAAGATCCAGGGGTAAAAGTTAGATAGTTCGGCCATAGTTTTCGATTTCTTGTTTCATTATGTCACATTTGGCAGCCAAACTTCTTCCTGTTCTTTTTATAGGACGTCAGGGCTGAAGGAGTCAAATTACATGCTTTCGAGCGCTCAAGTGTAATATAGCACGTAAGGTGGCACGAGGAAAAGCCACTACGCTGAAATATGAAATGACTGTTAGAAGAGCAAACGAAGGTTTTATGCGCATTTATTATTGTTATAAGGTCAGTGAAGTCAAAAGTGGAGCTAAGTGACGAGGCGAAAGTATCGTGGTGCGCAGATGAGGGCAAAGGCGGCGAAGATGACCACAGGAGATAAGCCAACGAAAAGTATCTTGGTCTCAAAAGCTAAAGGCCCGGCGGAATACTATACATCATATTGAATACAAAGGTAATATTACAAGTCAACACGTATCTGTAAAGGATAGTTTCAATGATTTCTGCAACAAACTTTTCGGTTAACGTAAATGTAGATGAATTCAAAAGTGAATTCTTAAAGGTACGCAGAAGGTTTAAGACTAAAAAAAGGAACTTAGTATTGCTTTCTTTTCCTGAAACATGAGTTTTAAAAGCAATCACTGCCTTGCATTTTAGAAAGTCCACAGGTACCGATGGGCAAACGACCGCATTTTATAAGCACTTCAAACGTGAAATTAGCACCGATTTAAGCAGCATTTTCGACGAATGCAATAGACCTAGAAGTAAGGCCACCTTCTTTTTTGTTATATCATAGTATATTAGTTCCATAAACTGTAGACGCAAATATTTCACGTGAAGTCGTACAAGTCAATCAGTCTATTGAATATTGACTACAAGATTTTCATGAAAGTGTTTGCAAAGAGACTTCATAGATCTGCTCATCACATTTAGGCTGCCACCATACATACAGAATAAAAGGGCGCACTGTATTCGCAAACATTCACGCACGCACAGTATAGACTGCAAATATGTCATGTCACAATCAATCATAGATATATTTAACAACCGCGTTTTACAACGTGAGCCATGAAATAGCTTTCTTTAGTTGGACTGAAAGATAGTTGATAGTGTACTTCGAAATGCAGTCCAAATGACGCAATACTGGATGTTAAACTCGGCTCATCATCAACAAGCTTTTTGCGAAACGCATTATTGTTGAGCATTCGTAAGGCCATGATGTCATTTTCGTTGTCATATATTCTCAACTTTTATAGAGTCATTTTGTCGGAAGGACTTGGAAAGCAGATAGTAAAAAGGTACAAACTACAAGAAGCTGAAACATGGATACTGGCCCGCACCGATGATATAGCTGTGTTTCATAAACTTTATGAAAGCATGGCATGATTTCACTGAAAACGTGAACCTTCATTGTGATACGAATTGAAGTTTGGTCAACTGAAGCAAGTGCGTTGGTTAAGGCCTGCTCACAAGTAGCCGTTGCAGCGCGTTGGCGTCTTGCTTTTTGACGCAGCGCCGCACCCTCTCCTCATGGGAAGAGAGGGCGTGTGACTTAGCGAAGTTGCGCGTCCTTTCATTTCAAAGAGGAGGGCACGGTGCTGCGTCAAAAGCCCACGAGCTGGCACGATGTCATGGATACGTGTGGTCAGACCTTTACTAGTAAGGTTAATGACCCTCAACTCCGCACATCATGGCTGGTATTTCATGGATTACTACTCCTGTGCGTTACCTATACGTTTTCCTATGATAACATTATTGTGACAGTGAACCATACAGGTGACGTCAGGTCAGGCCACGAGCTACGAGAGAAAGTTAAAAAACTTGAAGGTTTTCAAGTATCAATTTTCGAGATCGACCTCTCGTAACACATTTTTAGTCAGCAAGCCTTGGTGTGTCCTCCAGGTACTGCACTGTTCTCGTGTGAATGTACAGAAACTTCACAGAGTATTCATCGTTTCGCATGTGGTCTTTCTCGGGAGCGAACAAGTCAGAACTAATCTTTTCAGACAGGTTCAGCTCTGATGGATTGGTCTGTGTCGTTGTATTTTCATCAATATCCTTAATATCTTCATGATCTGCCAAGCGTTAATCAGTTCAGGCTTTTTTTTTTCAAGTTGTTGAAACCCATTCATACGCACTGTTATACAGTTTGGGCTGTGAAAACTGTTGCAAAAAATTGCGGAGGCATCTGGCTACATAAAAGGGAGGGAACATCAGAGGTTACGTGAAGTAATATATAATACGTGTCTCTTCTAAAACAGATCTTTATTTCTCTACAAATTTGCGTAAAAAGTTATACAAAGATATAGTGTAAACACTTCTTCCTGTTACATTTTACAGTACACTGTGCCAAGTTGGCCCAGGCCAGATTGTTTTGAAGAACCCCTGCCAGTGAAAGTGTTGTTTGCGAATTTTTTACAGTAATTTGTAGCTTTGTTTCTGGTAATGCTGAAAGTATATCGTAAATGCTTTAACACATTGTATAATTATAGTTAAACATGTTACTTGAGAACAATTTTTTTTGTCAATTCGACACCCCCGCCCAAATACCGTAAGATGTGGCGCCTCACAGCACAGCAGCGCCTGAGGTTGTTTTGAAATAGGGGGACCCGCGTACCCCCTATTTTAAATAACATGTAATAAAATGTGATGAAAAGAATGAAAGGATGTGAGTGCTTTGAGCGTTTGCCTCTCAGGAAAAACAAAAGCATTCATGGCGTAATCAGCGAAAACCATCTTGAGAGCAGCGCGACATCAGAGCAAGAGGGGCCGCCGGGGGGCCAGTCGCGTTATTGTGCATGGCACACAATTGTTAACCCTGCCACGTCACAAGGGGAGTCCTGATCTGCGTAAAAGACTGAAAAATGCCAATTGCACCTCAATACTCAAAGGAGCATGCACCCATAGTTTACACTCAAATTAAAATATCTTCTAGACTACGCTCGCCACAAATAATCGGTCAGAGGTGTCACCAAATGCAGGACTACCAAACAACTTGAGCGTCTCGAGTTTACAAAATAAGTGTCCAAAGTCCTTTCGGCTGTGTAAAAAAATTCGGGTGAATTTCAAGTGAATTCTTTTTTTTAGATTGCACACCGGAATCTTGCCTGCCAAAACATAAATTCGGGCTTAGTCGTTCCTTGGGGTGACTGCAGCTATTGCTGCAATAAGCCGAAGACAATTGAACGTGTTTTTCTTGACTACTTGGATGCGCTCTTTTTTTAGGACGTTCTTCAATGAACTTTGAAGAGGGTATGTCCCTATTAGCCAACCGAATCTGACTTTTTCCTGTCGCCAATGCAGAAGGAGTTCCGTTCGAGCTAGTGATGTTATAGATCGTGTTTATTATAGGGCAACACTGAATGGTTGTGTGACCTTCTGATGTTAATATACTTCCGGCGAGACAATACTTCTAATAAACCATTTGTTCACTTGTGCAATAACAAAACGTTCAATAGAATGTACCTGAATGACTTCATTAAGTAAAACGCCTTCTAGAGATGAATAAGGAATCTGTCAATAATGCGAAGGAAAATAAAGGGGTTGTTCTATAAGGTATTTTAAATGTGAAGATATAAAAGTAGGCGAAGAGATAATCGAACCGGTGACCTTAGAGTAGCACGTTATATTTATTTTATTGATGATATGCGAATTAGACGATGGATGGATGGATGGATGGATGGATGGATGGATGGATGGATGGATGGATGGATGGATGGACGGATGGACGGATGGACGGATGGATGGATGGACGGATGGACGGATGGACGGATGGACGGATGGACGGATGGACGGACGGACGGACGGACGGACGGACGGACGGATGGATGGATGGACGGATGGATGGATGGATGAATGAATATGGCTGTACTCTCAAGATCTCGCGTCGGCGCGCACCACCAAGCCGTAATACCTAATGTACCTAAAACTAGATTTATTTTTTCCCTTAAATAGGGAGTTTGAGAATGTGTACTTTGCAGTGAAGGGTTTGATTTTCACTCGTGCCTTGACTTTAGTTACTAATCAGATAAAATCCTTCTAGTTAATTTTACCCGCTTAAAGTCTATTTTGCCCTCACTCTCCCTAAACCCCAGTGCTTTGAGAAACTCTGCGCCATCATCGTTAACAATAGGGTGAAGCCCTTTACGGAATATTATCAAGTGTTCGGCAGTTTTTTCTTCCTCTCCACACGGACTGCATACCGTGTTTACCTCTTCGTATTTGGCCCGATATGTCTTGGTTGGTAATACTCCCGTCCTGGCCTCAAACAGTAGAGAAATATCCCGAGTATTATGATAGATTATTTCCTTGGTAATTCTCTTCTCAAAAGTTCGATGAATCTCTAGTGCGGACTTCTTAATCATGCCAATTCTCCCAATATCGGTCTCGGCTTCCTTCACCTTCTTCTCAACCGATAATTTTTTTTTCGCTTGGCCCCCTGCTGTTTTCCAAGTATTTACCAGTAAATTTTCTGGTTCGCTTACGCCATTTTGTATCGACATTCTTCATGTAGAAGTAGCTGAATAACTTCCTAGCCCAACGCTCCTCCCCCACTTCTCTCAATCGCTTCTTAAATTTTATCTTGCTGCTAGCTTCTCTGCCCTCAAATGATGTCCATCCCGTATCACCTTGCACTCCCTAATTTGGTGTATTCCCGTGAGCTCCTAAGGCAATCCTACCTATTCCACGTTGCTTAATTTCTAATCTTGCTTGAACTTTTGATCTCATGCACAAGACCGCATTGCCGAACGTCACAGCAGGAACCATGACCCCTTTTCATATTCCTCTCACAACATCATACCTATTGTAAATCCACAGTGCCCTGTTTTTCATTACCGCTGCATTCCTGTTACCTTTAGTCGACACGTATATTTCGTGTTCCCTCAGGTAATCGGCCCCATTGTTTATTCACACGCCCAGATATTTGTATATATCTGTTATCTTTAGCATGACCTCCTGTATTCTAAGCTCACTACCTTCATTGTGATTAAAAATCATGACTGCTGATTTTTCCTTGCTGATTCTGAAACAAAAACCCATCTCCCTCGTTACCGCTGATGTCCACCAATCTCTGCAAATCTTCCTTGTTGTCGGCCATTAGCAGTATATCATCTGCGTACATCAATAACACTGGTAGTGCCTGTTTAATGAGTTTTTCTTGTTTGACGAAAGAGAGGTTAAAGCCCAGTCCACTTCCCTCTAATTTGGCCTCTAATCCTTGTAGGTACATCATGAATAATAAGAGTGACAGAAGGACACCCCTTCCTAAGCCCCCGTTTTACCTCTGCAGGCTTAGATACCTGTTTTCCCACTTTATAGTTTTCTTGTTACCTTTATAGATATCTTTTAAAAGATTAGTGACTACATCTTCCACGCCTAGTGTGTCCAGTATTCCCCACAATTCCTCTTGAACCGCGCTATCGTACGCTCCCTTGATATCCAAAAATGCTAGCCACAGGGGCTTGTGTTCCTTTTCTGCTATTTCAATGCACTGCGTCAGTGAGAGCAGATTGTATTTCAACCTCCTGTGTTTCCAAAATCCATTCTGCAGTTCCCCCAGCACCCCCTAATTCTCTATCTATGCCTGCAGTCTTTCCTTTATAATCTGCATCGCCAGCCTGTAGACCACTGATGTCACTGTTATAAGACGGTAATTGTTTATGTCAGCTTTGTTCCCCTTTCCTTCATAGATCATGCTCATCCTGCTAAGTTTCCATCCATCGGGAACTTCACCATCGATTATTATTTTGTTCACTGCCTCTCTCAACGCCTGCTTAGACTTCGGACCTAATGTCTTTATCAGCCTAATTGGAATGCCATCTGGGCCTGTTGATGTACTACTAGAAACCCTTTTCTCAGCCTTTTCCCACTCTCGTTGTGAAAATGGAGCCATTGCACCACTTGATTCGTCCTTGTCTATTGTGGTGCATAAAGTACCTCTTTGTTAAAATTTTTATGTCACCCTTGTTCTTATATATTCAATAGCTTCGTCCCCTTCTAGCTTGGCACCTTGGGCTGTAGATATAAAACTCTGCTCTAGGCTCGTCTCATTTCGTAGGGAGTTTAGATGGTTCCAAAATTTCGCAGCTGCCTTTCTACCTTTTTATGACTTCTTCCAGCCACCGAGCTCCCCTTCTTCTAATCTTTTCATTGATCAAAAGGGATACATTCCTTCTACAGCATAAAAAAAGTTTCCATTTTCTTTCAAAATCATCTGTCGGTTCACCCCGCTGCTTAGCATATCTGTGTTCCCTAGAGGCTTCCTGACGTTTTGCTATGGCTCTCTTAACTTCCTCATCCTACCAACTTTACGGTTGTCTTGTTTTCCGGGGTGAATTGTCACGTGCCTTAGCAAGCTCTAGCTCAAACACTATAATTAGATTCGTGTATGTCCGCACTGTTTTATTTTCCTCGGTGGTTAGTTTCTCAATTTGTTTAGTGGCCAATTCCATTTGCCTTTATGAATAAAAATTTTCCTGTAGTTGCTCATCTTGTCTCCTTCCCACTTTCACTGCTCTTCCTAAACTTAGCTTGATACGTTTGTGATCACTACACAGACTTCTGGAGCCACCGTCGTCTATGTACATTCCCTTGAGCTTATCATACATCCTATGTGACATCAGTGCGTTATCTATTGTCTACTTTAGCCTTTGTGCCTCCCATGTTATTTGCCCTTCACACTTCTCGGTAGTGTTGCAAATTATCAAATCAAGCCTTTCACAAATATCCATGATCATTTTGCCTCTCGAGTCGGTATACCCATCTATATTTTCTATGTGCGCATTCATATCTCCTAGTATAATTATCTCGCACTCTCTTCTTAACTCCTGATTGTAGTTTGATATACACTCCACCATAACCTGGTTTTCCTCTCTTGCCTTTGCGCTCGTCCACAAGTACACGAAACCAAGGAGTGTCATTTGCCTTGCCACTTTTCATTTCAGCCATAAATGTTCCTTGCACTCCTGCTTGACGCTTTGCCAGTCTGTACTTTTATGAATGAATGCCCTAATACCACCCCCCTTTCTGCTGCCTTCTGTTCTATTACAATATTACCACGCGTAGTCCGCACTGTTAGGAGGTTGTGCCATGTCCCTGAGATGTGTTTTTACAAAACCGTATATCATCGGCCTTTCCTTCCTTACCTGTTCTTCTGTCTCTTCCTACTTCAGCCTTTTGCTACCACCCTGCTTGTTAATATACCCTATGTCTGACTTGGCTCGGCGCTCGTGGCTACGTCTATTTCTGCCCTGGATCCTCCTTATCATAGATACTGGCACCACTTTGAATTCGTATCTGTCCATACCACCTGTCAACGAGTCTCCCTGGATGTTTTCCTTGTTACAGCTATTCTGCACCCCGAAGGGCCCGCTTGCACCCCCAAAAAAAGCTACAGTGCGTCTTGCAAGTCGCCAACCCACCTCAAGACCTAGCCGCCCATCGAAGTGAATTCTGTCTCGTTGAAAACCACCGCACCTATGCACCTCTCTGTTTATTTCCACCACCTCAAAGACTTTCTCTCGACTCATCCGCCATATCTCTTGATTTGCGTTGACAATCGCTCTTTGCAGGGTGCTATCACGCACCGGTATCTTCGGTATTGTGCATATCGCTACCTGCATCTGAGGAGAAGTGGCGCGCATGTCATCAACGCCTTTCGCATGTGTGGTTGCTAGTCCTGCTGTATGTTCATTTAGGACAACGTTTATACCACCTGAAATTGTCACGAGGTTTCGTCTATCAGCTGTAGGTTGGAGTTTTGCACCCGCTTGCCTCATGACTGCTTCAAACTTGCGTCCTGGGAACGCCTCTACTGCAAGCCTCTTGTCACCTCTTCCCTCTGCTTGATGGCTTCTGTGCATCGATTTAAATTCGAGTCTCCGGCGATTATCACATGCTGTGACTTTTCAGCTGGAGCACCCTGCAACTGGGGGTTACTTGCACCTGTGACACCGGCTGCTTTGTCCCCTCCCAGGCCCGGCCTTATGCCAATTGAACCGGCTGAACCTGTTTTTTCCAGACTTGCTTGCTCTTTCTTCTCCACTGTTCTGGTTTCAACTTTTCTACTGTTCTCTCCGTAGGCCGTTCCTATGTTCACCTTGGCTTGTACTTTTTCGGGGGACTTCAGCCTTTCTCCCATTGCCCTCGTTTTCTCTTGCGCTGTCGCCAGCGCAGTCTTGAGCTCGGTGATTCTCATCAGCAGGTCACTCTGGGCAATCATCATTTCCTCCATTTTTTCCTCGACCTCAGATTGCCTACACTTCGCACCAGCCTCTTTTCCTTCAGCTTCTACACTTGGGTCCACTTTCAAACCAACCCCACTTCCTGAACACTTTACAGTTTTTTAACCATGTCTTTTTGACACCAATTGTCCCTATGACTTGCCTCACTCGATAATTACAACACTCGAGCGCTGCCCTACAAAAAAAGTCTAAGCTCTAATACAAAAAATTGCGTGTTCAATGTACGTGCACCTCCCCCACGGTGTGGCAAATAAACAATAAAAAAGCAAAAATCAAACACCCACACACGCACAATCTAATAAATACCTGGTGACTGACCCCCGAAGAAGCCCTACAATAAAATAAGTTCTACAGAGATTTTAACTGCTGCCTTATAATTATAAAGACAAGCGCAAAACATGGAAAACAACTTGTCTGCGCAGTTGATCGGGAGGGCTCAAAAACACGTCCATCCACCGTGACAGTCTGAACCGAACCACGTGGGAACCTTGTGACATACACGTGGGAATGTATTTCCGCGCCATTTTGAGTCATGAGAGCGAGCATGAAACACATTTTTTTCTGCTTGTTTTGGTGTCACGTAACTCAGATTCTAATACGAGCTTGCAGCTCACCAATAATCCCTCGCACACTAACCGAAAGCATCAAGTCTGCCAGAACGAGACCCTCGCTATGAATGAAGAAAAGATGTGTGCGCTCAACTGCTCGTTTTCTTTGTTAGACAGAGGAAATGTAACAGACAATTATGCCAAGGAAAGTATAGGGGATGGTAAATGAAGTAATTGTAATGTGATTGTGAAGAAAGATAAAAATATAACTTGCCGTCGGCAGAGACCAAACCTGCGACATTCAAATAACGCGTTGGAGGCTCTGTCAACTGATCTACAACGACGCCTATCCCTTAATTAATGCACTTTATTGGGTATATATGGGACTTAGACGCAAGAGTGTCAGTCAGCGCTGCCTACAGCCAAGATGTCGAGTGTGGAACACTATTTTTTGCCTCTTTTGGCATCACGTAGCACGTGACCTTATTTTGATCATGCAGCTGACCTATAATTCACATATATACCCAACAAAGTACACATGTACACCCCCAAATCCGAGCCCTTAAATGTACCCTTCTTTCCTTCATTCTACAGATGAAGGAATTTTAGAAAGCTTCCAAACCCTGACCTTTGCTTACCTTTATTTATTGTTCCTGTTTGTCTTTTATTTGTTCCATAATTTTATGACTGCTACATGTAAATAGGCAATTAAGAAAGAAAATGGTGTGGTCTAATGTATGGAGTACTTGGTAGATAATCAGAAGGTATCGAGTTAGAATTAACTAGGAGGCTGCTTCCGTTTTTATTTACCTTTTTGTTCCTTTTTTTCGGTGCGTAAACGCGCTCTTTATCAATTGTTTTACAAATTTGTTGCTTCATGCAAGTAGGCGCCCCCATTGAAACGCTGTAGAGCCATTTGCACTGGGTACCCCGCGCCTTCCAGTAACACGCTGCTTTAGCGTCCAACTGTCCAGCTCAAAACTTGGCCCATAATCTGGCTTTGCACTGAACACTGTTACCAGTTTCGCTGCGTCTCGCGATAGGGATGAGTGACTCGCTCAGCTGTGGTTGCGGCAAGCCCTAAGCGTATAGATAGATAGATAGATAGATAGATAGATAGATAGATAGATAGATAGATAGATAGATAGATAGATAGATAGATAGATAGATAGATAGATAGATAGATAGATAGATAGATAGATAGATAGATAGATAGATAGATAGATATAGATGGATGGATGGATGGATGGATGGATGGATGGATGGATGGATGGATGGATAGATAGATATAGATATATAGATAGATAGATATAGATGGATGGATGGATGGATGGATGGATAGATAGATATAGATATATAGATAGATATAGATGGATGGATGGATGGATAGATAGATATTGTCAAATCCACTGTACACGGGAGCCCAGAACGCCGCAACCCTACAGAGGGTTGTTACGTTTGGCCCGTCGATTAGTCTGGGCAGACGCCATCGTGCGTAAACCGGTCTACAAGGGAGGCTTTCAACCTCAACAGTGCCCAGTATGCAAGATGCTGTCTTGTAGATGTTCCAGGAAGCAGTCGGGTCTCAACGAAAGCTTCGGGAGACAAGCCTTTTGTTGAACGAGCTCGAACAGCGGGGGGACGGCGCCACTGTGGCTGGTCTCATTAATACAACCTCTTGTCTCGAATATTGTCATCTACGTGGAGACATCGCGAAGCACCGACAGCCCGGAAGAATGGGAAGACGTCGAAGGAGCCGTTCTCAGAGATCGAGCGCTCGGACTGCCTGAAGCTGAAAGCAGCATTGACCGCTGCTGACGTTCGGGTTAGCGGCCATCTCTCGAGAGAAGCTCAACCTTCCCTCTCCGAACTCTACCTCATCGCCCTACGGCGCCTTTAATGCGGGGCCCAGGTGCGTCATTGTGTGGTGTGCTCGTGCTCCCATGAGACCATTGAGTCTTCATCCCCTGATTTGTGGCGAGAGTGCTCACCGCCTTCTTTAAATCTCGGTGTAAAGGAGGTGGTGCGCTATAAAAGCCGAAGCATTTTGTAAATTAGAGCGGAATTATTTGTGGAATCATGGGCGGAATCATGAACTGAATATCTGTTCTACATATTGCAGGATCTTCTGGATTCCTGTACAGTTCCTATGTTTCATCTGTAATGTAAATAAACCTTCGTTCTACCTCTCATAATGCGTCCCATCACTGGCGGAAATCAGCTATACGAACGACGGCAGGGAGACTGCTACCGTAAAGAAAGGAGCCCGCCGTACCTGCCAGCGACCACCTCGAGCCCTTAACAACAGGTTGCAGTGGTGGCATGCCATCATCAACTTCCTACCCTTCACAGGGTGTACATGTAGTCCGTACGAAGCCTTACTATGAAAGATCCTCGGAAAACCAGTGACCCCTACCTGGAATCCACTCATTGACTGACGCATCAGGACGACGCGCTTGAGGAGGGAGATTATGCCATGACATCTTGCCTGAATTCAAACAACGCGTTCATTACCGCGCCCACAAGGACATACATGCACGCCGCCTTTTTCCGCGCAGAGGCGATCATGGCACGAGCACCCAGCTGGACCCGACTGATATGCGCCACGCGCTCGGTACTTCTCGTGGAAAGGCAAAAGAAGGCAGCTGAAGGCAGCTGAAGGCATCACAACACCTGAAATCTCAAAATTTCTCAAATCAACTTTTCCATTTTTTTTCGTTTACTCAATTTTATGTGGTTTTCCTCACATTAGTCATAATATATTGCAAATTCATTTTTACACATAGTTATAATGCTCACAGAAAAAGTACACTACACATTCTTGGCCAACCTCCCTGAGCGGGTGTGAGCCATCAGTCCAGGAAAACAAAACAAACAAACAAACATCTTTGCTGTTTGACTGACGCGTAGTTCTAGGACCATAGTCATTTTGAGAGGTGGGCATGGGTTCGCCTTCTTAATAAATACGTTTTATTATCAACATCCCTTCAACATCGCTACAACATGTTCAAATGATTTTGATGTACTTCAAAAATTTCGCACTTCAAGAAATTTCAGGAATACATGGTTCTCTTGGGGTCATTTATTATTGTATAGTCCTCTTATTTAGTTTACAAAACTAATGAAGTAGTCTTCCCCCTAAATAAAAAAACTACAACGTTTGGTTGCCATTGGGAGATTTAGTACTGCTTACTTTCTAGTGATTTGCTTGGCGAATGGTAATAAAACTTTACCGCTGTGACAAAGCGATATTTGCTAAAACTTATGATTTTTCACTTCAACCGTTCTTCATAAGCGACACAGCCTGTATCAGTATAGACATTTCAGCCATATATTGCCTGATATTATGGCTCTGCATTCCAAAGAACGACAAAGAAAATGTGAAAACAAGGTTTTAAGAGTTTGCCGCTAATTATTACAGCGTAAATAAAGGACTAAATAGTTTGTAATGTCTTCCCAGACAAATTTTGAACTCCACTTAGTCTAATGGCACAGTAAATTTCACTTTGCTCTGTGTAACGTTTTCGCCATACTCACAGTACAACGGAGGCTTGTACAACGAAAACACTTTTTGTTGTTCACTTAATTTTCATCGCTATAAAGTGATTCTTCAAACCAGGGAATAACACTATATCTCATTTAAATTCAGAGATCATAGCATTTCGGAATTTGCTCAATTCAAGTTTATTCATTAAGCGCAGTGAGCCTAGTGCGTCAGGAAACAAGGCCAAAGGCCGCGTTCACACTGAGCTTTCCGGCCGCCGAAAGTGCTCCGGATCTGGTTTGGCGGTGGCGAGTTCCACCAAAAGGGCCCTCTCCGCGCCGATCACCCTCGGACCGATTTTTGCGGCGTGAGCCGCCTAATAGGCCGCCGCGGACCAATAGGAGCGCTAGTCGAGAGTTTTGAAAAATGGCGGCCAAGCCTTACTGCCTTGGTAGATCGCAGTGCATGCAACTGAACGTTGTAACCAACAAGGGTTTAACCTAAGTTGTGCCTATTTCACGTGGAAGAAGTGACCGAGCGTTTCTTTGGCGTAAGTGGGCTTGGCGCGGTATTGCAGAGCAAGACGAACCCACGAACGCTGCTGGAGTCGGTGGTTTTCTCTGCTCTTCATGCATTACAAGACAGAAACTTGCCAGCAAAGTAAGCAGTACTGCTTCTTCTTGCTTTCGGCGTTCGAGAATCATGGAAGTCTAGACCACCAGATAGTGTAGTGGCGTTTGCGAGCCACGACAACAACCGAATGACAGCGCATCTATCCCGCGTAGGCCCCGTGGCAGATGGCATATTCATCGCCGCGGGGCGATTTCAGTGGGAACGACCCTGCGTTTCGGCGGCAGGGAAATTTAGGCCACTGTAAAAAGCGGATGCTTCAGTGTGAACTAGGGGTAATTGCTAAGCGGTTGCCGCCGGAGTGGGATTGCCAGCCGGCTCCCGTAGCGTGCAAACGGAATACCCTTAGAACGTTATGCGACACTGTTTATTACATCAACGTGGCCTCTACTTCTTAAATTATCCGTAACTCGAAACTATATATGCGATTTCACACGTGATGGGCAGTGATATACAAAGCTCTGTGGGTACCCCCAAGGTATCTAGAACTTCGACAGTGTAAATTCGTGGGGCTAGGTTTTAGCATAGCCGTCTGTAGTATTCGCGTTGATCGTTGTCTCGGCATCCTCACTGCTACCAGCTTTGCGGGTCGCCTTGCGTTGCTTGCTGTTCATTGACAAATGGTCGCTGAACATTTGGCCGATGCTTGGGCTGGTTGTTGACCTGCAAATTAGTAAAACTTACGATTGCAATACATAAGCTTGTGCACGAGCTAGATCAAAGAAACTAAGCTAGGCAAACTTTTCTGCAATTTTTTTAAGAGGGTTTTACTACAATGCTAACAAGCGATACAGCTCATTGGCTGTTTTATCTCTCTTGTCCCACGTATTGTACTCTTCTTTGTTAAGTATGCATAATAGGCTTCGGAAGCAATTATTACCACGAGATATACTTATTTGATACGCTCTATTGAGGAGTAATTACATATGAATGCGAAACGCCAGTTTTTTTTTCTACCTCACCAATAAGTAAGGAAGCTACCAGACGATCCCCTTCCATGTGTACCAACGTATCACGACGAAAACAATCTCAAACACGCTCTTTACAGGAAAACAGCGCAATTGGTCAAAGATTGGAGGTGCAATAAAATGACAGGACACTAAGTCACACGTCGTTTTCAGAGCCCATAAAAGCATGTGGTGCCAGTTTCATTTGTGACGTCGATGCATGCCTTCATTTTTATTGACAGCTAAACTATTGAGGTCACTTTCATTTTGACAAAAACAGTGTAGGATACAACACGGAACCAGGGTGGCAAGAGAAGCGCTGCCTCCCTTGATTCCCTCAATGAGAAAACTTAGTAGTATGTAGCCCCCCCCCCCCGCTCCTACACTTCGACCGTGGTCCCGGACTGTTGCACACAAAGAAGCCGTCAGCTCCGGCGAAGTTTACTTGTACTTTACACAACAATCAAGGAATTAAATAATAAAAATTTGTCCAGCGCTTTTTCCGGGGGGATTATCTTTCATATCTCAAGACCACGCACTGTAGTTCATAGCGGTGGATCGTGCACATATACGCAACGCCTATGTAGAGGAGAGTATTCCACTGTGTAGGGGCTCCATAATGCTAGAGCGCTCGGTCACATTTTGTTCATTTCTGCCTAGCTTGAAGCTTGCACATTATGAGCAAATACAGGCAGGAACCAGTAAACGTTTTATGGACCAATAGAACGTTCTTCCTGTTTCAGAAAAATAATTTTATTCATCGTAAAGCCATAGCATCACCGTACGATTTGCTATGAGTAGATGAGTGTGCAGACATTTTAAAAGGTTTAGTTAGACCGCTATATGAAAGCTAAACAATGTTTCCGCTTTTGTAATTTTATACAGGAAAAAAGAAATCGTTATAACTATTCAAGAGGTTGAAATTAGGCATTTTATTGTATTGAAGAGACAAGAAATTCTTCTAAGCTTTATAAAATACTGAAAAAGTGTTCATTTAAAATTTTCCTGCTGACGAAAGCAGACAGGTGAAGGAGTGCCGTATGTGCTCAAGAGCCACCCAGGTCACCATGGCCAGGAATCTCACACATTTTGGCCGTTGAGGAAGTGTCCCACCAGGTGTGTCGAAAATTGTGCAGGCGCTGCTCTTCCCAAGACATAGAGGAGGGGAACTCATTAGGACATTGAACTCTTAATCGCTCCTGCCCTCCCGCAGCCCCTCCTGATCGTTGTGTCCCCCTTCGCTTCACCAAGACCGGGCTTCACTGCACCAGAAGCCGGAAACTTCGACTAGTTTCGGTTTTCGAATCGGGGCATTCGCCACTTTTTTGGTAGGGAGCGGAAATTCAGCGACTTTTCCACGTGTGGCCTTTTTTTCAACCATCGCATCAATAAAGTATAGTTACGCATATATGTGTAAAAATAAAATTTATTCTTGGCTATTTCCTTTTTTTGACACCCTATGTATTTATTCAGACCCTGCAGTCATTACGCTGACGGGCGGTGCTCTCGCTCTTATCACTTCTGCTGCCATTCCGCTCGGCTGCTCCTGTCGTTTTCGCTGTGCATGTGAAAAATTTTTGAGAGTGCTTTGAAGGTAAAATTTTTGATGTTTTTGAGTGAGAACACGCTCAAAATGTCAACAAAAGTAGTGAAGGACACAAGACGTGCTGCACTGTTGAGGTGCAACAACACGGGGAGAAACAGTGCGGCGGACGACAGGTGGACGACAGGTAAGCGCGTGATCTTTTTGTTCGGTACAAAGAAGCAAGCGCTATCCTCATCATACGGCTGAAGGACGAACCGAAATGCATGTGTCGTTGCTTTACAGTGAACCTCCTTTTTTATTATTGGCACTGCGCAATAGTCAGTGATGTTTAAGCATGTAGAGCTCTTATGGGCACTTTGTCATGAGCCAATTCATGCCAGCTGACGTGAGACGGAAATTTCGCTTCAGTATCGGTTTTGTTAGCAGTAGGTCGTAATATTTTTTTCTTTGAGAAAAATTCTTGCAAAGTATGTTTGCCGAATGTGCTTCTTCGATGAACTGGTTCGGCTTTAGAGCATTCTGATGTTCAGTTGCTTCTAGAGACATTACCGCATTTCAACGTTTCAGATAAAACCCCCAAATTTATTACGTAACAGTGACCACTTGCATTCCGTGCTACGAGAAGTTCGTGTTACCTGCGCTAAGGCCGAGCTGTGCTTCGCTCTTCAACCTGTTAAACATTGTTTTCACCCTTTTCGTACTCTTTATATATGAGTGTCGCTTTTACATGTTTTTTATATCCATGTTGTTATTCGTTGCATTTCCTAGGTGTGACGTATGGTGAAAATACACGAAAAGAGCAGACCTCGAAGGACTCACACGGGTGCGAATGTACAACGGCTACCACCTCTGCTGCAACCACTTCGCCGAAAGTGCCTTTGCAAACTCTGCCGAAACGCAACTCATGTAGACGGCTGGTCCCACCGTTGCAGTGGAAGTATAGTTCCCCAATCGCTGAAGGTAATGAAAACTATTTATTAGTGGTTGCGAATAAGTGCGCTTTCGTTGTTCGTTTTCACGCACCCTATCTTCTGATGCACATTTACCGTTCCATATTTACACACGAGTTCAAGGTGTGTCCTTTGAATTGTGTTTCATGCTACCACCTTGATGCGCAACAAAAAAGCATCGCACAGATTGAAGGTATGCATAGGCTGGCTTGTTGATTTTAGGCCTTAATGAAGGTGCGCGTATGCTTGCTTTGTGTAAAACAAGTATGCAGGGTATACGGCGCGAAAGTGAACTGCAACAAGCACTTTTTTATGCCATCTGCCACGGCTTCCCGTGACGTTTTGAAGCGAAATGTTTTCTGCGTGCGGCAGAGAATTGTATTTTTTTCGTTTGTTTTCTTCCTGTTGGAAGATCATACGTGGTGAATGCTGTTTCATATGCTCGTGTAGCTAACGATGGGAATGTTTTCCAATTGTTCCTGGCGAAGCGAAAGAAGAGAATATTTTCGTTTCTGAGCGACAGAATTCACGCTCGTTATCTTGCTGTAAACTTGCTGTAGCAGCGCTCTTGGTCTTGCTGTAAACGATACATCAATCGCCTACTGTTGTCGCGTATCGGACATGATGTTAGAATTGGTAGCGCGATGTCATGGTATTAAACTGCGTTTCGATAAGGGCGAAGTTCGCGCACATCTCAGGGGGTTGAAATAGTTCCCATTCACTCATTACGTCATGTTTCGCGCACTTTTCATGTCCGTAAAACCACACAATTCAATACGACAAATTCAAGTCTTGGGTACACGCTGCGATGATCTCTATAAGTTTGATTGGTGCTGTATTATAAAAATTTTACAAGAGCAGAAGTGCACGTGCTGGGAGACAGCAGCTTTTAAGTTGTTTGGACCTAAATACCACTCATACGCAGTGTACAAAATGGTAAAACGAAAGAAAGAAACCACTGCAATACAATATTAATCTGAGCCAGCATATGAGACAACACCGATGGAGAACATGTCACGTGAACGAACAACAACAGTAAAACTTGCATCAATGCTTAATGTCTCTTAGAAGAACATTTTTCGTAGGCGTCATGCAAAGACTTACAATCGCAGCTGAACGGCTTCAGATATAAAGCGTCATTTTACAGAAACTGTGCTGAGGCTATTTAAAACATGCGAACCTAAATGATACTCATTTTCTTTTGTTTCAAAAAGGCGGTCCCCTGCCAGCCAGCTCAGCCTCCCCTGAATCACCATGTCATCTCAGTCATGTTAAGTGTTCGCGAAAAGTAATAAAAATATCAATAAATGTCATTTTTTTGCATACATTGAGCATTATTGAATTCTTGCTATTTGGATGCCTGCAGCGGGTGATCCCGTAGGGCTGCTTTATTCCGAGTGCGTCGGAATGAAGGACAACAGAGGGTGGTGGTGGTGGTGGTGGTGGTGGTGTTGCAGCAGGCGGGGTTAGGCTGGCCTGCATGGCCAGCAATTGTTACGCCTTAGCATCTCGTGAATTTGGAAAATGTCACCACGTGTCAGACAGCCCAGTGTCTCGCAGGAAGACCAACAGGATTCATTGCACGATCCTCCTAGTTGCCGGGGGTCCTTCAGGAAAGATGACGTCATCAACTGTCTGGTACCTATGACAGCCTTTTCGCAAGGTGCGGATCTTCGCTGCCCTTTGCACATCAAACTGTGGGTAAAGCCAAAATAAATGTTCAATATCCCCGATGTCACCACAGAAGGCACAGAACGGGGAAGCGTATCTCCCAGTCTTGAATGACCAGGCCGAGGTGTATGCGGAGCCGGTTCTTATGCGGTACAACAGCGTCGCTTCTTCACGAGAAAGTCCATGAATTACACATGCTTGGTGTGGAAACTTGTAGATCGCCTTGAAATGATTTCGCATCACATCTTTGTTGCTCTGGTAAGTCTTGGGAGTTCTTACTTTTGGAAACGAAGTACGTGCTTCGCATGCAAGGGCATCAGCCTGTTCATTGCCCTCAATGCCAACGTGGGATGGGATCTACTGGAACTTTATATTAAAACTCTTGCCATTTAGGTGTTTGATTAGTGCCAGAGATTGCCTGGTGAACTTTTCTTGAGGTAGGCCACGATGCAGTCTTTGTAGCGCCGATTTGGAGTCTGTCAGCACTACAACATCTCGTGCCGACAAGGATCGCAATTTTCGCAAAGCCGCCGTGATTGCAGCGCTTTCTACCGTTGCGGACGAAACCACGCGATCCAGGTGGCCCGACCATGACACGCCAAGGCAGGGTATGCAGAAAGCCGCTGCGCAGCTATCCGTCTGTGTGCACACTGATCCGTCAGTGTACACTAGTAGGTGGCTGCGGTACATGGTGCTCAAGTGGTCCAGCGCAAGAAATTTTGCTTCCGCGGCTGGAATGGTGTGCTTCGCTGGTAGATTGGGTACGCTGAAGTTACACGCAACATACACAAAAGACCACAGCGGGTCCATAGGGCGCCGTTTAGGCAGTTTCAAGCCTAAATATCGAAATGTGTTTACTGCTGCGTTGAAATGTGAGCCAGTTCTTGCTCTTAGCCGCCGGAGAAGCGCCGTGCCTGCGAAGGACTCGCCCAGTCTTGACAGCTGCGCCAATAAGGCCTGAGATGCCAAAAGGCGGAGCGGAAGAGACACGGCTTCATTGGTGACCTTCTTGTTTGAAGCCACCTGAGGGACTCCCATCGCCAAGTGAAGACCCGTTCTGTGCACTGCCTCTAGGCGTTCGAACTGGCTTGGTGATGGTGATATCAGGGGCAGCTGATAAAGAATACGGCTTGTTATAAGCGCATCATTCATTTTAAGCATGACCATAGGATTGTTGCCCCAACGGACCCCTGCCATGCGACGAAAAGCGTTGATCGTTTGCACTGATGCAGAGACTATACCATCAAACGCATGACGCCATAATAGCTTCTTGTTGATGGTAATGCCCAGGAAACGGACACTTGTTGCACAACGAATTGAGTGGCCTTGAATATTCAGCGAGAGACGTGTTGACTTCCGTCGCGCTCCCGGGAAGAGCATGAAGGCCGATTTTTCCGCTGATAAAGATAGGCCAAGTGTCAACAAGTGACGCTCAATGATTGAATTAGCGCTCTGTGCTATCCAGGCCAAACGTTTGTGCTGGTACCCTGAGATCCAAATGCAGATGTCATCGGCGTAGATGGATATTTTAACTGCTTTCAGAGCTAAGTGCAGAGTGTCGGGAAGGCTGGCCATGGCAGCGTAAAAAAACAAGGGAGATAGAAAACTTCCTTGTGGGACGCCGAGGGAAACGCGTCTCTC
This sequence comes from Rhipicephalus microplus, assembly GCF_013339725.1. Classification (NCBI taxonomy): domain Eukaryota; kingdom Metazoa; phylum Arthropoda; class Arachnida; order Ixodida; family Ixodidae; genus Rhipicephalus; species Rhipicephalus microplus. Next base: position 176,902,066 of record NC_051168.1, read on the forward strand.
TTCGCTCGTTACATTTCCAAGCTTAACACGGACACAGCGGTCTCTGAGAAATTCATGTATGAACCGAAGAGCATTTCCCGACACACCCATGGCTTGGAGCCCGTTCAGGATGCCTGCCTGAAGCACACAATCATATGCTTTGGCAACGTCCATGAAGACGGCGAGTGTCGAGAGTCCGCTGACGTGGTGGTGCTTTATGTGGCTCAATAGGTCCAAAACACTGTCCTGGGCACTCAGTCATGGGCGGAAACCGGTCATACAAAATGGCCATCGTCTTCCTTGTTCAAGGTACCAAGTGAATCTTGTACATAATAATCTTTCCATACTTGGATACGCATGATGTAAGAGATACCGGTTGATATGACGCGAGGCTCGTAGGTTCCTTTCCGGACTTTAGGACTGGCTCCACCCATTCTGTCTTCCAAACAAATGGGATCTCTACCGCGCTCCAGACATGAATAATTATGTTCAAAAGGGCCCTTTTTCGCTCATATGGTAGATTTGTCAGCATTTGATTGCTGATCAAATCGGGACCCACGGCACAGCGTCTTCTTAATTTGCTAAGTACCATATCCAGCTCTCGAAAGGTGAATTGCGTCTCCATCGTGTGAAAAAACGGGGGTGACAGAGGAATCGCCACTCCTGCTGATCTACCAGACGTGTACACGTCTGCGAAATCCTCTGCAAGGGTTTGCAAATCTATCCCTTGTTTCAAAGCGAGTGCTTCGAATGGCCTGTGTGTTCGGATCTTCCCAGAAAGACTATTTATTACGGCCTTTATCTTTGTCAAGGGCGCAAACGTTGCCAAACTCTCACAGAAAGCGGCCCATTGATTTCGTCTTATTTTTTGTATGGCGACGAATCGCAGCGTTTATCCAGTTATAATCGGTTTTCGCAGACGGATTTCCTTTTGTTCTCATTATTTTCTGCTTCGCCCGTCTACGTGCTGCGCAGAGGTTCTTCAATTTCAAGTCGGGAGCAGGAAAATGGTCGGGCAGTTTCAGCAACGAAGTTGCTGCTCGCTTGCTTTGCAACATATCTGTGAACAGCTCACCAGTGGATTTGTCCAACGCTTCTCTGTAGGTGTCCCAGCGTGTTACATTGCAGAATGTCGACCAGCAGTTCGAAATCCCAGGATATTGGTGAAGATGGGGAAATGGTCGCTGCCCATTCTGTCTGGAGCCGTGGTCGATGATACCAGAATGTCCGTGGAGTGACGCACAAGGTCTGTTGCACTCCATGAATCTGGTGGCCTGAAAATGTAGGTTTGCCATCGTTCGCCACACATAAGTCGGCAGCATCCGCAGCTGCTAGAAGTTCCTTGCCTCGAAAATATACACTCTTATCTCCCCAGAGTGGATGGTGCGTGTTAAAATCTCCACAGATTATTCGAGGAGCGGGACATCGAGTGCAAAGGTCCTTTAGGAAAGTCTCCATGGAGACCTTTTTTCGTGGGCTTATGTACACTGATACCACACTCAGTGTTCGGTTTCCTAGGCACACTTGCACAGCAGCGACTTCCAGTCAGTTGGAACAGAGGTCTTGCGCTGGTAAGGTGACGTGAGGAAGAGTATATCTTCTTATGCCACCCGTCTCATGTATATCATTGCGCTTCCATTTGCAAACGACGTTATGCTCGGGTTGCTGTGACGGGTGTACTTTGGGAGCGTCCTTGCATTCGGTAGACCGGCTTCGGAGAGGGCTAGAATCGGTATTGGAATGTCGCGCAGGAAAAGGTTGAGTTCGCACAGACGTTTTAAAAGACCGGCGCAGTTTCATTGCATTATTAAGGGCACTTTTGAAGGACGAAATAGACCAGGTGGGCGAGACATTGCCATTATTCTACTGTGTGTTTGTGGAAGCAGAGCAAAGTAACACTGACTTTAGAGCCAGGACTGCTTCCAACATATCCTTCGTTGAACTCGCAGGCATCTTAGCGATGTGTGAACGTAGTGTGGTGAACAGAGCGCGAATAACGTGCTCGAGGTTTTCTTGCTGTTCGCTTCCAGATGGTACTTGCGGTGGGCTCAGTGCATCAGCGTAGGTGCGCTTGGAGGACAACAGACGAGGTGACAACATTTCATTTTTTTTATATACCAAAAGAAAATAACGAGTCTAAAAGATTGCCGTGTGGGAAGAACCTTCAAGCAGAGTTTGTTTAGAGAAAAGAGATGTTAGCACTTATATAGCGCAGGATTTAAACATGTATTACTTGACAGCATTCCTCGTGGTCAGGTGTTGTGTGATCTTCGTCATTAGATGGCGTTTCCCGCCCACAGCATTCACGCTGCGTACTCGTCCCAACACCCGGATGAAGATGAACCCAAAAACGACCACGTAGAGGAAGAGCACACCGATCAGAGAGAGCCCTAAGCACGCCACAGTGTTCCCGTCGTCGTGTGCGTCACCCATCTGCCAGGCGGTCCCTCAATGAGCCGAGTTCTCAGATGAGCTCTGCTTGCATATTCTGCTACTTGTGGTCTACAAGGAGCGCGTGAAGTGGCAGCTCGTGCTGTGGAAGGTCAATAAATGAAGAAAGAAGAAAAATGATTTGGCAGAACCGACGTACAGTGGGAATCGATTATATGCGAAGCATGAACAAGGAAATTTATAGGTTACTTTAAAATCAGCACAACCTTAAGAGGTGGATGTATATTGTGCCGTACACGACTTTCACGTCGTAGCTATAACGTTTGGACGTGTAATTTGCCTTTATCGTCTATTCACATCCGGTGATACCAATATTTGTATATGTGGAGCTAGCGAAACGGCCGCGAGCACGCTATGGGTACACCAAGTATTCATGCTTTTCTGACCAGCATATCATGATGATCATGTTTGGATGTGCAATTTACCTTCGTCATCCACTCATGTCACGTAATACTAAATTTGGTATAGGTGGGGCTTGCAAAACAGCCGCGAGCGCGCTATTAGCGTAGCATGTAGTCATGTTTTACGTGACACGCATGCTATGCTTATCATGCTTGGGCCTGTCACTGGCCTTCGTTGTGCGTTTGCGTCAAGTAATACAAAATTCGGTATATGTGAAGCTAGCGGAATGGCCTCAAGCGCATTGTGAGCGTGGCATGTAGTCATGTTTTTACATGGCACATATATCATGATTATAATGTTTGCATCAGTCATATACCTCCGTCATTGATTCATACTACCAAATTTGGTATGCGTGATGCTAGCGAAACGACTGCGGGCGTACCGTGAGCCTTATGTGTAGTCGTCACTTACATGATATGCATGTCATTATTTCCACGTTAGTGACTGTCATTTGTGTTCGGCATGCAGTCATGCCATACCATACCATTTTTGCAATATGTCATGTGAACGAAACCACCGCAAGAGAGGCAAGACCCTGAAATCAAAATCATTACATTCGTGACATATATGTCATGATTTTATTGTTATGACTAGTCAGTTTAGTTCGCCATAGTCATGGTATGCCATACCAAATTTGGTATCGATACCATTATGGAAACGTCCAGGCGCGATAAAAGTTGTAGGCGGCTGGCTAGATAGATAGACAGACAGATAGATAGATAGATACTGAGATAGATAGATATATAGATAAATGAATAGATAGATAGATAGATTGATAGATAGATGGATAGATAGATAAATGGATTGATTGATAGATAGATAGATAGTTACTGAGATAGATATATGAATAGATAGATAGATAGATAGATAGATAGATAGATAAATAGATAGATAGATAGATACTGAGATTGATAGATGTATAGATAAATGGATAGATAGATACTGAGATAGATGTATATAAATAAATGTATAGATAGATAGATAGATTATGGATAGATAGATACTCATATAGATAAATATATAGATAAATGGATGGATAGATAGATAGATATATAGATAGATAGATAGATAGATAGATAGATAGATAGATAGATAGATAGATAGATAGAAGTCACCGAGTTTGGTAGGATATGCTTCACACCTAATAAGGACTTTGCCTTTCAGTCATTTGCCTAAGGGACCGATTGGGTGGGAGTATCAGGGGCGAAGCAGCCTACCCCCGTATTCACAAACGCTTTTCGCCTCGATTCTCGACCTTCACTTGAACGAGCTGAACATAGCGCCACCGCTTGTCTAAATATGACGTTGCGTTTCTCAAGAATCATGGCAGCTTTTCTATGATATTGGGTGACTTGATCTGCCTTGAGACGGCAATGCGATCAATTTTCCCTAGTCAAGGTGAAGCGTTGAGTGACGGGACGTTTTAGAATAGTGGGGTCTGAGTCTCGACGTGTCAGTAGGCAGCGTCAGTTGCTCGGACATCTTAATTGCTGCTTGAGCGCAGGAGATGCTATACCACCGCATGTTGTAACGTATAGTTACATACCACCGCGTATGTAACGTTGTAACGTACCACCGCGTGTTGCAACAGCACGCGTAAACCATAGAAAATTTTTTTTATTTGCGATGAATGCAGTACAACCAACTCACAAGGAAAAATAACGCACCCTAGCCCACTACAGACAACGTGGACACAGGAAACATCTTCAAGCGAGTTTCTTGGTTTTAAACAAATTTACTGCTCGCGCTGCACTACCATTCACTGGCCACCCAGAATATATGAGCACTGGAAGTTCACGTGGGTTGTGGTTCCGGTGAAAGGTAACTTATTCGTAGTTGAACAATAAAGACTCGCTCCGCTGGTTTCACGTTAGTGAAAAAGCGGCAAAAAGGAGAGTGCTTAAAAATGTAGAAATTGTAAAAATTTATGTCTATCAACGAAAAGGAAAAAAAATAGAAAAGAAAGAGGATGTGATGGCGGCGTTGTAGGAACATCAATATATATAGAGAATGAACAAAAACAGAACAACAGAAAAAAGACGTAGCAATGCAATGAAGAAAATGAACACACAGGAAAAAAACGTAGAAGAAGCAGTGAGCAAAAAAAAGGAAGGAAATAAATAAACAAAGAGAAATAAAGAGACGCAAGAAAGCAGGGAGAGAGAAAAAATGAAATGAAAGAAAATGCAAGACCACGAGAAGAAGGAAGCGATAAAAAGGATACAAGATACAATAAGCAGAAATATATTCAGTCCAAAAAAGAAGCTATAATAGTACCTGTTCATGCGACAAACCTACGATATGATTATGAGAGGAAGAAGGAAGGCTACATCGTTTCTTCTTGATACTTGCGAACCTGCCTCAATTTTTTATTAGGCCTTTTTTGCACTCCACCAAGAAGGCACCAAGAGCAAAACCACTGGCATCTCTGCACACCTGCGATGAGTACATTGCCTAAGTGAGCGAGCCCGTTAAAAACTCAAGTAGAGCATTTCGTGCTTTATTTTGCTTTAGTGTCTGCGCGATATGTTACTATTGTTCAACTTTACACACAACTTGTCTTATTTATAATAGCTCAGCGAAAGCGCAGTTAGAAAGCGCTTGTGTGAAGAGCGTCTTTCAATATGTGCCATAGCAAATATATTCGCGTTGGTGCTTGGTCACAAGTGCCAGTGGCCTTTCTGGGCCCTAAAAATTGCATATGCTAATATTGCACTTTTATAATAGGGTTCCCGCTGAAACAAACGGTCGTAATGCGAACCTTACTACATTTACCCCAAATTCAACCTCTGAGCCACTTAGTGGTAAATCTCTGCTCATTTAGCACAAAGAAGCTTGCTGCAGCATACTGGTTGTGACTTTTAAAAACAAGACATTTAGCCCTACTTATTTCACTGTCAGAAATCACAGGGACTATTATATTTGCTTTGCATACAGAAATATAGGTCGAGCTAGGTTGCCCCGCTGCTGTTACTGTTCGTTGTGGTGATAGCTGTGCTGCGCTCATTCTTGCACAATGCGAAATCAAGGAAAACTCTGCCGTGCTTGTCATTTGGCATTCATTAGTGTGAACTCACTGTGATGAAGGCCTTCAGACCCAGTTCACCGTGCAGCCCCAGTCCTAGACCCCAGTTCTTATTTGAGAGTTAGACTTTAATGCTCCCTTCCATCATCTTCTGCCCCCCCCCCCCCCTTCAAAGCTTTCAACGGTGGTCTTATTTTGAAAACAAATTTTCTAAAGAGCACTTCTTATTGCAGGCTAGATTATTTTTATTTAAATAGAACTGCATGTTTATTACTTATATTTGAAATACACTTCAATTTCTAATTGTCTTCAGGGGCCAGGAGCAAAGGCAATTTTTTAGGTGGTGCGGGCGAGAGAGACCAGCTGTATCATCTCATATAACGTTTTTCTTCATAAGTTTTCAGCTTGAAGGCATTACTTATTAGTTTTGTAATATACTACGTAAACCACTGCTAGCCAAGACCTGAATTACTTCTCTAAAAAATGTCCTTGCTTCAAAACTTCACTTTTCTGCTCCAAAAATGTTGGTGCAAATTAACCTTCCTGATTAGTATCGTGAAATAAGTGAGTCAATGGATTACGAAGAAAAATTAATCAAGCTTGTTTCCGAGAGCTACACCATGTGAAAACTTCATGTTTCATAAGGTCACACCTATGCTCACCAAGGATGCATCCGACGATTTTCCCATGTAACATATCTAGTTTGTGTATAGCCAGCTCATTATAAGCTTTTCTGAAACGTGTTGTTCTTATGAAACTTAAAAAAAGTAGACATGATGAATGTTGCTTTGGTAACACACACATGTGTCGCTTATTTGTTTTTTTTTTGTGCATGCTGTTGCAGCTTATACTCGTTCCTTATACTAAGTTAGCGTAAAAGAGATCCGGACCAGCCGGTCGTTCATGCTCGCCCGCGGACAAGTTCGCGGCTCATCTAAGAGCATCGTGCTGAGAGCATCGCAGTTGGCTCCACCTGATCACTGCATTCATTTTAAGTCACTGCAAGTTTGAACTTTGGGTATTGTGATGATTTGCTACCTCATTTTCCCTTTATTACTTTGTTTACTAACTTCATGAACCTACTTTTATAGAAAAGTTGACGTTTTTAGGGTATTGTTCATTAAGTGGGACAAAAATATTACGGGAGTTAGAACAGTAAATATATCAAGAAACGCGCTTTCCAACCACTGCTGGACTTCGATTCAGTTGCAGGACTATGGATCTTCATTTGAGAACTTCACTTCCTCCACAGGGGGAAATTGTGGAGGAAGTGAAGCCCTTTTTCTCCCGTAACGAACACAATCGGATCAACTCTGAAGTGTTACCAGCTGCTAGCACCCTTGCTGCAGCGCATGCTCGACCAAAACTCGCCGTGTATCTAGCCTACTGGCTGATCATGCACTGCGCAGCAGGTTTCCAACTAATATCATTACGAGAAACCCAACACCATTAAAACCGCCAGGCCTGGGTGCATTCTTCGGCACAGTCACAGCGAAAGCTAGAAAAGAAGCCTTTTAGAGCCACCTTTAAACACTATTTGGGTAACTGCTACAGGCAAATTCAATCGTCATTATTTTTCTATAGTATGAAGGCATTCACCATGACATTCTTCGTCACTTTTTGGAAAAGTGGGGTACCCGCTACACACTTGCAAAGAATTCGTGTATGTTTTTTTTGCGCTATAGCTGATGAAGATGAAGAAATACGCTTGAAGCTTTTGCGATTGGTAGGGGCATTCAATGACCCCCTCGTTACGCAATAAACATTGTGTGACTTTCATAGGTCCCAAAAATTATGGAGGCAATCGCCGGGCTAAGTCAAGGGCCAAAGTATTACCCCCCCGAACTGCACCACGAAAGCACGGACAATTTAAAAGTGATCTTATTTGGCGCGCCTGCAGACGCCAGCTGTGGTTCAAAGAAGAAGTCAGAGCCGAGAGTTGATAAACAAAACTAAGTTATATTCTCCAATATGGCGGATGAAATGATACCAATATATGCACACTCGACAACAGTTGAATACAATATGTCACCAGTCAAACAACGTATTACACAGTTTAATGAACTACACTCGAAGCAATGCACACAAACAACAATACGCGCTACAATGCAATCACATGCTTAGAACAACCAAGACACTTAAACACCAAAGAATTCCAAAACCTATTCAGTCCAAAGTCCTTGAAACAAAGTCTCAATGATACTCTTCCAAGTTCAGCGCTGACGACAAAAGCCTTCGCCGACACAGAAGAATGACCTTACGCACATTTGCGCAAAACTTTCATTTTCTGCCTACGCATGCTGGCGTAAACTGTCTTCGTCTCCTGCTTTGTCACTAAGGACAAAACCTTCACCGACATGGCGGAAACACCCTACGCACACTGGCGCCACTTTCTCCTGATCTCCCTTCTCCGCTGCTCACTGAAATACCTTTCGCGCTAGATTCCTGAAAATTCTAATCGTTTCGTCGGCGCGATGCACAGCTAAGGCTGGGGAAAGAGCGAGACGTTTTGAGGGCCATCCGTGACTCGCGACGGAACTCTACATCACCACGCCCCTTTCCTTCCAGATCTTCTGAAGGCTTGCTGGGCGGCCGATGTGAGGAGGTTGGTCGGCGAAACTACGCTTTCGAGAGGGAGAGACAGCGTGCCCGGACAGTCTTGAGATGCTTGTTTTTTGTTTAGTGTTGCCTTTCTGGTGCCCCTCCGGCGCCCGTCCCCATCACCGCCGCCAGAACTTGGCGGTGCGCTCCCTTTTTGAGCACTCGTTTGTGAGAGTGACGCCTGGTTGTTCTTTTGATGTTCTAAAACGCTTCAATACTCATATTAACGCACTTTCTTTACCCGACATCAAGCCTGTTGGAGACTAGTTTGCAACTTAGTTCCAAGCAGCATAGAAGTGTGGCAGCTGGTGCTAGTTGGTATGGCATGACGATAGTTATAGCGCGAGAACAAAATGATGACACAGAGACCAGAGGGACACGAAAGACACGAGCGCTAACTTCCAACTGAGTTTATTGCGCAGAGCATGAAAATATATAGAGGAGACAGTAACAATGTCATAAAAACCATATGGCACAAAGAGCAGTACATGAGTAAGAGATAAAACAAAGACTAAAACAAAAGCACAGAAAAACGACACAGAAAAATTTATAAGAAATCGAAACAGAAAGGTAAACGAAACAGAAAAGTAAAGATAGTATAACTACCTGCACGCACCAGAACCTTCGAGGAACCTGAGTTCTTTTTCGGACAGAGCCCCGGAGGGCTTGTTCATACAAGGCACCTGTTCGCGTGACATCTGCGCGGCCTCGACAATGACTCGGGTGCGCTCATCTCTGTGCTTCTACAGCGTCGCTGTGTCCTTGAAAAGGGGCGCACAATTGCACTCATTGCAGTGCTGAGCGAAAAAACCATCTTTCCCGTTTCTCGATCGGCTGAGAGAACACGCTAACAATGTTAGAAACGGGAAAGATGGTTTCTTGGTCAGCATTGCACTGAGTTCAGAAGATCCTGTATTTGTACTTTAAAATAAAGAATTGGTTTTAACATGCTTCAGTGAAATCCAGAAGTACAGTGCAGCGAAGTATACAAACAGCAAGAACAATAGTACAATGCAGCATGTCTTATTTATTAAATATACGGAAATGTCGTATCAAAGCACACTGCAATTTCTACATTGAGACGCCACAGTTTGCATGTGTCGTGTCATGCATGGTGCATAACAGGCAAGCCTAGGAGTATTCTAATGAATAAAACGACTAGACAGTCTTGAAAAGGGATATTCTTTTCACAGCACCCCTTATGTGTTCAGACATTCAGAATACTGGAGAAATAATAATACAGAAGTGAAAAGAATAACCGCAAATACAATGACTTGATTTTGTCGCCCCATCCTAAGCATTCTGAATAATTTATGTAAAAATGTAGAATAACGATTGCATCACAAAATTTCATGTCGCCGTGATAAAATGCAATATCAAGCAACATCGAATGGACACGCAAAAGCAGGGTGAAATGATAGCCAGTTACTGTACGTAAAGGCAGCGCTGCGAAGTTAAGGACCAAACAAAAAACTGGACTATAAACAGACAAAGTGCGAACCAGTTAGAACTAGCGGGGGTGCAACAATCAATTTAGAATCTGGGGCAACATTTTAGAACAGGCTCCACTTTTAATAAACACGGTATTCTTTAGGCATGAAATTCCAAACTTGCAGTTGTATAAAAATCAGACCGAATTTCAGAAAATAAAAATATGTGTAGAATAAAATCATCTGCCAGCCGCTTCTTTCAAAATACACTAGAGCGTAGCTATTTCAATAAAAAAAGTCTCCTAAGCTGTCCCAGAGCACAAACAAGGTTGAAGCTCACATTAGCAATTTTCGAGCTTGTCAAACTGACAGGCAAGTCAGAAATTCTGTAGGTGTGTAAAGGAGAAGCTAAAGGGGGTTGCGAAAAAAAAGGACGCATACGATTGCTTTGGACATTTTTAAGGCTGCAGAAAACTCATACATCACTCTGAATGACTACCAACAATTTTAAAATACCAGCTATCATCCTAGTACTTGTTATTGTATGGCATCTTAATTAATGTATGGCATCGTAATTAGGGTAAAAATGTTTTCTTTCCTACGACTGTGAATACTTGTCACTTCTATATTATAGAGCGCTTTTCCGCCGAGCAAACATGTACTGCACCAAAAGTGGCCTAAAAGCATCATATATATCTTAAAAGAAGGTCCAGAATTTTTTAGGACCGCCCTAAAAGGTTAGTTTATGTTGCCGTGAGGTAAGATTATGTTGAAGTAGAGGTTCTAGTTACGGTTTGCGCATTTACGGTTGGTTGATGACACATATACTTGCTGCAATTTCTGGAGTTTACATTTCTTGATAAAATTAACAATATAGAAAAAAAATATTGAGAATGATTGGGCTATTTCAACCGGCTTTGTGCAAAAATAGGAAATTGTATCCAATTAACGCAATGGACTCAGCTGTTTCACTCTTGAACACGCAAATATGAATACGAAAGTGACATGTAATATTGTACTACAGACGATAAACTTGCGCTGGTAATGGATACGAATTTCAGAATTGAACAGTCAATTATGCACCAAAACCCCGACCACACGAACAAAGAAAACACATAGACAGAATGGGAGCTCGCTTGCAACTGTTAGTACTTTATTTTCACAAGGTTAAACACAACATTTCAAAGGTGGCAACTTGGCATGAATTACTGCTGGAGTTCGCCCCTTCCTAACAAACTATCGACATTTTGCCATTGCATCAATAGAAATCGTGCTGCTTAACAGTTGAAAGGCTGCAAAAACAAGCATGCATGGCGCTTCACAAAGTATGCAACAGTAGTTGTTTATGAAATACCCCTATCTTGCGGAAAGGGACATGTTAGCCAGACGGGGCGCTGCGTCCATGATCAAGCAAAGGAGCGCGCTCTCACGGTAAAACTATGTACGATGCCCATTTAGACGCACTAGTCGCTTTATGTGGATTCACGCAGCGCATCAGGCAGATGAGGATCCAGGGTAAAAGCAAAAGCAAGGTACCACGAAAAATTTTAAAAGCCTTTCACTGAAAAAACGTGGTATCAATTGTGTTTGCGAAACTTTACTCATACTGTATGAGTCAGAAGCACGATATCTAGAAATAATGTGGGGTAATTTCCTGCCAAACGCCCCAGCTACCTTGGCGACCATCACAAATGTATTTGACGAAAATTGAGCTGATTTACTTTATTGCAAACAGTGAAACGGTAGAATATTTCAAAGAGAAAATTTTTTTGGCCATGTGGCTACCTTCGGTACTTCCCGGAAAGTCATTTGAGTGTTGTCTGTAGAAAAAAATTTTTTAAAGGTACCACTCCTTTTTCATACCAACTTTGGTCTACCTGAAGAGTAAAAGTGCTCATGTAAAAGGTTTGAAGCTCAGTAACAACAATGCATTTTTCTGCCACATACGTCTCAAACGTTTAGCCAAAATATGTTTTGTTTGCATTTTTTCTATTGCAATACTGCACTTTGTATGAATATCCAAGTAGTGAATATTTCTTTTCAAGGAAGTGCATTTTGAGTAAAAATATTTTTAGACCTTTCAACCTGCTAACTTTTACAAAAAATCACTAATTTCACAAAATGGTAATTTTTGTCTAAATTAGAAGGCAGCTTGCTTTATGTGGTGTCTAATTGAAAATCACCTTTATACCTAAAGTGAAAGCGAATAAAAAGCTGTTCTCATTAGGCAAATTTTATTGTTACACTTTTTGTTTTAAGGAAGAAAATTATTTCCAAACTTTCCCAATGATGGCAATGTAGAATTTTAAAGCGGCAGCTGTCCTATGAAAAAATGGATGCATAGGCGCGAATGGGAAACTTCAAACAATATTTTCTTCCTTAAAACGAAATATGTGAGAATAAGGTTTGTCGTATCAGAAGAACTGCTCATTTGCTTTCCACTAACGTAAAAAGTGAATTATAATTGAACCACTACCTAGTGCAAAAATGCGTAATACGGACAAAAAAACAATTTTTCCAAACTTTTATTTTTTCGTAAAGTTTAGCAGCTTAAAACATCTAAGATATTCTTTTCTCAAATATATCTTCAGTGAAATGAGTATTCACAACTGAGATATTCTTACAAACTGCAGCATTGCAACAGGAAAAATGCAAACATAGCACGGTTTGTCTACATCTATGGAAGCATATGTGCCAAAAAAAATGCACTAATAATCCCGAGCTTCAAACACCTTTAACGAGCACGTTAACTTGCCATGAAGACGAAATTTTGCATAGAAAAAGTAAGCGGGACTTATAAAATAAATTTTTCTATAAACAACACCCAAACGACTTTCTAGGAAGTTCAAAAGGCGACCACGTGACCAAAAACTTTTTTCATCTCGAAATAATCTAGAAGTTTATTGTTTTCAGTGCCTTCATTATCAAAATTTCTTTTCCAATACATTTGAGATGGTCACCAAAATGGCTGAGATAATTGGCATAGAATGACCCTGTGTCCTATAGCTTGATTGGGTAAGTGATGGCCTGAGAACGTTGTACATGCATTGACGAGAACTGGGTTTATATCAGCCTGTTTCCTCAAGGAATAAAGAGTTACAAATGAAAGCTCGTCCTGGTTATGTGTTTTTTTGTTTGTGTTTTCGTAATTTTGACGCAATGTGGCTAATATTTATTTCAGACATGCACCAACTATTTCAAGAGCGAGTTCTAGTTTATATAAATGCTCCTGCTGCACATGTAAACAACTACAACACGTGCAGGCGGCTTGAAAATGTGAAGGAAGCAGGATTGTATAGTACCCGAGAGAAGGCACTTTTAATAGGTTTCATATCAAATGGAGGGATTAATAAAAGATGACCTTGTGTTGCATTCATGACACGGTATTAGTGAATCAACCTTATGATTTGGAGACATCTAAGCGATCTACACTTTATCATACAACTCTGTTAACGTTATGCATCTGTACACAGCTTTCTACATGCACTGGGGTTAATCTTATGGCGTTAATTGTATGGGGTTGATCTTAAGTGATACTAATTTTGGAAAATTGAATAGGGAGGTCACATAGCTTCAGATGAAAGCTTTCGCAAAAGAGGACTGCTCCAAATATGTACAAGACATTTAGTTCACCCTATAGGTGTTGTCCATACCCGCTGCAACCTTTTCAGTAAGGTCCTGAGCCCACAAAGGCTGATTTCAGGTTGTGACAGAGAGTGCACTGGATCGTCAGCATCCAGTCCACGGTAGACGACGTGTTGTGCTGTTCTTTCAACATTCTGCATGTAAGACATGCACAGCAATAAAGTTAGCATTCAGAAATATTGAAAAAAATAATAACTTTATTAAGATGTATGTTATAATAAAAACTCTAGCTTCCCATTTCAACTTTACCACTATTCACTTTTAAGTTTACCGGCTTCTGTGCATATTAGTGCACGAATACAAATGCCATGGCTGAGTCTACACTATGGTTCTACGAAAACCTTAGCAAAGGTACATGGTGGCGAAAAAGTGCTTCTTTCATTCTACCGTGCACCTACCAAAAAATCAAAATATACTAGGATGCTCGAATTTTAACTTTCACACCAATTTCAGCCTCTACACCAACGTTTCTTGCTTAGCTAGAATACCCTAATCAATAAGCCACTGCAACAAGTCATAATAGAATATAAAACGATTCAAAGAAGTCGTTAGCTTTACTCATCAATTACCTTGAAGGATCCTTTTGTAGCGAGTACATATCAAAGATGTTCAATCTACTGTGTGTTTTTAGCTACAATGTGAGGGGATAAGCAGCGCAGTGTATTTGTGGAAGGTCACCAGTTAATTTCTGCTCCAGGTACATAAATTTGGTGTACTGTATATTATTATAATCTTTCTTTGACAGTTTGCTTATTTATCAACAAAATGATAACTTACGAGGCCACGACTAAGGCGGACTACTGTCAAAAATCAATAAGACATGTTAATCTTATTCTTCTTCGAGTGCATGCATAAACAACCCTTTTGCAGTTAATTTTTTTTAAATTCATGATTATAGGCATGAATTAGATAATGTATTACAGGTAAGTTAAACAGATGTTCCATAAGCACTGAACTTCTAGAGATTATATATGCAATATTTCAAAAATGCACAAGTTACAGCAGAAGAAGCTAACAGGAATATATACATTGACGGCTTATTAGTTGATCAGTTTGTTTACATCCATAACAATAAAACATGCACAGACAAAGTGCGTATAACAGACAAGTGCTGTGAGGTCTGCCTTTTTTCATCCACAGTCACCTGTGTCATCATCTTCAATTTATTTCGCTGAGCGTGTTCTTTAGTGAATAACTATGCATACTTCATTATCATCTGTGCAGTATCGGTGTAACTGAAGGTTTTTGCGGGTGGGTGTTGGTACAGTTTGGCTCAGCTTTCAGTCACCCAAGCACCGAAACCATACACCAAAATATTTAAACATATTTCATTCCACTATACGATTCTAAGTCACGCAATACAACAGTGCGAAAATGCAAAACGATGATGTGTGCAACTCAGTGTGGCTGTTCAAGCCCTTCACGAGGCAGATCAATATTTCTATAGCCTGATTATTTACGATTCAGAAACACAGTTATAAACAGACCTAATAACGCAAAAAAGTCCAAATTGCTCACCCAACAAGATACAGCCTATTTCTTTGGTTAGCTGTACAATGTGCATGATCTGATGCATTGTCATAGGCCTAAATATAATTCACTGAATTAACCAGCGACAAATCTATGGATGTAAAATACTTCAGAGTGAAGAAACTTGTGAATCCCATTGCAAATAAAACAGGTGCTCTGATAAGCAAATCTTAGTGTGACTTTCAATCACAAAATGCGCACGGTGTCGAAAACAGTGTATAATCGTTTCATGTTATGTTTAAGCGCAACCTATAACTCTTATAACGATGTCTCATTGAATATTAGTGATGAATAGATATGACCAGCAGCAAGTTTTTATTTTTATTAAAACCACACTAAATTAACCCATGAATAAAAAGTCGCTGATTGTGTTAGGAATCTTCCGAATAATGTAAATAGGGGTGTTATATTAAATGCAGTATATAATGCGATATATATATATATATATATATATATATATATATATATATATGCGATAAACGTGAAATGAGAAAAATTGCCAAAACATGAATTTTCACCAAACATTTGCCTTGCGGTTTCATTGCATTCATTGAGAATTGATATGCGTTATTGATCTATAGTATTTCCTTATATGATAGGTGCATTATTGAAAGAAACATTATTGGGTTTAAGTTGGGAACATACGTCTCTATTACACCCAAAAGTCACAAATGGGCATACAAAGGGCGAGTTATCATAAATTACACCCTTTGAAATAATTTTGGCTGTAAAATAAATGTGAGATAGCTGATTTTTGACAATACACCATTGAAGATTCAAAATGGTTTGCAGTGTACAATATGGTTTTCAGCGCAGTCACATATCTGTGTGCAGAAATATAGGAATGTATTCTGTACAACTCAGTCTATAGCTGAACTGAAGATCGATATCCGAAACAACGCAATTTAACCATCCCTATTCTATCAACGAAGCGACAATATCTTCAGCCGAAACCACATAATTAAGTATGAACCAGTGAGGCCTCTATGACAGCCGTACAATATCGTCGGCGCGAAGTGGGCAGCTGTTATTTAGAGATGTTGTAAGGAATTTTATCACTATGTATGCTGCACATGCGTTACTTTCATATTGTTTTTTTCGGTACCATCAAAACATAAATACTTCGAACTACAGAGCAGACAATTCGGCGGCATTGATCACTCTTTTAGATTGCTGTCTACCTCACTTCCGGTCAGATGTAAAGGCGTTTTTTTTACACTCAGTAGAAATGTTGTGCTATTGGTGAGTTTTGCTATTAGGTAACTACTTTCATTTCAACAGTAACATTACACCGGTAGTATTCTCTCCAGATGGACTGCCTCTAAATTGGCTTTTAAGGTGTGCACAATTTTGTTGCATTTGCCCATTAAACCAACAAGTAAACTGGGCAATCGCTATTTCATTTCTTCGATGCTGTAGGGTATTCAAGTGTAATCTGATTTTTTATAGCTACTTCATGTTTAGAATATGCAATATTCCTTATTATCATTCGCAAGTAAGTTTTCTGTCTTATTTGCCAAAACAAGAATGTTGCCATACTGGGGCCACGCTTCAACCTACGCAGCGGTCTTTTCGGTGGTGGTTCTTCTACTGGTATAATCTGATTGTTCAAAGCTATTCTATGTTTATAATATGCAATATCACTTAATAGCATTCGCAAGTATGTTTCCTATCTTATTTACCAAAAGACGCCCGTCGCCCTACTGGGGCAACACCTGAACCTACGCAGCTGTTCCTTTCGCTGGTGGTTCTTCTACTGGTGATGACCAAATATGTCTAAGTGGTTTGTATCGGGTGGGCCTTTAAAATGTTAATTAGTGGTTCAATTCCCATGGTTTGGTTCTTGTAGCTGTTCTAGTCGTCTGAGCGCAACATATGATGCGCTCAGATGACTTTCACTACGTGACTTTCATACGGTTGTTTTAAAGCAATTTGAACAAACCTTGTCCATTTAGGGTGCAAACCTTCTGGCCTCGCAGAGGGCATGAATTTGATCCGCATGAGAAGTAGAAAATAATTTATTCATGTATCTCTTTATTTACTTATTGACTACTCTGACGCGAATTATATGGCCTTCGTCAGGAGCAGATGAGTGACATTGTGATTACAAAGCCACTTGAACTTGATAGGAGCTGATTTACAAGGTGACAGAAAAAAAGTCAACAGGCGACAAAAATACGGCATTACGTTGAAATATACGAAAACATCTTGTACATCAAAGCGAAGTGGTGACACGTTTACAAAAACAATGTTCAACGCTTTCACTGAAAGGCGTAAAAACGAAAGAAGTGTCTGGTATGTGCACTAGACACTTAAGCGCTATAAAAACTGTATATAAAAAAACAATTTATTATTGAAAGCAATACAAAAAGGAAAATTGGCCGGGGCTTTTGTGAGGCTCTTTATCATACATGCATTTTTATACATCTATTATTTAAGAAATATGGTGATTTTCGGCTCACAACCACTGACGCCGACGTAGACACCAACGTAGAAATTTGTGCACAACAAGCTCTTTAACGTTATCACACTGATGGTTGAGAGACCTTTAAAACACTCTAGAATAATATAGCTTCATACTTCGTGACCGTAGTTTTCAGCTTCAAGAAAGCATCTCCGTGGCGCTCCACGTGGCATGTAAGAAGAGAGAATAGCAGAAAACGTATAATGAATGCGTGGTTTTTTGAACAAGCGAAAAATGCACGTAGTTTCTGTCTGCCCAATTGGCGGCATGGCGCAGTGATTTGTACAGGATGGGAGCTTGTGGATAAAGAAACTGTAGAAAGATAACAAAAATTATGAGCCATGTGGCTGAAAGGAACCGTGATGGAATGCGGAGCAGCAGCGGTGAACATGGTGCTTACCCGGTTGAAACATGGCGTTTACCTGGTTGAAGCTAAAGAAAGCTGACGCGTGGTGGGCGCGTGGCACGTGAGGAAGAGAGACGTCACTGGGCACTGCAAGGAGGGCGTGAGCTAGTTGGCACCATTCCAGCACTTGCCGTGAGGGGAGCGGTGTGGACTGAAGGGCAGTGCCACACAGGCTAGTCAAAGAGCTGTTTCGCGTCTAAAAGAACATTCTTTGCACAGTAGCGACAGAAAGAAGATAGATATAGTAAAAAGTGGGATACAATCTAAGGAGTCTAAGAATTCGGCACCACTCAGCGAGAGCAACGCTGGCGTTGGAGGTCACTGGTGAGACAACGGTGCAGAATGGAATTCAGCAAAAGGGTACAAAAAAAAACAAGAAAAGAGACTTCGACTAGGAGAACGCCCCAAGTGAATAAAGGCCTGCGTGAACCAAGGCTTGCCCCTTGACCTATGGGAGTGGGCAACGCTCGGTTTCTACACGTGCTTTCGAGTTTTAGACCACTGTCTATATTTTAAAAGGAACCTTTCTGTGCTGCGACATCAAAAGATCATAGCATATTCAGGCAAAGCCTGAAGCCACAGTTGAAGAAAATAAATTGAGAATTTCATAAATCACAATTTTCGGAAGCCTATTTATTTATTTTTTATTTATTTTATTTACAGAATACGGTGGTCCAAAGACCAAGCAGGTGTGCATAATAAAAAGTGATTCACAATGTAACCTCAATAGAAAGAAAGTTCAAGCAATAAAAAATGTTAACTCAAGCAATAAACATGTTCAAGCAATAAAACTTGTTAAGCATGTTAACAAAGTAAAATGGCAGCAAAAAATTGCAAAATTGCAACCAGAGAATGCAAATCAGATACAACGTGAGACAGTCGGAGATTTTGAGTTGTACCGTTTAAAACGGAAAGATACATAGCTATTGAAGTGAAGATTTTCATTATCACAGAATGCTTCAAAAGGTAACGCTTTCCAATCATTGATCGTCCGAGAAAAGAACGAGTTCATGAAAAGATTAGTACGTGCGAAGCAAGTTTCAAGAGCGTAACTATGCGTATGTCTACTTTGTCTTGAGATTCGATTTCTTATATAGGTTTCTGGACTAATGTTAAATTTACGGAAATAAAGTCAGTGTAGAAATTTCAGTCGGGAGAAAGCTTTTAGGTACTGTAAAGTAGGAATATCATTAACGGCCATGATTGCTGTTGGCGAGTCATTTCTGTGGTAGGCAATAAAGATAAGGTGAACCGCCTTTCGCTGCACCATCCCAAACTCTTTAATATTTTTCTTCATAATGGGTCCAAAATGACACTAGCATAATCTAACTTTGGTCTTATAGAAGCATTGTAGGACAACATTTTGATTTCTGAGGGCGCTGTTTGTAGTTTAATTTTAAAAAAACTGAGCTTGCTAGAATCAGTTGAGCATGTTTCAATAGTGTGGCTTGACCATGTTACGTGGCTTGTAATTGTGACTCCCAAACAATTATATTGGTTAATCTCAGTCAAAAGACAGTTGTTGAGAGAATACGTATAATTAAAACGGTATTTCTTATTTGTTATATGCATGACAACATAATTATCGCTATTTATTTCATTAATGAAAAATAAACCTGAACGTTGGCTGCTTCATTTTTTTCGTTGCTTTGAGGCATTCAACTAGCGGCGGGCCTGCGCGGAAAACCCGGCACAGTCACAGCAAAAGCTTGAAGAGCGCCCTCTCACAGCCTTTTCTAAATATTCGTTGCGTAACTGCTCCAAGCTCAATTCCTTCGTACCCCCTACGACAATAGTAATAAACAAATTTTGGGTGATAGCCGGGCATTCGCTATGCTATTTTTCGTCAATATTCTGAGATAGCGTGGTTTTCTCTAATCTATAGCGAAGAATTTTGTTTAATTATTCTTGCAGTGGCCTACGAGGATGAGGATTTAGGCGTGAAGTGGGTATGTGCCACAGTTAAGAGCTGAACAAAAACAAGCTTTTGAAATGGGCTCGAGCATTGGATTACCCACTCGGTACGCTATTCGCAATGTGCGATAACTACTTGTTATTTCGCTGTCTTAACCCCTTGTAGGGCAACGGGAAATATATGTCCCATTTTTTGTTCCCCACAGAAGTGCTCGTGAAAAACAATGGGACGCATCAAGCCCATTTTTTCTGTGTTGCCATCTACATTGAGGTTTTTACACTTCTGTTGAATCTCGTTTGGAAGCTGTACAATAGGTGGCGTTAGGTGTACATTATTTTAAAAATTGTGTTTTTTGTTACACCAGCGGCACAAATTTCCGCATTGTGAGTCTCCGGAAAAGAATAATTCAAGATGACAAGTGAGTGTTCCCTTTTCTGTGCTTCGAAAGAAATAGTTCCAGCATGTAATAATTGGGTGTTTTCAACAATAGAAGCAATACTTACTCCTAAAAGCTTTTTCGAATGGTGCCAGGGCAAAAACTGCATGACGATGGGATAAGCCTACTGCCACCGCTGACTGCATTCGATGTGTAGTGAAACATTTCACCAATTCTTTTGTTTTCTGTTTGCTTGTAAAAACGCGGGTAAACAATTTCTGACGCGAGAGGAAGCGCTGGAATTATATTTCAGCCTTCCTGACGACCCTACGTCGAGTGATTCCGACAGAGATACAAATGAAGACTTCGCACCCGAGCTCGCTCCGCCCGATTCAGATGAGCAAAACAGTGAAGCCGAAGCGGCGGTATCAACAAGGAAACCACAAAAGCGAAAGGCTACCTATTCAAGAAAAAAAAAAGGAGGCAGAAGAAAGTGCCCAAAATTTGCGACGAAGCAGTAGTCGAAGAGGACGAGCTTGGGGCATGGTATAGCAGCGAACCGGATGCCGTCATTCGTGTTCCAAAAATTTGGGACCCACAATACAGTGCAAATCTCCCGACGACACCTTGTGAAGCTTTTGCTCTTTATTTTGACGAAGGTATCATGAACACACTGGTGACTGAGACAAACTGCTTTGCCAAACAGAAAGGCCGACAGCTTTGGAAAGAGCTTACAATTGATGAACTCCGTGCATACTTTGGCATACTTCTGCTGATGAGCACAAACCCTAGACATCAAATGTACCTGTACTGGAGCAGTGACAGTTTTTTCAATTGTCCTGAAATATCAAAGGTTATGTCGTTCCGTCGTTTTCAAGCCATTATGAACTGTTTGCACCGCACCGACCTAACCAAGGAAAAAAAGAAAGGTGAAGAAGGGTACGACAGATTGGCAAGAGTGCGTCCTCTCATTCTTGCACTGAATAAAAGTTTCAAGAGACAGTACACTCCATCAGCGCGCCAAGCCATTGATGAGAGTATGATACGATTCAAAGGCCGGTCCTCACTTAAGCAGTTCCTTCCAATGAAACCTATCAAGCGGGGATACAAGGTGTGGTGCAGAGCCGACTCTCAGACAGGTTACCTGATTGAATTTCTGGTCTACGAAGGTAAAGGTGCAGACCGACCTGCGAACGTAGGTCTCTGTGAGCATGTTGTGCTCTCCCTCGTTGACCGAGTAGAGGCTGGCACGCAGCTATATTTCGATACCTTTTCCCGTCCACACGCCTAATGGAGGCCTTGAAAGAAAAGAACGTTTTGGCCGCAGGAACGGTTCGCCCAAACCGCAAGGACTTACCTGACGAAATCAAACGGGATAACAAGCTACAGAAGGGACAGTATATCTGGCGTGCGAAAGGGAGCATCACAGCTTATCAGTGGCGGGACACGAAAAACGTACACGTGCTGTCCAACTTTCATCACCCCAGCGACACTGAGGACGTTGTTCGAAAGCTTTCTAATGGCTCATCTATATCCGTCCAGTGCCCAAAAGCAGTCTCCGACTACAATACCTGGATGGGCGGAGTCGACAAGTTTGACCAAAGAAGGAACGCATACCCGGTGGATCGACGATCGAAGAAGTCGTGGTACCGAATTTTTTACTTTCTGCTGGACGCAGCAATAGTAAATGTTTTTCTTCAAATGAAAGCAGTCAGTGAAATGAGCTACCTTTGGTTCCGGCTTGTCCTTGGTCGCCAGCTGATAAACGGACAAACATTCAAAGGGTCCAGCAATTGCCCGTATCGAGTCAACAAAAAAGGTGCCAAACATGGCCAGAAAATGGTAGGCGTTGCTGATGAAGTCCGATTTCTGGGAGCTGGACATCACCCTCAGAAGATTGCAAAAAGGAGGCGGTGTCGTTGGTGCTCGACTGCCAAGAAAGAAGCGCGCACCAACCTTCTATGTTCTGTGTGCAATGTGCCCCTTTGTTCGACGTGTTTTGGACCTTTTCATGCCGGCCGAATGTAACCAAGGAGCCCTCAAGGAGCATTGGTTCAACGTGTTTTGGACTTTTTCACGCCGCCCGAATGTAACCCCGGAACCCTCAAAGAGTATTGGGACAAATGCGTCCCATTTTTTGAATTTTAATTTAGCGCCAGTGGGACAAATGTGTCTCAGTTTTTTTTAATAAAGTACTCGTTGTACATCCTTGAAATTTCTTTCAAACTACTTCTGTTGGCTTGGTTAGTAAAATAAGACATCCTTTTTCAGTTTTTTTAAAAAAAACATATCCTGCCCTACAAAGGGTTAAATCGCTTTATAAGTCGTGTTAACGCGATTGCTTTCCCGACATCAAGGCTGCTTAAGGCAAGCTTGCCAACAAGTCCCGAAAACCGGCGTAGTACAGTGGGAGAATACTTGGCTGGCATGCAGTGAACCCGGGTTCGAGCCCAACTGTGTCACTGGTACTACGTTTCGCGCAATAATTTGGTTACGGACAGCGGTGGCGGTGGCAGTTGCAGCGGCGGCGGACAACTACGGCGCTGCGCGAGATCCGAGTTGTGATCTCGGAACAGCTTTCGCTGTAAAACTTCGACTTTTTGTATACGCTCTATTTATTTCAAGCACTGAATTGTGCACACCATTCAATTGGCTATTTGAAATGCTCAAATATTATCAGATCACGAATTGTTACAGTTTAGACATTGCTGATTTTCTCCTTGTTCTCAATGCTTCGGGATACATTATCAAAGCCAACGCAACGATGTCGTTATTCTGTGGCTCGAGCAGGTTGCGCGCCATTTTCGGGTAAGTTTTCTGAAAATGAGCCCCATCACCGCCAGCGTAAAGTTCTTGTTGAGGGATTTTTGCGGTCTTTATACTATTGGCAGACACTTTTCACACTCCTTTTAGACACAGGGTTTCGCTTAATTACACGTACCTGAATAAGTATTTCGGGCAGTTATGGATCTTCCAATAAGCCTGCGTGCCTTCTCGTGTTTTTCAGCAATGTTTTTGCTTAAATACATTAGCAATTATAATCAATTTATTGACCACTTTTTTCACCTCGAAAATCGCATGGTATGCGTACTTGCAAACACAAAAAATAAATTATAACTCAAGCTCGGAAAAAGTTCGCATAACATATGTGAGGACTATCATACTGTCGACGATTGTAACGTTGCAAATCTGACAGAGGAGCTGGGCACATAATATTAGTTCAACTGCTGCGAAACAGAATGAGAATTTTCGCATCTGCGCACAGGATATGTTCGCAGCCCTGTTTCAACAATTCTCTGTAGAAGTTAATAGCACTGACGTCTGAGCACACCGGATAACAGTTCTTCACAAGCATCGTGCGCATCCGGTATGAGCTCGAACAAAAGCTGCCAAGCTTTCATTCACTGCTGTCAAGACCTGCAAGAGAGAAAATGCGATGAACTAGCTGACAGCCGGCTAGAAAGAAGGCGTTTTCGTTTTGTGAATTGGCCTGATTGGACTCGTAAAATCACTAATAAGCCGGGTGTCCTGCTGACGTGGCCACACCTTGCAACGTAAGTTTTAATACGTGTATCACTTACTTTCAGAAATTATTATAAGTAAAACACATCATCACATTTTAACGCACCTTAACCTTTCTGTAGCGCATAGGTATAGGAGAATTCAGTTATAAGCTCCACAAGACCATGATAATTCGATTTCCTAGTAATTGTGAACGCCCGCTAGTGCTTGGCTTTATTGGCTTTATGGTGAGCCATCACAACATTTGACAACATAGCTGCCAAGCTCGAGGTTTGCCGGGAGGTGTAGTTAGAAAATAAAATCATCGTCGACCGGCATGCGATCACTGGCCACTGAAACTTTGTGTATAGGTGGGGCAAAGACAAGCTGTAATGTGCCGAACAGTTCTGCTGTGACCAGCTCTTGTGAAACTAAATGCAATCTGTTTAATTATTACTTAAGTGTCTAACATAGCAGCACGCCGTTGTTTTCCTCAAAATAGCTATATTTGATATTTTACTCGTGCTTTACTGTGGTCTTCACTGCTAGGAATCTGTGTCAATTCCTCTCGCTTGAGTTACTCATTGGGTAGGCTTAATCTGGTGCCCACTGCGTAGTGTCTGATTATTACGCCACTACATGCTTCTGTTTTCGCATTTATTCGCATCACCCACCTAAGTAGATATTTAGCCATTCCTCTTCAAGAAAGTGGCTGAGCTCATTTCGAACCATGGTAATTGCGCGCACTGTTACTAACCAGAAAATGACACTTGTCAACGCCTAACTTATTTATTGCCTATGGTATTTTGAAGATTGCAACGATAACTTTTTAAAACTTTGGAACTCTTGTAACTTTGCAACGCCTAGTTTTAAAACACTACGTATACTGAGGGCAGGTAGTAGTCGCGGATTACGAGACCTAAGCAACTAGAAGAATAAAAACGGCGTGGAGTCGCCCCGCCGCGGTGGTCTAGTGGCTAATGTACTCGGCTGCTGACCCGCAGGGTGCAGGTTTGAATCCCGACTGAGGCGACCACATTTCCGATGGAGACGGAAATGTTGTAGGCCCGTGTGCTCAGATTTGGGTGCACGTTAAAGAACCGCAGGTGGTATAAATTTCCGGAGCCTTCCACTACGGCGTCTCTCATAATTATATAGTAGTTTTGGGACGTTAAACCTCACATATCGATGAAGAACGGCGTGAAGCACATTTGGCAAGCATCCTCATATCTTGACTAAATGGTAGATTGCCACTATCCCTGAAGAGGAAGGTAAACATAACAATTTCATCTTGCCCATACTGAGCTAAAAAGCAGAAACCTGGATACTTACAAAGAGGGTTAAGCTTAAGTTGAGGACGACGCAGCAAGCGATGGAAAAGAAAATGATAGGTGTAACCTCAAGCGTCAAGAAAAGAACAAGGTGGATCAGGGAACAAATTAGGAATAAGGATATCGTAGTTAAAATGACATGGGATGAGCGTGTAGTGCGCAGGAAGGCTAACCGCTCGTCATCAAGGGTAACTGAATGGATTCCCAAAGAAAGCATGCGGATTAGGGGGAGATAGAAAGTTAGGTGGGCAGATGACAATAAGAAGTTTGCAGTTATAAAGTGGCACCAGCAAACACGGGACCTAGTTGACTAGCGGAACATGATAGACACCTTTGTTCTGCAGTAGACGCAGTCAAGTTGATGATGATGACGATTATAGGCACATTGAAACGGTAAAGTAAATGCTAAGAACAACCTGCGCGTAAATTTAATCTGTCGGCGTGAACTGCAAAATTTATTGCAATACTTTGTACACGTAAAAACTTACAGATTGCAGCAAATCACTATCAATATTCTTCATAATTTAACGCCAGAAAGGTGCCGTAGCTGAGCGCTCTGAAATTCCGTCCACTTGGGTTTTTTAACATGAACCTAAATATAAGAACGCAGGTCTTACCCAACTACGCCTAATGCGGCTGCTGAAGCCGGGATTCAATTCCTAGACCTTCGGGTCAGCTGTGAAGCATCATCACCACAAGATTACTGTAGCGGTTGAGACAAATTTTTTCTACTTCCCACGTATTTCTACACACGATTTGTCCCTGTTACATGGCACTGGCATAACATCACTTTGCATGAGAGATTTCAAGCTTCTCGAACGAAATGCACTGTAACTTGCTTTTGAGAGCACCTGTAATTTTGGTCATCCCACTCCTTTCTGCTGTGCCTTCTCAACTATAAATGGTCCTAAATAGGAAAATAAACGAAGAAAAAAGTTACAAGTTTGCCGCAAAGGAGAAACAAGGAACGCGATAGCAACAAATTGGAAGGTTACGCGCAGAATGGCAAGCAGATCAAAACAGTGCCCCGCGTTTCTCACGCACAGATGACGCATTAAATGTACTCACGGGTACAGATGAACGCGAATAAGCGTCTCAGTTGTATTTCGCTGTGTCTGAAAAGCGCGCTCTTGTCGCAAACAGAGACTACGCAACAGTTGCAGTGACTTTTCTGCGCCCGGTAATTACAACAGAATCGTTCTGGTGAAAGCCCAAGGACATCCAAGACGCGAGATAACGCATCGTGATCTCCGCAACGCGAGAGACAACGGTGCGTGAGTGAGTGTCTGTTACCTATTATTCGTGGTGCAAACCACGCGTGGCAGATGAGAGTGCGCGCTCATTGCGCCATCTTGCTGGTAAAGCTGAAAACACCATAACTCTCCCCAAAATGCCCGTTAACAGCGGCAAGTGGCAGATAGAAATAGCTTGCCAATTAAACGCTGTAGGACGTGCTTCTCGGTGGTTCAGTGATTAACGCCGCGCACTTGCGTTTGAGAGAACAGAAATTTTATTCCGCGCGCCAGAGTATTTTCTGGGTTTAATTTATAACACACACACACACACACACACACACACACATATATATATATATATATATATATATATATTTATATATATATATATATGAGATCTAACAGATAGTAATGCCAAGGAATATACAGGGGAAGTTATTAGAACCAATGGAATGTAAACAAGAAGAAAGAAAAGTGGATGAAAAAATAACGGCTGGTTATTTTTTCATCCACTTTTCTTTCTTCTTGTTTAAATTCCATTGGTTCTAATAACTTCCCCTGTACATTCCTTGGCATTACTGTCTGTTAGATCTCATTAATATTGTGTTAAAACACGGAAAAACGAGCCCTTAGGTATACACTTCTTTCCCATATTTCATTGAACGAGGGTCTCGTAATGGCAGACTTGGTGTGTTTAGGTTGTATAAGAGGGACAATTAATCAGCTGCCCGCTTATAATAAGTTCACGTGCAACGTGACGTCAAACATGCGCAAAAGAGTGTTTTCACACTCGTCGTTTGGCTTATAGATGGCGCTGACTGTCACTCCTACTTCTAAATTCACATATAAACCCAAAAAAGTGGATGGAGGGAAGACCGCTGTGGTAGCTCAGTGGTTAGAGCATCGAACGCGTTATTCGAAGGTCGTAGGTTCGTTTCCTGCTCACGGCTGGTTATTTTTTCATCCACTTTTTTTTCTTCTTGTGTACATTCGATTGGTTCTAATAACTTTCCTTGTACATTCCTTGGCATTACTGTCTGTTAGATCTCATTAATATTGTGTTGAAACACGGAAAAACGAGCCCTTAGGTATACACTTCTTTTCCTTATAATTATATATGTATATATATGTGTGTGTGTGTGTGTAATGTAACAAAGAAGTAGTGGGTCAGGCAAAGCACGGCGACCACATCGTCAGTGCTAAGCACGAGTCGCTCAGCTCGGATGTTGTCGCTGCTTTCGCTGGCTAGGCCTACAATCCTACCTGGTCTCCAGTAACAGTTCTGGTTGTCCCAGTTCGTTATTATTTTCGGTGGAGTTTGCTGGGTCTCCTCCCAATTCTGTAGTTGCGAAGCCGTACTCTACCTGCCGCAAGAATCACTACATCTGCCACAAGCTCTCCACCTATGGCTCTCCAGGCTATCGTGTACTCCGGCGCGGTCCGTCATTTAGACCCTCCCATATTCTGTGGCACTGAAGATCACGACGTCGACGACTGGCTGGCTACCTAAGAACTCGTGAGTGTCTTGAGCAAATAGGATGAAGCCACGAGACTGGCCACCGCCAGCATTTACCTCGGTGGCATTGCCGACTTGTGGCTTCGGAACCATGAAACCGACGTTTCAACCTGGACAGCATTCAAGAGAAAGTTCAGCGAAGTCTTAGGTCGACATGCTGTCTACAAACTTCGTGCGGAGCAACGCCTTCAGCCAAGATCACTAATACCTGCTGAGAATTTCACAAGTTACACAGAAGACATCATTGACTTGCGCAAACGCGTCGATGCGAACATGACTGAGGTGCACCGCATCAAGCATATTTTTAAGGGTATCGACGAGGACGCAATCTAGATGCTGATTTTAAAAAGCCTGATACTGTCGCCCAAGCTACCGTGCTTTGCCAAAGCTATGATGAGCTCCGCCGGCAACGTCTCGTCACCCGTCGTGCTGTCCCACATCAAGAGTCAATGTCCACCTTAACTCCCTCACAAGATACCTTCCTCCTTTCGCAGTGAAAAGATTTGGTGCACGAAGAAGTTGCCCGCCAACTCTCGCTCATCTCCGCCCAGCCGGAGATTAGTGCACCGCTTAGCCCTAAACTATGGACAATTATACAAGACCAAGTGTCTGAGGTCTCCCCCCACAGCTGGTGCCACCAGTGAATGCACCATTGACGTAGGCCGAAGCAACAGCACGACCTCGACCACAGACGTTCCGAGCACCACCTCCATTGCCTGCTCCGGTTTATACCGCACAGCCGCCACAACCTCCAGTCCACCGAGTCCCAAATACATGGCGCACTGCCGACAGCCGACTGATCTGCTTTTTGTAAGGTCTACCCGGACACGTTGCACTTGTGTGCCGCCACCGCCCACTCCACGCACGTGAAAACCCACCTCCATATGAATACGACCACACGTATGCTCCCTACACTCCACACCCCGAATTTCACCCTCCTCCACAGAGCCACCGACCAGCTTCTTTTCGCCAATCTTCTTCTTCACGTCGTCGCTCGCCCTCCCCGATGCGCCGGCGCCCCCCTACAATCGACGTGGAAAACTAAATGACGCAGTTCCCGAGGCAAGAACTGCGTCCTGTTCGCAAAGCACAAGCCCTCTTTCTTCGCCACCGAATGTGATTAATAACGTTCTTGAAGGTGTGCCCGTACTTGCCCTACCGATACTGGTGCCGCCATGTCTGTCATCGCCGAAAATGTTTGCTGTTAAATTGGAAAAGTGACAACGCCTTACTTGGGTTCGTGTATTCATACTGCCACTGCACAGACTGTGCAGCCTGTGGCCGCATGTACCACCAGACTTTTAATTTATGGTGTGCCCTACACAGTGCATGCAGTTCGTAATACTCCCGCACTGTTCTCACAACATCATTTTACGTTCGGATTTTCTTTCCCATCACTGATCCGTGATTGATTGCACCCACGCCGAAGTCGCCTTTTGTCCCCTTGGTGATGCTCTACCTGCGGACGATTGGCCTTCCTACGCGAATTTCATCATTAGTGACGACACCCAAGTCCCCCCACGCGCTAGTGCCTTCGCACCTGTTTCATGCTTCGCCATCGCCGACGCTACACCTTTTTAACACCTTCCACTGCTTTTGTTCATCGCCACCCATACCGCTCCCATCCACTCTTCTTACTCTTCAAGGTGGTACAACCAACGTGCCTGTGGGAAATCTGCTCCCATTCACGATTACGCTGCTTCAGGGTGAATATATCGGCTCAAAAGAGTCATTTAAATCCATCGCTACACTTAACGTTCCTGATGGATCATTGCAAGTCAGCGCCCTTTCCTGTAGTTCCGTGAATGGCGCTTACACTGCCGACATTTTCAACCATGTCATCGACAATGGTCTGGACCCCCAACAGAAGTGTGAGTTTTTGAGCCTCTTTGGCAAGTTTCGGCCATCTTTTGAAAATAACAGCGCTAGTTTAGGTCGAACATCTACTGTATGCCGCCAGATCAACACTGGTAATCACCCACGAAAACGGCAGCGACCGTACCATGTTTCGCCGACTGAACGCCGTGCCATCGATGAACAAGTAGGTGACATACTAAAGCGTAGCGTCGTTCAACTATCAAACAGTTCTTGGGCGTCGCCGGTTGTTTTAGTTATAAGGAAGGATGGCACAATACGTTTTTGTCTAGATTATCGTCATCTAAACAAAATAACATGAAAGGATGTTTATTTTTTGCCTCGGATCGATGACGCCCTCGACTCTTTACATGGCACAGAGTTATTTTTTTCCCTTCATCTACGCTACGGGTATTTGCAAGTGCCCATGAATCCGGATAACAGGCCGAAAACTGCCTTTGTTGCACCAGACAGCTTATATGAATTCAACGTGGTGTCATTCGGCCTGTGCAATGCTCCGGCCACATTTGAGCGCACGATGGACACTATCCTACGAGGCCTCAAACAGAACACGTGTTCGTGCTTCTTAGATGGTGTGGTGGTATTCTCACCCGATTTTCCCACATATCTTCGCCGCCTGGAACAGGTTCTGTGCTGCGTATTTGCAGTAGGCCCCCAACTAAACTTTAAGAAGTGTCACTTTGCAGCACGCAAGCTAACCATTCTTGGACACGTCGAGTTGAAGGATGGCGTTCTCCCTGGCCCCGCTAAGCTGCGTGCTGTTCGCGAGTTCCCGATGCTCGCGTCTCTCAAGGAGCAGCGTAGTTTCATTGGGCTTTGCTCATACTTTCGCCGCTTCGTACGCTTCGTACGAGTGTGACCATTCGACCGGGATGAAATATACCTTTATGGTCCTCTGCCATATACATCAGCTGGGAATCGCTAAATATTGTAGCGAACGACCATCTCACGAGATATGCAGAAACGGCCGCTCTACCCGCCGTGACGGCACGTGACGTTGCGTCGTTCCTGCTTCAACGCTGTGTTTTGCGTCATGGCGCTCCACGTGAAATTTTGAGCGATCTAGTCCACGTATTTCTTGCGAATCTTATTCAAGAACTTCTTGCTGAATGTCATGTGATTCACCTTTGTACTACCGCATATCGTCCACAAACAAACGGCTTGATCGGACGTTTCAACCACACTCTTGGCGACATGCTTTCTGTGTATGTCGCCTCCAACCACACCAACTGGGACCTTGTCCTTCTCTACGTAAGGTACAGTTACAACGCCACACCTCAAGCGACGACAAGCTTTTCGCCCTTCTTACTCCATAATCGAGAGCCATCATCTCCCATGTACACCATTTTTCCTTACCGACCCAACTCATTCGAAGGCACACCAGTTTCCGAAGCCACTCGGTATGCGGAAGAATGTCGACAATTATCTCGCACCCTTACAATGCAAGAACAAGGACTACAGAAATATCGTCGCGACGATCGACGGTCGCGCTGCCAGTTTACGCCCAAATTTCTTGTTTGGCAGCGGGTGCCTCCTACTGCTGCTCCTGGTACTTCTATAAAGTTTGTAAGCAGGTATCATGAACCTTATCGCGTCATTGAGCAAACTTCTACATTCAACTTTCTCATCGAAACCCTGACGTCCACTGCAGACCTACGTCGCCAAGGCCGCGAAATCGTACGCGCGGATCGTCTCAATCCGTATCACGAACCATTTGTCCTCACAACACCTTAGAAGACCTACTTGGCTCAATCTTCAGCGAGGGGGAAATATGTAACAAAGAAGTAGTGGGTCATGCAAACCTCGACAACGACATCGTCAGTGCTAAGCACGAGACGCTCGGCTCGGACGTTGTCACTACTTTCACTGGCTAGGCCTACGATCCTACCTGGTCTCAAATAACAGTTCTGGTTCTCCCAGTTTGCGATGGTATTACAAACACACACACACACACATATATATATATATATATATATATATATATATATATATATATATACATTTATTTATTTATTTATATATATATATATTGTGAGCATTATTCATGCGCGTGATCTTGTCATATGTACATACTCATCATCATCAGTCTTACCTCTGTTGTGGGGCAGATGCTCGGCAAGTAAAAGAAGTGTCCGCAGCAAAAACGTTGCCTTACAATATATATATATATATATATATATATATTGTAGTGAAGAAGATGAATGCTACTCAGAAGGGCAGGGGGTATGACTCAGTCGGTGAAGAAGACGACGTTTGGTTGGCTGGGGACTCGGGCTAGTTCCGCCATTACCACTTGACGTGTCGTGACCGCTCTCCTGTTTTATAAAGGAGTGTCACTCTAAAACGCCTCATTATAATTGGTGGAGAGTGCTGGGTAACGCCTAATCCTGGAACTGCGAAACCGTACGTTGCCTCCAGTTGCTACGATGTCCACGGACGAAGATCAACAGGCGGCCACCTCGGCTCCAACTACTGCAGCTCCTGTCTGTCTTGGCTCCTTTCGGCAACGCGATCCACCTACCTTCAGTGGAACCGATGACAAAGACGTGGAAGTCTGGCTCGACGAATACGACCGGGTGAGCAAGCACAACAAGTGGGACGATGCGCACAAGCTTACTGTCGTCCAATTTTATTTGACCGACGTCGCCAGTCTGTGGTACCGTAATCACGAGAGAAACCTCCCCACCTGGTCGGCCTTCCGAACGGCGTTTGCGGACTTGTTTGGCCGTCCAGCGCTTCGCAAACTACGGGCCGAACAGCGCTTGCGTACCAGGGCTCAGCAGAATGGTGAGAATTACACCAGTTATATCGAAGATGTGGTCGACCTTTGCCGGCGCGTCAACTCGGCCATGACAGAAGCCAAGAAGATCAAACACATCTTGAAAGGAGTGACTGACGGCGCATTTCAGATGCTTGTCGCCAAAAGCCCGCAAACGGTAGCGGAAGTGATCCAACTGTGTCAGAGCTATGATGAGCTCTGGAAACAGCGTGACACCACTCGTCGTGCCACCGCGCCATGTGCAACAATCTCCGCTTTGACGTCGGCTGGCTCTATAGATCACACCACTTTGCTTCTCGAGATCAAGCAATTTGTATGAGAGGAGGTCGCACGCCAGTTGTCGCTCGTGCCTTATACCTCCGAAGGTGCCCCATCTACTTTAGCGCCATCAATACAGCGAGTAGTCCAGGAGCAAGTGTCCGAGGCGCTACCAACAGCTCACGCACCACCTGTGGCTGCTCCATTGATCTATGCCGAAGCACTGAACGGAACCCGACGTCCACCTGTCGCGAATGGCCACGTTTCTTTGTCGCGAACGCCTACGTCTACGCGTCCCTTTGTCGTACCGACTGAGCCTATGTACCAGGCTGCCCGTCCGTTCTCCCGAACACCACCTCCACGCTTTCAGAACCCTTGGCGCACTCAAGACAACCGCCCCATATGCTTCGCCTGTGGAATTGCGGGTCACGTGGCACAATTTTGTCGACGGCGTGAGTTTTTTCTGCGTGACGACGTCAGGCCCAACAAATATGATTTACTCCCACGACCAGAGCCGGCTGTATATGGCGAGACTACCACCATGGACACATTTTCACCTCGCCGGAACTTCAACAGACACCGGTCGCCTTCACCTCAACGCCGTTCCCTTTCCCCTATGCTACGTCGACCTCGCCCTGTTCCTGAGGAAAACTAGGAGCCGCAGTTCCGGGGGCAAGAACTGCGGATCTTTCGAACTCCACAAGACCTTGTTTTTCGCCGTCCAACGTCGTTGCTGTCTCCGTTGAAGGTATACCTGTTTTTGCATTGGTCGATACTGGCGCCGCAGTGTCTGTAATGACTGAAAAACTTTGCCGTCGACTAAAAAAAGTCACAATGCCTCTACACGACTTCGTTTTAAGCACTGCGAGCGAGCAACGAATTCGCCCTTTTGCTGCATGCACAGCACGTGTCGTTATTGCTGACAATATTCATGTCGTCGAGTTTGTAGTGCTCCCACAGTGTTCCCATGACATTATATTAGGCTGGGACTTTCTCTGCACTCATCATGCCGTCATCGACTGTGCTCGCGCGGAAGTGGAGTTCGCACCGTTATGCGACGCTGCTTCACTCGACTCGTCCCTTTCACCTGCAAAAGCTTTCGTTGCCGCCGACATTTCGATACCCCCGTTCTCGTCCGCCCTAGTTCCGCTTTCCTGTGACGTCTATAGTGGCTCAACTGTTCTTTTTACGCCTTCTGAAACCGCTGTTCGCCGCAAGTCTTTCCTGATTCCTTTCGCCGTGCTGAATATTCACGATGGATCAAGTGCAATTTATGTATCAAATCCGTTTCCCTCGCCTTCCAAGTTACTGTGCGGAGAGTGCCTGGGCTTTGCCGATGACATTGATTCCTCGAGTGCACGTGTAGTTCCTGACCACTCGACTACGCTACCTATTGATGCTGTTGATTGCTGCGCGTCATCCTCTTCCCCATCATTCACCGACGCAATTTCGCGCTGCATCGACACCAACCTTACGGCCCAGCAGCGCACCGACATCATCGCCCTCCTCGAGCGCTTCCGCGCCAGCTTCGACCACCAGCGACTGACTTTGGGCCGTGCTTTCGCAGTATCTCACGAAATCGACACCGGCCTTCACGCTCCTTTACGTCAGCGTCCGTATCGGGTATCGGCATCTGAGCGTCGCATAATCGCGGAACAAGTTGACGAGATGTTGAAGCGAGGTGTTATTGAGCCCTCTAACAGCCCGTGGGCCTCCCCAGTTGTTCTAGTCAAGAAAAAGGATGGCTCAATAAGATTCTGCGTCGACTACCGCCGGTTGAATAAGATCACGCGCAAAGATGTTTACCCGCTACCTCGCATGGACGATGCCCTTGACTGCTTAAAGGCGCGGAGTTCTTCTCGTCACTAGATCTGCGTTCAGGTTATTGGCAGGTTCCCATGGCTGAGGCTGATCGCCCCAAGACGGCTTTTGTTACCCCTGATGGCTTATATGAATTTAACGTCATGCCATTTGGGCTCTGCAATGCGCCTGCCACTTTCGAGCGCATGATCGACAACATCCTCCGTGGCCTGAAATGGCAGACATGTCTGTGCTATTTAGACAATGTCGTAATATTTTCAAGCGACTTTTCAACGCATCTTCAGCGGCTCGAGACAGTGCTTACTTGCCTCACCGCCGCCGGTCTACAGCTCAACTTGAAGAAGTGCTGCTTCGGCGCTCGACAACTCCTAATTTTGGGCCATGTTGTATCTAAAGATGGCATTCTTCCGGGTTCGACGAAACTCCGTGCCGTTGCCGAATTTCCCAAGCCGAAGAACTTAAAAGAACTTCGCATCTTCCTCGGTTTATGTTCATATTTTCGTCGTTTTATTCGCAACTTCGCCTCCATCATATCGCCCTTGACTGACCTTCTTGCCGGCAACAACGACCTTTCTAGTTGGTCGTCAGCTTGTGATGATGCATTTGCCACACTGGTGGTTGAGTGGCCGTAGCGTTGCATATATTTCACAATATCCTCCGTGAGCGGTCACAACGTGGTTTATTTTGACGTTTGAGTCTGGCTTTCATCAGGATTAAAGGTACAGTTTGTTGGTGCTCAGCTTTATCCTATCTCAAATCAGAGGAAAAAGAAAGAGGAAAAAGACAGAAAAAAGAAAAACAGAAAAAAAGAAGAACAAAAAAAGAGAACAAGAATATAAGGTGGACTCCCCCCAGGGTGCCCCCTTCCACTCTTCCTTCCACTTCCTCTTCATCTCTCTCCCCTTTCTCTCCTTCACCTTTCTGATGTCAGTGATCTGTGTATGCTTCCTTTCACTTACGCATTCTTCCCGACCAGACGGCGCCTCCTGGCACTGGCGGTTCGGTGTGGGGCGAAAAAGATGTTTTTTTGGGAAGTTATAAGCCTTTAACTACTCGGAGCCCCATCCACATTTTGTCGTAGAAAGAGGGGTACCGCGTATTGGGGCACAGCCGGGAGGCCCCTACTGCACGCGTAATCCAGAAGGGGGCGAGAAATTCGCACTGCGCCAGCTTACCAGCCTCTGCCGCAACACGTGGCACCCCTCTTTTTACGACGAAATGTTGACGGGACCCCGAGTAGTTAAAGGCTTAAAACTTCCCAAAAAAACATCTTTTTCGCCCCACACCGAACCGCCAGTGCCAGGAGGCGCCGTCTGGTCGGGAAGAATGCGTAAGTGAAAGGAAGCATACACAGATCACTGACATCAGAAAGGTGAAGGAGAGAAAGGGGAGAGAGATGAAGAGGAAGTGGAAGGAAGAGTGGAAGGGGGCACCCTGGGGGGAGTCCACCTTATATTCTTGTTCTCTTTTTTGTTCTTCTTTTTTTCTGTTTTTCTTTTTTCTGTCTTTTTCCTCTTTCTTTTTCCTCTGATTTGAGATAGGATAAAGCTGAGCACCAACAAACTGTACCTTTAATCCTGATGAAAGCCAGACTCAAACGTCAAAATAAACCACGTTGTGACCGCTCACGGAGGATATTGTGAAATATATGCAACGCTACGGCCACTCAACCACCATGCCTGCGTGTATATATATATATATATATATATATATATATATATATATATATATATATATATATATATATATATATATTATAATGAGGCATTTTAGAGTGGCACTCTTTTATAAAACAGGAGAGCGGTCACGACACGTCAAGTGGTAATGGCGGAACTAGCCTGAGTCCCCAGCCAACCAAACGTCGTCTTCTTCACCGACTGAGTCATACCCCCTGCCCTTCTGAGTAGCATTCATCTTCTTCACTACATTTTCCTCCCCTCCGGAAAAGAGCCATCCTGGCGACTCTTGGACAGGAGACAATAGAGGGATCGTAATACGGTTTTAGGTGGTCTATATGGACGGTCTCACGTCCACGGCGTCGTTGATCATGGGGCTGCTCAAGCGGCTCCACGATGTAATTGACGGGTGAAGTTTCTTTAACCACACGGTAAGGTCCGTTATACTTGTACATCAGTTTCGTTTAGAGACCAGGGCTGGTTGAAGGGATGCGAAGCCAGACAAGGTCATCCGATGCATAAGAAGCCGGAGGCGTAGGGCTATAGCGGTGGTGTTTCTGGCGTTGCTGTTCAGCACTTGTGAAGGAGCGGGCAAGCTGACGACACTCTTCCGCGTATTTAGCAGCTTGTGACATCGTCGTCGACTCACCAACATCCGGGTGGTAAGGAAAGATGGTGTCTAGCGTGCAAGAGGGCTCGCGACCATAAAGGAGGAAATGTGGCGAGAAACCAGTGATTGTCTGGACAGCAGTATTATGCGCGTAGGTTACAAAAGGAAGAAAACTGTCTCAATTGGTGTGATCTGTTGCGACGTACATCGACAGCATATCTCCTAATGTACGGTTGAATCTTTCTGTAATGCCATTTGTTTG
The DNA here is from genome assembly GCF_013339725.1 of Rhipicephalus microplus. Lineage (NCBI taxonomy): Eukaryota > Metazoa > Arthropoda > Arachnida > Ixodida > Ixodidae > Rhipicephalus > Rhipicephalus microplus. The sequence continues at coordinate 176,939,154 of NC_051168.1, forward strand.
AGGATGATACGCGGTGGTGGTGCGATGAATGACTTATCATTTCTTGAGAAGCGATTCGACAGCGTCCGACAAAAAGACATGCCCTCGGTCACTCAGGAGTTCACGTGGTGCACCGTGACGTAAAATGATCTGATGCAGTATGAAACGACCGACGTCGCTGGCTGACGCAGAAGAGAGTGGTGAAGTTTGTGCTTAGCGCGTAAGGTGATCGATAGCGACAATTACCCAGCGATTTCCAGCCAGTGTAATCGGAAGAGGTCCGTACAGATCAATACCAACACGGTCAAACGGTCGGGCAGGACAAGGTAAGGGTCGTAGTGGAGCTGGAGAACTTGGAGTGGGATTCTTCCGGCGTTGACAAGCGAGACAGAAACGTACGTAGCGACGGACGAAGCGATACATTCCACGCCAGTATTAGCAGTGGGACAGGCGGGTGTAGGTTTTTAACACTCCAGTATGGGCGCATTGTGGGTCGGCGTGAAAGGAGGCGCATATGTCTGAGCGGAGACGTCTTGGAATGACTAGAAGCCATAGGCGTCCTTCGGAGAGATAATTACGTCTGTATAGCAAACCATCTCTGATAACGAAGTGCTGTATTTGACGGCGCATACCTCTAGGGATATTTTGCGAGGGAGTTCGATTCAACAAGTTGATAAGTGAAGCGATCCAAGGAACTTTTTGTTGCTCCTGTCGCATGTCACTGACACTAAGTGCAGACACGTCGGGGGCAGGCGAAGACGGCGGCTTGTCACTACATGGTAGAGGTGATCGGGACAAAGCGTCTGCGTCGGAATGTTTTCGGCCAGATCGGTAAACGACGTGGATGTCGTACTCTTGTAACCGAAGCGCCCAACGGGAAAGCCGGCTGGTGGGATCTTTTAACGAGGAGAGCCAACATAATGCATGATGATCTGTAACCACGCTGAATGGGCGCCCGTAAAGATATGGTCGAAACTTGCCTATGGCCCATATGATGGCTAGACACTCTTTTTCGGTGACTGAATCTTTTGTGAGTGCACGGCTGGCGTAAGAGACGACGTACTCATCAAATCCAGGTTTACGCTGGGCGAGCACAGCACCGAGGCCAACTCCGCTAGCATCCCTGTGTATTTCCGTCGGTGCAAGAGGATCAAAATGTCGCAGTATAGGAGGTGACGTAAGAAGGTGGCGGAGTGTGGCAAATGCATCATCACAAGCTGACGACCAACTAGAAAGGTCGTTGTTGCCGGCAAGAAGGTCAGTCAAGGGCGATATGATGGAGGCGAAGTTGCGAATAAAACGACGAAAATATGAACATAAACCGAGGAAGATGCGAAGTTCTTTTAAGTTCTTCGGCTTGGGAAATTCGGCAACGGCACGGAGTTTCGTCGAACCCGGAAGAATGCCATCTTTAGATACAACATGGCCCAAAATTAGGAGTTGTCGAGCGCCGAAGCAGCACTTCTTCAAGTTGAGCTGTAGACCGGCGGCGGTGAGGCAAGTAAGCACTGTCTCGAGCCGCTGAAGATGCGTTGAAAAGTCGCTTGAAAATATTACGACATTGTCTAAATAGCACAGACATGTCTGCCATTTCAGGCCACGGAGGATGTTGTCGATCATGCGCTCGAAAGTGGCAGGCGCATTGCAGAGCCCAAATGGCATGACGTTAAATTCATATAAGCCATCAGGGGTAACAAAAGCCGTCTTGGGGCGATCAGCCTCAGCCATGGGAACCTGCCAATAACCTGAACGCAGATCTAGTGACGAGAAGAACTCCGCGCCTTTAAGCAGTCAAGGGCATCGTCCATGCGAAGTAGCGGGTAAACATCTTTGCGCGTGATCTTATTCAACCGGCGGTAGTCGACGCAGAATCTTATTGAGCCATCCTTTTTCTTGACTAGAACAACTGGGGAGGCCCACGGGCTGTTAGAGGGCTCAATAACACCTCGCTTCAACATCTCGTCAACTTGTTCCGCGATTATGCGACGCTCAGATGCCGATACCCGATACGGACGCTGACGTAAAGGAGCGTGAAGGCCGGTGTCGATTTCGTGAGATACTGCGAAAGCACGGCCCAAAGTCAGTCGCTGGTGGTCGAAGCTGGCGCGGAAGCGCTCGAGGAGGGCGATGATGTCGGTGCGCTGCTGGGCCGTAAGGTTGGTGTCGATGCAGCGCGAAATTGCGTCGGTGAATGATGGGGAAGAGGATGACGCGCAGCAATCAACAGCATCAATAGGTAGCGTAGTCGAGTGGTCAGGAACTACACGTGCACTCGAGGAATCAATGTCATCGGCAAAGCCCAGGCACTCTCCGCACAGTAACTTGGAAGGCGAGGGAAACGGATTTGATACATAAATTGCACTTGATCCATCGTGAATATTCAGCACGGCGAAAGGAATCAGGAAAGACTTGCGGCGAACAGCGGTTTCAGAAGGCGTAAAAAGAACAGTTGAGCCACTATAGACGTCACAGGAAAGCGGAACTAGGGCGGACGAGAACGGGGGTATCGAAATGTCGGCGGCAACGAAAGCTTTTGCAGGTGAAAGGGACGAGTCGAGTGAAGCAGCGTCGCATAACGGTGCGAACTCCACTTCCGCGCGAGCACAGTCGATGACGGCATGATGAGTGCAGAGAAAGTCCCAGCCTAATATAATGTCATGGGAACACTGTGGGAGCACTACAAACTCGACGACATGAATATTGTCAGCAATAACGACACGTGCTGTGCATGCAGCAAAAGGGCGAATTCGTTGCTCGCTCGCAGTGCTTAAAACGAAGTCGTGTAGAGGCATTGTGACTTTTTTTAGTCGACGGCAAAGTTTTTCAGTCATTACAGACACTGCGGCGCCAGTATCGACCAATGCAAAAACAGGTATACCTTCAACGGAGACAGCAACGACGTTGGACGGCGAAAAACAAGGTCTTGTGGAGTTCGAAAGATCCGCAGTTCTTGCCCCCGGAACTGCGGCTCCTAGTTTTCCTCAGGAACAGGGCGAGGTCGACGTAGCATAGGGGAAAGGGAACGGCGTTGAGGTGAAGGCGACCGGTGTCTGTTGAAGTTCCGGCGAGGTGAAAATGTGTCCATGGTGGTAGTCTCGCCATATACAGCCGGCTCTGGTCGTGGGAGTAAATCATATTTGTTGGGCCTGACGTCGTCACGCAGAAAAAACTCACGCCGTCGACAAAATCGTGCCACGTGACCCGCAATTCCACAGGCGAAGCATATGGGGCGGTTGTCTTGAGTGCGCCAAGGGTTCTGAAAGCGTGGAGGTGGTGTTCGGGAGAACGGACGGGCAGCCTGGTACATAGGCTCAGTCGGTACGACAAAGGGACGCGTAGACGTAGGCGTTCGCGACAAAGAAACGTGGCCATTCGCGACAGGTGGACGTCGGGTTCCGTTCAGTGCTTCGGCATAGATCAATGGAGCAGCCACAGGTGGTGCGTGAGCTGTTGGTAGCGCCTCGGACACTTGCTCCTGGACTACTCGCTGTATTGATGGCGCTAAAGTAGATGGGGCACCTTCGGAGGTATAAGGCACGAGCGACAACTGGCGTGCGACCTCCTCTCATACAAATTGCTTGATCTCGAGAAGCAAAGTGGTGTGATCTATAGAGCCAGCCGACGTCAAAGCGGAGATTGTTGCACATGGCGCGGTGGCACGACGAGTGGTGTCACGCTGTTTCCAGAGCTCATCATAGCTCTGACACAGTTGGATCACTTCCGCTACCGTTTGCGGGCTTTTGGCGACAAGCATCTGAAATGCGCCGTCAGTCACTCCTTTCAAGATGTGTTTGATCTTCTTGGCTTCTGTCATGGCCGAGTTGACGCGCCGGCAAAGGTCGACCACATCTTCGATATAACTGGTGTAATTCTCACCATTCTGCTGAGCCCTGGTACGCAAGCGCTGTTCGGCCCGTAGTTTGCGAAGCGCTGGACGGCCAAACAAGTCCGCAAACGCCGTTCGGAAGGCCGACCAGGTGGGGAGGTTTCTCTCGTGATTACGGTACCACAGACTGGCGACGTCGGTCAAATAAAATTGGACGACAGTAAGCTTGTGCGCATCGTCCCACTTGTTGTGCTTGCTCACCCGGTCGTATTCGTCGAGCCAGACTTCCACGTCTTTGTCATCGGTTCCACTGAAGGTAGGTGGATCGCGTTGCCGAAAGGAGCCAAGACAGACAGGAGCTGCAGTAGTTGGAGCCGAGGCGGCCGCCTGTTGATCTTCGTCCGTGGACATCGTAGCAACTGGAGGCAACGTACGGTTTCGCAGTTCCAGGATTAGGCGTTACCCAGCACTCTCCACCAATTATAATGAGGCGTTTTAGAGTGGCACTCCTTTATAAAACAGGAGAGCGGTCACGACACGTCAAGTGGTAATGGCGGAACTAGCCCGAGTCCCCAGCCAACCAAACGTCGTCTTCTTCACCAACTGAGTCATACCCCCTGCCCTTTTGAGTAGCATTCATCTTCTTCACTACAATATATATATATATATATATATATATATATATATATATATATATATATATATATATTCATATATATTGTAAGGCAACGTTTTTGCTGCGGACACTTCTTTTACTTGCCGAGCATCTGCCCCACAACAGAGGTAAGACTGATGATGATGAGTATGTACATATGACAAGATGACGCGCATGAATAATGCTCACAATATATATATATATAAATAATATATATATATATATATATATATATATATATATATATATATATATATATATATATGTGTGTGTGTGTGTGTGTGTGTGTGTGTGTGTGTGTGTGTGTGTGTGTATTTGTAATACCATCGCAAACTGGGAGAACCAGAACTGTTATTTGAGACCAGGTAGGATTGTAGGCCTAGCCAGTGAAAGTAGTGACAACGTCCGAGCCGAGCGTCTCGTGCTTAGCACTGACGATGTCGTTGTCGAGGTTTGCATGACCCACTACTTCTTTGTTACATATTTCCCCCTCGCTGAAGATTGAGCCAAGTAGGTCTTCTAAGGTGTTGTGAGGACAAATGGTTCGTGATACGGATTGAGACGATCCGCGCGTACGATTTCGCGGCCTTGGCGACGTAGGTCTGCAGTGGACGTCAGGGTTTCGATGAGAAAGTTGAATGTAGAAGTTTGCTCAATGACGCGATAAGGTTCATGATACCTGCTTACAAACTTTATAGAAGTACCAGGAGCAGCAGTAGGAGGCACCCACTGCCAAACAAGAAATTTGGGCGTAAACTGGCAGCGCGACCGTCGATCGTCGCGACGATATTTCTGTAGTCCTTGTTCTTGCATTGTAAGGGTGCGAGATAATTGTCGACATTCTTCCGCATACCGAGTGGCTTCGGAAACTGGTGTGCCTTCGAATGAGTTGGGTCGGTAAGGAAAAATGGTGTACATGGGAGATGATGGCTCTCGATTATGGAGTAAGAAGGGCGAAAAGCTTGTCGTCGCTTGAGGTGTGGCGTTGTAACTGTACCTTACGTAGAGAAGGACAAGGTCCCAGTTGGTGTGGTTGGAGGCGACATACACAGAAAGCATGTCGCCAAGAGTGTGGTTGAAACGTCCGATCAAGCCGTTTGTTTGTGGACGATATGCGGTAGTACAAAGGTGAATCACATGACATTCAGCAAGAAGTTCTTGAATAAGATTCGCAAGAAATACGTGGACTAGGTCGCTCAAAAGTTCACGTGGAGCGCCATGACGCAAAACACAGCGTTGAAGCAGGAACGACGCAACGTCACGTGCCGTCACGGCGGGTAGAGCGGCCGTTTCTGCATATCTCGTGAGATGGTCGTTCGCTACAATAATTTAGCGATTCCCAGCTGATGTATATGGCAGAGGACCATAAAGGTATATTTCATCCCGGTCGAATGGTCACACTCGTACGAAGCGTACGAAGCGGCGAAAGTATGAGCAAAGCCCAATGAAACTACGCTGCTCCTTGAGAGACGCGAGCATAGGGAACTCGCGAACAGCACGCAGCTTAGCGGGGCCAGGGAGAACGCCATCCTTCAACTCGACGTGTCCAAGAATGGTTAGCTTGCGTGCTGCAAAGTGACACTTCTTAAAGTTTAGTTGGGGGCCTACTGCAAATACGCAGCACAGAACCTGTTCCAGGCGGCGAAGATATGTGGGAAAATCGGGTGAGAATACCACCACACCATCTAAGAAGCACGAACACGTGTTCTGTTTGAGGCCTCGTAGGATAGTGTCCATCGTGCGCTCAAATGTGGCCGGAGCATTGCACAGGCCGAATGACACCACGTTGAATTCATATAAGCTGTCTGGTGCAACAAAGGCAGTTTTCGGCCTGTTATCCGGATTCATGGGCACTTGCAAATACCCGTAGCGTAGATGAAGGGAAAAAAATAACTCTGTGCCATGTAAAGAGTCGAGGGCGTCATCGATCCGAGGCAAAAAATAAACATCCTTTCATGTTATTTTGTTTAGATGACGATAATCTAGGCAAAAACGTATTGTGCCATCCTTCCTTATAACTAAAACAACCGGCGACGCCCAAGAACTGTTTGATAGTTGAACGACGCTACGCTTTAGTATGTCACCTACTTGTTCATCGATGGCACGGCGTTCAGTCGGCGAAACACGGTACGGTCGCTGCCGTTTTCGTGGGTGATTACCAGTGTTGATCTGGCGGCATACAGTAGATGTTCGACCTAAACTAGCGCTGTTATTTTCAAAAGATGGCCGAAACTTGCCAAAGAGGCTCAAAAACTCACACTTCTGTTGGGGGTCCAGACCATTGTCGATGACATGGTTGAAAATGTCGGCAGTGTAAGCGCCATTCACGGAACTACAGGAAAGGGCGCTGACTTGCAATGATCCATCAGGAACGTTAAGTGTAGCGATGGATTTAAATGACTCTTTTGAGCCGATATATTCACCCTGAAGCAGCGTAATCGTGAATGGGAGCAGATTTCCCACAGGCACGTTGGTTGTACCACCTTGAAGAGTAAGAAGAGTGGATGGGAGCGGTATGGGTGGCGATGAACAAAAGCAGTGGAAGGTGTTAAAAAGGTGTAGCGTCGGCGATGGCGAAGCATGAAACAGGTGCGAAGGCACTAGCGCGTGGGGGGACTTGGGTGTCGTCACTAATGATGAAATTCGCGTAGGAAGGCCAATCGTCCGCAGGTAGAGCATCACCAAGGGGACAAAAGGCGACTTCGGCGTGGGTGCAATCAATCACGGATCAGTGATGGGAAAGAAAATCCGAACGTAAAATGATGTTGTGAGAACAGTGCGGGAGTATTACGAACTGCATGCACTGTGTAGGGCACACCATAAATTAAAAGTCTGGTGGTACATGCGGCCACAGGCTGCACAGTCTGTGCAGTGGCAGTATGAATACACGAACCCAAGTAAGGCGTTGTCACTTTTCCAATTTAACAGCAAACATTTTCGGCGATGACAGACATGGCGGCACCAGTATCGGTTAGGGCAAGTACGGGCACACCTTCAAGAACGTTATTAATCACATTCGGTGGCGAAGAAAGAGGGCTTGTGCTTTGCGAACAGGACGCAGTTCTTGCCTCGGGAACTGCGTCATTTAGTTTTCCACGTCGATTGTAGGGGGGCGCCGGCGCATCGGGAAGGGCGAGCGACGACGTGAAGAAGAAGATTGGCGAAAAGAAGCTGGTCGGTGGCTCTGTGGAGGAGGGTGAAATTCGGGGTGTGGAGTGTAGGGAGCATACGTGTGGTCGTATTCATATGGAGGTGGGTTTTCACGTGCGTGGAGTGGGCGGTGGCGGCACACAAGTGCAACGTGTCCGGGTAGACCTTACAAAAAGCAGATCAGTCGGCTGTCGGCAGTGCGCCATGTATTTGGGACTCGGTGGACTGGAGGTTGTGGCGGCTGTGCGGTATAAACCGGAGCAGGCAATGGAGGTGGTGCTCTTAACGTCTGTGGTCGAGGTCGTGCTGTTGCTTCGGCCTACGTCAATGGTGCATTCACTGGTGGCACCAGCTGTGGGGGGAGACCTCAGACACTTGGTCTTGTATAATTGTCCATAGTTTAGGGCTAAGCGGTGCACTAATCTCCGGCTGGGCGGAGATGAGCGAGAGTTGGCGGGCAACTTCTTCGTGCACCAAATCTTTTCACTGCGAAAGGAGGAAGGTATCTTGTGAGGGAGTTAAGGTGGACATTGACTCTTGATGTGGGACAGCACGACGGGTGACGAGACGTTGCCGGCGGAGCTCATCATAGCTTTGGCAAAGCACGGTAGCTTGGGCGACAGTATCAGGCTTTTTAAAATCAGCATCTAGAATGCGTCCTCGTCGATACCCTTAAAAATATGCTTGATGCGGTGCACCTCAGTCATGTTCGCATCGACGCGTTTGCGCAAGTCAATGATGTCTTCTGTGTAACTTGTGAAATTCTCAGCAGGTAGTAGTGATCTTGGCTGAAGGCGTTGCTCCGCACGAAGTTTGTAGACAGCATGTCGACCTAAGACTTCGCTGAACTTTCTCTTGAATGCTGTCCAGGTTGAAACGTCGGTTTCATGGTTCCGAAGCCACAAGTCGGCAATGCCACCGAGGTAAATGCTGGCGGTGGCCAGTCTCGTGGCTTCATCCTATTTGTTCAAGACACTCACGAGTTCTTAGGTAGCCAGCCAGTCGTCGACGTCGTGATCTTCAGTGCCACAGAATATGGGAGGGTCTAAATGACGGACCGCGCCGGAGTACACGATAGCCTGGAGAGCCATAGGTGGAGAGCTTGTGGCAGATGTAATGATTCTTGCGGCAGGTAGAGTACGGCTTCGAAACTACAGAATTGGGAGGAGACCCAGCAAACTCCACCGAAAATAATAACGAACTGGGACAACCAGAACTGTTACTGGAGACCAGGTAGGATTGTAGGCCTAGCCAGCGAAAGCAGCGACAACATCCGAGCTGAGCGACTCGTGCTTAGCACTGACGATGTGGTCGCCGTGCTTTGCCTGACCCACTACTTCTTTGTTACATTACACACACACACACACACATATATACATATATAATTATAAGGAAAAGAAGTGTATACCTAAGGGCTCGTTTTTCCGTGTTTCAACACAATATTAATGAGATCTAACAGACAGTAATGCCAAGGAATGTACAAGGAAAGTTATTAGAACCAATCGAATGTACACAAGAAGAAAAAAAAGTGGATGAAAAAATAACCAGCCGTGAGCAGGAAACGAACCTACGACCTTCGAATAACGCGTTCGATGCTCTAACCACTGAGCTACCACAGCGGTCTTCCCTCCATCCACTTTTTTGGGTTTATATGTGAATTTAGAAGTAGGAGTGACAGTCAGCGCCATCTATAAGCCAAACGACGAGTGTGAAAACACTCTTTTGCGCATGTTTGGCGTCACGTTGCACGTGAACTTATTATAAGCGGGCAGCTGATTAATTGTCCCTCTTATACAACCTAAACACACCAAGTCTGCCATTACGAGACCCTCGTTCAATGAAATATGGGAAAGAAGTGTATACCTAAGGGCTCGTTTTTCCGTGTTTTAACACAATATTAATGAGATCTAACAGACAGTAATGCCAAGGAATGTACAGGGGAAGTTATTATGTACAGGGGAAGGGGGGCGCCCGGGGGGGGGGGGAGTCCACCTTATATTCTTTTTCTCTTTCATTCTTTGTTTTGTTTTTTCTTTTTTTCTGTCTTTTTCCTCTTTTCTTTCCCTCTGATTTGAGATTGTATAAAGCTGAGCACCAACAAACTGTACCTTTAATCCTGATGAAGGCCTGGCTCTAGGCCGAAACGTCGAAATAAACCACGTTGTGACCGCTCACGGAGGATTTACTGGACTATATATATATATATATATATATATATATATATATATATATATATATATATATATATATATATATATATATATATATATATATATATATATATGTGATGCTACGATGAGTACTGGGAGACGTGGCCTGGCTCATACCCCATGTTTATTCTATTGTGCACTTCTTCTTCACCGGCTTCTACCAACAATCACTTCATACGTCACACGATTCACCCTCCCCCCGAAAGAATGCGCGAGCTACAATGTAGAAAGCATGAACAAATGAAGTCTTATAATAAAAAATAATGCCAGAAAAAGCAGTAGTTCCATGCCACACGGCGTTTCCATGCACTTGCACAAAATGTTCACAGGAAAGGCAGTCCGGTGATATCTAGGAGACCTCAGGTGGGCGAGGTTGGCTGTTGCGTTCTGGTGAGCATAACCATGCCTTCAGCGTTAAAAATGATGATGGCACAACCTGGTTAGTATTGATGAACGAACAAGGTTGGGAGCCCTTGTAGCGTTGGATAGTCGGATGTCTCGTGCGTTGGATTCTGAGTCCTGGCTGCGACAGACGCTTTGCTTCTAAAATGCGTGCTTCTTGACGGATTGTGACGGCGTGATGCCTGCGGGCTGGCGGTATGCAAGAAGTGCTTCCGCATCTTTCTTGGCGTTTTCCGTGGTGGTGCGGTCTGTGTAACTGCAGGCGCAGGGAACGTGGTATTGACTGCAGGCATGCGCTCTACGTTGGTTGTTTCGTGGGTCTTGTTGAAATGACCTTTCGTTTCCTGTGATTGTTAGACGAGTGGCTCATTTCCGTCCTTTCGAAAAACAACTGGCTCCGCACTAGCCGTGGCTTGTCGCCAGATGTTCTCGAAGCTTACACGATTCAACACCTGTGTCGACGTTCTTGTAGTCCTTATTTACTCATCTTTACGTACGTCCTAGCAAATGGCGCAACGAAAAATTCCAATCAAGTAAAATAGGCTCCTCTAAAATTGCTCAAAAGCTTTCTGAGTGGCTAGTCGAGCGTATTTTAACGTTATTTTTCTCGCAGTTATAGTTTTTGTTTTCCAAATCTTACTGCTAGCGGCAACTCTGAACAATACTCTTTAGGTTGTGCTCGCCATCACTGGCTCAGGCTATTTCGCCAGCTGTCAGCAGGAGGCTCTTATACCCATTGAAGTGCTGCGACCTCAACGCTAAGAAAATTCGTGAGGACCGTCCCAGGAGTAGCCGTATTCACTTACATCAGCCTTTCGTAGACTTGCGTGAGATCGAATTTAAAATGATAGCTTCCATTCACACTTCTTAAAACATTACAATTTGTTTCTATCGCATTCAGTGCTTCACCCTTGCTGGAAAACTGTGGCTTTCTTTACTGTGTTTGCTGGCTCTGCAGCAGTGTACCACCAACAAAAAAATCTGTCGTCGTAAGGGCGAAGAAATGATGGCGTTAGCGAGAAATGGTAATGTTGCACGAAGAACGACAATTACCTCGATTCTCGCAGAGCGCTTGTGATGCACGAAGAAAGAGGCTCGAAAAGAATGCACAGGTATACTCAGAAGAAACATGAACAGTTGTTACCTTTTAGCGTTCTGGCAACTAGCTGCAAGTGTCGGGCAAAGTAGACCGTGACGCCCGCAGATATTATTGTGATAACGTTAAAGAGCTCGTTCATTTGCGGAATTTGTGGCATCGGCTTCGGTGTTGGCGCTGTCATGAGCAAACAATATTCTTCATTGTGACCTAAGGGCGAAAAAAATTTAAAATAAAATGAATAATACAAGATTCCGTGTCTGGGTGAGGATCGATAAGGTGCTGTTTGCGTGCCACACAACCACACATTCTTCGCATTACATTTAAATTACTTTCTTCTACTTGGAACTGCTGGGAAAATACCATTTATGCTTTACAAACAAACGCGTCTTTTACGCGCGCTTCACAACGAATCGTTTTACATCACCGCATTATTTGGAGGCACATTGAGCATCATAGCTTGTGATTACCACAATGACTTTTGTTATTTAAAGCCAGCAACGTATTACAAAAGACAGACACGTTGCTGCGTGTATCCCTTTAAGACCACGTACTGGGTGCATAGCAAGTTGGGAAAATTTTCATGAGCACAATTGTTCGTGGTTTAGAGCATCATTCTCATTTTATAGAATGCAGTCCACATGAGAAAGCTTTACTAACACAAGTCATTTTTAAATTTTACGATTTTCGTTTTGGCAATCCGCAAATTGATTTTCTTCAGCAATATCGTTCAATAAAAACTGGAAGTACGCACTAGATACATGGTATCGCTATTACGTTGAACAGCTAAAAGAGAAACTTCAGAATCCCTAAATCCTTTTTTATTTTCTTTCTTTTTTATGACCGTGGTTTATGATGTAGAAAAATAAGAGAATGTGCTACTTCATGGTCAGATAAGATTGAAGCTTTAGTTACTACGAAGAAATTTCAAATATGTTGGTAATAGAGTAATTTATGGTGGATTTAAGCTTTCTCTCTTGCTATTTGTGCCGCAATTTCTTTTGTCCTGTTTGTGTAACGCACAAACGGAAGTACGGAAAGATGAAAAAAAAAATATCCGTACCTATATTATCGCACGGTATCCCTTATACGCCCCGCACATTGAAATAAACAGCTCGAACAGCCGCAACGATGGGTCTGCATAGCACACGAGAAGAGCTCGACAAACGATACTGGGGAGGGGGAAGGATGTAGAAAATGGCATGTCAGCTCCACTATCTTCAATTCCAGCGAGAGCTGATGGGTGCGTCCGCTTTCAGTTAACCCGTGCTCTCCGAATTCTCATTCTTCGACAACACTCGAGAGAAGTCTCCCACACTCAGTCCGTGAACCCGCACTCCTGATATATCCCAAAACTGCACTACACCCTCTATGAAGACGACATCATTCTGTGGATTATCCACACTGGTAATTGCGACATAAAGCAAAGGTTAGAAACCACCGCTAAGAGCAGGCCGCAACGCGCATAAAGCATTGGTTTATCCGGTTCCCCGAAATATCTGAGCTACTTCTCAAACGCCGTTCACCACATGCTCTTTCGACTACTCCCCACTATCGTTACTCTGACCGGTACACCTACTCCGGAGGTGGACACACTCCGATTAAATGACCTTCTTATTCAAAACAACGGCCACAACACTCTTACCATCCGGACATTCTAGCAGTCACGGAAGTGCTCCCGCTCTTTCGTCCGCAGAATTTCTGGCAAGCATTTTGGCAGATGCCGACACAGTTCCTGTCGTCTCATTCATGTCGTCATACTTAGCCGGTCCCTTTATACAAACACGTATTTGCTCTTTCGACCAGAAAAAAAGTAGCCACTCTGGAAGCCTAGAAGGTGGTTCTACACTTCCCCCTTAACACGCAAACAGGTAAACTACCGCATCTTGGGCTCCATGAAATCACACACGAACTCATAAAGCCTACAGACAAGTCCTAAATTCCCGTCTAGCTCACTGTAATCAGGCACTATGAATATATTATTACCTTCAATATTCGCGTACTAACAGGGGATCCCACACTTTCGCCAGTCCTCCCACTGATAGACACACCGCTCAACATAAGAACTTTCCCCATAAAAAATCCTAATGCATACCAATCGGCCCTCCGCAAGGCCCGTGCAAAAGCTCTTCACATTCGATTGCGAAGACGACTCCATAAGGGGGATGCAGCTTCTACGGGCAACGACGCAGAAAATGTAGTCACTTATCGTATGGTTGAACTCATCGCAACTCTCTGTCTTTCTCCTGCATCTACAGCAGTATTATCTGAAGAAGCGGTGATCGAGCTTATACGGAGAAGTGACAACTCCTTCCCCTCTTTCTTTCCCCTCTTTCCTGAACTCTTTACCCCTTCTCGCTACGCCCCTGTGCATCGCTGTCTGGAAATATAATATAGTGATATATCGTTACTTGAAAACAGTGACTGACATGCTCCTCTACTTCGTCAGTTAAGTGCAATGCAGTAAACGAAAATTTCGCCGTTTAACGCGCTGCAGATAAAGGAACCACCCAGCTGCCTATAGTTCATGTTTACAGAGTGCTTCACTTGGTTCAGTGCAAGCAATAGGCTCGAGATGAGCCAATTCCCGCTCATCTCATTAGAATTTTCAAAAAGCTGGAGAGGGCTTTTTTTCGGTAGTGGCAAAAGCAATCTCCTGAAAATTGATAAAATGAAAGACTTGACGGTTCTCTAGTAGTCAAAGTGAAACAAGTCAATTAAATGTACGTTATGGTCTTCGCCAACGACTTTCGTATTAGGAGGGTTAGGAAGTATGTGACACGATTAGGTATAGCTAGCAGGTCAGTTCACCTAATTCATGTCATTGTGGCAAGGTACTAAGCGAGGATAGTGCTAAGTTCACATTTCTCAATGAATTATTTAAATCGATCTTCTGTTCTCCTACACAAGTTATTGTTTGCCAATAGAAAAGAACAATGCTTGTCCATGGGAGAAACAAGTGCTTTCAATTAGAGGCGTCTTTGAATTGTTACAACACCACAAAACATATCACCCAGACTTTCAAAACGCTCTTCTAAGACAGGAGCAAGCTATCTTTGTGTTATATATAAAAAATCACCTAACGACTGGAAGGCAGGTAATCTTGTGCCCATTTTCAAAAAGTGACTCTAAATATATGTACACAATAACAGGCGTATTCCTCGTCAGCTTTACGAAAATGGTCAACAGATTCAGGAATCATCATGTTTCCTACAATAAAGTTGATAGGGCACAAGAGAAATACGAGTATTTGAATTTCTTGCTTTCAGAGCAGTTCGTAATGAGCGAGCCACATCAGTACCGCTGTCAGCATAGCTAGAACAGCCCTTCGCTCTTTTATAAAGAATGCCCTAAAGATGTGACTACAAAAGTGAAACAGGGCACAATACACGCCTACGTTAGAAATGCACTGCAGTATATCAGTTGTGTGTGGTATCCGTTTAACAGGGTACATATTCATGCACTTGAGCTGCAGTTAGTTGATCGCTGCCAGATGCTGGGGAAACGTGACTAAGCTCGGAGCGCGTGATATATCAAGGCCTTAATTGAAAATCTTACAAGAGCGAGGAGCTAATGTAGACACACAATTCACTAAATCGCTTAGCGGACAACATATAAGAATGTTTGACATCATCTAATACCAGGTAATTATTAGTACTCTTGTTATCATAAGGAATTGATAGGGACACAAATGAGCAAGATAAATTTTCGCAAATCAGTGAAGTACGTACAAATTGAAAAAAAATGAAAACACTACTCTACCACGACACGACGTTGAAGAAGCGAGAAAACATGGGAAAAAATTTGGGTGGCGACGTCTGCTTGAGATTCAGCCTCGCAGCAAAAACCAGGACATAACAAATTTGATGTCTACTGGACAATACGTAGCTTACAATCGGTAAAAATGAAGTACGTTGTAATCTGTGGGTGCCATAGACTCAGCATACGAGTTATAACAAACTGAGCGATCATTTAGACTCCAACCGAAAGCTTTTAAGAAACCCGACGTTTCAAAGCCGATTTGGTTCCTTCCTCAGGGGGGACTGTGGAGACTACGTGGCAGCGGCGTCTTCAAAGCTCTTGTGAGGCGGATAATGACCCCTCTTTCTCTCCCTCTCTCTGTTTCGCCATGAAGCGCAGTCCATGTGTATACACCGGGGGAAGGGTTCTCAGAGAGCGGTTGATGTTAAGGGCTGTCCTCTGTATGTGCCATGACTCCAGTAGTAACGTGGAAATATATCAGCGGACACGGTAGAAGGAAAAGCACTTGACAGGAAAGACGCTCAACTTACAACTAAACTTTTATTGGAACGCATTCATTGCACGAGAACACAAACGCGCAGACACAACCGAATATCGCTTCAAGGTGCCACACTCTCGCTCCCCCACAATAAAAGAAGGTATACGTTTATCTATTTCAACAGCTCAAAAGAGACACCTCTCTTTCACTTACTGCTACCGAAAGAGCACTGATGCACGTGCTTGCGTTCGCCCTAATCCGTTCTGCTTCCATAATTTCTCTGGTCAATCTGTGTTTATATTCGCCCAGAATTCTGGTGCTGCCGAAATTCGGATTGCACACACAATCCCTGCAGTGCATTGACACATTATGTTCTACCAGCCGGCGCAGCATTCCACTTTATGGAATAATACCCTTCTTCTCCCCACAAAGAGCGCAGTGCAGTCGCCGAACATGCTGAGACGTTCAATCACAAGATAAATTTCGAAGCGATGTTCATCCTTGATAGCGAGCCGAACGGAAGGAGAAGGTTATTACTCGAGTCGTGGCACGTACAGAGGGCAGCCAATAACATGAACCACTCTCTCTCAAAACACTTCCACTGGTGCAGACACATGGACTGCGCTCCACGGCAAAACGAGAGCGAGAGAGAGGGGTTGTTTCCTGCCCCGCGAGTGCTTTGAAGACGCCGCTGCTATGTAGTCTCCGCAGCCACCCCTGAAGAAGGTACGAAGTCGGTTTCGAAACGTCGGGTTTTTTCAAAACTTTTGGTTGGATTCTCAATCATCTCCCAGTCAGACAGAGCAGACAGACTTCTGTCGAATGTTTACATTCGACATTTAAGAAACTTTCTTGACTCATCGCCACAAAAAAGTAAAATACATTTTCAAAGTTTTGTCGGCCCGCGTGCAGTATTTGGCGCTAAATTTTAAAATGAAATTTCATGCCTGATTTTTCTCCGCAAAAATCATTTATGATAGTAAAACATTTCGTAGTAGAGGTCGCAGAGTGTATCTTGTCACTACGAAGCAAGTCATTATTCCTTTCTAGTGTCTCTTAAATGTACGGACATGTACAGCCACGGCAACGCCTGTGTAGAGCACGCGAGCCATTGGTTGTTGCTCTGGGGCAAAAAACCTTGAGGGAGTATCAGGCTCTGACGTGGCCAACCTGACAACTAGAACAGGCAATCTCCTGATACATCACTTAAGAGCCCAAAGGTGCCTCAAGCTTTTGCGCCGCCGGGCAAAAACTGGCTGCTCCCGTGGTGTACACAGACGTGGCAGCGCCTTTTTTTCCTGGCTACTTTTTTTGTTTGGTTGGTGACAACTTTATGGGTATCCCGCCAGAGCTTTCACCGACCTTGCCTTAAGTCATCCACGTGTATGTGTGGATGCCAAGGCCTTGCCTTGCTTCATCGCCACGTCACGGGCCTAGTAGAAGGCCCAGAGTAGGTCGCCGACGCTGGGGCTGCACAAGGCAACTGCTGAACGCAGTGACGGAAAGGTTCTGGATTTAGCCCTTTGCGGGTCTTTTGTACAATACCAAACCACGTCAGTTAAATGTGGCGGCCTCAATATGGCAGATTTTGCATATATTTGTCGGATATGCATAGGGGTAAAGTTTGTTGCACAGTGCATGAGGGGTTAGTGCGTCTGCAGTTGTCGTACGGCCACCACCTGTGTCCAGTTCATCTTGTCGCTGAGCGTATGAAAGTGTTGGTTGAGCAGGTAGAAGGCGGTGGCGATTTCAGACATTTTTTTTCTCACTAGTGATTGCCGAATGAAAGATGTTACCAGCCGCTTTGGTTGGCCGCAAGATTATCAATTCATTCTATAGGTACGGTGACCCCATTATGGTGCTCAAAATACTTCAGGGACTCTTTCCAAAAACTCACATCTATGCCCTATGTTTTCCTTTCAGCCTTTGATTTTATCGCAGCTATTTGTTGAGAAAGTTATCTCCCGGCTGAAATGCTCGACCTGGA
This sequence comes from Rhipicephalus microplus, assembly GCF_013339725.1. NCBI lineage: Eukaryota > Metazoa > Arthropoda > Arachnida > Ixodida > Ixodidae > Rhipicephalus > Rhipicephalus microplus. The sequence continues at coordinate 176,956,699 of NC_051168.1, forward strand.
CATATACACTCGTTGGGTACTAATTAGCACGGCCACATTTCTGCTTTCGTGGATGCTTTTATTTCGCCGATTGTTTGGGAGAAGCTGGCCTCCAGGTACCCGGCTACCTCCCTCAGTTCCTGGCGCCTCTATCACTGGACACCACGAGATGCACAAATATGACTTTTTCTGCACTGCGGCCATGAAGTGGGCGAGGCAATATGGGCCTGTGTACAGGTAATGAACTCTATAAACATAACTATGCATTCATATTCTCATCCCATTAGGCGGCAATAAAAAAGAGAGAAATAAAGATCACGTGGTACGACGGACTGCTTCAAACTGTCGCTTACCAAAACACATAATGCCGAAAATAAAAAATTATCCTTGCACTCTGTACGTGTGCTCCTTATCTTATCCACGTTTTTTCGCTGCACTCTGCGGTAACGTAGTATAAACTCCCCTAGCGAGCCCCTGTTCTGGAGCTCCATTTGATGTTCATTTGACTTCATTTCAATAGTGAAAAAAATGTCTATTTTCTTAATAGCTTTAGGCTAGATCCAGACAATAGGAGATATTTGGTGCATCACGCCGGAACAGCAAATACTGAAAGTACTGTGTATTGGTGTAAATGTTCGCTAAGCTTTCACCGTGACTTTTTCGAAAGCTCAATGCATGAAAAGACTGCAAGAAGAAAACATCTTAATGTTACGATATAACAAGAAAGAGCTAGATTTGGCGCCCATGTGTGCCTAGTACTAAGAGCTACGCTGTCGTGGCGAAACGTTGCAGTGAATTTATCACGCATTTGCGCCTGTAATGCAGTTCTCATGCCTCATAAGTCGAAGAAAGTTCCTGGATACTGGTGCTATATACGCTATGTTCTTATTGGTGATTTTTCTATGTAGGCACCGTTTGTCTGAGTATATATTTAACCATTGTGTATTTCCTAAAGATGACCCTAATGAAAAAATTGAAGTTTTTGGCTCAAATGAGTTTTAGAAAATGCACAGAACAACCTCTCTACAAACTGCTCGTGTCGAGTACACTGGGGTTTACTCAACCAGCTGCATGTGTAAAGTTATCTTGCTGACGACAGGAACAGCATTTAACTTTAGTTTCGCTTCACCAGCTTGAGCATAAGTTGTCACTTTTGTTTCACACAGATTAAGGCAGAACTTTGCCAGCATCGTGATTCTCAACGATTTTGATAGCATCAAGAAGTTCTATTCGAGAAAGGAGTTTCTCAACCGTTCCCGGTTCTGGGTCATGAAATCCGATCGGTACGAAGGTACGTACTCTAAACAGATACATGCCTGCACTCAGCTCTATTGAAGTGACGACCAACTTTGGGAAGAAACGTTAAACCACACTATAGTACTAGCTCAATTGAACTTTATCAGTGAAGCTTGATATCGCTAAGATACGGGATGTCGTGATGTTAGCGAGAAATACATCCAGTTCCTTCGAATTCGTTTCTTTTGGAGCACGGTAAACGCAATCACCCGCCATCTGACCTCCCTGCGTAGGAACACCTGCGAGTCTGGGCAAAAGAGAAGAGATTTTAAAATAATCGAGAAAAGAAGCAAGGGCAGTCCGTTTTGACAAAGAGACGAGTGACAGTTTTCTAGAAAAACGCTGTACGACCAAAGCATTAGTGCTTAAAAGTGAACCCGGCTTCTAGGGCATTGAACATTGTTTGGAAATTTAGTAATGAAGAAGCCAACTCAAGAAGTCGCGCAAGGCTGAGCAGCAATAGAGCTGACGAACAGCTGCGTGTTCATGGCTTGGCAAGACTTTTATCTTCTCAATACTTGCTGTTTATTTTTTTATGCCTGAATCTCCTTCTTTCCATCTCAATGGTTCTCTGTGCATTTTTTCTGTAGTTTTATTTTTATCTCAATCTTCCCTCTCTTTCTCTCCATTTTTTAATTTTTGCTATGCCTTTCTCACTTTCGCAGTCGGCATTGTCGCCCATTTTATCATTTTCTATATGTGTACATCGTTCTTTCTATGTATTTTTTCTTTAATGTATTTAATGTCATCCGCTCCTGTCCCTTTTACTCATCCTTGCTATATTATGCTCAACAGGGCTATGCTTTCTTCTGCTAGCGTGTAGGAATAGTCGAGTGCTTACGACGATTGCCTTCGAATTGTTTGTAAGGGGGTACGAATCTCACCTAGCAAAAAATTTCGCTCTCCCAAATCTACTTTTTCATTTCTGTCACTCTCTTGGTGTGTGTGTGTGTGGTGTGTGTGTGTGTGTGTGTGGTGTGTGTGTGTGTGTGTGGTGTGTGTGTATGTATTTGTAGTCGTTCTCTCGAACGTTGGAGTTATTGGATGTCACATCGTACAAGAGACAGAGATGCAGAAGAGCACGAAAATGAAGGAGTAGGCGAATAGAGCACGTCCTGCCTCATGATTAGAATAATTTTGTGCGTGCTTTGCGAGGAATTGTCACGTAACGTCCGCCTCGAAGGCGGCTTCGTCAATGTGTCATGGTTGATAATACAGTGGAGTTTTGACAATAATGATAACGTTCACAACACGCTCTTTCGACAAGGTCACCACCGGTATGTACCCTTTGTTTCATGGGGTGGAAAGTTTCAGCGGCAATTCGCTTTTAGAGAGTGGAATGTGACTTGAAATTGTTGCAAAGGTGCGCGCCATTCAAAGTGCGCGCCATACAAAGTGCGCGTTGAAGCTAGACAACGACGAAGGTAGCACGAGCGTGAGTAGCGTGGGGGCGAAGGTTACGAGAAGGAACGAGGAAGACGGGGGCTCTCGACGCGGCCGTTGGGTTCCGGACCCGAGCCTAGTAACAGGTCGAGCCCGGCCTAACTGCCCACGTTCTACCTGCCACTGGCCGTGCGTCGCTGACGTGCTGCGGCTTCAAGGCATCCTGTGCTTGACGGACACGCGGAGCTGTCGGGCTACGGGCACGAGTTCCAGCAGAGGTGTCCGGCCGGGACGCGGCCGGTGGTAGTGCCTGGTCTACCGCGCCAACGGGTCCATCTGGTCTACCGTGCGAGCAACGCGGAGCTGTCGGGCTACGGGCTCGAGCTCCAGCAGATGTGTCCAGCCGCGACGTGGCTGCGGGGGCGGAGCCTACCCATCAACTAGTCGCCTGGTTGACCGTGCGGACAACGCGAGCCAGCTCAAGACGTAGCAACGAACCTCGGTGAGACCGACCTCATGTCTTGTGTCCATGTAAAAGGAGGGACGGTTAGTTTAGGACTTTGATAGTTCACAGAGACAGTGAAGGATTCTTTAAATAGCCTGTCCATGTTATGTGTGTTCGTTTTTCGTGTGTATAAAGTGTGGCGTACAAACGGCCTCGTCTTTTCGTGGGAGTCTGGGGCGACGGCTCGGACACCCATTAACTAAGAACCTGCACGTTGCTATAACACCCACTGCAATGTAACACTGGCGTCCGCTGCGACAGGACGAGGCCATTTGTATCGCTTGAGTCAGGCTGACGATTAGTGAGGAAAAGATGAGCTCGACAGATTTAATGGCGTTGGCCATGCGCATGGGTTTGGAAGGTGCGGAATTGAAAACTTGGATTGATGAGCGAGAAGCTCGAGCTCGTGAGGAAAGGGCGGCAGAAAGAGAGGCGAAGAAGGAACAAATGCAGTTGCAATTACAAGTCGAGGAGCAGGCCCAAAGGACGATCCAATTGCGCCTTCAACTGACTCAGACTGAAACCGCCAGAGAGCCTGTCGGGGCAGACATAGGTCGATCATCAAGGGTGTCTTCCAACGTCAATCCTCATAATTTATACCAGGATTTGATGAAAACCGGGATGACCTAGATGCGTACTTAAAAAGGTTCGAGAATGTGGCGACAGGGCAAGAGTGGCCTAGAGACAAGTGGGCCACGGCTCTGAGTTTGTGCCTAAGCGGAGAAGCGCTAAAAGTGTTTGGTCGCCTATCCCCTGAAGATGCACTTGATTACGAGAAAGTGAAACTGGCTCTATTTCAGCGATTTCGCTTCACAGCGGAAGGGTACCGTGAGAAGTTCCGGCACAGTAAGCCTCAAGAGGGAGAAACCGGCCGGCAGTACGCTGCACGATTAATGAGTTTTTTTCGACCGATGGGTGGAAATGTCGAAAGTAGACAAAGAATACGCGTCAGTTCGTGACCTGATTGTAGCTGAACAGTTCATCAGTAAGTGTCATGATCGAGTGGCGCTCTTTTTGCGTGAAAAGAATTGCCGTAAACTTGAAGAAATGGCTGAAGCGGCAGATCAGTTTTTAGAGGCACAGCGACAGTCTAACCTGCTTGTTTTCCGAGAAAAGGCTGAAACGGCATGGCTGTGAAAAGTGGGAGCACGACCTCAAAAACTTCAGTGCAATGTTTTGTTTGCAACAAAATCGGCCATAAAGCTCAGATTGTCGCGCTCGGACGAAGCAACCTTACTGTGGGCATTGTCGTAGGGCAGGACACGATACCCAAGTTTGCACCAAGAAACCCGCCACGTATAAAAGGCTTCATGTATATTGTCCGAAGAGAACTCTAAAGACAATGATAACGCATCCGGCGGCGGGCCCGAGAATAATGTGTCGGGGGCAGTAAACACGCAACAAATGGCAACGAAATATCAGATGCCAGTTCTCCAGGGTCTCCTATTTGGTAAGCCTGTCTCTGTTCTTCGGGATACAGGAAGTAACACGACGGTTGTGCGACGTTCCCTCGTGCCCGACGAAGTGCTGACAGGAGCTATGACGACAGTATTTTTAGCCGATGGGAGCAGAATAAAGTTCCCGAAGCAAAAGTGGAGATATTTTCGCCCTATTTTTCTGGTACGGTGATCGTTAAATGCATGACTTCCCCATTGTATGACGTCATCGTGGGAAACGTGCCAGGATCCCGTGATCCCAATGATCCAGATAGCAGGTGGAGCGAGGGACTGTCGGAAAGGAAGACGAAGTCTAAAAGGTCAAGCATTCCGTCGGCACGCGTGCAGTATTCGGCGCGAAATTTTAAAATGAATTTTCATGCCTGATTTTTCTCCACAAATAATCCTTTTTGATAGTAAAACATTTCGTAGTAGAGGTCTTAGAGTCTATCTTGTCGCTACAAAGCAAGTCATTATTCCTTTCTAGTGTCTCTTAAATGTACGGGCGTGTACAGCCCCGGCAACGCCTGTGTAGAGCACGTGAGCCATTGGTTTTTCCTCTGGGGCAAAAAACCTTGATGTAGTATCAGGCTCTGACGTGGCCAACCTGACAACTAGAACAGGTAATCTCCTGATACATCACTTAAGAGCCCAAAAGTGCCTCAAGCTTTTGCGCCGCCGGGCAAAAACTGGCTGCTCCCGTAGTGTACACAGACGTGGCAGCGCTTTTTCCTCCTGGCTACTATTTTTGTTTGGTCGGTGACAACTTTATGGGTATCCCGCCAGAGCTTTCACCGACCTTGCCTTAAGTCATCCATGTGTACGTGTGGATGCGAACGCCTTGCCTTGCTTCATCGCCACGTCACGGGCCTACTAAAAGGCCCAGAGTAGGTCGCCGACGCTGGGGCTGCACAAGGCAACTGCCGAACGCAGTGACGGAAAGGTTCTGGATTTAGCCCTTTGCGGGTCTTTTGTACAATACCAAACCACGTCAGTTAATGTGGCGACCTCAGTATGGCAGATTTTGCATATATTTGTCGGATATGCATAGGGGTAAAGTTTGTTGCACAGTGCATGAGGGGTTAGTGCGTCTGCAGCTGTCGTACGGCCACCACCTGTGTCCAGTTCATCTTGTCGCTGAGCGTCTGAAAGTGTTGGTTGAGCAGGTAGAAGGCGGTGGTGATTTCAGACATTTTTTCTCACTAGTGATTGCCGAATGAAAGATGTTACCAGCCGCTTTGGTTGGCCGCAAGATTATCAATTCATTCTATAGGAACGGTGACCCCATTATGGTGCTCAAAATACTTCAGGGACTCTTCCCAAAAACTCACATCTATGCCCTATGTTTTCCTTTCAGCCTTGATTTTATCGCAGCTATTTGTTGAGAAAGTTATCTCCTGGCTGAAATGCTCGACCTGGACATCTACACTCGTTGGGTACTAATTAGCACGGCCACATTTCTGCTTTCGTGGATGCTTTTATTTCGCCGATTGTTTGGGAGAAGCCGGCCTCCAGGTACCCGGCTACCTCCCTCAGTTCCTGGCGCCTCTATCACTGGACACCACGAGATGCACAAATATGACTTTTTCTGCACTGCGGCCATGAAGTGGGCGAGGCAATATGGGCCTGTCTACAGGTATTGAACTCTATAAACATAACTACGCATTCATATTTTCACCCCATTAGGCTGCAATAAAAAAGGGAGAAATAAAGATCACATGGTACGACGGACTGCTTCAAACTGTCGCTTACCAAAACACATAATGCCGAAAATAAAAAATTATCCTTGCGCTCTGTACGTATGCTCCTTATCTTATCCACGTTTTTTCGCTGCACTCTGCGGTAACGCAGTATAAACTCCCCTAGCGAGCCCCTGTTCTGGAGCTTCATTTGATGTTCATTTGACTTCATTTCAATAATGAAATAAATGTCTATTTTCTTAATAGCTTTAGGCTAGATCCAGACAATGGGAGATATTTGGTGCATCACGCCGGAACAGCAAATACTGAAAGTACTGTGTATTGGTGTAAATGTTCGCTAAGCTTTCACCGTGACTTTTTCGAAAGCTCAATGCATGAAAAGACTGCAAGAAGAAAACATCTTAATGTTAGGATATAACAAGCAAGAGCTAGATTTGGCGCCCATGTGTGCCTAGTACTAAGAGCTACGCTGTCGTGGCGAAACGTTGCAGTTAATTTATCAAGAATTTGCGCCTGTAATGCAGTTGTCATGCCTGATAAGTAGAAGAAAGTTCCTGGATACTGGTGCTATATACGCTATGTTCTTATTGGTGATTTTTCTATGTAGGCACCGTTCGTCTGTGTATATATTTAACCATTGTGTATTTCCTAAAGATGACCCTAATGAGAAGAATTGAAGTTTGTGGCTCAAATGAGTTTTAGAAAATGCACAGAACAACCTCTCTACAAACTGCTCGTGTCGAGTACACTGAAGTTTACTCAACTAGCTGCATGTGTAAAGTTATCTTGCTGACGACAGGGACAGCAATTAACTTCAGTTTCGCTTCACTAGCTTAAGCATAAGTTGTCACTTTTGTTTCACACAGATTAAGGCAGAACTTTGCAAGCATCGTGATTCTCAACGATTTTGATAGCATCAAAAAGTTCTATTCGAGAAAGGAGTTTCTCAACCGTTCCCGGTTCTGGGTCATGAAATCCGATCGGTACGAAGGTACGTACTCTAAACAGATACATGCCTGCACTCAGCTCTATTGAAGTGACGACGAACTTTGGGAAGAAACGTTAAACCACACTATAGTACTAGCTCAATTGAACTTTATCAGTGGAGCTTGATATCGCTAAGATACGGGATGTCGTGATGTTAGCGAGAAATACATCCAGTTCCTTCGAATTCGTTTCTTTTGGAGCACGGTAAACGCAATCACCCGCCATCTCACCTCCCTGCGGAGGAACACCTGCGAGTCTAAGCAAAAGGGAAGAGATTTTAAAATAATCAAGAAAAGTAGCAAGGGCAGTCCGTTTTGACAAAGAGACGAGTGGCAGTTTTCTCGAAAAACGCTCTACGACCAAAGCATTAGTGCTTAAAAGTGAACCCGGCTTCTAGGGCATTGAACATTGTTTGGAAATTTAGTAATGAAGAAGCCAACTCAAGAAGTCGCGCAAGGCTGAGCAGCAATAGAGCTGACGAACAGCTGCGTGTTCATGGCTTGGCAAGACTTTTATCTTCTCAATACTTGCTGTTTATTTTTTTATGCCTGAATCTCCTTCTTTCCATCTCAATGGTTCTCTGTGCATTTTTTCTGTAGTTTTATTTTTATCTCAATCTTCCCTCTCTTTCTCTCCATTTTTTAATTTTTGCTATGCCTTTCTCACTTTCGCAGTCGGCATTGTCGCCCATTTTATCATTTTCTATATGTGTACAACGTTCTTTCTATGTATTTTTTCCTTTAATGTATTTAATGTCATCCGCTCCTGTCCCTTTTACTCATCCTTGCTATATTATGCTCAACAGGGCTATGCTTTCTTCTGCTAGCGTGTAGGAATAGTCGAGTGCTTACGACGATTGCCTTCGAATTGTTTGTAAGGGGGTACGAATCTCACCTAGCAAAAAATTTCGCTCTCCCAAATCTACTTTTTCATTTCTGTCACTCTCTTGGTGTGTGTGTGTGTGTGTGTGTGTGTGTGTGTGTGTGTGTGTGTGTGTGTGTGTGTATGTATTTGTAGTCGTTCTCTCGAACGTTGGAGTTATTGGATGTCACATCGTACAAGAGACAGAGATGCAGAAGAGCACGAAAATCAAGGAGTAGGCGAATAGAGCACGTCCTGCCTCATGATTAGAATAATTTTGTGCGTGCTCTGCGAGGAATTGTCACGTAACGTCCGCCTCGAAGGCGGCTTCGTCAATGTGCCATGGTTGACAATACAGTGGAGTTTTGACAATAATGATAACGTTCACAGCACGGTCTTTCGACAAGGTCACCACCGGTATGTACCCTTTGTTTCATGGGGCGGAAAGTTTCAGCGTCAATTCGCTTTTAGAGAGTGGAATGTGACTTGCAGTTGTTGCATCATATGCTGTTGTGAGCTCCAAACAACAGTCAAATTTCAGTGGCCGCACGTCATCCACCGCAGTCTAAGTGCATATCGCGCATATTAGAAAATGTTCTCGATAAACTCACTGTGTTTTAAAGATTGATCTGGATCTGTAGCACGCGTTACGGACCTGAGAAGTTTTTTTTGAAGCTGGTTGGCATTGGAGTCAATGTTTTTCAATTTAAATTGTTTTTTGAAGACTGCAGTTGCCTACTTTAGCACATACAAGTGCATATTTTATACCCTCTTTTCAAACGTTGACAAAAAAGAGGAAATAGCAAAAAGGTAAACGAGCGAACGAGGGGAAACGAGAGGTCATCGCATGGCAATACTTGAGTAAGGAAGAACGCGAAAACAGTTACTAAGCGAAGACGATTAAGTTGGTGTTTAGGGGATTAGAGATGCAAGCACCAAAAAGGAGGCCATTTTTTCAAGTGAATATGGTGTAGAAAGTTAGTACCAGCTGGTGCACCAACTGGATAACCATTTATAAGTGAAGGACGTCAGCTGGGGTTCCTGTCGTGCCACCCCATTAGGAAGCTACATCGAGAAAAAAAATAATAAGTACAAACAAGGCACAGACTGCGTGCAGAGACGATGTCTTCCGTCCGTCCCTGCCAGAGCCAGCTCCGGGAGACGGAAAGTTCACTCCAAACTTGTGTTCAATGGTTGCTGCAGCCGCGGCCACGAGGAGAAAGGCCTCTGAAGCTCTAGTTTTCGACTCTTGCTGCTGCTGAGCAGAGCAAGCTTTCCTTATCAAGTTACCAAGAATCCCTGACCCCTTGCTAATTCCGCTATGCAATGAATATTCAAATCCTAGACAAACCGAACCCGGATTGCCTTAATTGCAGGTAATTAGAGTAATTAATATTGCATACCATTATCGAATACCAGCACCTGCAACTTTTTAAAAACCCTATACAGGTTTCAGGTCGGTCTAAGGGTTGCTTTAGAGGTGCATTATTGCGCTGACAAAAGCACAGAATCTCGTCAAGCGTCAATGCGAGCCGCATAAAGAAAAATGTGTTATGTTTGCAAAATCATTCAAAAGCGCTCATCAATACTTCATCAGAATAGTCATCATGATCGACCATAATGTCACGGGGCTGAATAGGTGCAGTGATTATGCTACACATACCCACCAGTACGTCTCTATCTTCTTATTGATAGTCTGTTTCTTCTGGCTTGGCAAAAGTATTTGTAAGAGGCATCTTTCAATGTAAAAGGCAAATTAGACAACGTGAAGCTTTTCATAACTTCTTTTTAGTTTTAGGTTCATGGTAAAGTCACACTTTATTGTCCATTCTTTTGTTGCAGAACATTTCGCCCTTGCAGTTTTTTTTTCAGAAGATACAAAACATTGTAAGGCCATTCAACTACCGCGGATCAGGAAATTAAAACTTCCAGTAGGGGTGAATCATAAGAGTTGCTCGATATGTGGTATATAGTTTAATTCAACAAACAAGTGCAAACGTGTAAAAGCGCTCTAGAAAGTTGCCAACAGACCATTGTTAGTAATAAAAAAAGCACAACCTTGACAAGGTGAACGCGTAACGTGGTACACATGCTGTTCACGCTCAAGGAACACGTCTGTAATTCAGTAAACCATCCAATTTGCTTCTTTGACGCTGGGTGTCATTTTAATGATGACACCAAAAGCACATTTGATATATCTAAGTGAATTCGGACAGACCTTGGGTTATACCTTGCCTAAATTTGCCTTACAAGTAACCAGTGCCGCACCACGGAAGCATCCTATGATGACACTCATGCCCACCTAAAAGCTAGAAATAAATCGAGAGTGCCCACGGGAGCAAAGACACTCAATAGAGAGGTCCACGATTGAACTGGCTAAAAATGTGAATGCTAGCGCTCCTGATTACTTTGTGTAAGTGGCGAAATTTTACGAAATATTTTTAACACGAAAGTGTTTTATGCCGGAGACCACCACACTGACGTCCTTTGATCACAAAAACGAAGTTGGAAATGGAAATACTAAGACAAAAATTGCATTTTTTTTTGCTTGTCATGCAAAAATGAAGTGCACGACAAGCATCCGTTGCGTGGAATTAGAACAGAAACCTCAAGATTTTCAGTGCGCGGCGCTCAACACTACGCCACAGAACGTACGTACGTTGGCTGATATGCTAACGGCGAAAAATTCACACACGCCATCAAGCCATTTGGCTGTCCTGAGTGCTTCCGAAATTTCGCGCGCTTTCTTTATCAGTGTCGAGATGGCGTGACAGGCTTGCGTTGGGCACTCTAAATGGCGTAGTGTCTATACGAAGCACTGCATCTACGGAAGCGTGGTTTCATCTGCGCGCCCAGTTACCAGACTCGTCATTCGTGAAAGGACGAAGGTCACTTCACTCGGTGCCGGGGCCGCGCTTACGAAAGGCGCGCGCTGCTGACGCAGAACGCAGGAATCGTGACAATTGTTCGTACTTGTCTTGTGAACTCTTGTGCGCTTGTTTTTTGCGTCTTTCTTTCTGTTTGAATAGCGCGCTTTAGGTGTCGAGCTGTGACACTTTAGTCGGCGCTCGTCATGTGAATGCTGATTTCGTGCGTGCTTTCTGCTTGAGGTGCGCGCTGCTTGCCATTCATAACTTCACTTTGCGATTTGTTGTTGTTGCTGAAGAAATGCACAATAAACGCTCAACTATCTCTATAAAGATTCGTTTAACTTTCGTGTGATACCAATCTTTGTATAAGGAGATCAGTCATGTTTATTTTCTGTTAATTTTCTGAGAACTTGCATTTCTGGTACTCTTAGAGACACGAATCGTGATTTATTTTTATAAGAAACATTTTTATTTAAAACTTTGCGTACTTCTTCATCAATCTGCTAGGCGTTTAAATAACTTGAATGCACCAAGTCATCGCACAGGTGTTTAAACGGCCTGGTATATGAAGGTGCAACTTGTGCTAGTAAATAATTTTGAGGTAGTTATCGCTTTAACTTTAGTTATTCCCTGCAACAAATAACGTTTTAGTAATTAAACATGGGTTTAGGGAGGTCACACCGGCGCGCCTAATGTCGTTTTCCAGTATGAAAGATCAACAAACGTAGAACTTTATATTGTTAACATGTGCCTAAAGAGTTTTATACCGTTGACTAATGATCTGTAGTGATAACTGTTGTTTAAACTTTTCCAGACACATGCTATAATTCAGCTTTTCATGTTACCTTGTTTCTATTCTGTTTGTTTCAATCAGACTAGTCGTTTTTTTTCCTTTTTGTATTGGCAGAATTCTGACTGTTCTTTTTTGTTTCTGATATCTCCCCTTCATATAGGGCTCGCCACTATGAATGGGACAATATGGAACCTCAACCGAAGATTCTGCTTGCATGCACTCCGTGATTTCGGCATGGGCAAGTCCTACGCAATGGAGGATATAGTGGTTTGTTGAGTGCACGGCCTTCTACAAAAATACGCCCAAATAATTAGGTTAATTCACTGCTTAGCCTAGCAAAGTTTTAATTGAAGCATATTTGCTTCATGAGAAATATCCGCATAGAGATAATTGCTCTTTGTGAACCGTTTTCAGGTTTATAGAAGAAATGAACATACTTATGCGCAGCCTTGCAATCGTTTTGCGGCGATCGCATATGCCGGTGCAACTCAGTGCAAAGTCACTGAAGAAAATAATTCTAGCAGATCTCGAATACTTTAAGAGTCGATTATATGCCAAGTACTAGGTAAGTAGGAGTTATACCGTATTTTTACGGTGAAAGCTCTATACAGCAAGGCGAAACAAAACTCCGTTCGGTGCCCCCGTGCTTACCCTATACATTAACTGCGCCACCTGTTAAATCGTTCTCTACGTCGTACCTTTAAAGAAAAGTAGTTTTCGGTGAAGAAACAAGGGGGAACGTCGTTCATCTTTCACAACTTATTCTTCTTGTTTTAGAGTGCTTGCCTGCACGTGCTTCATACCCGATCTTTTTCAACATACTCTCGCCTTTAGTAGAGTAGCAAAAATCAACCTTGAAGAATGGGTGTACGGTCCTCCTAAAAATTATGAGTTTTTTTAGCTTTCCATCATCAAGCTCAAATGATTTCATCTCAACTGGGATCCACGTTTGTGATTTGACTTGGAAACCGTACCCTTATAAAGATGTCGGACTGCTCGATGATCGCCACATTATTCACTTGGAGACTAAGGCTAGGATGTGCCAAGCAAAGGTGAAGCGCGTGAAGTTCCCGTAGGTATTGTTTTTTGCCCCGGATCTACCGGTGATATATCAGCTTCAGACGGTAGCTCAGCTTCTTATGGCCCTTTTGTGTAGCATGAGGACTTTGAGCTTCGTAGTTGTTCGATCGCTCCATAGAAACCAATGACGAATGTCTAGTGTTTTTATAAGTAGAGTTCAGCTGTGTTAGAATAACAATCAGGTCATCCTCCAACAGTGCACTCAAAGTTTGTCCACCCTTGAGTGCCTATTTCTGATAATCTCGTCGGATTAAGACTTGAGTGATCGCATGAGTATCGCACGGCATTCGTCCCACCAAGGCACACCAATTAAAACAAACTTCCGCTGTCTCCAGCGCGTCGAAAAGAACAATGCCAATAGGAGCTCTTCATAATATTCCGATGTTCTGTAAAGCTCTGGATGATGTTTTAATATGAGTGCATTTTAGAGCTCACTGTAATTGGCACCTTTTCTAAGCCAAAAACCTCCAGACAGCCGCAAAGATTGCGTCTATAGTGATGCCGCTCCTTAAATCACGGTGAACTGCTGTCGTAGGTAAACATGTTACATCAGTCTTCAGGCTGACATCGACAAACATATGAAGCTCCGGATTGAGGCTCACCTTTCGTCAAGGCAGTCTTGAGAGATGTGGTGCCTTGAGTGCCTGACGATTAGTCGAACGTAAGTTCGAACTGCTTCATTGTAGGAGTTTCTTTTGTATCTTCTGCAGATTAAATGACGCCCACTGCTTCAAGCTGTCGAAACAAATGAGGATCTGCGAGATTGTGTTGTTGCCGCAAAATATTTCTACTCGCAAAACACCGACCACAAAGGTTGTGGTGCAGTTAAAGCAGGCATTCTGATGACTTCGTCCTTGCATTGCTTATCCAAGTGCAGTGCTGATTGTGACAAACCCTGGAATTTTCTGCTTGTTATTACTTCTACAGTCGTTATTTTTTACAACTGGTCAGCTCGAATCACAAAGCTGATGCTGGTCTCTGATGCACCACAAAAGATTTCTTTTTCTCAGCAATGTCTTGGCCCTGGAAACGCAACTGCTTGAAGATGAGGCTATAAGGTGTCGGCGAATGGATGTGCTCACTGATAACTGAGATGATTATTGCCCAAACGATGATGATATTGGAAGACAATTGGCTCATCAGGAAAATCGAATGACCCTTCACTTTTCCGCCGAGGCCTGGACTTTGTTGCCACACGTGTTGAATGCAGCCTTTGTGTCTTCCGGTACCTTCGATTGTAGTTTGGTGGCGAGGTTTTGTGACGAAAGATCGCTGACTGCATCTGCCAAGGATTTCTCGGACGTACTTTCACCTGCTTTGTTGATGACGAAACAGAGAAATCTCTGCATGTATTCTTTGCTGTCGTTTCTATCACTCTTGCTCGGTGTATCCTTGTCGCACAGTGCCACACACTTCGGGTGAGGGCCCACTGATCCAACATCCACGTGCGGTAGACTCACAGACTTCCACTTTACGCTTCGGCTTGCGATGCTTGAAATGCCTCGAAGTGGCAAAACTCAAATTTATTTGCAGGTCAGTCGAACCGTGCCGGTTTGCACGTGTGGTAAGGTATAAGCCTCACCGACGCATTCGTAAAGCATACACGGGGATTTCATACAAATCAAACAAGCCTTTATTTACACAAGGGCAAAGACAGGAGTTAAAAGAAATTAAGAGGCATAAGACTGATACTCGATGAAAAAGAACAACAAAGCAAACTATGCTCTAAAAGAACACTACAAGAAGTACAGACAAAGGACAAATACATGAAATAGTAATAAATTATTGACATGATGGAAATTGAAGGAGATACAAGAAAAATTCCATGAAAACGATCAGGTTCGCGTTTCACAACATCTACGGGGGCCGCAGCGCACACAACTACAATTATTGAAAGACTGGGAGTAATACAATTACAATTTAGAAAAAGTCCCAATAAGAAGTTGCATACGGACCAGGCCAGCTCTTGGTTCAATAGGGGAGTTTACGGGGTGTCGCCTGAAGATTTAGCTAGCTTAGTAGATGACGAGGGTGCCGATATTGCAGCCCTCTCAATACGTTGTGCGGGTCACTCCATGCTCGCCGAGCAAGAAGTGTGGTCGTCGGTGACTCGCGTCACCGACGACCGCAATTCTTGCTGGCTGCTCGTCAGCTGCCAATCCCGAAGAAGTCAAAACTTTCTCACAGCGTATGCGTGTTTCGTATTCCTCTAGAGACTGATTTCATTTTCCCCGACCCCGAACACATGTGTGTCCCATTCAAAAGAGGTGTAGGGAAGAAGTGGCGGCGCTGCTGCTGCGTCGTTAGTCGCCGGATGTCGTCCTCCCAACAGAAAAGCACACTTCATTGGACGATGGAGCGTACGAGCGAGACAAAGATTGCAGACGTTTGTGATATAGCCCCCTCCTAGAGAATATTGCTGCGTAATATTTAAGGAAATCACAAACGCGCACTGTTCGAGAGCTCTCGGTGTTCTAGTCGTCCACCATTGTGCTTTCCTTTATTTTTTTCGCGCACCATTTCACTGACATATACAACACTGCAGACGCACCGCACTTCACTGTCACACCAAGACGAAAGGCATATCGGGAACTAGGCCGTAGCTACACACATAAAAAATTAAAATGACAAGAATGGTGCACAGTTCAAAGCTAAGGCACGTAAACTCCCTTCGCTGACAATATATTTAAACATACATGCTGTAAGCGTTATACAAATATCAAATATTGAGATGCCTTAAACAGAATAAACGAAAACAAATCTTAAGTCTAGATTCAATTTGTGCGCATGCCTAGCACTAGTTCCACATCATTGCGCCTCATTAAATAATTGAAACTAAAAGCTTTGAAGAATATATCGCCATATTCAGCTCACAGGCGTGCCGTGATATACCTCGAACACAGAAGTACCTTGACGAGAGTCTCTCAAAGAAGTCTAGCACTTGCAAACGTAAGTCAGCTAAAGCTTCTAAAGCAAAGATTTTCCTAACTGAACGGGTAAAAAGTTTAAACAATGGAACATAGTCAACAAACACACAGATGACACAATGCAATCAATAGAATAGCTAAGCGATTGGTCCCCACATTGATCAAATGCTTCAAAATTGAAAGACAGAATTGAACATTGTTTCGAAAGATATGTCCTTTGTTTTCAAGCTTACGTTGACGTTTCTATGTACGCAACTTTTATCCGCGCTTGAGGTGGTCGGGCTCTAGATGGGGCCGTTCACAGCATCCAGGGAAAAGAAAACACTGGAGGGTTGTCATAACTAGGGTTGTGTCACGCCAGTTTGCCCTTGGGTAGCTTGCCGTCATTGACCCCACGTTTTGTGGGGATGGGTCTCCCGACCACGTCGTACCGCTCTGTCAAAAGATGCTTCCCCTCCTCTGCCAACCATTCGGTAAACCACACAGGGAGAAGACGAGGAATGTCTATGCGCTGCGCCGCTGCAACACTGCGCCCCTGCAACACTTGCATCCCTAACCCTTGTGCATTTCGCATGGCCATGCGCAAGTTGGCATGTTTTTCTTAATGCAGCAAAAAGAAAACGCGCCTTTCGTTGCGCCCTGTCACGTTTGAAGCCCTCTTTTCCATGGGCTTTCTTTGTTTTCTTGCACCATTTGACATTCCTTTCTCCTTGCAGCGTCTCTTTTTTTGGCACATATTCCTGTGCTCTCTTTGGCAACATCGACTAGCATTAGCTGCGCGGGGCAAGACTCATAGTTTTCAACTGCTGCATGGTCTACACAGCCGGAATTTCTCCTTATTCGCCGACAACATGGCCTGTGGGCAGCTTAACTGAGTGATGAACAATACAAGTGGCCTCCTCAGGGCTGCGCCACTCGCACCTATAGGAACCACCTGCTACAACATTGCCCAGCCCACAGCGTGCGTCCGCACACAACTTTGCCCCAATGTCTGTGCAGGAGTCCTCACCTGTCGGGCCTGTTGTACTGCGAACATCGCAGTTAGCTGCCATAACGACGAACGTACTCGGTGACTGTGCCAGGTCAACTACACGTCGCCTTTCTGTATTAACAGGACTCTGCCGGCACAGCACCTCGTCGCCATTATTGCAACCTTCAGTGGCCTCTGTGGCCATCACAGTACTTTTGGCAGTTAACACGCCTAGTTCTGACATGAACGGGCTGTCCGCACCACACGTCCTTGTCCGGCTCTTAAAAGTTTTGAGCCTACGGGCTCTTTGCACCATTTGTGCACAGGCGCGAACCTTCAGGCGCAATTTGTCAACGTACTTATGGTACGACTGTACCAACGTGTTATGGGCACGGACGGTCGCGCTATTAGAAATTCTAGAGCCTAAGCAGTGTTCCGAATGCATAGTGAGCGGTCCTAATTTCAAGCACCCTTTCGCTTTTTGTATTCTCAGTCTAGACCGCTCTTTTTCTCGTTCCATCTCGGGTTGCATAGTATGCATGTACCACTTTAGTTCAGCATCGCGTTTCTCTTTTCGTCAATTCAGTTCCTTTTCAATGAAGTTGAATACCTCCTTACCTACAAACCGAAAGATTCTGCCCTGTTCAATAAGTTGATAAACATCGGGCCGTCTATTGTTACGAACAGTTGTCTACCAAAAAATGACACTAGGACGTCTACATAATGTACGCTCAGAGTACATCTGTCTCCTAGATATCACCACATAGTCGGCCTGACCTGTCGTGGACGCCAGATAATGTCACACACTTCGGGTGAGGCCCTGACGATCTAACATCGACGTGTGGCAGACTCGTAGGCTTCCTCTTTACGCTTCGGCCTGCGAAGCCTGAAAGGCCTCGAAGTGATACACCTCAAATTTTTTTTGCATGTCAGGTCGACCCATGCGGGGTTGCCCGTGTGGTGATGTGTGGGCCCGACTCAGCGCACTCATAGAGCTGATGTGGACATTTGACATGGACATTTCAGCTGACACGGACATTTGATTAAACACAAAGAAAATTTACTTCAAACAAGAGAACAGGGAAGAGTTAACAAAATAACAGAGGAAGAAGACTGATACGTGATGGAAAAGAACATAAAAAATGAAGTATTCTCTGAAAGAACACTACAACAGGTACAGACAAACACAAATAGGCGGAATGTTATTACAATGAGAACATGATGAAACTGAACGACATACAAAAAAATTTACAAGTAAACGATCACGGTTGCGTTTCTGAATTTCTAAGTGCGACGCAGCGCACACAAAGAAGTTTTAAAAAGTCACAATAAAAAGTTCCATACAAACCAGGCCAGCTCTTGGTACACGTAGGAGAGTTGGCGGGGTGTCGCTGAAGATCTCGCTAGCTTAGTAGACGACGAGGATGCTCGGTATTGCAGCCGTGTCAATACGTTGCGTGAGTACAATACATACTCAATATATGCTCACCGCTTACACGAGACTCGCGACACCAACAACCGCACTTTTTGCTGGCTGCACGTCAACTGCCAATCCCGAAGAATTCAAAACTTTCTCTGGGCGTATGCGTACTATCTTACCCTCTGTGGATGATTTCATTTTCCCCGAACACATGTGTGCCCCCTTTGTTACAGGTGTAGGGAAGACGCGTCGGCGCTGTTGCTGCGTCGTTATTCGCCAGATGCCGTCCTCCAACACAAAAGCACCCTTCCTTGGACGATGGGGCACGGGGGCGAAACCAAATTTCAGACGTTTTTGACACACAGCATAACTGCTTTCTGATAACCTAACTCCTTCTTTGCTGCTGTAGGTGTCTGCTAATCGAGAAAGTGTCATGTTCTTCGAGTAATGAAGGTTGCAGATACTTCATGCGTGCGTCCTGTGACAACTCGAGCAGGTGTGTTTGACTTGGCAAGATCATGTGCGATGGCCACGCGTTGTGCATTTGTAGCAGTGGTTGCCCTTCCGTAGCTTCTTTTTCTTATCGTGAAGCGTGAGATTGGCTACGCAGGTTCGTGTATCATGGCTTTTCAATCCACAGAACGAAGACTCGCTCCAGCTGTTAGATGTGCTGTGTGGTCAGAAGCGGTGTTGGATCTGCCGCTTCGAGCTCTCTGACGACTGAGAGTGTGGTCATCGACAGGTCGTTGTGCTAATGGCACACACTGCTCCCGGCTTTCTGATTCTATGCGTACAAGCAAGAGCAGCTCTTGTAGTTCCCTTTTCAAAGCTTGTGACTGTCCGTACTGAGTCTGAGGCGCTGATGTGCGACTCACATTGTATTGAAGTATCGCTACGATTTGCTCTGATCTGTGGTGGAACGATCTGGTACTGCAAAGCCTCTCGCGGAATTTCAATTAAATTGCCGAAAAAAATACCGCAACTAAGCTTAGTTCAGTGAGACATCGTACGTTGAGCTGCACAGAGTTGTAGAACTGCCTCCAGTCTCAGACGTCGCTTCTGTACTTGACTTGCGGAAGATTACGAAGCGCTCGCAGGTGATGGTGCACAATTCGGCGCCGATCCTCGCACTGTTATTTCACAAGCTCTATGGCGTCAGCGTAACATGATTCAGCAATGACAGAACCAGAGATACCGCAGCTAGTCCACGTGCAAATTTATGCCGTAAGTTGAAGAACTTCGTTGTTATTCACAGAGCGTTGTTGAGCTAAATGGTCGGCGTTTACTGCTCCCAGAAATCTAAACACTCGTGAATATCGCCTCTGACTGTTGGCAAGTCAAGATTCAGCAGTCTTAGGCCATTTGGCTCAAGGTGTCGAGAACTGTCGCTGTTGCGTTCTCAAAAAGAATTGCCACTTTACTGTTCAAGTGTCCAAATCGGCTATTTACAGTGAATTTGGATGAACGCGCTGATGGTTTCGTCGTTATACACCGCCACGACGACATGCTCCACTTCGAGCTCCTCGTCAGTTAGGTGCTGTTCGAGAGCATGATTTATATTCGACACCTCGTTGTTACTAGCTGACAAACACCAATAAATACCTGTAATTTAGGCTTGTTCGCATTGGAATCGGTTAGCGGTGACCATGCTTCCTGAAAAGCTTCGTGTTCTGGCCACGTCGAGCCGAACGCTTGGTCTTGTGATGATCCATCTGAACTGGTCTTGAACTAAAAGAAGTCTATAGTTCACGCCGATGCCGAAAGATCTGTTGCGCTCCTTGCCGCGCGCAGCACAACGCAGTTGCGTAGAACGTAATCTCGAGTTCTGCGACATGTCTGCTTGACGAATATCAGCAACACATTGTAAATAAAACTATAAATTGGCGTAGAAACTAGACCAATACATTTCATTTTCGTCAACTTGTTCTGTTGCAGTGCTTGTCTGCACGCATTCATTACCTCATCTTTTTCAACAGTACCCAAGTGCACGCGCATTTGCCTGTGCCCTGAGTGACGACTTCATACCAAGGCAACTATACCACTAAGCTTGCCCGCATCTGTTTAAATTTATAACTACCACACATGTAGGCCAACTATTGAACGAACTCTCGAACAGAATATGATTATTGAAGTACTGCGCTGACACCAAAACCTTCTCAGAATTCGTGTTCACCGGGCTGATACTGCAGTCCGTGCACAAATACAGACCCGGGCGTCCAAACGCAAAGAGCAACTGCGTACCGAGGACCCGATGGAGATCCAAGCCATGCTAAATCGCGAAGCGGAACTCCAGAGGACCATGGCTGAAGTATGCTGCTAAATAGCTGATAACAGCGATGTCGAGATAACTTGGATATCGAATGCAAGCCGCAATGGCGAGTCAAGAAATGGGTTAAGGGCGGTGCCCAATTCATCCGGCATAGGCATAAACGCCTTCACCAAAGCCAACGCCCACTTTCGGCGAGAGTTTTTCGAGTGGCTCTTCGGCTTTGCCTTCGACGCCTGCGATTATCTGTGGCCCGTTCGCATCAAATAGGCTTGTTAACTATCTGTGCAGGAAGCTTGGCAGTGGCATATTTTTAGATTCAAAGCAGCTTTTTGACTTGCCTGTGTAACGCTGCTCCGTCCGTATCTTCGCGCCAACGCGCTGCATCACGTCTCTTCCATCACAGTTGTTGAAACGACGCCAAGTAGGTCAAGTCGCAGCTGGCACGTTTACGCCACTTTCTCCCTCACGCACAGCAGCTGCCTGTTCGACCCACCACCCCATCTTGGCGGTGTTGCTCCTTTGCCCGCTCGCAACACACCTATATCTCGCTTCCGCCTCTCTACCACCCGCAACGCTCGACCACACGTCGAGCAGAAACACACTTTCGGCTCGTTGATCTGCGAAGAAACTTATGCGAAACCCAACCCACCTCACGCGTCTTTGCGTTTCCAAGAAACGCTTACTCGAGTAAAGACTACACCGAGCTTTGCTTCAACTGTTCTTCCAGCACCCTCTTCAACACCCGTTTAAGCCAGGTCAACGAAGTGCACACCACTGCATCTTCACACCCCATTAAAGTTCCCTTTGGGAATACGGTCTATACTTTTTTAGGGGCGAAGGTCCTTATGGCGTGCCTTCGGCATCCCCGTTGTCGTTGTGCGTAACCTATGGCACATACCCGGATACCCGGATATCCGCATGTCCACAAGTTACGAAAAACGTAGAATGTGGTCTTTATTATGCTCTTGGTGTTAACAAAGGGCTGACAGCAGAAAAGTGGTACACATTTTCGTTTCGTCCTTAGATTTGTCTGCTGGATGGCACTACTGGTATGTATGAATATACGATAAAAGAAGTGAGATTGTGGTACTTAAATTGTTCACTAAGTGTTCGGATGGACGCACAGACAGACACGTAGATGGCAGACAGACAGAGAGACAGACACATGGATGCACGAACGGACGAATGGACGCACGTACGCTCAGACGGATGCACGGATGAACGCACGAACTAACACACGAACGGGCGCACGTCCGGATGGACTGGTGCACGGACGCACAGGGGGACGCACTAAAAGATCCAAAAACAGGTGAACGTACGGACAGACGAACAGACGGACGGTAGCACAGACGCATTGACGGACGCTTCGTCCCACACATCATCATATCTTCCGTGCATAAGCTGTGATATTTTTTTAGCGTATCATTGTGAGTTGAACCAAATATTTGTGCACGTTGAGGAGTTAGTGAGGTATCATGAGATTACTAAGCAAATCAAGTATGCTGGCGTTCAGTGTATGCTCTGGTGCGATGTAACCTTCATGCTCACGTCAAACAGCAGACGCCGGCGTTATTGAAACGAATTCTTGATACGGTGCGACAATGTGCCTATCATATATTCCGATTTCTAATATATATATTAGGGGCGAAGTTCCTTATAGCGGCACCTGTTCGTTCTTCGTAGCCGTTCTAGTATGTAACAAGTATACCGTTTTGACCTCCAAGGTGGTGCCGGTGAAAAATTTCTTCTGTGCGTTGTTGAACAACAAAAAAGTGCTCAATGTACATGCCAATGGCTGCTAACGAAGAATGAGAGACAGGAGCATTCGGTATTTAGTTAACGCGCACGCTACGATCCATACTAGCAGCCATTGGCATGTACATTGGGCACTATCTGACAAGAAAGTGTTGGTACGTTATACTTGCTGGGTGTAACCTCCCTAGTTTTAGAAAGGTTTAGCAAACGTTGAGCAACAGTGCCCTGAATACAACGAACTAGTATATACCATGAATGAACTCGATGTGGATAAAGGTGTGTAGTTGATACGAAGCGCAAGCCGTAAGGAAGTACAAGACGAATTCTCTTGTCTGTCATTTCCCATTAGCAGCCATTGGCATGTACATTGAGCACTATCTGACAGGAAAAGATTGCTACGTTATATTCGCTGGGCGTAACTTCCTTGGTTTTAGAAATGTTTAGCGAGCCTTGGGCCGCAGTGCCATGAATGCAGTGAACCAGTATATACAATGAACTCGAGGTGGTTAAAGTTGGAAAGTAGACCCGAAGCGCAAGCCGTAAGAAAGTGTGCGTGTGCCACCTCTCGTTTAGTCCTTGGAATGTCCGCTGAATGGTGGTGCTTCTATATGGGGAATATATGATGAAAAGATGCGAGATGGTGGCACTTGGAGTGTTGAATAGATGGACGAACAGACACACAGACAGATGCATGGATGGACGCATGAATGGACGCAGAGAAGGATGCACGAACGAATGCAGGGACGGTCGCACGAGCAGACGCACGCAAGGACGGGTGGATGGATGCATAGACGGGCACACAGACGGTCGCATGGACCGACGGAAGCAAGAACGAATGAACGGACGAATGCTTCGCCCCACTCTTCATCATTCTTTCCGTGAATACGCCGCCAATTTTATTGTCTTGGTATCGAGCAATGGTTGACATTAGCTCAGCAATTCACAGAACTTCCAGTGTAAGATTTACTAAATTGTTTTACAAGCGCGCAATCAACACTGTAACAACGGTTGAGTTGCCCGACTTGATGTTACTATCCGGCCTTTTTTCAGAAATATTTTGAAACACGAGCGCTGCCCCGTAAATTACCACCACGCAGAATGCCTGCCCTAGATTCAGGCTCTCATTGTTACTTCCATCGCTCCTAATATTTCTCACCTCAAGCGCTACCAACGCTAGAATTTCAGCAATTAAGCTCTTCTTGGTGTCGCACAGATATTTGCTCAGTGCAGTTCTATGTTTCCTGGGTTGATATAAAGTACAGATCACTTGGAAGAGGAGAGGCACTGGGCGTGATCTTCCTAGCACTGCTATTTTTTCGCAAATTTTGTAAGTTTGCTTACTCTTCTTCTGCATCTTACTGCCAAGGTGCGGCCACCACCTTCGCGGTGTACCATGCGCCACGTCTCTAAGGCGCCGAAGCCTTATGTTATGCTGCCAGGACGTCTTAAAGCTTCGGCTACTGCAGGCGGACATTCTTGGTGCCCATCAGATGAAGCCAAAGTGATGAATGCGTCCGAACAGCAAGATAATCTCTTGTCTCGTGGACCTGAGGAGGACTTTGACTGCCCCTCGACGACACCCAACGCCAACGTTGAGCGTTGTACGCTGAAGAAGGCGCAAACTGAAATTCAAGAGGATTACAGCGATGCAACGATCATCGACTCCGAGGAAATGAACTGTGATATAGAAGCAGAAGACAGGCCTTTCACAACAGCCACGTACAAGAAAGCCCGACCAGCGGGGATACCCGTAATTTTCAAGCTGACAGAACCTAGCACCTCATTCTGGATAGTCAGTCCGAACAATCTGCCCAGTGAAGTAGTATCTGCTGCTAAAGAAAAAGTGCAGTCATTCCGTGTCAACAGAGATGGCAACTTCTCCGTGTCTCTACAGTTACTGCATCCTGCATACTTCTTGAGTTAACTCATGATGCTGGTCTTGAAGTGGCACCACAGTCGTATGCCAGGAACCTAGAAAAGGTTAGACAGGTGCCAGTGCAATACAGTGAAAATCAGCTGCTTCACTATTTAAGAGACAGTGGTGAAATCTCAGTTAGGAGACGAACTTAATGGCTCTGTCATGAAGATGATTCCGCAGAGCCACATTTACTCAGCAGTGTAATTCTTGAGTTCTCCCCAGACAAGCCACTGCGGCCTCGTATTTTCCTAGGCTTCACAAGTCATCCGGTGGAAGAGTACCTACGGCCCGCTACACGTTGTTACAACTGTCAGCAATATGAACATGTTGCAAAATTGTGCCTTCGACAACTTCGCAGCAAAATCTGTGCAGAAGCACATGATTACAAAGACTGTACATCGAGGAAGCATTCCAAATGTGCCAACTGCAATGGAGACCGCGTAGCGTCATATGCTCGTTCTCCGAAACAACAGGCGGCTACTCGACTAAAGCGACAAGAAGTTTTGCTAGGAAGAGCTCCACAAAAGGGATCGCCTTGTCCGAATCCTGAAACTCTACATCCACTCCCTATGACTTCAAAAATACAGAAGAGTACATCACCACTGTCGTTTGCGATGGTTGCCAAGCATGCTCAGAAAAACAAAAGTACAACCAATACGGACCGTACAGGACGATCACAAGGCGTAAAAAGGCATACTAGCGGCAGCAGGACACCAAAACTGTCAGCAACTCGAGATAACTAAGCGTCTACACCTTTCATCTCACCAAAGCCATAGGCAGAAGAGCAACGTGCCTGAAAATAAGTGATGTGAATATGGTTATGTCGATGCTCTTCCTTGCTTTGAAGGCAATCCTGCGTGAATTCCGGAGGCCAATGACCTTCAAGAGGTGAGCGCAGTCTTTTTATTAGAGCCTCTTGCAGTACAACAAAAAATTGTTGTATAGCAAAGTGGCTCTACAAATGAACAACTGTTTCCGCAATACAGCTGTGTTTCAGTGAAATGCCAATGGCCGTAGGTCCGGAAGAACAGACTTTAGGAAGCTGGTTGCTCTGTATAGCTTCCCCGCTATGTGTCTAAGTGAAACCAACATTGGCCCTGACTTTAGGATTTCTAAATATGTCACATAGGCATCAAGAACAAATCCAGGCTTGAGCAGGGCACTGTTTTGCGTACGGCGTCACATACCCTCTTTTGTTTTATACTCGTCAGACTCAGACGTGACAGAATTTGTAGGATGCGAAATTCAATTCCAGAATCTTTCCCTCATCGTAATTTGCGTTTATTTGCAATTATCGACACGAATCTCTGAATCATCCCTGGCTCATTTATTGGGTAAAGCCCAGAGACCTGCCCTCATCAGGGGAGACCTGCCCTCATCAGTGGAGAAAAGTAATTGATTGATAAGGTCTTGTACTGAATAATAGATCAGTAAAATTTTTAAAAGGTAATAATTATGCCAGCTGTCTAGATTTGGCTATAGCCTCCCCTGACATTGCACGAAATAAGAACTGGTGTACAGACCTCGAAACACGAGGGAGTGACCATTACCCAGTTCTCATGAAACACCCAGGAATGGAAGTGTAAATGACCGCATTGATTTCAAAGCTAAGTGGCTGGAAACTATTTCGTGAACATACTGGACGTACTTTGATGGGAGGTAATGAACTGGATACATTTGTGTCCAGAAATAAAAGCAGTTACTTCTGTGCGACAAGTTTTACAGCTGCCCCAGCAGGCCGGCCACTTCGGTGTAGATGCAGACTATGAGCACCTACGAGCAATCAGAAGACGAGAAGAATGTCGCTAGCGCCACACTGGGAGGCTATAAGATTAAAAGAAGAGTGAAGTCACACACATCCAGTCAAACCGACACATGCAAAAGTTAGGTCGAGAAGAATGACATAATTTCTGTAATTTAATGACTCCATTTACTCCACTTTCAAAAATCTGGCGAACGGTCACTGCTCCAAGTCATCAAGTATCCCAGCGAAAGCTATTCAGAGCGTTCGCCAAATCTCTTGGGTTATCCGAACGTGATGTTTCTATTAAGTTTTGCACAATGCTGACTGGAACTGGGGAATATGCTCGCAACACTACTGCACTGCCCAGTTCTGTAGAGCAGCAAATCCGAGACGCATACTCTTTATCACATGCTAAACTGGATAACACGCATTCTCTACTAGAGTTGCGTACTGCTCTATCACTAACCCACGTAAGAACGGCAACCGGTTCCGACAACGTATCGCGAAGTGTTCTGAAAAATCAGGGACCCAACGGCATGCCAGTTCTTCTACGGAAGTGTAACGACATGTGGACGAAGGCGTGCGTTTTACTGTAGTGGAAGCTCGTAAGAATCAGTCCCACTGCTGAACCCAGTAAATCACCGCTTTCGCTAGACTCATTCCGACCAGTCAGCCTCACTAGCTGTGTATCTAAAGTCATGAAAAAATAGTTGACAGAAGATTACAGTGGTAGATTGAAGCTAACAACTCTCTTCCAGAACAGATGGCTGGCTTCAGACGACGACGATGCACCGTGGACAGCGTCTTTGATCCTCGTTACATTTGCAGAATATGAGACGAGCTGTGAAAACATGGCCGCTGCAGCGTTCATTTGTATCAAGAAGGCATTCGACTCTGTGAGCCACCTCTCTGTGCTGCATGGGCTTACCTCACTAGGTGCTCATGGTCGTATCCTACAATGAATCGCCAACTTCCTACGTAACAGACAAATATACATTTCAAGCAATAACGGAGGCAGCGATCGCTTCAACATCAGCAGAGGTGTACCCGAAGGAAGCGTTTTAAGTCTGCTTTTTTTTCAATGCTGCAATGGCAGGTCTTCCAGAGGTGATGCCCGAAGCCTTGAACATATCCATGTATGCAGACGACATATGCATAAGGACGTCCCACAAATCACTCGAAGTGTTCGAACATCAGCTTTAACAAGGACTAAATGCAATAAGTGATTACCTCAAAGAGCGAGGCATTCAAATTTCTCACGACAAATTTGAAGTTCTACCAGTCAAGAGAAAGACAGTGAAAAACTTGAAGTTTTTTGTGGATGGCCAGAAAATCGAAATCGCACTAAAGCATCGCTTGCTCGGTGTTACCGTAAAGAGCCAACTCAGATGGAGTCAGCATATTGCTGATCTTGAAAATCAAGTAAACTGCCCCATAAATGTAATACTTCGCATCGCGGGAACAAAATGGGGCGGTACATTAGCGTCTATACTCTACGCTCTTTGTGCACTAATCAACAGAAAATTGCCTTCTCTGCGCCAGTTCTCTGCAACATCTGTCAGACGTCAGTACACTGACTTCAGCTGTTACAAGCACGAAACTTACGGATATGTCTGGGGGTTCCACGGGCAACACCAAGTTCTCTTACATTGGCGTAGGCAAAAGAACCCAAATTTATAGTAATTAGAAATGTGGAGACATGTCGGCACCTCTTTCGTCTAGTCACGCAACACCCTTCCCATCTGCTCATATCTAACATTGTGAACCATGCTGGAGCGCAAACACACCGTGTGTACCAACAGTGCATTTCCCGGCTTCCTGTGTCGACACATTGGCCACTGGACCACAACCACCCGCCATGGCTGCTTGAGCTAGCAACCATTGAAACGTCAATAGAAGGACTTCGCAGCAAACATGAAGTGCCAATCGTTGCAGCACAGCAGTTGGCATCCCGTCATCTGTTTGACAGGTACCAAGGATACACTCACGTGTACACTGACGGCTCCGTCACCAAAGAGAAAGCGACATCAGCATCCATGATTCCGAAATTGAATGAAGAATATGCAAGTCGGTTGGGCCACCTCTTCTCTTCAAGAACGTCGGAGCTCGCACCGATTTTGCTAGCCCTAAGCTTTATTAAACTGTGAATGACACCAAGACAATGGGTGATATTTACAGACTCTCTGGCAGCACTGGCATGTGTAAAAAATACCACTTCAAGACACATTGATTTGCGTATAGTATACGATATACTAAATTAGCTCTAAGAAGCTACGAAGTCGAATTATCGAGTAGCATTGTAGTGGGTTCCCAGTCACTGCGGAATTAAGAGAAATGAAGTGGCGGATGAGTTGGCGAAAACTGCTCATAATTCTGCGCAAACGTACCTCATTCCGGTATCTCAATATGATGGAAATATAACTTTAAGAACAACAAAACGTGAATTATGCCTATCTACCTGGTTCACACACAAAACGAAAAAAAATTGATCCTAGATTATTTTGTCCTAGTCTTGAGTTCCAATTGGACCATGACCTCCCAAGACGTATCGACAAACTCATTCATCGCCTACGACTCGGAACTGCTTACACAAAGCACTTCCTACTTTTTATTCAGCGTGCAAGATTGTTGGCATGTTCATGCGGCCACAACGACGAGGATATCTGTTATCTCTTGCTCGACTGTCCGAAACACGACACACACAGAAGGCGACTAGAACAAGAGCTGCATAGGTTAGAGCCTGAGCGACCGTTCGGGTTGAATAAAATACTAGGTCCATGGCCATCCAAATCAAACGGCAAAGCAGTGAAGGTGCTGCAACAGTTCTTCGAACAAACGAAGATTTGTGACAAATACTGAGCAAACAAAAGGTAAAACTGAGCGTGGCGTCAACGTGTTTGTTCTTCACATAGGCAAACGTTTGCTCTCACCCATGTAGGACTGTATACATGTATACACGCTCTTACTTTTATATCTTTTATTTGTACGTATCATTCGGAAAGGGGTAGCCGTCGCCAAGTAACAGTGACAAAAACTCCTTCGTTTATTTTCTGTTTCAGTTAAGAAAACGGATCACTTAAGGCCCATACCCAAATTTTGTAGGCAGTAGTACGTACGTATGGGACACACGTAACTCGGAAAACTGTTTTATGACTTAGGTGACAATAAATATAAGTTTTCAGCATTTCTTAGCGACATACTGGCATTTAAGAGTTTAAATCTACGTATCTAAGTACACATATATCCGTTTCGCCGCCAATATATGGTTGCTTTCGATGTGCCCTATTTAGGTTAGTGTATACAAAATAGTAAGGAATGGAGAGAGTGCTTCAGCAATATGACTTTCAAGTCCCCACATCAATAACGTAAAAATCTTTCCACGTTTGTCTTCAAACGTTTTTGTGGATAGACGTACAGCACATACCCGTATACAACGGGCCGCAGTACACGACTACGCACCCCAAGTGATTTGCGATTTCTATTTATGGCTGAACGGTGAGTATGGGCTTTAGTAGCGCAATTGTGCGAGAGTAAAAAGAAACTGAATTAGCTAGCAAAAATCTGGTGAATGTAAGTAATGACGGTCACGGTATCACTTGAGTGCAAAGGTTACGTCATGCAATAAGACACACTTTTTTTTCAACGCGAAACAATTCTTCGCATACTTAAAGCACTTTTACGTCGATCCTCGCAGCTAAATCTGTCTAGCCGCTTACGTATGACTGATCTTCAAACTGCCCCCTTAACTTGGCTTCACCCTAAATTTGTATGGGAGGCTACGATGGTTTGAAGAATATGACTCACTGGTCAAGGCTTGAATATAGTCGGGATGCCATCACGTAAATCGTCAAACACTTCCCGCCAGGCAGTGGCGTATACCCGCGGGCAGGTTTATGCTTGTGGTATGTGGGTATGTTCCATAGGCGACTGACACTTTGTATCTACCCAGAAACAATGAGAACACACATGCGTAAATATAATGCATGAGCGCGAATGAAAACCTATCATCACGCTTGGCCCAACAACTGCAAACAATAAAATTCAGGGTCCCAACTGAAACCAAACCCAAGCATTTTGCGTTGCAATAAAGTATTCTATAACAGAGCCACGCCAGGTCTCTTGGCTACTTTCAATTGCGAAGAATGTCTCAGCGAATTTCGGTGATTTTGAGTCTATCTATCTATCTATCTATCTATCTATCTATCTATCTATCTATCTATCTATCTATCTATCTATCTATCTATCTATCTATCTATCTATCGCATGTTGCAAAATGCTAGAACATATAATTGCCACTCGTATAAACAGCTTCTTAGATGATAACCACATTTTATCTTCCTTTCAGCATGGATTTAGAAAACGGTTTTCCACAGTCACCCAGTTGGTCTCAGTTATTCATCACATTGCTTCTATTTTAGACAAAGCTGGTCAGGTCGATGTACTGTTTTTAGATTTCAGTAAAGCATTCGACCGTGTTCCCCATAACAAGCTCATCGAGAAATTGCAGACTATAGGGCTTCCAAACTACCTAGTATCCTGGGTGTCTGCTTACCTGAACGGCCGGAAACAGTATGTCGACGTCTGTGGACAGACATCACCTCATCTCCCAGTAGATTCCGGCGTACCGCAGGGTAGTGTTCTAGGTCCGCTGCTGTTTATAATTTATTGCAATGATATTGTTAATGCTATTACTGGTCCGGTTAAAATAAGACTTTTTGCAGACGACTGCATTATTTTCACAGATGTACAATCGCCAGATGACCAGGTTGCTCTCGACACTGCCCTTAACAATATTATTTCGTGGTGTAACAAATGGGGCATGGTGCTCAATTTCGATAAATCTGTTTGCCTTCGAATTACTAACAAGAAAAATCCCCTTCAGTTTTCCTATTCCTCCAAAAGCCAACCCTTAAAAGAAGTCAGTCAATACAAATACCTAGGTATAACGATAACGAATAAGTTGTCCTGGAATGCACACATTGCCGATGTTTCGTCATCGGCTTTCCGTAAACTGTGTCTTTTAAGGCACAAACTCAGAGACGCCCCGTCGCAAGTGAAACTATTAGCTTATAACACTTTAATACGTCCAAAGCTTGAATACGCTTGTATTGTATGGGATCCGCATACTAAGTCTAACATATATTCCCTCGAAAAGATTCAAAGACGAGCAGTGCGTTTTATTTACTCAAAGTATGGTCGTGGTACATCAGTTACGGAACTAATGCGAGATAACGAAATCCAGACGCTACAATCGCGGCGCCAGCTTCTCCGTCTAAAATTCTTGGACTCACTAATTAACAATAAACTTGGGCTAGACCCATCCCATTACGTTACCCCAGTTTCGACCAGGCAAACTCGTCATTCTCATGTCCGATCCTTAACTCCGTATTTTGCGCGGACAGATTTATTTAAGTTTTCCTTTTTTCCGAGAACTGTAACAGAATGGAATAACTTGCCTTCTGATTTCCTCCAAACCTTCGATCTTGATGAACCCAATGTTTAATTCTGTGAATCTTGACCCCCCCCCCCCCACTCCCAATATTGCTTGATTTTTTTTATGTTTCTCTTCTACTCGCTCTTCTCCTACACAGATGTATTTTAGTCAAGCTCTGTTACTCATATACTGATCGCGTGCTTTCTTTGTTATGATGTTTTTCTTCTACTCGCTCTCCTCTTACACAGATGTATTTTAGTGAAGCTGTGTCACTCATGTACTGATATTGTGTTTGTGTTTTTGCCCCTCCTGCTTGGGCCTTTTTGGCCTGCAGTATTTCACAAATAAATAAAAATAAATCTATCTATCTATCTATCTATTTAGCTATCTATCTACCTATCTATCTATCTATCTATCTATCTATCCATCTATCTATCTATCTATCTAGCCACCTACAAGTTTTACCCCTCCCTATCGGAAAAATTGCTATGGTGGATACTGGAAAACATGGTGGGCGTGTTGGAAATAATACTGGGCATGGTGGAAATTTCGATGGATATGGTGGGACGTTGTGGAAAATATGGTGGATATGCCGGGACATACTGAGTGGTATGGTGTACAGATGATGGGTAATGTGGAAATGATGGTGAAAAGCAGAGGCTAGATAGTGGGCAATAATGGGACACTCTGCCCACCATTGCGATAATGCTGGGAAGTCTTAAGCAGATGATGGGTGCTGCTTGTTATGGTGGGCCACATGGTGTACCAAGCTGAGAAGCTCTGCCCACCATCACGAAAATGCTGGGTAGCAGTAAGCAGATGATGTGTGGGCTTATAATGGCGGGCATTTTATATAGTTTACCAAGCTGGGATCTGTACACTACATGTTCTACCACCATGATTTCCACCAAAGGTTAGGCCTACCGACCGAGCCCGTACAATTGTGTTATCCGTGCTTCCGGGTTTCGACGATTAGGTATGACAATAAAGCGCAGCCATGGCATCAATTAACCTAAATGAAGCATTTTTCATTGTGTATAGTGTCCGCTCAAGAAACAACAAACATCGATGCGACGCGATTAAAGCACTCCCAGAGAACGTAAATGTCTTCTCACCGACAGCCGCCGGTCGCACTCGCCGGCACTTCTCTAGCTTTTGTACGAGAACTCAGACGCGGCAATTCGTATGCTTGGTGAACCAATATGATAGCGTAATGTTTCCACCACACTCCATTCGTTTTGGCCAAGCCATTATGTAGTTGTTGATTTAGCGAAAGAGCTACAAAATCGCGCTGGCACGACCGCCCTCTACATTGCGCGAAAAGCATCCCGATACTCAATCAAATAAATTAGGTGGGCGTATCTATGGAATGAGCCTAGAAGCGTCATAAAGCGTGAGCGGATGTTGCCCTTTAGAACGAGCGCGAAACGGATATTAAACTTGGCAGACCCCGCCGGTAAACTGTTGCTGCTCCCCAGTCCATTTGGTTTTTTTTCTTGAAGTTGTGAATTGTAAAAAAAAAGCACTAGGGCCATTAACACAGTGGCAATTGTTACAGGCCGCAGTTGCTTGAGTTTAATAAATGTGCAATTTTTAGTAGCAGTTGTAAATCTTGTCTATGTTGTGTACACGACAAACATAACTTAAGTTGAACCGTAAGTTTGTATGCCATATAAGTATTTAACACACAGTCATCGTCATGTTGGTATGGCGCAGTGGTTAGTGTCTTCGAATCGAAATCCGCAGGTTGCACGTTCGTGGTGCCTCCGTGGCGCCTTGTTTTTTTTTTTTACGGGACGGGTGTTTTTTATACCGTTTTTATAGAAATCTTTTTTTATTTTTTGTGGCAGCTCGTCACGGTGATTCTGACGTCATGTCGCGCTCAAGCGTTGCCGGCACTGCAGCACCCACCATACCGACAATGCGCCATGGTGGGCGTTTCCCACCATTCACCCACTACATTATACCACTATAATGGTGGGTGGTGGTTTACACCATGCCCACCATTCGTTTTTTTCCAATAGGGCTACTGGCCATCTCGATAATAGCATCTGTACCAAAATTGATATCACAACCAGGTTAATAATTAAGCTAATAGAAATGAATAGAAATTAGGAAGTTGTAGCATACATCCGCCTATACCTCAAAAGTCCGACGAAATACGTCTACATAAAGGGCAACAAACCGGATCTGTTAGACATAACTTTAGGCGTACCAGAGGGATCCGCTTTCGGACCACTGATTTTTGATTTACATAAATGATATTGCTCATGACACAAGTGACGACATAAGCCTTAGGTTGTTCGCAAATTATTGCCTAATATATCGTGAAATCAATAATCAGAATAATCAGGCATCACCCAAGCAAGCTCTTAAAGCTGTAGAAGAATGGGCCACTAAATGGCAAATTTAATTCAGTGAATCCAAATAGGTCATGCTCAAAGTTACGAAAAGAGCAAAACACGTATACGTGTCACTATGAGATTACTTTAAACGAAGCTGATTCGATAAAATACCTAGGCCTAAACATTTCAAATGACAAGTTGGAAACCACACGTGAACGGCATTTGTGCAGCTTAAGAAAAAAGAGTATGCTTGTTTTGCCGCAAACAAAAGCCTGCAACACCATCCGTTAAGGTCCTTAAATAATTGACCTACATAAGGCCAACGTTTCAACACGCCAGTGCAGTGTAGGATCTCTTCCAGTCGGGGTTAATAAACTGAATTGAAAAAAATAGAGAAAAAAGCCGCAAGGCTAATTCTATTGTGGTATTCTCAAAAAGACTCTGTTTCTGAAATGCTTCGGCTGTTTGAATTGCCTATGCTGGCTTAACGCCGGAAAGTTGGTCACCTTGACTTTCTTCTTTGTTATCAAAAGGACACTTCATTATTGAAACTAAAGTTTATCTTGTTCCCAGGCCCTTCAGCAATGTCATGCAATGAGTTGGAATTTTTGGTTACAAAATGCAATTTTCATGTGTACGCGTATTCTTTTTTTTCCACGAACCGTAAAAGAGTGAAATCGGTTGCCAATACCAGTGCTGATTTCGAAGAGCATAGAAAGCTTTGAAGAGCACATTAAAATATGTCGTGAACATTGAGTATTGCTATATTATTGTACACACATTGCCATGTTGTTCGAAGATATGCCGTGTAGTTACTTCACATTGCGTACTATACGACTATCACAATAAATGCATGTACGTTTTTTAAACAGTGTTTTTAAAATAATTTTCTTGTTCTGTATAATTATACATCTTTCCTAGTTTTGTATTTAATACATTATGTTGTGGTTGTTTTTCTTTCATGTTAACTTTTACAGTACCCACCCTGTTAGGGCCATGATGGTCAACAGTATTTGGAAATAAACATAACGTGACTAGATAACGAGCATAAGTCACTAGTAATAACATGATAATTATGAGTTGTATGTCATGAATGTTATGACTTAAATGTCCTGATCTTGCTGCGCTTGCGCTGGTTTCATTCACATGATATATTGCGAAATTGGCATTGTATGACATGACTGCATGACAAACCTAAGTGACAGACCCAGACGTGAAAGTCAGGACAAGCGTTTCATGTAAAAACATGACTACATACAACGTTCATGATGCGCTCACGGCCGTTTCGCCTGCTGTACATATACCCAATTTGTTGTTATGTGACGTGAATTACCGGCAAAGTTAAATCACAGTCTGAAAATGATAATCACAATATGCGTGTCATGTAAAACATGTCTACATGCTATGCTCATACACTCTCGCGGCCGTCTGGCTAGCTTCACATTCACCGAATTTGGTAATACGTGACGTGAATGGATGACGAACACAGATATCAGGCGATAACATAATAATTGTGACGTGTAAATCATATACGGCATAATTTACATACCTACCACTGCTGGTGCTGGTATGAATCGTTAGTGGTGGCAGCGTTACGCGACTAGAAACAACATATTTGCATCTTATATAGGTACGGAAGTGCGCATATTCTCTACTTGTGTTTTGTTAATTTCAATTTCAAAGAGATATATCTGCTTTCCTCAGTCGTGCTTTGCATATGAATGATTTCACTTTGCGTAGGATCTGCCCATTTGTATGGACGTTTTACTATTCGAGTACGGCGCATTCTATATAATATGAGCCCATCTTGATGGCATAGTTGATGTTAGGGCGATCACTAGATTCTTACATTGAACGTTGTATGTTATGTTTAGTCCATTATTCATTGTTCAACGTTTGATAACATAGTTTTTTAACGATTTAAAACATGGTAAAGCAATGCGACTAAAGCATGAAATACCATGATTATATGTTACACCAAGGTACTTGTACTGTGCCACTCTCGGAAAAGATGATTTGACGTGCCAGTGTACTTGATGTGCTTGGTAAAATCACGATACGCCAATAGCGTCTCAAGGTGACCAAAACTTGGTGCAACTCGGACCGCTTAGCTTATAAAAAAGGGACCCTTAAGCTTCGCTTATAAGAGTAGAACACGATAGCGATATTTTGTCTCTAGTGCGTACTTCAAGCTATAGGTGCACATATTTGCTGTACGATTTCTCTCGTGATTTTACTCGGAAAGTTTACACTGTCTATAACTATTATGTAATTCTAATGTTGAAAAGGCCTCTGTCAGTCGAGCTTTCACATATGGCTGAATCCTGTGTAACGGGTAGCATGCTTTATAGCATGGGCAATTAGGTGCGTGAAATGTTTCCAAAGTTGTTTTCACCCCCTACGTTCTTTTAAGGGAATATACGCCATACTTGTGTGCCTTTTAACGTGATATCTTGAAAAAGCTTGATTCGCAGAAATTCCGCTGCCGGTGTCGGCGTTGCAGATAGCTTGGGCATTATTGAACCGAAAAAAACACAATCTCCTATCTAAAAGAAAGCAGGTGTAGATGCGAAGCAGCGGGCGCTAGCGCTAACGCTGCGGGCGGCATCGACGCAGCAACTCGTCGCGTCGTTGCACAAGAGAGAAACCAGGGGAGGTGCAAAGGACGCAATGATGCACCCGTGTTTTCTACTGGAACATGTCAATCGCTGCTAATAGGCAATGAAAAATAGACGACTTTGACTGGACACAGGGACCCGCACTTCGTTTTTTGGAAAGATACACAGACCGCAGAGATTCTAAAGGTGAATAGGAAAAAAAAAGGAAGAGAGAGGGAGGGGGAAGGAGAAGGAAGAGTGAAAGGGGTACCCGCGGGATTCCACCTTCTATTATCTCCTAATTTCTTTTTTTCTTTGTTTCAGTTCTTCTTTTTTCTTTTTTCTTTGTCTTTTCTTTTTTCGTCATTTTCTCTCTATCCATCTGAATTAGAATCGTATAAAGCTGAGCACCAACAAACTGTAGCCTCAATCTTGATGAAGGCCAGCCTCTGGCTAAAACGTTGAAGTAAACCACGTTGTGACTGCTCACAGAGGATCTAGTTGACTACTTGCACATACATATATATATATATATATATATATATATATATATATATATATATATATGTATATATATATATAATAAGGGAAAGAAGGGTATACCAAAGGGCTCGTTTTTCCGAGTTTTGACACAATATTGATGAGATCTAACAGACAGTAATGCCAAGGAATGAACAGGGGAAGTTATTAGAACAAATGGAATGTAAATAGGAAGAAAGAAAAGTGGATGAAAAAATACCAGCCGTGAGCAGGAATCGAAACTACGACCTTCGAATAACGCGTTCGATGCTCTAACCACTGAGCTATCACAGCGGCCTTCCCTCCATCCACTTTTTTGGGTTTATATATGAATTTAGAAGTAGGGGTGACAGTCAGCGCCATCTATAAGCCTAGCGACGCGTGTGAACCACTCTTTTATGCGCATGTTTGGCGTCACGTATATATATATATATATATATATATATATATATATATATATATATATATACGTATATAAAGCTGTCGCTCCGGCACAGCTGAAACGGCACCTTAAAGGAAGTAGACGACAACGTGGTTGTTGTGGGTTACTCTCTCGAGTGTCTCCCGTTGGCCTTCATGACTGTGCGCTCTTTAAGGCATTAGCAAGACGCGCTGTCGGTGAATGAATCTTCCCCGTAAAATTTTTTGGTGGAAGGTGCGAGGTCTTCACACAACCGGGCTCTGAAACTCCGCAGTGGACGCCAGCTTTGTCAAGCCGCGATGCCTGAAACCGGCACCTAAGCCTCTCCATCACCTGGCTTCACCACCTGTGATCCCCCCCCCCCTTCAATCTTCTTTACCCTGGCACGTTTTCCGGGACGGACAGCACGGACGTAGAAGAATGGCTCGCATTATCCGAGCGCGTCAGCATGCACTACAGGTAGGACGAGATGCGTCAGCAAGCACTACAGGTAGGGCGATGTGGCAGCAAGTACTACAGGTAGGACGAGCGCGTCAGCAAGAACTACAGGTAGGACGAGATGCTTATGCTGGCAAATATTCTATTCTACCCACGCGCTACGGCACGCGTCTGGTATGAGACGCATGAAAAGAATTAACCAGCTGGGACACATGCAAACAATGGAGGCGAAAATCTTGTAGGCCCGTGTACTCAGATTTGGGTGCACGTGAAAGAACCCCAGGTGGTCGAAATTTCCGGAGCCCTCCACTACGGCGTCTCTCATATTCAGATGGTGGTTTTGGGACGGTAAATCTCACAAATCAATCAATCAAATCAAACACATGCAAACAAAAGCTTCGCGACTGGTTCGGTCAGTGAGTTGCTCGTTAGATGGCAGCCAGGCAGGAACTCGCGTCGCGGGTTTAATCATAGCCGGAGTTGTACGTCACGTATATCGTCACGTACTGGCACTATGCCGGAAGAGTGACAAAGAGATGTCTGAGGCGAACAAGATCAGCAACGAGTTCAAAGACACTGATGACGATGCTTTCAACATACTAATATGTAAGAACTGTACTGCTGTCGACTCCATCATATCTGAATGCCGACGATCTGAACAGTCTAAAAGCAGGCGAATAACCTACCACTTCACGAGACTACCGAACACCACTGCAACTTGCCTTGCGAGGATTCTGGAACGCCCTGTTCACTTGCGCCTCCTGCCAATATTGCAAGGATTGTTCGCCAGGAGCTAGTAGCAATGGCACCCGCTTCCTATCAGCCCCCTGTGCAAGACAACTGGGCAACAGTCTCGCTTATTGAAGGCGTCGTACGTAAGGAGTTTGCCAACTTGGCGTCTAGAATTCGCAGCCCACCAGGCACTTGCCGTAGCCTATGAGCACTCCCGTTCACAATGGTGACCACCACTCTGCTCCACTTGTCACTGCGGCAGCTTCAACTCCTCGGTTTCTACCACACTACCGAAATCCATCTGAGTAGCGCACGCACAATAATCGACCCATGTGCTTTTCTTGCTCTCGAGTTGGGCCTATCTCGCGCCATTGCCGCAACAGGTGGTATCTTCGGCCAAGCTTGCCTAATGTTCACCACCGTCAGGATCATGGACACTATTCGCACCCGCTCTTCCCGAAGACATTGTTCAGGACCCTTCAACTCGCCCTTCATCTTCACGCTCTGAACCGTCCTACCCTGACGTCGTCGCCCAAAGAAACTGGTCCAGACGCTCGCCGTCACCCCAGGGTCGGCCATCACGCTCCCCTAAACGCCGCCGTTCTTCGTCACCGGCTTATTCTGGTCGTTCTCCGGAAAACTGACGAGGTCAGCTTCTGGTGGTGGCGCTGTTTTGACGACTAGGAACGAAAACCTTCGACCGGCTACCAATTGAAGACGCAATTTACTTCGAGTGTTTTTTGACAGTCTGGCCGTTACTCCTCTAATTGACACTGGTGCCCAAGTATCTGTTATGAGTTCTACACTTCGATATCGCATGAAAAAGGTTCTCACACGTGTTATGATCTCTACTGTTCGAGTGACTATTGGAAGTCGAACATCGGTGCTTGGAATGTGCACTGCCTGCATTACTGTTGCAGGCCATCACACTTCCGTTCTCTTCGCAGTCCACGATGCTTGCCCTCACGTCATTCTTGAAAATGATGTCTTGACCACCCACTCCGCCCTCATCGCTTGTTCTACCGGTATCTTACGGATCGAAATGCCTTTGTGCACCGATTTCACTCTTCCAAGTCGATCTCGGCTACGATCCGTAGAGTTTCTACGGCTACCGCCCCAGGCTTCTATGTAAATTCCTATGTCGCCCTTTCCCTCCGTTCCTGATGGAGTTTATCTGGTGGCTACCCTCATTGATTTGACCCTTACACACCACATCGTACTACCACATACTATAGTGATTCTTGCTAATAACATGGCGCTACTTCCTGTGCTGAACTTCTCTACGTCGACTCAAGTTCTTCCCCAAGGCATCACTTTAGCCGATCTTTCCACCCTGGATGACTGTTCGACTTGTTCTTTTACCCCTGAAACCAAGATGTGGCGAAACCTGTCACCACCCCGCAATATAAGGCGTTCCTCGACAAAATGATATCCGGTGACCTCTTTCCTTCTCAAGTAGCAGGGCTCCGGGGTGTTCTATTTTCTTACCTGGATATCTTTGACATCGACAACCATTCCCTGGGCCGCACAAGTGCCGTAGCTCACCGCATCGACATCAGCGACGCCAGTCCACTTCACAAACGCCCTTACCGCGTGTCACAAGCTGAGCACCAAGTTATACAGATGAAGGTCAAAAAAATGCCCAGCAAAGACGTCATTGAGTCTTCATCGAGTTCTTGGGCATCCCCTTTGGTCTTAGTTAAAAAAAGAACAACACCTGGCGCTTTTGCGTCGGCTATCGCCACCTGAATTGGATCACCAAGAAGGACGTTTATCCTCTACCCCGAAACGATGTTGCGCTCGACCTTCGATCCAGATGCTGGCAAATTTTGGTCAACGACCGCGAACGCGAGAGGACAGGATTCATCCCAACCGACGACCTTTACCAATTCAAGGTCATGCCTTTTGGGTTGTGCAATGCCCCGGCTACTTCTGAACGTATGATGGACTCTCTTTTTCGCGGTTTCAATTTGTCGACCTGCCTTTATATTCTGGACGATGTAATTGTTTTCTCACCCTCCTTCGAAAGCCACCTGTCTCGTCTTTGGGCAGTTTTTGAAGTGTTTTGTTGCGCTGGTCTCCAACTGAATTCGTCAAAATGCGCAATAGGACGCTGATAGATTCAACTACTCGGTCACCTTGTAGACGCCACTGGTGTGTAACCCCGATCCAGAAAAAGTGCGTGCAGTTTGAGAATTCCCGGTTCCGCGTTCCACACAAGAAGTTCGCAGTTTTATTGGGCTCTGCTCATATTTCCTCGGCTTTGTCTTCAACTTCGCGGATATTGCTAGGTCCCTCTAGGATCTCCTCAAAAAGAATGTGCCCTTTTCTTGAGGAAAGGATCAAGAACAATCCTACGCGTCCCTGATTGCTACCCTCATATCACCACCTGTGTTGGCTCATTTTGATTCAGACACTCGAACAGAGCTTTGCACCGATGCAAGCAGCCATGGCATTAGTGATATATATACTAGCTCAGATACAGAACGGCACCAACCGTGTGATAGCCTACGCTAGTCGCCTTCTGTCGCAAGCGGAAAAAAATTATTACATCACTGACCGGAAATGCTTAGCCCTCGTTTGGGCCATTGCATAATTATGTACGTTTTTATACGAACGTCCGTTCGCAGTCATCATGGACCATCATGCGCCTTGCTGGCTGGCGACACTTAAGGACACTACAGGATGACTCGGCCCATGACACTTCAATTAGAGGAGTAAACGGTCTCGGTTGTGTACAAATTTGAAAAGCTGCACAGCGATGCTGACTGCTGATTCCGGCCCTCCGTTGATCCACCTAACTCCACCGATTTGGAATTCGATGCCTGCGTTTTAGCCATCACTGACTTTCTGAACGTGGCCGACGAACAGCGCCGACATCCATCGCTGCTAACCATCATTGACCACCTTCAATCGCGATATACTGACCCTTCCCTTAGCAGATTGCTGCTTCGAGACAACGTTTTGTGCCACCGCCACTTACACTCAGACGGAATGGAACTTATAATTGTCGTACCACGTCACCTACAAAAGGGTGTTCTGGGACAATTCCACGACGCTCCAACTTCTGGACATCTAGGAGTCTCCAGAACTTATGACCGCATTCTACTACGAGTATTTTCGAAGGGTTTTTACCGCTCTGTTCGCCATTACGTCGCATCTTGCGTCCTCTGCCAGTGCCAAAAGAAGCCTGTGACTCCCCCTGCCAGTCTTCTTCAAGTTCCATCCTAGCCGTTTTATTGCGTGGGGTTGGACTTGCTAGGTCTCTTTCCTACTTACACAACAGAAAATAAATGGATCACATTGGCCACAGATTTTGCCACGAGGTCTGCAAACACTCCAGCGCAACCAGCCAGCTGCGCGATTGATGTTGCCGACTTCCTGCTCTACGACATTCTTCTCCAGCATGGCGCTTTGTCTGATCTGCTCACAGTCATGGTCGCTACTTTATATTTCGTGTAGTTGATGATCTACTTCGATCTTGTGCTACCCGTCACAACTTCACAACATTTTACCACCCTCAGACTAACGGCCTTATAGAGCGCCAAAGCCGCACATTGACTGACACGATCTCCTTGTACGTATCTACCGACCACACTGATTGGGACCTAGCTGTGCCGTTCGTCACCTTCGCCTATAATTTGTCGCGTCATGAAACTGCGGGCTACTCCCCAATTTATCTACTCTTCGGACGTCATCTCTTACTGCCCTTCGACGCACAGCTTTCATCAGACCATCCGTCCTCCACTTCGTACGTTCAGGATGCCATCACCCGCGCTCTCAAAGCACGCGTAGTAGCCCGCGCTTGGTTATCATCGTCGCAGACAGCACAAAAGTCTCTTTACGACTGTCGACATAGGGATGCTGTTTTTTCTGCGAGGTCTTTTGTTCTCCTGTGGCTCCCATCTCGACGTCTTGGCCTTGGCGAGAAACTACTATCGCGATACGCTGCGCCCTACTAAGTCCTTTGTCAGGTCACACCTGTCACCTACGAGATTGCCGCGACCACAAACTACTCGGCTGCTGCACCCAGAATGGAAGTAGTCCACCTTTCTCGTCTCAAGCCCTACAGCTTTGAGTCGCTCATTCAACAGGCACCGAGATGGTTTCTTACCGGCCGGGGTGAAGATACTTGTATAGAACTGTCACTACGGCACAGCTGAAATGGCACCCAAAAGGAGGAAGACGACAACGCGGTTGTTGTGGGTTACTCTCTCGAGTGTCTCCGTTAGCCTGCATGACTGTGCGCTATTTAAGGCGTTAGCAAAGCCCGCAGTCGGTGAATAAATCTTCCCCGTACCAATATAATTCATAGACGGGTGGCGAGCGAACGGTTGTCCAGTTTGAGTAGCCATATTTTTCAATCAGGAGACTCGCTAGCACACTCTGCCTGCGCTGGCGCTGCGGGGCGAAAGGAAGAAGGAAGAGAGCATGTTCAATGGGTTGTAAACGCTGCCGGGAGGGATGCCTAGAGGAGAAAGGGAGAAAGCATTGTAGAGGAAAGCGAGCATGAAGAAATGCGCATGCGCAGTATTGGTGGTCACGTCACACACCTGATTGAGGTCGACCATAAGAAGCTTCGCATGTAAATTTAAGAAAGATGCAAGCAAAATAATTATTATATGTGTGTGCGAGTGAATTAGGGTCGAAATAAAACGTCTGCGTGGCAAGCAGGCGTTCTATAGCACCTCCACGCCTCTGATTTAGGCTACAGGGGAATTACGTTCCCCTGCTTGAAAATTATGTGAAAGCAACATAATAATATTATCTGGAGATATCCGTCCCAAAACAAAGTTATGATAATGAGGAACGCTGTAGTGGAAGACTCGAGAAATATTGATCATCTGTGGATCTTTAACGTCCACTGACATCGCACAGCACACAGGTCTAAATCATTTCGACACCACAGAAATGTGACCGCCACAGCCAAGATCGAATTGCGACCTTTGTGGAAGTGAAAGTAACCTAAATGATATGCAAACGCACGCCTCCTGTATACTCACTTCAATATAGAACATGTGGTACCTCAGTAATATTTTGTGGTACAAGCGTGCGTTGCCAGCGGGAGTCGGAACAGAATGACTTCGTGGTTCAAAGCCGCCCACACATGAAAAAAAGGCAGACACGTTACTGCATGTATTCCCTCACGACCAAGTAGTGGTGCATTGCAAGTTCCCAAAAATTTCGCGTGCACAATCGCCCATGCTTTCACGAATGCCAACCTTTACAAAGCTTGCCTTCATATGCGAAACATTCGTTGACCAAAGCCATTTTGAATATTTAAAGAATACATTGTAGTAATGCACAATTTGAGCTACTCGAGCAACAACACACAGAAAAGTATGCACTAAGCGCTTGAAGTCTGCACTAGAGAAGGATAGCGGCATCGCTTACATCTCTTAAAGGTGAACTCTGATTATCCCCTATTTTTCATAGTGGGTGACTATCTTTGAAAGATAATATTGTTATGATAATAATATGCTTTGACGTCTGATGACAATGTATGCTTGTATCACGCAATTTTACTGTCTTTACATGTTGTATTGTGAAGCCTGAGTAGAGGACGCGTGTGTGTTTAGTGCATGAGTGTTATCCTAACTGCATTTGCAGGCAGAAGAAAATATTTTCACTGTATTTCCAACCACACCCGTAGCTGTCTGGTAGAATACCTGCTGGCCGCATAGACGTCCTGGCTTGAGTCCTTACTCGTGCGTGGACATTTTTAATATTTATAGCATTTGCGTCTTTCAAAATGTTTCTTTCCCAAACAAGATCATTTTTCGCTTATAGCTAATGACGCCGACACTGACGCCAATGCCAGAACTTTCGCGAGACGAAGCTGTTTAGCACAGTGTCGTTAAAATCAAAATTACAGCTTAAAACCAAACCCAAGTTTCTTCTGCTTGGCAGTCAGACATTCTACCACACAGCCAAGCAAGCTCAAGAAAATGCTTTAGGAAAAGACACTAGGTCCTCAGTAGTGTCAGTGTAACATATACTTTGATTGCAGTGATGTGTATGAATTTTTATACACTGCAAATTTGTGCCCTGTTGCTAGAGCCATGACGTCCCGTTGGTGTTAGTTCTATGCTTTAACGCCAACCACTGAAGTTTGTGTAGGTAGCACTAGCCAGGGCTAACATTCTGAAAAGTACAAGGGCCACATATAAGCTGTCTTTTTCTTGTGTTCGTAATACCCACGCTGCTATTGACATCGTTCGGCTATTGT
Organism: Rhipicephalus microplus; assembly: GCF_013339725.1. NCBI lineage: Eukaryota > Metazoa > Arthropoda > Arachnida > Ixodida > Ixodidae > Rhipicephalus > Rhipicephalus microplus. The sequence goes on from NC_051168.1 coordinate 177,001,307, forward strand.
AAAGAACTGATAATTGAGCACGTATGCCACTTTTCAACATGTGTTTCTCCATACAACAGCATTTACTGTCATTTGATCTCAAGCTTAGCGTTATTTCGTAACGTTAGCTCAATACAAAATTAGACAATAGTAACCTTCCACGTTAAGCTATTTTGCATCACATCAATGCCCATTGTTCGATAGATCTGCCAAAATGTTCGAACACATGGCTACTACTGGTCTCGCATGTTTTTCTCGCACATAGGGCATACGATATGAGGTTGGTGAGATTGACTTTGCCATGATAGCAAACATGACAAGGTCGACAGCGACGGGCAAGTTGACCTGTATTTTCATAGAATGGCTCTCGCAATAAAAGAACTTATGTGGCTTCACTCATTTTTGGGCTTTTTTGCGCTTGTAATCTGGTTGGGAGCTATCACGCACTCTGATTAGCACGTGATCTATGGGTTTAATTTGTGTATACGTACTACACAGAACATGTGGCATGCCTTTGAAAAGGTTACGTTGATTCATAGTTGCACTGTGTAACACTAATGGGAGAAACGTCAGCCGCTTGTATCCAGTGTAGAGATTTAAACACAAAAATATGATAAACAAAACATAGCTTCACGCAAGATTCTCGATGATTCGCTGTATGGCCTGCTATTTACAGGAGGAGTTCCAATGTGCCTGCAATGAGATCGCTAAGACAAAAGGGGAACCCATTGCATTTTACGACTATATCATGCCTTGCGCGTCCAACAACATATCGGCCATTGTGTACGGCCGCCGCTTTTCGTACGACCATCCAGCACGAGCCGAAATCAACAGGCTAATCAACGATATGCTTGCTGCCATAAGTTTCGGCCGCATTTACCAGCACAACCCACTCTTCGTCGCAGCAATCACGAAAAGAATTCCTGGCACACACGTCAACCTCGTTCGTCAAAAGGTGGATGACTTGGCTCTCTACGCATAGTGAGTACAAATAACGGCCCAGTTCAGTCTCGGCTGTCTTGCCTGCATCCAATGTCGTAGTAAATTTATAACGCACGCGCATGGTTCTGTGATCTGAGCACATCGAGTGCTTCCAGTCTAATTGAGTGTTCTTGTGTCTCGAATGAGCAGGATTCTAGACTGCTAATATCTCTCTCGCGCACACTTCAAAGTTTTACCTCCACACATGGTTTCATTCGGTTATCTTGCATGGAGCAGCACGAAAGCATTATACCCACGACTGCGAAGTGTCATTCAATCGTCTAGTCAACCTAGAATTTCTAATATTGAGTAGATAACCTATTCAGCGTCATCCGCGTCATTTCAGATCGAAAAACAAAGTAACGAACTGCGTGCAGTGACACATAATCACGCACACGAATGACATCTACAAAGTCCTATCGATGACAATAAGAGCACTAACATTGTAGTTCGTGGAAAAGAGCCCTTAGAACAATAAGGCGTGCTTCGTGGCGGCTGTGGCAAGAACCAGTGGAAGAGAAACCACGTTGTGACAACCTGTCGCCCCTGCCGTTTCAATGAATGCGGACGCAACACGGCTGCCGAACGGGCGCCGCTGGCCGCTTGTGATGCCAAATGGCCTGATACAATTGTTTATTGTGATGATAAGGCGGAAATACCACGCCGGCCTGGGTTGTGTATTGTTTACAGTGATGTGCAGCATAGCGCTGTTAACCTTTGTGCAACCCTAGTTTGTTGACCTGGTGGAGATCAATTTGCAATGGTGTGCCCTTGGTTGGATACGGGTAGAGCTATTTTTTTTTTCAATGACGGCGTGAAAGCCATTTAGGTCAGCCACAAGAAGTGCCCAGGCTGGCGGTCTATGGCAATGAGAAAGCAGGCCTGTATGAAAAACACACTTTGAGATTCACCTGGGTACGGGTGCGTAATGCACGAAACGAAGAAAAAGAAAAGTACTGACGAAAAACTTCGCTAGGTCCCAGGTGTTGTAGGGGGTGATTTTATGCAAAGCAGTCAGTGAGAAGAAGAATACGCCTCGTATTTGTCCATTGTTACCGAGTCGCAACTGAGTGGTTGATGAGTGCAAATTACTGAGTTACAAGATTTTGTGACACGCTATAGTTACGTCAATTTATTCATACCAATACTTGTCACTCGGCCACATGATAAACGTATACCCCTTTACCATAACAAGTCTTGCCAGCTCCACACCGCGAGAACTGTACAATATGCAGAGCAGAGCTGAGAACTCGCCTGCTCTCATTCACACCTGACTACTACTGCTCCAAACAAAAGGTACGTGTTCAACTGTACTTCTCGGCGCTCGGCTTGCTTTCAAGTCTTTTGGGGGAGGGGGGCATTACTTTAAATTCGCAGTAGTCTATCCTCCACCTCTTTCTTCTCGCATTCGCTCGAGATTCGTCGCATAGGAGAACACAAGGATCCTTCGTGTATTCTCGTTGTCACGGGCGAACAAGCGCTGGACTTGATATGTGGGGTTTATTGCCCCAAAACCACCATATTATTATGAGAGACGCCGTAGGTTAATGACGATCTTGTTTTTGGTTTCCCCCACAGACATGGGAGAATTTCAATAATTCGCAGTTATTTCTACAAACCGCTTTTTTGTAATCTCAAACTGGCAATTGGTGCTTCGCATGCACATCAATTCTCGCATTTGACCTAACGGCCTAACTTCAATGAATAAATATGTTATTTAATTTAACTTTTCTAATTACCTTTCCAAATAACATCTTCAACCGTCGTAATATGCCTGCCACAATATGAAAAATAAATGTGGAAACAGCTGGTAAATAGCACCTTTTCCTGGTTTTTAAAGAATATTGTACACACTTCTTGAAACACCCTGTACTTGCAACAAGTTTCGATAGACTCAGCAGCAGACGCGAGGTAAGAATAATGAATGTGGCACTAAAATGAGCCCGTTTCATGCTTTTGGCGGCGCGAAATTAGTGTAACTAGAATGTGTGGTTGAGGCCCTATGCGATCTGTTCTTGTGTTCCAGCTCATTCCGTTCGGAATAATTAGCACGTCAGCGTAAATCAAAAGCTAAAAAGCCAAACAGGCATTATGAATAATACAGTAGATATAATAGCCTCTTTTTTTATCTCAGAGAGCAGGTCTCCGCGGTATAAGAAAACATTCTTGCAGATATTGTGACGGGGCGAGGTCTAGGATTATATGACAGCGTCCTCCGAGAATCGGCAGCCGAACAAGACGTCTGAGTTGCCTCTCGCGCAAGCGCCTAACGCACAGGCGTCTTCTTCATCTTCGCAAAGTGAAGTGCCACGCTTGCTCCTGTCGATGATGCACCGTAACATCACTCCCCTGCGACGGAAGCGCCGTCACGGCGCTTAGTACGGCGGCGACGAACGAGGAGGGTGATACGGTTTGAGTCTGAAAACGTGTACAACGTCTGTCTGGAGTGAGGGGGTCGAAGAGGCATTGTTTAGGGGTGCAATCTCGTAGCTCACGTCCCTAAGTTGTCGTAATACTTTGTAGGGGCCATGGTAGTGTGATAGTAGCTTCTTTGATAAGCCGACTTGGCGGTTTGGTGTCCAGAGAAGTACCAGATACCCTGGAGAAAAGTGCATGCTTTGGTGGCGACTGTCATAGCGGTCTTTTTGGTGCGCTTGCGACAAGTGCAGCCGATCACAGGCAAGCTGTCGGGCTGCATGGGCTCAAGAAACGACATCGCTGGCGTACTTAGTAGACAAAGGGGCAGCCGAAGGAAGAAGCATATCAAATAGTAATGCCTGATGTCGGCCAACTAGCAAATAAAACGGCGAATAACTAGTTGTTTCGTGCCGTGAAGAATTGTACGCGAACGTGACAAAGGGGAGTGCTTTGTCCCAGTCACGGTGATCTGGCGAAACGTACATTGACAGCATCTGCGTCAGCGTTTGGTTCAGACGCTCGGTCAATCCATTTGTCTGTGGATGATAAGCGGTGGTAAGCTTGTGCTCAGTGGAGCAGGCGCGGAGATTGTAATCCACAACACGTGAAAGAAAGTAGCTTCCTCGATCAGTAAGCAGCTGCCGCGGAGTGCCGTGAGGAAGAATGACTTCATACAAGAGAAAGTCATCGACGTCAGTGGAAAAGCTTGTCGGCAGTGCTTTAGTGATGGAAAAGTGTGTGGCGTAGTCTGTGGCGACTGCAGCGCATTAATTTCCGGAGGTGGACGTAGGAAACAGGCCCAACAGGTGAAGGCCAACACAGAAGAATGATTCCGTCGGTATGTCAATGGGCTGTAGGAGGCCTGACGGTAGCACAGAGGGGCGCTTGCGGCGTTGGCAGCGGTCGAAACAGTGACGTAGCGAACCACAGAACGATACAGTCCGGGCCAGAAAAGGCGACGTCGCACAAAATCGTAGGTACGAGAGACACCTAGCTGACCGGCTGTAGGTACGTCATGTAGTTGTTCGAGAACGCTGGTACGCAGGTGATGGGAAAGCGCGAGTAGTAATTCCGGGCCATCAGCGTTGAAGCTGTGACGGTACAGAATGTTGTCGTGCAGTTCGAACAGGCGAACGGAAGGGTCTGTTGGAGCAGAAGTCAGACGCTCGATGATGGAGAGTAACAACGGGTCACGTCGTTGTTCGGTGGATATATCACCCAAAGCGTGGATGGAGAGAACGCAGGGGTCTGAATCAAGGTCTGTCAAATCGGGCGTTTCAACCGGATAACGGTACAAACAGTCTGCGTCTGTGTGCAGGCGTCCCGACTTGTAGTGGACCACGAAAGAGTATTCTTGCAGACGAAGCGCCCAGTGACCGAGACGTCCAGATGGGTCCTTTAGCGACGACAGCCAGGAAAGAGCGTGATGGTCCGTAACAACGTAAAACGTTCGGCCATGCAGGTAAGGCCTGAATTTCACCACGGCCCACACTAAAGCTAGGCGTTCACGCACAGTGATGGAGAACTTCCGTTCGGCAGGTGAAAGAAGACGACTGGCGTAAGCAATCACGCAGTTCTTCCCGTGCTGTTGTTGGCCAAGGAGGACTGCTCCAATTCCATGGCCACTGGCATCGGTCCAAAGCTTTGTAGGTGATGCAGGGTCGAAATGGGCAAGTATTGGTGGCGTAGTCAGCAGATGGATAGGAGCTGAAAAGGCGTCCGCTTGCTATATGCCCCATGCGAAGGGAACGTCCTTTTTTAAGAGATCAGTAAGCCGTCGAGCGATGTCGGCGAAGTTGCAGACAAATCAACGAAAATAGGAACATAGCCCTACGAAAATTCGGACGTCCTTGGTTGAGTGTGGTTCAGTAAATTGTTGTACTGCTCGCACCATTTCAGGATCTGGTTGAACACCATAGGCACTGACAAGGTGGCCGAGTATGGTGATTCGGCGACGTCCGAAATGGCATTTTGCAGAATTGAGCTGGAGAGCAGCTCTGTGAAAAACATCCAGAACGGCTGACAGACATGTTATATGGTTCTCAAATGTAGGTGAAAAGACGATTAAATCGTCCAAGTAACATAGGCAGCTGGACCACTTATATCCTCGGAGAAGAGAATCCATCATGCGCTCGAAAGTTGCCGGCGCATTAAACAGTCCAAATGGCATGACTTTGAACTCGTAGAGGCCGTCGGTCGTAACAAAAGCGGTTTTGTCACGATCCATGGGGTCGACGGAAATTTGCCAATAGCCGGATCGAAGGTCGATAGACGAAAAGTATTGGGCACCATTGAGGCATACGAGGGCGTCATCAATCCGAGGCAAAGGGTAGACATCTTTGTGGGTCACTTTGTTTAAATGGCGATAGTCCACGCAAAAGCGCCCGCTGCCATCCTTCTTCTCAACGAGCACGACTGGGGAGGCCCAGGGGCTGGATGAGGGTTCTGTTACGTCTTTAGTAATCATTTTGTGCACTTTATTCTGAATTACTTGGCATTACTTGTAAGATACGCGATATGGACGCCGCCGTATAGGACTGGCATCACCAGTATTGATTCGGTGAGTCACTGCAGTTGTTTGGCTGAGAGGGCGGTGGCCAAAGTCGAAAGCGTCTCTATATGATGTTAGCAGACTACGGAGGCTGGCAGCTTGCGCTGCAGTGAGGTCGGGAGCAATCATCTTGTTAATGTTATCTGCAGGCAGAGTGTGATTGCGGCCAAGACAGGGGGATGTAGTATCGGTGTCCAAACCAGTAACGTCGCAGCTGTCAAGTGGAGATAGCTTGGCCAATGACATGTCTTGCGGAATAACTTGAGTCAAGAGACTCACGTTGAGAAGTGGTATAACCACTGTAATATTAGTGACAGCGACAACAGTGTGAGCAAGGGCCATCAGTACGTCGACTATAGAAATGACGAGGTAGTCACCATCGGGCACATGACGTGAGCACGACAAAGTGACATATGTAGCAGCTTGTGGAGGCAAGCGAACGTGGTGACAAGAGCATAAACGGGGAGAATAGTCAGCTGGAAAATCGGCAAACTGCGGCAGTTCAAGCTGAAGAGCACCAGTGGCACAATCAATTAGCGCAGAATGACGTGACAGGAAGTCCAAACCAAGTATTAGGTCATGAGGACACCTTTCAATGACGGCAAACTGAACTAATGTAGGATGATCGGCAATGAACACACGGGCCGGGCACATCCCTTGAACGTCAGGGGTCCTCCCATCAGCGACACGAAGTGTGCGGAAAACGGCAGGCGTGAGCACTTAATGTAGGCGTCGGCGAAGGTTCGCGCTCATTACAGAAATGTGCGCTCCAGTATCTATAAGGGCAGAAATAGCCACACCGTCAACGTCTAACAAACTTTGTCTCATCGGAAGCATCAAGAGGGGATTTGCGGAGGGAGTCAAAAATGCAGCGTCACATTCGGGCGCTGCACCGTTTAGTTTTCCGGGTAGGCAAGAGCGGGGTTGATTGGGGACGACGGCCTGCGTGTCTGCGGTGAGCGAGACGACGGGCGACGTCCTGGAGGAGAACGCGACTGACGACCATGCGGTGACGGAGATCGGCTGTTGAACCTTCTGTAGTTGTTTGGCGGAGAAGTCTGTGCGGCAGATGCGAAGCGGGTGATGTCCTATCGGTAGTGAGGTTGAGATGAAGGCCGAGGTGGCGAGGACCAGCAGTAATTGCAGTGGCGGACGACATGACCGATACGGTGGCAATAAAAACAAATTGGTCCATTATCGACGGTTCTTCACAAAGCAGGGTCGCGAGATCGGGCCTAAACAGCTGCTCGTGATAGGACGAGGGTGGACGCCATGGAGCTCGCTGTGGGCTGGGCAAAGCGCACACCGAGGGAATACCTATGCTGGCGAGTTCTTGGCGGACGATGGCTTGAACCATGTTAGCAGTGAGTGGGGTGGTGTCACTTGCAGCGGTGTAAACCGGAGCAGAGGCAATGGCTTCAAGTTCATGCCATACAATTCGGGTCACCTGATTCGATGAATGCTAGAGGTGGTGGCGGTGTTATCGCACGGTCTTCGCAAGACGACGTTGCAGCCGTATTCAGAAGGAGGGTAAACACGCTGTTAATGCGCCGGATATTCGCTTGCTCAAAGCACCGACATTCTTTTTATAATGGCGTCCACTGTAGAAAATGTTTTGCAGATGAGGAGGTTGAATGCGTCATCCGCACTCCCCTTAAGAATATGTCCGACCTTGTCAGCCTCCGGCATCTCTGCATTGGCTTTGCGACACAACGATAACACACATATATAGGAGACGTAAGACTCGGTCGAGGTCTGCGCCCGAGACGCGAGCATTTTGTTCGCGGCCATTTTTCTTCCAATCGGATTTCCGAACAGGTCCAACATTTTCTCCCTGCACACTGTCCAACTCCCAAGTTCTGTTTCATGGTTCTCATACCACGATTTGGCGGTTCCCCTAAGATAGAATAACAGGTTTGCCAGCATAAGAGTCGGGCCCCATCGGTATGGAGTATTCACACGTTCGTACTCTGCCAGGCAATCTTGAACGTCAACATCATCTGAATCACCGGAACCGCTAAACATGCCAGGATTCCGCGAAGGTTCAAGCACGAAGGTTGTGATCGCAGAAGGAGATGTAGTTACCGCATCATCTCCGGCCGCAGGAACACCAGGAGCAGATGCAGACGCCGTACTCTCCGTCATTGTTCTGGAATGACCCTTCAAACGTCGGCCGCTGCGAAGTTCCGTTGCGAGGCGGTTGCCCAGCACTTCCACCAAATGTGACGGGGCGAGGTCTAGGGTTATAGGATAGCGTCCACCGAGAATCGGCAGCCGAACAAGATGTCTGAGTTGCCTCTCGCGCAAGCGCCTAATGCACAGGCGTGTTCTTCATCTTCGCAAAGTGCCACGCTTGCTCCTGTCGATGATGCACCGTAACAATATATCCTGGGTTCTAGATTTTTATAAGAGGAATAACACTTGTAGTTAATAGGTTGCAACAGTAATGAATTCAATGACTATATAATAAAGCGGGTGACAACATACCCTGGTAATATGTTGATTCTAAACCCAGAACCTTTTGAATGAAGCCTCTCATGCTATACTAATTACGTTGTGACGACCAGGTCTTCCCGCTGGGTATTTCTGTACGTGTATTCACATGTAGAGTTAGAGCATGTTGAATACCAGCTGGTGAGTGTGGAACACTCTTTTTGCCCAACGAACTGATTTTGACACACATTTTGGCCAACCGCTCATTAGGTTAAATATTTATTTTATTATGAATAAATGTACTGTTTTTCATGCAAACCATCCTTATCGGCTTGAATAATTGCTATGAGGAACGTAGGGTGAATACCATATGCGTTCTGATATCGAATTAGCATCTTTACACTGGTAGACAAAACAGAGCTAAAGATAGCAGTTGAATTTAGCGTCGCTGATGGCAGTTATTAATGAAGTAAGAAACTTGGTTGGCCCTATCACTTTATAGATATCTATTACGTATCCCAGTATCGCAGCGGTCTATTCAAGAACACAAAGTTGCATTTTCTAAGTGGTTGGAAAAATAGCATGCTTGACAGTAGTGCTGTGTCACCATGTGCAAGTTTACCCGGTCAATTTCTTCATGGCAGTATCACGGGCACTTGACTATTTATAAGACATATTCATGTCAATGATATTGAGGTCAAAATAACGAAATTTATAAAGGACTGAAATTAGTATCTTTGTGGCTGGCAATACGTGAATCGATATATACAACAAAGCTTTTTATTCTGTCAGTTGTCCAACATCTGAGAATGTCTGCGGTGATATGCATAAAAAACTTTTCTTTATTCTTATGGCGCTATTAGGTATTTTATTACCAATATGCTAAGGAACCCATCAGTTTTCAGGGCCGAAGCTTCTGATGGTGTAGGGCTCTCCATCACTGTCATGTAGCTAGCACAGCATATCCACAGACAGACAGACAGACAGACAGACAGACAGACAGACAGACAGACAGACAGACAGACAGACAGACAGACAGACAGACAGACAGACGTAAGATGAACGCTTCCCTCACTCATCACCCTTCAATCTATTTTTGCTCAGATTTTTTTTCTATTCTTGTGTTATGGATAAACCTTGTAAGGTGTGAATTGACATGTTATTGAGTGATAGACCTTTTTTTTTCATATGAAAGCAACGTAAGTAAGTGTGTTTACGTAGACATCTTGGGAATTACGGTGTTCTCAGCTACAAGATATGCAAAGTACTAACATAATCGAAGAGGACGGCGCTCCGCTTCATCGAGTTAGCTGATTCTGCGATTTCCTTAACAAAACATTGCCCAGCAGGCTGAATGGAAGGGGAGCACTAACTTATAGGCCCCCATTGTCGCTTGAAATTACCCTCTCAACATTTTTTTATTGGGGCTATATGAAAGTTATTGCATAAAAAAGAGCCGTTCCTGGTAATATTGAAGCGGCGCAGCAGAGATGCCTTTGGCACTTCTAGGGACGGCCAATTGCGTGCTGGTGAACGTCTGCGAAGTCATTGAACGCCCTTTGTTATTCGGCGTGTTATTGGAGGTACACATGTCTGATAGACGTAAATGCTGAAGCCTATTACAAACATTTATTGTCCATGCGAGACTATAGAAAAAAATAGGGACATTAGTTCTGTAACGCATCTTAATTTACTCTTTGCAGAGGAGAGTTTCATTTATTGTTGTTTTGCTTGCAAAAATATATAATCCTCTGTATATTGCTTTTTGGTTAAAATCGCTGCCTAAAAATCATTTCTCATGGTCAAAATTTTCACTGCCTTGTATGTTTGCCACTGCCACGCAAATAATTGTATGTGAGCCGCATTTATTTTGACAAGGTGGGAGGACACAATACTTTGAGCGTAATATGGTTTAGATATAATTAGTAGAGTTCCCATGTAGATGTAGTAATCAAAATATTGTCGGCAGTAATTGCCATGCTTCTCAGATTTCATATAACATTGCACTCTGCAATCCTAATCCCACTTTTCAAAAACATTTTGCCTCATTGAAAGTACTGATTTGTATTATTGTGTGCAACAAGAAATAGCCACGTCTGCAACTTATCTTCACGTTCCCATTGATTGATTTGATTGTTCAAGCCTTATCCCTGGTCGTCGCGCAAGCTTTAGAATAATCTCAGGTGTTCATGTCTTGAGCGCAGCCTTAACCTTTTGGGACAATGAGGCGCAGTTTTCGCCGAGCATTTCTGTCATGCTTTCTTCGTGAAAACCGAATGAAACAAACGTAAAATTAGGAAACATTGATTGATGGATTGATTGATTGATTGATATGTGGGGTTTAACGTCCCAAATCCACCATATGATTATGAGAGACGCCGTAGTGGAGCACTCCAAACGTTTAGACCACCTGGGGTTCTTTAGCGTGCACCAACCTCTGAGCACACGGGCCTACAGTGTTTCCGCTTCCATCGAGAATGCAGCAGCCGCTACCAGGATTCAATTCCGCAACCTGCGGGTCAACAGCCAAGTACCTTAACCAATCGACCACAGTGGTGGGGCTGAGGAAAAGAAACACGCGTGAAATATATTGCAAGCCTATCAGATAACAAGGCTACTCGCTCGCTGGATTCCGTGCCAATCGGTTGTGCCCTCGCGATCTGCGGCGTCAGCGTAGCTCTGGCCGATTGGCTCGTCCTACGTCATCTCCTGGCGCTGACCTCCGATGAAAGTTTAGCTCTGACCGCCTGGACTTGCTCTACGCCATCTCCTGATGTCGAGAAGAGCTCTCGCAAGTGGTGCCCCGTCCTCGGACTCCTGTGACCGTATTTACATCATTGCATTGCTGAGTAACTCGGGGGACGAATTGCAACTCATGATTATGGAGCTAGACAAGGAGAGCAGAAAGGTGGGTCTTAAAATTAATCTGCAGAAAACGAAAGTAATGTACAACAACCTCGGCAAGGAGCAGCGCTTCGAGATAGGTAATAGTGCACTTGAAGTTGTAAAAGACTATGTCTACTTAGGGCAGGTAATAACCGCAGAGCCGAACCACGAGACTGAAGTAACTAGAAGAATAAGAATGGGGTGGAGCACATTTGGCAAGCACTCTCAAATTATGACAGGTAGTTTGCCACTATCCCTCAAGAGGAAGGTATATAACAGCTGTATCTTGCCGGTACTTAGCTACGGAGCAGAAACCTGGAGACTTACAAAGAGGGTTCAGCTTAAATTGAGGACGACGCAGCGAGCAATGGAAAGAAAAATGGTAGGTGTAACCTTAAGAGACAAGAAGAGAGCAGAGTGGATTAGGGAACAAACGGGGGTTAAGGATATTCCTATCTCTCCTATCCCCTCGATTTGTCGTCGCTCTCTCTGGCTTCCCTCATCTCTCTTTGTCTACACCTATAATCCTATCATTTTAATCTTTCCTCACCCTCATTTCTTGTGTGCTACTGCTGAGATGTCACACCCTGATGCAGGCAGTCGCAAGGCTCACTTTTTTTTCTTTTCCTTCTTCTAAACATAACCCCCCCCCCACACACACACACACAACAGTGCTAGTCTTTCACGGATGCGACTGAAGAATCTGTTTGTTTGGACTCAATATTCTTGATGGATAGTTTTTTCGGTTCTAGTATATCATATGATAGTGATACACATGAAACTTTCTTGGAAAGATCTTGGCGGTCACGCAGTATAGAAGGGACAACGAAAGGTGAGAAGAAAAACAGGCGGAATCTCACAACTCAGTTTATTAAAACAAATACACGAAACATATATTCCCAGGGTAGCTCCTGGATGCATGTGCGTGAAAAAAACAAGCAAGACAAGAAGCGAAAACAAAATACAAACGATAATATACCGTAGCAGCACATGTTTACGTAAGTGGTATTTACAACGTGCCTCAGAATGTGAAAATTAGGTATGGTTCAAAAAGGTTAACTTCTTGTGAGTTAGTACAATTGATGGGCTGCATGCGCATTGATCAGCTCACCTTCTGATGCACGACCGCAAGAGCAACAATCAAACTACCCCTATTGTGTACCTCACGAACTTTTCACTATCTTAGCGAGGCAAATATACGTTTTCTTTTTAACTTCAGTCGTGCATATATAGGCCTGACCAACCCATGCACTAACATTCGCCTTAATGAACACATGAAATTTTGGGAATAGTGCAGTCACACCTTGTTAGCCGAGCATTGCACATCTGCCAATGTTATCCTGTCTGGGGAGGCACGAATATTTTGTTTTATCATAAAGGCAGTAAAACTTGGGGAAAAGTAGAATCATTTTATATCAAAAGGTGCGCTGATAAATGCGTAAGAAGCTCATCGACTGTATACTTACTCACAAGGAGTTCACTTTTTTGAGTAATACTTGATTTTCACATTCTGAGGCATGTTGTAGATACCACTTACGTAAAAAAATAGCGATGGTAAGTTATCGTTTTTTGTTTTTTTGCTTGTTCTTTACGCACATGTGCTTTTGAGCTACCCGGACATATATATTTCGTGTACCTTTTTTGAATTACCTGAGTTGTGAGTTCATGCCTATCATTTTAATCTCTCCTCACCCCCATTCCTTGTGAGCTACTGCTGAGATGTCACACCCTGATGCAGAAAGTCGCAAGGCTCACTTTTTATTCTTTTCCTTCTTCTAAACATAAACCCCCCCCCCCCCCCCCACACACACACACACAACAGTGCTAGTCTTTCACGGATGCGACTGAAGAATCTGTTTGTTTGGACTCAATATTCTTGATGGATAGTTTTTTCGGTTCTAGTATATCATCTGATAGTGATACACATGAAACTTCCTTGGAAAGATCTTGGTGGTCACGCAGTATAGAAGGGACAAGGAAATGTGAGAAGAAAAACAGGTGCAATCTCACAACTCAGTTTATTAAAACAAATACCGGTCTTCTCGTCTTTCGTTTTTCCTTCTACTGTGTGCGCGCCAAAATGTTTCTAAGATCGCCATCAAACCCATTCGCCATACCTTCCATAAAACTATTATTGAAACTATTTCACTTTATGTGCAGTACGTGTACATATTTAGTAGTTATTGGCCAGGCTTGAGATCATTTATGACCATAGGTGTGCGCAGGATTGAGGGGCGAAATTTTTTCGCAGCATCTCTCTTTCCCATTATATCATGCAGGCGAAAATGCTATAGGCCCGTGTGCTCAGATTGGTGCACGAAGAAAAACCCATACGTGATCGAAAATTGTGTGGCCCTTTATTGCGGCGTCTTTCATAATCAAATGGCGGTTTCGGGTTGTTGAACTCCACTCATCAAACGAAATCAGATAACAGTATGTAAACGTACAGGGCTGAATTCCCCCCCCCCCCTTTCATGAGTGACTAGCGCGGAGGCAGGTGTTTACCCTGCAACCCTGGTGCGCACGTCTACGTTCATGTTTGGGCATGTATTTTATTCTTTTTATTGTTCCTGTGGCATAGAGAGGCAGCCACTTCTCTGCTGAACTAGCGTAGTTTGGGTGCATAATAGTCTTTTTTCTCAATTCTAGTGAGAAAATAAAGGAACACAAAACTTCAGCAGATAATCATGTCAACCGGGATTTTGTAGACGCATACCTGAAGAAAGTCCAAGACAGAGATGATGACTCTAAAGATCATTTTACAGGTGAGAACAGGTACATAATTTTCAAGGAACTTTCTTACAGAGCTGACTTTATGGCGAAGTTTTGCGTCTAGAGTAATCATGTTGTTTCTCGGAACCACTTATCACACATTCTCTAATAATGACTATAAACTGCGCACTGATGAATCCAATAAAAGCGGAGGCCACGTCAAGCTTGTCTTGCTGTTGTATTAGGAAGGACGTAAAGGTTGACTAGTTGTATTTGATATATGGCTAAACCTGCGGCTTGCAAAAATAGACACAAATGGTTACATAGACGCAAGCGTCACTATTTTAAACCTGTTCGATTTGGAATCACTGCCAAAGCATCGCTAGCACTATTTGGCAAACGCTATATAGATTTTTTTAACATAAGTGCATTCGCGAGACTTTGCCCACGAACTACAAAAAACCTGATGGTCGGCCCAGAATAAACATTGCTGACTCGGCATGCTGGCGGGGCCTATTGAACTTGCATATAATTGATGAATATTTGGGGGTTGACGTACAGAAACCACTATATAATTTTGAGAGACGCCGTAGTGGAAGGCTCCGGAAATTTCGACCACCTGGGGTTCTCTAACCAGCACCCAAATATGAGCACACGGACCTGCAGCATTTTCGCCTCCATCGAAAATGCAGCCGCCGCTGCTCTCACGACCAGTGCGTCAGCAGCCGAGTACTTCATTCTCTGAATCACCACGGCTAAGCGAACTGGCATTGTCCTACAATGTTCGCGTGAAATTTATTTTGGCAATCAGACTCATTTCACTGCTAGTGCGACAAATGAACAATTTCCAAAAACAAAGGTGAGCTAGAGCCGATGCTTCTACAAGCTGGATCGGCTTTTTCAAAAGCTGAAATTTCCCCTCAAGAGTTGAAATCTTGAAGAGTCGCTTCCCATGCAACCTCTATTTACTCAATTGTTTGTTAAAGCTCCTATTTTTTCTGTGTCTCCTGCCTTCTTCTGGGCGCAATTAACCACTTTAGAAATGTTGTAACCTTGTGTATTATATAAGTTCTTAATTGCATGGAAGATTTTCGACGACACTTACCGGTACTGATAGGCTATCTTGGCGGGTCGCTGTTTTCCAGTGGAAACCCTAGTCGGCATGGTGACCAGCTTCCTCCTTGCTGGCACTGCAAGCACCGCCGGCACCATACATTGGCACATGGTGAAGAACGCTATGGAACCGGACACATTACAAGCCAGGGTGCGTATCACTGCACTAGCAAGGTCCTCAGTAACAAAACAAGTAGTATTCGGTCATGCATGTTTTCTTTATGATTGAAAAATGGCGGCGTTTTGTCAAAAGGACGAACCAGTCAATGCGACAGCAACAAATCTGTCACGCGAAGAATGGCAAGGAACCCGAATTCGCACCACTCTGATTAGGCGAGAAAGGCGATTGAAAAGAACACGATCCCCAACAAAAGAGAGTGCCAGTCCGACATTTCAAGCACACTATTGAAGCACAAAGAAGGCCCCGCGAAAAGAACGCTCAGGTATGTACTGAGCAAGCGCAAACAATTGTAACACTTACTACTTTTTGTTTGTCCAGCGCGCTGAAAAAATAAACTATTGTACAACCAACGAGCTCATTCCTATCGCAAACACAGCCATGCACCGCAAAAAGCCTGTAGAGACCTTCCAGTGGTTTATAGTTTTAACGCAAACTTTGAAGTGCTAACAGTCGTACGAACCTCCCCATCTTCCCCCAATCACGAAATAAGCGTGCGAGCTTGGGTTGCCGCCGCCTGTGAGCCGAAGTTCACCTAAAAGGCGTGAACTTATCCTACACTTCGTGGAAACAGCAGCTGAGGGACGATCTCTGAAGCGCGCCCTTCGCATGATCTCGCGGGAAGCTGTGAATGCTCTGAAGCACGTCTCTGTTATGCGTACCTGCAGTGGTAACTGGTGTATATGAATTGACAATCGATATGTAGTATGCTTCGCCATGTGTGCTATGTGGCGGTGTTGTAGAACCTAGTGCGCCGGAGGATGAGAGGTCGTAGGTTCGAATCCGTACTTGCGGTCTTGGGTATATATTTTATTTTGAATTCCTTTTGGTTGTGACTTATATTGCTTATACAGGTGCGGCCACTCTATAGAGTACCACAGCGCGCGTGGCCATAATCCTTGAACCTCGGTGCTAACACCGCGTGAGGTTTTTTTTTTTTTTTTCGCACAAGCGCAATCTGTGTCGGAGGCGTCGTTATATAAGTGCGTCGTCTGCTAGGCTTCCTACCAGTTTACCGTACAATTGGTGGTAAAAGCGAGCCCGCAGTATGAATTTCGCAGCTCGCAGTGAAGTGTGAAAAACTGTAACAGACGATGCACCGCTAACTGCACCTTTGGCACTGGTTGCGTTTCAGCCACAATACATCGCGCGGCGCCCACCGTGGCGTTCAGCAGACCGGGGCTAGCCGATCTGTGTTTAGTGTAACAGTGGCCGCTTCTCTACATACATATTCGGAAGATGACGATGATAGTAAAACCCGCAAAAGGTATCCATGTATTCGCTATACCACAACAACAGGTGGCGCGCCTGTGTGCGAAACAGCCGCCAAAGAGGATAGGCCTCTTTCCATGGAGGTGAGAATGCTTTAGGCCCGTGTGCTAAGATTAGGGTGCACATTAAAGAACCCCAGGTAGTCGAAATTTCCGAAGCCCTCAACTACGGCGTCAATGATAATCATATCGTGGTTTTGGGACGTTAAACCCTACAAATCAATCAATCAAGATGATGAGCATTTCAGTTCAAACCAACAACAGTGTTTTTTTAGTAGCAATCATTATCGTTAATTTAACTACCCATACATGTGCAAATGAAGTAAGTGTTTCGTACTTGAAGTCTCGCGGGTTGTTATATTGCGTTATTTTTACGAGTAAGCTACTATCAGTGATGGAAAATTTGTGTAGAATAAACGAGTAATTTGCATTGTGACTTAGAGAATGTTCTAGAAATCGGGTGGCAACTATGTCGTTGACGTCAAACGAAAACCAAAAAAAAAATTCCACATCTTTGTTCAGTGGGAATCCATGACACGCGAAGAACGACTGAGGAAGGTGGAAATGTCACTTTAAATCAGGAAATTGTTACTAGCCGGGCGTAAATTATGCCATACGTCACTTCCATGTCACGATTATCGTGTTTGAACGTGTCATTTACCTTCGTCGATTAGTGTGAGGTTGATTGATTGATTGATTGATATGTGGGGTTTAACGTCCCAAAACCACTATATGATTATGAGAGACGCCGTAGTGGAGGGCTCCGGAAATTTAGACCGCCTGGGGTTCTTTAACGTGCACCCAAATCTGAGCACACGGGCCTACAACATTTCCGCCTCCATCGGAAATGCAGCCGCCGCAGCCGGGATTCGAACCCGCGCCCTGCGGGTTAGCAGCCGAGTACCTTAGCCACTAGACCACCGCGGCGGGGCGATTAGTGTGAGGTGATGCTAAATAAGATGTGTGTGGTGCTAGTAAAACGGGCACGAGCGGGCTGTGAGCGTAGCATGCAGTGATGTTTTACATGACACGCATGTCATGATTATCGTGTTTTTACGTGTCATTTAGTGTCCGCAGGCGTCATATGATACCAAGTTTGGTATGTGTATAGCTAGAGAAACGGCCGTGAGCGCAATGTGAGCGTAGCAAGTAGTC
The DNA here is from genome assembly GCF_013339725.1 of Rhipicephalus microplus. Classification (NCBI taxonomy): domain Eukaryota; kingdom Metazoa; phylum Arthropoda; class Arachnida; order Ixodida; family Ixodidae; genus Rhipicephalus; species Rhipicephalus microplus. The sequence goes on from NC_051168.1 coordinate 177,018,984, forward strand.
CTGTTTTACATGACACGCATACCATAATTATCATGTTTAGAGGTGTGTCTTACCTTCGTCGTTAATTCACGTCGTGTAATCCCAAATTCAAAATAAGTTAAGCTAGCAAAACGGCCGTGAACACTTCATGAGCGTAGCGTGTAGTCATGTTTTACATGACACGCATATCATGATCATCATGTTTGAACTTGTCTTTACATTTGTAGTTTGGTCACGTCGCATGATAGCAAATTTGGTATATGTGTAGCTAGCGAAATGGTCCCAAGCACATCATGGTCATGTCATTTTGTCATGTTCTTACAAAACACGCATGTCATGATTATCATATTTGCATCAGTCATATACCTCTCCCATTCATTAAGGTCACGTAATATCAAATTTGGTAGATGTGAAGCTTGAGAAACACATGAGAGCGCACCGTGAGCGTATGGCGTGTAATCATGAGTCATGACTTACATACCATGTGTGTCATGATTTTCACGTTAAGGCCTCCTACTTATGTTCGACATGCAGTCATGTTGTAGCATACCGTGACTGATATATGGCATGCGAAAAAAAAATAACCACAAAAGCAGGATAACCAGCACATGTGAATTATGACATATACGAGATGCAGATCATGATTTCGGTGTTCTGACTAGCAACTTACGCTCGCCATGCAGTCATGCTATGCCATAAATTGTTCAGTATGAATTCCGCCGTCGAAACGGCTTTTAGAGATATATGTGGTAGGGGACTAGATAGATAGATAGATAGATAGTTAGATAGATAAATAGATAGATAGATAGATAGATAGATAGATAGATAGATAGATAGATAGATAGATAGATAGATAGATAGATAGATAGATATGCTCACAGTCGCCGAAGTTCGCTTAGAAACGCTTCACCATTATTACCAACATGTGCCTATCCATGCCCTTATCCAGAAAAAGGTCTCTGTAATAGTCAGGTTCATCACGTCGCATGGCGTGTGACGCGAGGAAGACGCAGACAGAGTGGAACACAAAACAAAGTGACTTTCAACGACAGACAAGCATAAGTACATTAACTTGACATCGTGCAGGTGGCTCGCAATCATAACAAAGTGAGTAGGTGGTCTCATAAGTATGTGCCGTAGCCCGCTGCAGTAGGATAGAACCCGTTACCTGGTGTTGGTCCAGCCGTGGCTTGCATACACAGGTCAGCGTCTAGCTGCAGAAGACATCGCCAGGCCTAGGCGTAGCTGCACAATCAGCGACGTCGGCTCACTAGACGTGATCAGCAGCTCCGGAGTATCGAGGACGCTCACCGTGCCTGAGTTGCACGCAGGTGGGCTCACCCGTAACTCGTGCCTGTTCCCGCCGACATGTCGTGGCCCGAGGATGTCAACAACTTGAGGACCGAAACCCGACCTTCAGAACCTCACGCGTAATTGCGCGTTAGCACTAAGCTCTCTCGCTTTGTCTTGTCAGCGTTTAAACAACAACTTTGTTGCTGTTCTTGTTGACCTATGGCCTTTGGCGTATACCTACTGTGGTCATGCTGAAAAATCAGTGGTTCTATTAATTGTTGTATAAATTTAGAATGACGAAGCTAGTGAATACAAAGATTACAAAATGCTTAGGAAACAATTGTGTCTGATCTAATTCATATAGGTCTATAAAGAAGAAGAAAAAAGGTTTTAATTTAAATTAGAGCAATACACTTAACTTTACGTGTATAAAATTCTGTATATTTGTTATAATAATAACACTTATTATAAGTCATCCGAGTAGTTTCATTCGTATAGCCCCTGACAGACGCGCACCTCCGCACTAGAGAATCGTGAGATAGAGGCTCTAAATGAAAAAAAATTAAAGAATCAGACGGCTCCATACCAATGTCACGTAAAGGTATTTCTAAATGGATTTTCGTACTGCAGTGAAAAAATTGCTGGTCAAAAAATTATCCATTTTTACCAGTTCACCATAAAACGCGCCCAGTGGCGAAGGTGACTGGGCAGACCTGTGTTTGTAGAAATTTATATTCGGTACGCGGCCGTGCACCCTCGTGAGAGCTACTTCTATTTTACGAGTTTTGCAAAGGGCTCTTCACCAGGGCTTTATTAAATGGGGATATTCGGTAGAGTTTATCAGTGCTGTGCCTCCAATGACCACCCGTAAGCAGCAGTCACATAAGCGCATGATAGAAACTACGGTAGAATCACTCCGCTCATTGACGACTTAGCTAAGGAATCGACCGTTTCATTGAGAAACTAGCCTTTACGTCCAGGTACCCAAAGTAATCTGACTTCGTTAAAATTATTATGTAGTAGCGCACGGAACACCTTTATTACTTGAGATTTAGCACGAACAGATTGTACCGCACAGATATAGAGAGAATCAGTTATTATATGAGCTCATGTATTGCCGTTTTCACCTTGTGTAAGGCGTGCACTCTTTTCTTCGCTTCTTTCTAAATTCGAAGCGTTTCTGAGCGACCTTCGGCGAGTTTGCCCGTATCTATCTATCTATCTATCTATCTATCTATCTATCTATCTATCTATCTATCTATCTATCTATCTATCTATCTATCTATCTATCTATCTATCTATCTATCTATCTATCTATCTATCTATCTATCTATCTATCTATCTATCTATCTATCTATCTATCTATCTATCTATCTATCTATCTATCTATCTATCTATCTATCTATCTATCTATCTATCTATCTATCTATCTATCTATCTATTTATCTATCTATCTATCTATCTATCTATCTATCTATCTATCTATCTATCTATCTATCTATCTATCTATCTATCTTGCCGCTTACGATTTTTAGCTCTCCTGCCGTTTGGATAATTGTATATATACCGAAATTGGTATGGCATAACATGACTATGCCACGAGCATAAGTGACTATTAATTACATGAAAATCATGACACGTATGTCCTGAATGTCATAATTTACATGTCCGGGTCTTGCTGCTGCTTCGGTGGTTTCCTGCACATGACATATCACAAAATTGGCATGGTATGACTGCATGGTGATTATAAGTTGATTGATTTGTGGGGTTTAACGTCCCAAAACCACCATTTGATTATGAGAGACGCCGTAGTGGAGGGATGGTGATTATAAGAGACGCTCACGTGGAAATCATGACTTGCGTGTCATGTAAGTAGATGAGAACATACCACGCCTATGATGCGCTCGTGGTCGCTTCACTAGCTTCAAATACACCAAATCTTGTATTACGTGACGTGAATAGATGGTGAAGGTATATGACTGGTGGAAACATAATAATTATGAAATGCGTGTCAAGTAAGATTATTACTACATACCACGCTCAAGATGCAATCGTGGTGGTTACGCCGGCTTCACATTCACCAATTTTCATTGTACGTGAGGAAAATGGATGGTGGTTGTATGTTAGTATTGCGTACAAGATAATCAGGACATGCGTGTCATGTCTGAGCATGACTACATGCAAGGCGCATGATGCGCTCGTGCCATTTTGCTAGCTTCACAAGTACCAAATTTGGTATTACGTGATGTGAATGAACAAGTGAGCACGAATTGCAGGTGGAACATAATTAACATGACTTAGAAGTGATGCACGATATAATTTACCTCCGCCTCTTAACGTTTTGCTGATTTTATTGTGACAATTCAGCCTTCTTCATTTGTGCTTTGCATAAAATTTATTCCCACTGTACTTGGGATCTACCAAATGTTCTAGTCGCGAGCCTCAATTGCTTTTTCATTTTAGTCATCGTCTAGGGCATGCAGCGCTGTCATCTGCTACAACCGCATCTTTCAAATTGCTTATTCACATCCTTTCCCAGGTTCTGCCAGTCAAGTAGGTCTTGTGCATGGTGCACTCACTTTATACTCGCAAACTTTCTTATCTGACCTTCCCCCTATCTTTCTGTCTTTCTTTCATCGGCTTGCAGTTTCTGGGAATTTAGTCAGTTACTCTTACTAATGATCACTGGTTATCCTGCCTTTATGCGATCTGACTCGTACATGATCATTTCTTCTTCTTGATTTAATTGGTTATATCCTTAATCACAGTATGTTCCCTGACGCAGTCCGCTCTTTTTTTATCTCTTAAGGTCAAACCTATCACTTTCCTTTCTATCGCTCAATGCGTCGTCCTCAGTATTTGAATCATATTTGTAATCCACAAGGTTTCTGCTCCGTAGGTGGCTACTGGCAAGATGCAGCTGTTATATTTCTTCCCCTTGAAGATAGTGGCAACCTACAAGTCATGTTTTGAGAATGGCTGCCAAATATGTTCCACCCTATTCTCAATCTTCTAGTTACTTCAATTTCGTGCTTCGGCTCTGCGGTTACTACATGTGCTACGCAGACGTACTCTTTCACAACTTCAAGTGCACTGCAAACTATCACGAAGCACCGTTCTCTACCGAGGTTGCTGTAAACAACTTTCGTTTTCTACAGAATAACTTTTAGACCTACTTCTCTAGTCTCCTCGTCTGATTTAGTAATCATGAATTGCTAATGTCCCCTGAGTTAGTGAGCAACGCAATGTAACCGGCTAAGCGCAGAACACTAAAGTACACTTCATTAATTTTTATACCTCTTTCCGTTGTGGGCCTCAGGAAGCCTACCATAAGCACGCTGTAAACAGCGCAAGGGAAATTGCATCGATTTGTCTGGTACCCTTTTTGTCGGTTTTTTCTCGCTTTCTTTATGGAAAACTATGGTGGCAGTCAATTCACTGTACATCTATTCAAGAATGTCTATGTATGCCTTGTCAAATAACTGATTCCACAGTGTCTGCATGACTGCTGATATCTCTACTAAATCAAATGCTTTCTCATAAACTATGAAGGCTACGTATGAAGTTGTTGGGTGCATTCTTAGCACTTTTTGATCGCGTGATTTGTAGCATTATTGTGGCAAGTAGCCCGATTCGAATCCTGCTTCATCCTTTGCTCGATTGAATTCTAATGTTGTTTTAAGTCTGTTAGCAGTTACCTTTGTCATTAGCTTATATACGACAGACAGCATGCGGATGGGCCTATATTTAAACTGATCCTTTTTGTCCCTTTTCTTGTGGATTAGCATGATGCTTGGTTTCTTCTAAGATTCTGGCAACCTTCCTGTCACAAGGCACTTCGTAAACAGAGTGGCCACTTTTTCTAACAACTTCTGCATGACCCAAGTCTTTCAGCAAATTCGGTGTTACTTCATCCTCACCAGCAGGTTTACCTCTTTGGATTTTCTCCAAGGCTTTCCTGACTATTTTGTCATTACTGGTGGGATATCACTTGGCTTTGTGCTACTTTGGTTATCCGGCTACTCTACAGATCTCTGTCAAACTCCTCCGCTTCTCTAACTACCTTATCCCTTCTCTAAGTTAACGTGTCTTCCCTGACTCTTAGCGAAGAAATCGGGTTTTTGCACGTACCTAGTCTCACGTTCATCGCTTTGACTGTTCCTCCGTTCTTTAGAGCATATTCAATTTTGTTCATGTTTTACCTTCCTACAGTGGATAACTTGCCCTTAATAATCAGCTTCAAACGCTCATCCTGTTCTATTTATTTTGTCCGTTGTGCTTGAGGCTTTGATTCTTTGACGTTTTAATGAGCTTATTTGTCTCCTGGGACAGCTCCCTGGTGTCCTAATCGCTGTACCTACAACTTGCACTCCACCTTCTGTAATGATATTCATGAGACTATTATTCAATTCATCAATTCTAGGACTGGTTTCGTGGATAGGAGCATCTGTTTTTAAGCAAGACTCTGAATTCCCATACATTCTCTCTCAGTGCTAGCTGATTGGTTGGCTTCTTGCGTTTCAGTTTCTGTCATTCCTTCTTCAAGTCTAGGTGAATGTAAGACCTTACCATTCTATGGTCGCTAAATTGTACCTTGCCAAGTGCCTCCTCATCCTACAAAACGCCTGGGTGGGCACTCAGTGTAAAGCCCAATTCCTTTTTACTTTCACCTTTAGGGCTTCCCCATTACCCCTACGGTTCACTCGTTTTCGGTAGAAGGTGTTCAAGATCCGTAGTTTAGTCTGTTTTTGTATTCTTCTCATAACTTCCGTCCGACATTAATAGTAACAATGTCATAATCTCCTACTGCCTGACCTCCAGCCTGCTTCTTCCCTACTTTGGCATTTTCTACCTTGGCATTGAAGTTGGCATAGTATACTGTGTCTTTACGTTGCTCACTCAATTCTACGTCTTCATAGAAGCTTTCAACTAGCACGTCCTGATTGCTGGATGTAAGCGCGTAAGCTTGTGTCACCTCCATCTTGTATCTCTTACTGAGTTTATTTACGATATCTGCTACCCTATGATAAATGCTATAGTATTCCTCTATGTTACCAGCTATATTGCTGTGAGAAAGGAGCCCCTACCCCCGTTCACTTCTTTCAGCCAAGCCACGATAGCAAAGATTGTGCCCTATAAGTAGCACTGTTTAGGCCTCATCTGTCCTCCTTACCTAAATGAGCTTTATTACATTCCATTCAACACTCTCTACTTCCTCAGATGACACAGCTAAGCTTTTTTCACTAGATGAGGTTACAACGTTGGACATCGCCAAGCTTAGGTTACAATGGTGGATTGTCCGGACCCAGATATTCTTAGCACCATCTGCAGCGCCACAGATCTGACTGCCGCCCTGGTCAGCTGTTTTGATTGGCATATCCATGTGGGAGGTAGTGGCCAGATAGCGCATCAATGGGGCCAATCCTCCTCTGGTGAGGGAATGCGTTACTGGTGGTCGTCACCGGTGAGGTCGCACCCCAGACATTTTATGACAATTTCATCGTCACACGCACATTTTATTCTGGCGGGAATGACGTGGCACCGCGATTCCAGCCGCGGCCCATTTGCACGAGAAGTTTGTACCCTAAGTACTATGTCCTTGCCGCTCTCCAGGGCCGAATGGTATCTCAAATCCTGCTATCTTTAGAGCGCCAGTCTTAACGTCAATCTTAAAAAGCATGCTGAGACTGAATGTTTATATATCGTTTTCATTTTATATATAAAAACATTACAATTGTGAGTTCTGTTTTTTCTTGTGCAGATACAACGCGAAATTGACGAGGTGATCGGTCGAGAGCGGCCACCGAAGTGGGAGGATCGACTGCACATGCCCTTCACCATGGCCAGCGTCTGGGAGATGGACCGCTGGAAAACAAGCACACCACTAGGCGTACCGAGAGAGTGAGTCCCGAGAGCGCGCATAATTGGAGGAACACTGTAGGCAAATAGGAATTTACAATTGACTGAATGACACTTCCAAAAGTTAATATAGAGCTACTATAGGCACCTGATCTGCCCTCAATGACTGAGACTATGTGCAATCTGTCTCCAATATTCGCTGAACGCAATTTTTGTTTCCTTTGTATTTCTTCAAAATTTCCTCAATATTTCTGTTTAGAGCAATCAATTCAAAAATTAGCAGAGCAAGTGCTAAATGTAATGGACAGATACTGTGTCACGCGTCAGTGAGCCATTTCTCTGCTCACTTCAACGTGATGCAAAGGACGAGGGCGAAGGCTTGCTTCGTGAACGCTCTATAAAAATCGTGCTAGCACAAAAACGCCAGGCCTGCGTGGAAGGCGCAGCACAGGAACAATGAAAGCTATAAGGAGGATCTGAGAATCGTTTTATCTGCTAAACACTCACAAGAAATTTTCTGCCAATTGTTCACGCAGTGGCTGACGTCGATCAGGATATTATGTATGAAGGCGGTATGCGCCACAGTCTATAGGTGATCAAAAGCAAACCTTTGTAAGGAGTTGGAGTATTGGGTGACCCACACGTCAGGCTAACGGCATTGTATGATGCCTCGTCGTTCTATTGTTGTTCTAAACCTTTTTATTACTAATAATAACGCGATTCCTTACCCGACATCAAGCCTACGGAAGACAAGTTTGCGAAAAAAATCTGAGCACCAGCATGGTGCAGTGGTAGATTACTGGGCTGGCACGCTGCTCACAGTGGTTAGAGTTCCACTGAGTTCTTGGTGCTAAATATTTTTTTATTCTTATTTTGTGATAGTGGTTAGGGGCGCCGGTGGCAGTGCCACGAGTGACCCGAGTTTTGATCTTATAACAGCTTCGGCTGTTATATTCAATCCAGCTTTAGTATGCAGGCAAAACGCCTCATCAATGCTGGTATCTCTCCTCTCGTAATGCCAGCCGTGGTGGAGTGCCTGCTGAAGGAAATGAAGAAAAGTCCAGAACCTTTCGCTCGAACTCACGGAAATAGACCAGAACGAAAAAAAGTGTTGTCGTGGTTTGTTGTATCTACTGTGCTGCCTGTAGCAAGATGAAAATAGCCAGCATTTGCAAGGTTGATGTTGATATATATGACCCCATGAAGCTAGCTAGCTTATGTAGGGCCTTAAACGTGGACGCTAGAAAAACCCGCGCTTGCGAAACCAAACATCGAAGCAAGTTTGTTTCATGTCCTGAAAGCGTGCCCACGGCTGTCTTGTGAGCGCGGTATATTGGCCATACTAATATGTCTGTCAATGAGCACCTGAAGAAACACGTTTACAGGTTTTTAGTGGCTTCTCATCACCTTGGAATCCACTGCCGTGACACTGGCTGAATTTCTGAATATTAGCAAGGCGTGGTAGTCAAGGTTCATCAGGGCCAGGTAATACGAGAAAACATAGAGACTTTGCAAATGGAAAGTTTCGTTTGATGTATACTGCGCGTTCACATTTGCGTCAATGGAAATCACGCTACATAAGAATAAAAAGGCCAAGTGAAGCAGAAGATGATAACGTCATACTAAATTCGAGTCGGAGAAAGCGTGGTGCAATGGTCTACGTTCAAGTGGCCCAAAATGAGGTCACCACAAAGATTCCAGGAACTAATCGCCCGGTAACACGAAACTACAGCATCGCCAATTAAGACGGGAAAAGTGGGCTGGAATCCACGAAAGATCTTGAGCCGCAGAAGAGCAGGGTAATTCGAGAATAATGAGACGAATGGAAGGTGGTCACTGAACCGGGCGATGAGGATGGGCCGTCGGGTTGTGGACGCGAACCACGTATACTTTAACAACCCGAGGCCACCATGCAATAGGACCGTAGCCATCAGGTCTTGAACTCCAGCTTAAAGCCTCGGGAATTCAGTTCGGACAGGCATGTACAATCAGTAGGTCTTCGCGCCTGAGTTGTTCGTCCCCTGCCCATCTATGAACTGGTTGCCTGTCCTGTGTATCACCAGTTGCCTGCCCATCTATCACCTGGTTTTTGACGCGTCGCCAGGATGACAGCGTTACCTCGTTACAACCAACAAGCACGCCTCAACTCTAAGAGCCGAGCATCTGCGTGTTGGTGAGAAGAAACTCTCATCTTTGTCAGCTTCAACCACTAATCCTCCACCACTCAATTTTCGATGCAAATATTTCTTTATGCTTTTGAATAGCTCTCTTTGGCTGAGCCACTGAGATCTTTATGAAGAACAAACCTGTTAGTTTTAAGACATACAAAATTTTTTCTGACACAATTATACTGAAAACAAATCTGCACAAAACACTGCACCTATCAAAAATTCACAGCACGTGGCAAAACACTACGAAATAAAAACAAAACATATTTCAAAATATCCTTCAAAAAAAGCGATTTAGATAAACTCCACGATTCCAACGTGGGTGAGTCGTGAAGCAAAAAAAAGTGAGAGTTCACCTTCAACAACACGCAGAGGCTCGATTCTTGTAGTTGACGGGGCTCACTGCTCAAGACGACGGAACGCTTGCGGCTGAGCGATGCGTAAAGAAAGCAAGTGAAAGATGCGCAGGCAGCTGGACGCACAGCTCAGGCACAAAGCCCAAAAGCCCAATTGCAGGTGAGTATCTATTGGCGCGTAAGTCCGCAAGCCTTGGGCTTGAGTTAATGACCACATGGCAAGAGTTATCTCGACCGGGAACGCGAGCGCAGGAGGCCCTGGCTTGTCGAAATCTTCCTTGCTTGGGCCCGCTACACGATGGCCTACCTTCAGTGTCCTATCCGATGACCCTTTACACAACATATTGTTGCTGATGATAAGAAAACTATTGACGTAGTTCCACTCGCCGCATGCAAGATGCATGGCGTGCGAACGACAGTTCGCGCAGCCTGGTTCAAACATGTTACGGGTGCGGGTGTTGGCAGAGCCAAGCTCCGTTTTGACAAGGACACCGTTTGGTGCGCGGTATCGCCTTTTACCATTTCCCGACATCTGTAATCAATACCACCTCTGCCGCTTAACCTTACGGCCACTAATGTCGAAATCTTCGTGAAGGCGCGAAGTACCGTGGCGACAGCTGCAGACTCACACCTTTCCCTTTTCTTACATTCTTCACCTCAAGTACCCTTCTCTCTACCCGTCTTTCTTCTGTAATTATTGCTCTGCATGAAAAACAAATCTTAATCATATTATGTTGGGGCGCCCTAAGCACCCCTCTCCCCTGTCCCTCCAAAAAATAGTATGGAGGACCAGTGGAAGGCTGCCTTGCGCAGCTTGAAACCCAACTTCCAGTAGGCCATCCTGGGTTGGGCAGAGAAATTTGTGAAGGACTACCGAGCGTAGCAAGGTCCCCTCATCTCTTTCCCATTGCCCCTCTCCTTTCTAAATAAAAAATAGAGTTTTTACCTACCTACGCTCGTCTCGTTTTTCACGAGTGGTGCTGCTGTTCTCTAGCTCAGGGTCTTCCGTAACATCCGGCCCACTTGTGTCGTCCTGATTGGTGATACTGCACTTTGTAGTACCCAGCGATTGGCTCTTCGAATCTCCAGAGTGACTTTCTATGGGGCCACTTGCACGTAGATCCCTTGCGCCACGCGTTCTCGTGTTGGACGGTCCTTCGAAGTTGTTGTTTTCGTCTTTTATTCGGCCACGTTTTATGTTGCGCGTGTTTTAACGATGCACATATTAACGCGCACCACACATCACAGCTCACCAACGCATGCGTGAGCACGTACTCAATAGCTTTGAAGGGTGGCTAAATTTATTATCTATCAGATAAATGTACGCGCAATGTACATGACTGGCAGTGGTGATCCTGGTATGGGTTTTAGTGATTAAGATGATATTTTTTTCCTTTTTCATTTGATTGTTGCTTATTCTTGTTTCTCCTTCTGTTCACGAAGAAAATGTTGTTGTAATCGGCACTGTTGTGCCTCCCTGTTGTAGTGCTCCGTCTTCCGGCTGTTTTATTTCCTGAGATGTCATACCAACATGGTCAAGCCTCCAATTTACCTCTTATAGCAGATAGTTGCAATAAAGTATGGCCAAAACTCATTCCTTCTGGGCCTATAATGAAGGAGTAGTCAGCATGCAGCCTAAAGAATATGTCAATTACTAGTTGCCATTCGAGATCTCACTGGTAGTAAATTCATTTTATAAAGAGCGATTCTGTTTACTTGATATTCCGTGCTTTTGCAGAAGCCTACGCCTTTGTCATGGGCACGAAGGGAATCCACCCCCCCCCCCCCAAAAAAAACAACCCAAATACATGGGTAGTTATTCACCCTTTTGTTCACTGGTCCCTTCTAGGTATAGGTAAGCCCGGGAAACACAAGTGTAATCAGTTGATAGCTGGGTGGGTAATTATTTGAAAGAATCAGAATAAAACGGAGTTGTGTCTTGCAATCTATTAATGCCATGATGATAAAGTCAGTTTCCCTATTGCAAGAACAGCGGGATGCCAGTACGTTTTTTGACACTGGTACACGCTGGAGGCACTGGTACATGCTTGTAATCGCTGGCACTTAGCTGGGCGCACTAGGAAAAAGCTGTGTCGCACTGGTAGGGGCGCTGGCTAAACCGCTGTGATGCTGGTGCGCACTGTGAAGCGCTGGAAGTGCTGGAATTTTCACTGGGAAGAGCTGGTGAATACTGGAGCACGCACTGTTTCCACCAGCGCAGCGAGCACCAATTTGTAGCGTGTGCCGTGGTATGTTTCGGTGTCGTTGATTATAAAACGCTTAATTCGATGGCACGGAAAGATGCTACCCTAACAGATACCGAACATATGCAATTCTTGCGGCACACGTACCTATCGCAGCAATGATAATGCACCTTTTTCGCATATGCCCCCACGTGTACCGGCCATATTCACATCATTCGTGTAACGATTCAAAAATGCAGTGTTTGTAAGCGTGGGGCTGAACGCCACTCCTAACAGAAACAGGAAATTGTTTTTGCCGCAAAGTTGACGAAACGTAAATGCGCTCTCTCGATCGCTTTGCAAGAATTCCCAGCAGAGGCGAGGAAAAAAGCTGTCGTTCGATTCCGCCACACCGCATAAATGTGTGTCTTGCCAAGCTTTTCCTTCAACTTACTTCAGGTAAGAGTTAGAAATGTTCCGAAGCTCAAATGCAGAATCTTCAGACATCCCAACTCACCGCGTTGAGAGCGGCCTTACCCAGTGCCCGGCCCAGCAAACATTAAACCTGTCGTGCCGGCCGCCTTGGTATATTACCGTTACCGGCGCTTCTTGTTTTGTGCACACACAACTTTAAAGCGTGAGCTTTGTAGTAAAGTATAGTTCGGACATCCATGAACCAAAATCAACTATTTTGGTCTTGTGTCAATGTTCGCCCAAGGAGCGCTGACGATCGAACGTCGCGCTTTCAGCTACGCGGATTGTCACCGAAAGCTGCCGGCCGCAACCGGTACTTCTCCGACTGATATATAACAACAAGCAATTTTCAGCTGGTAATTCGGTACGCCTTCGTGAACAGACTCCCGGGCATACGTTTTCGGTGGATTGCTATGGTAATTTTATTGATTTGCTTTTTTTTATTCAAGGCAAAATTGAACAAGATTGCCTTGGGGGACAAGACTAAAGGCTAAGTAAAAGCCTGACTTGGTCGTGCCACCCTGGCAGCAAAGCAGAAACATACCGCAAGTACAGTACTCAGAAACTTACAACATCACGTTTTATCTTACACGGGTACCATAGTCAAACAGGAACTGCCAGAAGTGTGAATAAAAGAATAGAAATATAAACAGTCCTTATTCGAGTGGTGGCAAATACAAACAAATGCATGTTTTCTATCAAATAAATTAACAAGAAACATCCTGACTAGAAAATCGAGTTGCTCTACAAGACAAATTAGAGTATAATAAACAACAGGCAAGGGACAATAATGAACAAGGTGCAACGAATACAAAAACATCATTAAATACAAATTTCAACAATCAAGAAAAGCATCGCTTTCATCCACTAGCAACTCTTTCGTTATTTTTTTAAATGATCTAGCTGAAATTCCGCCTTCCAGTAAATGTAATATAGTTGGGTGTTTGTTTAGAATGTTTGGAATTTGTGACGCTAATCGTTGGTCACCGTAGTTCGCGCGAGATGTATATTTGTATATTAAGATCTTTCTCAGCTCGTATGGTGTTTGTTTCACATAATATGTGTTCAAGAGTAGTGATGTATTTAGTTTATACTGGTGTATTATCTCTAGACATAGCTTATGTCTGTATAACAGTTTTATGGGCAATACTTTGTACATTTTAAAATATGGTCGAGCACTTTCGTAAAGGGGAGTGTTAGATATAGCACGTATAGCCCAATTTCGCAATATCAACAGAGCATTAAGGTTTGTGGTGGTCGTTGTTAGCCACACCAAGGAGCAGTATGTTAGTCATGAATATACTAGTGCGTAGTAAATTTGCAGCATGACATTTGATGGGACGTAGTATCTCAGTCCATTTAAAATGCCGATTCTCCTGGAAAGATCTTTTTTATCGCGTCAATGTGAGGAGACCAAGAAAGTTGTTCTTGGAATAGAACTCCTAGAAATTTTATTGTTGTTGTGCGCTGAATCTCGGTGCTCTGGAAGTAAATTGGAGTGCATGGTATGTGAGCGACTCCTTTAGGCTTGAAACACATGTACTTTGCTTTAGCGATAATCAATTGAAGTTTATTTGCATTTAACCATGAATTTAGTTTCTCCAACCAAACGTTAGCTTCTTTATATAGTTCACATACGTTTGAACCTGCGAAAAATACATTTGTGTCATCAGCATACAATATTATTTTCTTGTGTCCATGAATATTTACAATATCATTAATGAACAGCAGGATTAGGATTGGTCCAAGAATCGATCCCTGGCGGACAACATACTTAATGTGTTCAACTTGAGAGTGTGTATTATTTACAACGATATGTTGTTTTCTTGACGAGAGATAACTTTGTAATAATTGAGCTGTGGTACCCCGAATGCCATAATACGGTAGTTTTTGTAAAAGTAGATCGTGTTGTATACTGTCAACTGCCTTTCTAAAATCCAGAAATATTCCTAGTGTAATGATTTTGTTTTCAATGTTGTCTAGAATGTATTCTTTGATGCTGAGTAGAGCCGACTCAGCAGACTTGTTTTTGCAAAATTCATACTGGTCTTTTGCTATTATATTGTTTGCGTTTATAAAGCCCGTAATTCTCTTATATATAACTCGTTCAGCCATTTTCGCAAACACAGAGAGTACAGATATAGGTCTGTAATTGTTAAGCTCATCAAATGACCCACCTTTATGCATGGCTGTTACTTTCGCAAGTTTCATTTGATCGGGAAAAACACCTGAAGATAGCATCAAGTTATAAAGGTGCGTTAGTGGTGTAGCGATAATGTGACTTATAGCCTTTAAAGGCTTTGGCTTAATGTCATCTGGGCCGTAAGCACAGTTATCCTTTAATGACGTGATTAGCTTTACCACTTCTTGTTGATCAGTAGGAAACAGGAATACACTAGACGGGTAATTTGATGCTATATAGTTCTCGCAACACGTTTCCGTGCTGTCCGTGGTAAACTCACCAACTGTTAAAAAGTGTTTGTTAAAGGTGTCAGCGATTTCTAATTTACTCATGCTCAGTTTTTCAAATTTTATTCGTCTGGATATCTCCTTTTTGTTAATGAGCTGATTTTTTGTGTCCCACAGCAGGCGCGCGTCTCCTGAATGAGTGGTAAATTTACTAATGTTGTATTCTTTATTGGCACTCTTCAAATCTTTGTTCAGTGTATTACGAAATTTTTTGAAGTTACGTAAATGGATTTCGTCCCTGGAAGATAGGAAAACTTGAAAAAGGTTGTTTTTGGCTTTAATTCTGTTGTATAAATTCACTGTCACCATGGTTTTCTGCAATTTCTGTGTTTTTGTAAGGCTTAAAAGGGAGGCACGCGTCATATAAAGATGTAAAGTGTTTTAAAAATACGTTGTATGATTTATTAGGATTAATTTCTTCTATAACCGTGCTCCAGTCAATTCCAGAGATAAGGTTCTCAAAAAGTTTACAGTTGCGGCTAGAATAACTCCTAGAAAGCAATTCATCCTTACTTTTGATTACACGATTGCCTGGTAGGAAGCAGTATGTTGGAATATGGTCGCTAATGTTGGTAGTAATTGCACCTGCTTTGACATCAGTAGTATCGAAACTTGTAATACATATGTCTTACGTTGTTTCCGATATGGCGGTTATTCTTGTTGGGGTGCTAATTACATTCATACAACCATATGCTTCGATTAGTTCATTTAGGCGTACGTAGCTGGGGTTATCTAGTGACACATTGATGTTAAAGTCACCTACCAAGACAGTCTGTAAGCGAGAATCTAGAGATTTCTTGGTGTGTTTTTTAATTGTTGGTATTGATATAACTGCATATACGCCCGCCATAGATTCCCTGCGAAGGCCAGGAAAACGGCTGTCGCTCGGAATCGCCACTCTGTAATTGCATTTCTGGCATTCATTGACCTTCACTTGTTTCAGGTACAATTTAGGTAACAGCTAGACATGCTGCAATGCTCAAATGCAGAAACCTAGAGCATCGCAACTCAGCTGCTTCGAGCGCAGCCTTAGGCATCTCTCATAATTATATGGTCGTTTTGGGACGTTAAACCTCACAAATCAATCATCGAGCGCAGCCTTACCCTGTGCCCCATCCCAGTCAGACCTATCATGCCAGCCGCGTCGGTGTGCATGCTGCCAGCGCTTTTTATTTCAAGTAGACACAATTCTAAAGTGAAAGAATGACTGTAAAGTACAGTTTAGACATCCCTGATCCTAAATCAACCACTTATCCGCGTGTGCGGTGCCCGCACAAGGGGCGGTGACCATCAATGTGTCGAGCTTTCAGCAACGCAGGCTGTCCCCGAAAACTTCCTTCTGAGCGAAGGAGCAGGCACATCTCTGACTCGTATGTAAGAACACGCAATTTTGAGTTGGTAACTCGGTACGCTTCAGTGA
Organism: Rhipicephalus microplus; assembly: GCF_013339725.1. Lineage (NCBI taxonomy): Eukaryota > Metazoa > Arthropoda > Arachnida > Ixodida > Ixodidae > Rhipicephalus > Rhipicephalus microplus. Next base: position 177,035,185 of record NC_051168.1, read on the forward strand.
ACTTACATACTGGCATACTTTTTCAACGGGTTGCATTAGTTACTTCTTCGGCGGCTTTTTAGTTGCAGGTATCCATATAACTGCAAATATGCAATCTGGCACGGTGAATGTGTACTGCTACATCGTCGCTTGCGCAAAAAAATACTGAATATTCACTCGTGTGCATGGATATCAACCGAACAAAAGATTTAAATCATCTGTGCCAGCTGACTAGTAGCAAGTGCAAGAACTGACTATCAAAGCAAAAAAAAAAAACTATCGTCAGCAACAGCTGAGAATCTGTGGCTGGTCCTCCAGTCAATTTTAGATTTTTCAAAGTTAGATGCGGATTCTTCAAAAAACTGTGCGCTCTTGCTAATATCCGCACGTCATTCGGTGCCCGGAAGCCGTTCGTCACTGTCAAATCAAGACGCGATTGTTATTTGGAAAGGAATATCGTGTCAGTCTTGACTTTACGACTGAAAAACATGAAGTGTAAAGGTGCGTTTATTGGATAAATAGTCAATTTACAACCCCAACCACCAAGTTTTAGCATGGCGTAGTGGGTAGCGTTATTTGACATAAGCATAGGGGAGGTAGTGGCCAGATACTGCACCACGGTGGCCAATCCTTCTCTGGTGAGGCAGTGCGTTCTCGGCGGTGTTTGCCGGTGAGGCCGCAACCCAGGCCTCTTAATGCAGTTCCATCAACACGCAGATTTTTTTTTAATCCGGTTGGAAACTGCGCGGTACCGGGATTTGAACCACGGACCTCTTGCATGCGAGGCGAATGCTCTCACCACTACGCCATCGCTGCACCTGCTTCAGTAGTGATTCAGTAGAAATATCAGCCGTCATGCAAACACTGCGGAATCAGGGCGTAGATGAAGTATATATAAACATTCTGGAAGAAATCTACAGGGGATCAACTGCTACCATAGTGCTTCATAAAGAAAGCAACAGAATACCAATCAAGAAGGGTGTAAGGCAGGGGGACACAATTTCCTCAATGCTATTTACCGCGTGCTTACAGGAGGTTTTCAGAAGCCTAGAATGGGAACAGTTAGGGATAAGAGTCAACAGAAAATACCTTAGTAACCTGCGCTTCGCCGATGACATTGCATTGCTGAGTAACTCAGGGGACGAATCGCAACTCATGATTACGGAGTTAGACAAGGAGAGCAGAAAGGTGGGTTTTAAAATTAATCTGCAGAAAACGAAAGTAATGTACAACAACCTCGGCAAAGAGCAGCACTTCGAGATAGGTAATAGTGCACTTGAAGTTCTAAAAGACTATGTCTACTTAGGGCAGGTAATAACCGCAGAGCCGATCCACAAGATTGAAGTAACTAGAAGAAGAAGAATGAGGTGGAGCACATTCGGCAAGCACTCTCAAATTATGACAGGTAGATTGCCACTATCCCTCAAGAGGAAGGTATATAACAGCTGTATCTTGCCGGTACATAGCTACGCAGCAGAAACCTGGATACTTACAAAGAGGGTTCAGCTTAAATTGAGGACGAGGCAGCGAGCACTGGAAAGAAAAATGGTAGGTGTATCCTTAAGAGACAAGAAGAGAGCAGAATGGATTAGGGAACAAACGGGGGTTAAGGATATCATAGCTGAAATCAAGAAGAAGAAATGGGCATGGGCAGGGCATGTAGCGCGTAGACAGGATAACCGCTGGTCATTAATGGTAACTGACTGGATTCCCAGAGAAGGGAAGCGGGTTAGGGGGAGACAGATGATTAGGTGGGCAGATGAGATTAAGAAGTTTGCGGGTATAAATTGGCAGCAACAAGCACAGGACCGGGTTAACTGGCGGAACATGGGAGAGGCCTTTGTTCTGCAGTAGACGTAGTCAGGCTGATGATGATGATGATGATGATGATGAGTGGGTAGCGTACTAGGTTCCAAATTAGGAAGTGGTGAGTTGGAATTCCGCCAGTGGACGTTATTTTCATAATTTTTTTTATTTTTAAAGTGGAAAGACGCTATTTTATTTATATATTTGTTTAATTATGGCGAATGGGCAACCCAAGTTTTAACCTTGTGAAGTCATTTTGCGCAGAGTACTGGGACGCTGCCAGTCGGCCCAGTACCTGCGCCGGGCCCATAAAAAGACATGACGCTTATGGGCTATACTGGGCCCATAAAAAGACATGACGCTGGACGCTGGTACCCAGTAACGCTGGTTTTTTGCAATAGGGTTCTCATTAAACTTTCTGTGTTTCGCTCAAATTATGTTTATACTTGCTTTGATCTCGCCATTAACTCTCACTGCAGAGCCTCTGAAGACACCATTGTGGATGACTTCTTCATTCCTAAAGGCACCGTAATTATGGCGAACTTCTGGGCAGCACATTTTGACGTCAATTTCTGGAAGGACCCGGAGAAGTTTGACCCTACTCGTTTCTTGAACGATGACGGAACACTAATGACGCGCAAGCCTGAATGTCTTCTTCCATTTTCTTTCGGTGAGTAATCTTTAGCTTGCAATGAGCCTTCTAAACACTCGTGGTATGTTACCAAGCACCCATTGCGCAATATACTTGCATTAACACCCTACGATCTTCGCTATAACCTTCGCTACGGTTTGTAACCTGCTGGCGGGAAGCTTCATGCTGCAAAATCACGTCATGTACAAGGAAGTCGGCGACATCAGTGCGCAGCCTACTGTAAGAGCTCGTAGCTCATGTGATGGCGTAGCGCGTGGCGTAGTTTGTGGCAACAATATACACACTATTTAAGAAACACCGCAAAAAGTTATGAAACGCGAAGTGCACATTTTATTCTTCATGCCAGCCTTGCAGGTGAAATAACTCTATCACCTACCCACGCTCTATAAAAATAGTGTAGACTATTTTGGGAGGTCCTGAAATTCGGCAACCATGCTGATCATCTAACTAGCTAATGTTTGTTATCGCTCAACTACTCACCCACTACTTTTGTATGAAGAATTCTACTATTTATGATATGCGATTCCGACAACAGCCAGGTGGCCATTTGTTAGCAAGAATGCGTCGTCACATTGGCAGTGCACAAGCCTTGCACGACCTTAAAGCACAATTTTAATTGAGAATTTTCTTGAAGCGCACCTTAAAAACAGCAGACGGACAGAAGAGGCTGCCAAGAACAGCGCCCACTTCCACAACCGAGGTTTTATTGATCAGAAAAAAAGGTGTTTAAAGTGAATACATGGTTCTTTGCGCATGTGCAAAAGAGAAGGGTGCAAGAAAAAGCACCCGTGTCGGGATTCTAATTTTGTCCTAGTTATTTGTCGTTAAATATACTTCGCAAACAGTACGTGTCCAGATACGCGTATTCTTTATCCTGCCGCACAATCGTGGCTTGGCTAGCGCAGTCATGTCCCCTCTTTGTGATGCTACGTGATTCCACTATCAGACGTGTCAGCTGATCCTTATGTCAAAATACTATTTCTGTTTCTTTAAAAAAAGAGTAACATCCGCAGTTTTTCACAGTAATTTGCAAGATGTGTGTTGTCTGATGCCTTAAAAGACGCGTAGCGTTTTCTAAGGTGCTCATTCACGCATCTTCCGTACAGTCCAGTGTAGACTTTTCCAGAGGAAAAAAGGTATCATATTGCAGCGACAGGTTCGCCACGTTCAAGTAGTCCGCCACAGTCATCGTGGCACCAGCACCAGCAAGACCCGGCTGGCATGCGCCACGTGTTCGTGCGCTCTGGCAACGAGGAAAAGGAAGATAGTTGAATCTGTGAGAGTTAATGGCAGATGCTTTGGCACGAGCATCACTCGATGGACCAGTAATTTCAGTACTTCTCGAGTTAGAATACTTATCAGGGGTTAGATATAGGAAATTCGCTATTTTTACAGATAATTTAGAAAATATCACATAATGAACAGATTATCAGCACCTCAAATTTCCATGCAAAGCCCATTGGAGTCCGTCAAAAAAACTTGAAATTATAATCTCCAGATTCTGGTGCCGTGTCCGACCATTAAATTTTTATTTACACAGAGCTGGTCTGACACTTTCCCCCCTTTGTCCGTTCTGTGAAGAATCAGAAACTATTGAATATTATTTTGGCTCATGTCGTAACTATGCATTAATTAGGAAACGACTTTTAGATATTCCATTTGCGAAGCTAGGTTTAAATTTAACCACAGAAAATGTTCCAAGTTTTGGTGCCTCTGTTTTGGGAAATTGCCACAGAGATGCATTCGATGCCGGTGTGTACTTTTATTCAAGACTCTAAACGTTTTTCAACATAAAGCCCACGTTAACAGATACCCTCCCCCCCCCCTGCAAAAAAACGGGTCGAAAAGTAATTTTCAATTCTGGATAAATTCGTGACGTACCAAATTAATCGGGTTAGGCAAAACCAGCTGTCTGGTCGGCTCCTAAAATCAAGTTGTAGCTATTAGTGTCTACTTTCTTCTTGATTCTTTTTTCTCACTATCTAAATCTTTGGTTTCTTTCTATTTTTGACATACTGTCTTCACTATACAATTCCCCCAACCCCACCCCCTTTTTTTTCGTTGTAAGCAATAATGCAGTTATCGTCCGTATGAGACTATATGTTCTCTTGGCCAATCCCCCAGAGTGGGTACGAGCCATGTATTAGAGGATACAAACAAACAAACAAACAAACAAACACACAAACAAACAAACAAACTGTGCCACTCGGCTACTCGGAGTTGACGACCATAGTCTTTAGAATCGTGGGCACAAGTTAGCCATAATAAATACGCTTGTTTTTTTAACCTGTCTGCCTCCGCATCGCTACGTTTCTGGTGGAGTTGCTGGGTTATGAATCGAAGCCCCGCGACCGCGAGCTCAAGACAGCGTAGCCCCGACGACCAGCGTATCAACACCGTGGAAGTGACTCTTGTACACCAGAGGGCAAGTCACCGTCTTCGAGGTGACTCACCTGAGTTCGGTCCTCTTCACTTCACACCAAGGGGAATTCATACGATGGATGCCACCACTATGACTAGCCAGGTAACCCCGGCACAAGTGTTCATTTGTCAACCGCACCAGCCGCCAGTATTCCACAGCGACTCGTACGCGGATGTTGAAGATTGGTTGGACCTGTTCGAGAGAGTGGCGAGCTTGAATGGATGGGACGAAAGAGAGAAGCTCCGTCGCGTATACTTCGCCCTGGAAGACTTCACAAAGACATGGTTTGAGAGTCATGAAACCTCGTTGTCTACCTGGGAGGTATTTCGACAACATGCGGTGGCTACGTTCACGAACATAGACTGGAAAGAAAAGGCGAGGTTGCTCTTGAATCGAGGAACCAGCTCACGAACGAGAGTGCTGCTATGTACATTGAGGACATGGTCCGTCTGTTCAAGCGTGCGGATTACAACATGGCTGAGGATAAGATGGTGTGCCATCTAATGCGTGGAGTGAAGCAAGAGCTGTTCACCGTTCTCGTCCGCAACCCTCCAAGCACAGTTGCTGAATTTTACTCGGAAGCGACAGCCATCGAAAAAACACTGGAACAGCGGGCTCGGCAGTACAACCGGAGTCTTGACTGCTCATCTGCACAGGTATTCTCCAGAGGCATGCGAAACGACGTTGAAGTCCTGCGAGAGCTCATTAGACCAGTTATTAGAGAAGAACTGAGCAGACTGCAAATTCTCCAGACTCCAACTGCACTATCTGTTACGGACGTTGTTCATGACGAACTGAGGCAGGTGATACAGGAGTCAGTGCGTGAGCTGCAGCCGGTTCGACCTATCCGAACATACTCTGAGGTTGTCAGACAACCCATGGTACACAGCAATGCAGCATTTGCGATGGCGATGACTCCTCTCCCACCTGCGGCACGCAGCGCACTTCGTCCATGGGAACCAACAGCTACCTATCTACCCCCAGGAGCACGTGGCACACATCACTATGTGGAGTGTAGGCCCAGGAAAATTAACGTCTGGCGTGATCACGAGCGCAGGCCTCTGTGTTTTCATTGTGGGGAAGCGGGTCATCTGTACAGATTCTGTCCTTACCGACAGGCTGGATTAAGAGGCTTCGCGTCGTACGCACCACGCCCCCAAAACGGTGAACGACCAGCGGAGATTGAGGAGTACTTGTCCACGCGCCAGAACTCGCCACCTCTACGCCAACACCGGTCACGGTCACCATCGCCTATGCGCTACCGGTCATCCAGCCCACGTGGACCTTCAAGGCAGCCTGATCATCGCTCTCCAAGTCCCCTCGCGGAAAACTGAAGCAAGCGACCTGTGGAGGTGAGGCCGCTGATAACGTCAGTTACGAAAATCCTCCAATATGGTTTGAGGGTGATGACGGTGTATTTCTGGTAGATGGGTGCAGCAACGAAAACGTTACTATATATACAGCCCCCTTTACGCATTTCCCGTACGTGTTTGGGTGTTTTACGGAGCAACGTTCTGAACCTTTGGGCTTATTGACGCGCGGACACAAGCTCGCTAATTTGTTTGCTGCCTAAAACATCACGTTCCTGCCGCATCTATTTCCAACCTAATTTAACTTGTATGCCAACATGTGTGTGTATGTATTACCGGCTACGTTTCTTCGCTTCTTCATCTCTGAACTGCATCTTTGTTTTTTCGCACGTTGTTTCTCTAGCTACAAAAGTGCACACTGAGAAAATTAACTCTTTCGGGTCACTTGTTTTCTGGAATTTCTCCACTGGTTCTTGAAAATTTTACTGACTAGATGTCCGCACAATTTCTGCAAAGCTGACATGATACAACATTTCACTATTCTCCTCATTACCAACTTTGAGTGCCCATTTGCGGAATCTAGCAGTGGCCCAGCAATTGTGGAATGGTAACACTAGCAAACGTGTCCCCCATTAAGCTACAATTTTAGATCTAAGAATGGTAACTCATTTTTAGTGGCTGCTTGGTAGTACCCATGCTAATCTCTTTAAACACCTCTACAACACATTTTAGGGCGCCTCAAAAATTTTTCAAACATAATCCAACTGGCCCAGTTTAACTTCTTGCTGAAAGTACAACAAATTAACGAATGAAATGCGACATTGACGCATATTCTTACCGTGTGATAGAAAAATCTATGATCACAGCCTCTCTTTAAATTCGGTTAACAACCTCAGATTGAAAGATTAACATCGATCAGTGAGAAGTGTAAGTGAGCCTTCCTTTCTTTAGTAATTTAGTCATTGTTTTTGATAGTGAACTAACGCATGTACAACACTAGGTCTGACGGAACCTAGCTAAAACAGCTGTCACAGTTAAAACTAACGCTTAGCGGCTAACGGTTGAAACTATATCGCAATTCACCGTACACCTAAACTGGTGCACAACCTTCCGCCAAAGCGTCTAACACCGCATGTCATTCTGAATATGTAAAAAACAATAAACAAGGCGCACGGGGTAACAGCAACCCGTACTTGTTTAGGTAAATGTACGCTGAAGGCATTGCCACTGCAGAAGTGTGCTTCCTCAATAACTTGTGTATGACTGAAACTGCAGCTTCGAAGCGTCTAACGTTTGCAACACCATTATCTCACGACACAAATTGTTTCGCTCGTTTTTATTTGAACATGCCTGTAAAAACAGATTTAGGTTTCCTCCAGCCAATCGCTAATGATCCCTGCCTGGAAAGCCTATGAGAGACTAGCGCTTGATAGGTGGCGCACCGGAAAAGGGCACATGGTGGCAAGTCACGGCAAAAATCAGTCGCTCACCACTAGACAACCGACCGTGGGGTACCGCGGCAACAGCACGCGCGTGTGCCGTTACCACGCTTCACTTAACCCAACAGCTCGAACAGCCATCGCGCCAGTAATACTGCACTCTGGTTTAGATAAAAAATAAAGTTATTTGAAGGTAACTCTCACAGTAAATCACTGCGGAACAGAGAGAAGCTCTGCAAAGCGCTTTGCGCCTATAGAATTGTTTATGGCGTCGACGGCACAGTGGTGTAAGGAGTTGGCGATTCCCTCTGGTTTTGCTGCTAATTGCGTCCAGCTAGTGGAGGCTCACACGCCTCAAATCATAAGTATTCCTGAGTCAATGCCGCGCTCCCTACGTCTGCAGTAAGAAAAACAACGACACTGGCTAGGTGTATGCGTCGTTTTTTGTGTGTGTGTGTGTGGTACGCGTACTGCGATTGTGCAGTATTTATGCACGTGTACGCTGATGGCACACACTACCGCAGTGGCACAGAACGCGTGGTGTCACGTCGCCATGTTCAAGGGCGCGTATATAAATTAACGGTCATGCCGCCGCAATTCGATGGTCGCAAAATACAAAGAACATCGTTTGCCTAAATATATGTACACATTGAAGGACCCCAAACGGTCAAAATATATTCTTGCACCCACAATACGTGTGCTTCATAATCATACCTCATGTGGCACACGAAATATTTGAAATTATTTATGTTTATTGAACACCCCAACTACAAAATACGAGGAAAAAACTAAAACATGGCACTAGGCGAATCAGAGGACAAGTAAAAGATCCAAAAAATTTTGAATATGTTCCGCTGAGTCACGAATTCTGATGACCTTCTGCACGACCACCAATGCAGACAGAAGCACTAACGCATCAGCTGGCTCCACAAAGCTAAGTGTCGAGTAATGTGCTACTTTAATAGTAACACGGATCGCTTTGCAGAATGACGCGTGCTTCTCGGGCAGACGAGTTTGCTCCGAGCTCGCTCTACGGCGGCCATGGCATGAATGAAGTGTGGAACGCCTGATGGAAGCGTTAAGAATGATACTTACAAGAACGCGCGTGGTGTAGGAAAGGCGTGTTGGCCATTTGCGGTGGTTATAATATAAACATTGCGCGCGAACACGTCAGCGCCACCCCTAAGTCAACATTTTAACAGTTCAGTAACGTCAGCGTGATTGTCTGCACTATTTCTTTGCAAACACGCGCTTCCCACAGGTGTGTTCATTGGCGTTTGTCGTTTTTTGCACAGCTTGTTTCATTCTACCTGCAGCATGCAAATCTCCAGCCTCGAAGGCACGAACGGTGCAACCGCTGAAGCTACTATCATAATGTGCATGTAAATATAAAGACAGGTGGTCACCAGGGGCGCTCGCATCTTGATGGCAATGCGGCAGTGAGTGGATACATAGTGAGCGCGGTGATACTAAATGCGAGAAAGCCTAGCCACGTGATCATATCACTTTTAGTTTTGGGTGCATGTGTGCATAGTCAGTGCGATCACGCTGATAGAGTTATCGTGTCGCTCCCCGCGAGTACTGCTGCTCGGCAAGAACAAATGTGGTGGGCGTATGCGATCTTCACCGCGAGCTTCTGTCAATCCAACTAATCGACATGTGAACTGGGACAAAAAATCACAGCATATCCACGGAGTGAATTATGATTGTTGGGGCGCAGCGTTCGTCAGTCTGTCTGTCCATTCGTTCTTGCGTCCGCCTATCTGTGTGATCCTTGGTGCATCCATCCGTTTGTTCATTCGTCTGTCTGTCCGCCCATCTCTTTTTGCGGCCATCCCTCTGTCTGTCAATCCGTCCGTGCACCCCTCTGTCTGTCCGTCTGTGCGTGTGTCAGTCCGTTCGTCCGTCCATATGTCTAGAGAAAACACCAAGCACAGCCATCTCACATCTTTTCATCATGTATTCATCATATACAAGTGCCCTCATCTAGCAGACATTGTAAGGATTGCTATTTCGGGTATGTGCCACTGGTGGTTACGTACTATGAGGGACGCACGAGCCACGCCATAAGGAGCTTCGCCCCTAAAATCTCGTTGATTCTTAGAAGGCCGCAGTACAACTCGTGACTGTAATTGTACCTGTGTGACTATCAAGTGTTCAAAGCGATGAATGCTAAGCGGCAGCGTCTTTTGCATATCAAATAATCTGGTTAGCTTGCATTACTTGTGCAAGGCTGGAGTCATGGTACATATGTGAGAACCTACTGCTTCCAGCTTTTAAATGCGAAGGATTTTTTATTGAACTTCGGCTACTTTGAGCGTATCTATCTATCTATCTATCTATCTATCTATCTATCTATCTATCTATCTATCTATCTATCTATCTATCTATCTATCTATCTATCTATCTATCTATCTATCTATTTATCTATCTATCTATCTATCTATCTATCTATCTATTTATCTATCTATCTATCTATCTATCTATCTATCTATCTATCTTTCTATCGATCTATCTATCTATCTATCTATCTATCTTTTCATCCATCTATCCATTTATCTATCTATCTATCTATCTATCTATCTATCTATCTATCTATCTATCTATCTATCTATCTATCTATCTATCTATCTATCTAGCCGCTTATGTTTGAGTGCTCTCGTGGTGACCCCCTTAGCTTGGGGTAAATCAAAATTAGCTTAGGAGAGTAAGATGGTTTGACGAATATGACGTGCTAAACAAGACACGAATATTGTCACATTCCCGTCGCGTACGTCGTCAAACACTTCCCGCTATGCAATGGCACATACCCACGGGCAAGTATGTGCCACTGGTATTCGGGTGTGAGTCAAAGGTGATTGACAGTTAGTATCTAACGCAGTACGAGGAGCACATAAACTGGCAATTTTAACTCGCTAGCGTTGTTAAACACCCTACATCGGTAGCATCAACCCAACGAACGCAAAGAATCAATTTCAGGGCCCTAGCTGGAATCGAACCCAAGAATTCTGCGTAGCATTGAAGAATTTTACCACAGAGCTATGCCAAGTCTCATAACTACTTTTCAAATAGACACTAATATTCGGAAAACGTGAATAGTGGTTGCTGTGCTGGCTATACAATCTACAAACATTACATATGCCCTCCTTTGATACAGCCGTTACGTCGGTATAATGTTAATTGGTGTTAGTTGACACGCGCTGAAGTTGATTTATGAAGCAGCGTCCAGGGCCAGCGTCCTCGCGAGCATCAGCGCTTCACATCATCTTCTTGTGTTGCTTATCCGCATGTTCCAGTTGGCATTGTTGGGCAAGTCCAAACAACTGGTTATATAAATTTCTGAAACTCTTCAACATATGTCTGTGCGTGCAACATTTGTACCTATGCTTAGCGTCATTCCACGACGTGTCACTCAATAAATTAATTGCAACACGGTCACCTTTTCTCCGCATGCCTCGTGTAACGTCGATTCTCAGGAACGTGACTGTTTTCACTTCTTCAATAAGGTTTCACTTAAAACGCGGCTCTCTCGGGCGAAATTAGCTAGGTTATATTTAATGTGTAGATAATTACACGTTATCCTGGCTAGTATGGTGCTAATTATCATGTTATTATGGACAAATTACCTTGGCTTTGTGTAACGTGCTTAAGATCAACGTCGCGTTAATAAGCATTGTTGAGTTAAGTCATTAACTAACATGCTTTCGGTAGCCTGGTCACAGCTTACATAGCTTCATTAACTTGATCTTCTGGAGATGTGGCGTAATTACTCCAACCTTACTACGACTTGGCGTAATTAGCTTGGTCATAGCATGTCCCCGCCTAACTATACATGCATACCGCCCAGCGATATAGCTAATTATCCTGGCGCACGTGATCGGTTGCAAGCATACGTTGAAGACTACAAAAAGAACATGCGCCACTTTGCGCGTTCTGTGCTAAACATGAAACAGTAATCATTTATTCTTGATCTTCAAGTGGTCTAACACAATATGAAAAAGCCTTTTAGAAATGCCTTTACGTGGTGCTGGTATGTGTTTTCCTGTGCCTGTTATTTTGACTTTTGGAGCTTGCATTTATGGGTTCTCTAGTGCGATATTGTGCGCGGCTGCTGGGAACTATAATAATGAACTCAATAGATTTACTAATTATACTGTATTATTATTCTAACGTGTCTTCAAGATTATATACGTTGAAAAATTGGAGTATTTCCTTATTTTAAAAATGAATTCTTTTTATTACTCAAGTAATTATATGCATTAGACCAGGCACCACGATTTTCTCGGTCATAGGTAATCTTTGTATTAGATATTATCTATTATTCTAAAATCGCACAATATTTTATAAAACCACTCGATTCTTGGCCAATCCCCCACAGTGAGTATGTGCCACGGACCATAGGTGAACAAGAACAAGAAACGGTGTAGCAGCACACTAGAACGTGAGGCTGACCATTATGATTAATGCGTGGTCTCGGGTTTAGTTGTGGTTGCGATATTCTAAAATGCTTAAGCAGAAGTAATCACAGAGGCCAGCACGCTGATTTTTATAAAACAGACTAATCGCTGGCAATAAAAGCTTCAAAATAAATTTAAGATGCCGTGCCTATAAGATTATTGTGAATAGCTTGTGATACTTTATTCATGGGTGCACTATAGCTCACTCTGTGAAACGACTAACCAACAAAAGTAGAGATACCTGTGCTTTGAAAACACCGCCCAACTTTGTCCGCCGTCCTTGATGCAACACCGGGTTTTGTCATAATCAATGAAATTCAGCGCGCTGAGGGGGGGATTTGGCTTTTGGCACAGATGGCTCATTCAAAATGTCGCCAGTGCTTGGAAAGATCCCTCGCTTCGCCAAGCTCGGCCTATCCAGCATAGCACCCAATAATGAAGTGTGTAGCCAAAACTAGGTTACACGCAGACATAATTATCGTGAATCGATATTGTGCGTAACTTTATGATGGCTAGTTGAGTGGCTTAGGTGATTGTGCTCCCGCACACATCTCGTATACAAGGCCGCGTTTTTTCAATGCAACCTATCGCAAATATTGCAGACTATCTGTTCATGGTATCCTTCAACATTACGCGTAGGGATCAGTTGGGGCTTCTTGCATTCACAGCATGCTGCACAATGTGGTCGTTTTATTTCCGACAAACCGCCGGTTAAGTACCGATGTTTGCGAATTGTCCCTTATTCCATCAGTAATCGTCTGGATAATCACATCAATCTTGCAGACAAGCCCAATTAAGTTTAGAAACGAGCTCAATGCCACTAGAGAGTGGAGATGCAGAGTAGCACATACATTCTGCTCCAGAATGGCTGACAGTAGGGCTTGTTAATAAGTGGTCTTAAGTAATTATTTCTGCAAACAAAAGATCGACTCAAATAAGTCACGATGAATCACAGAACACAAACCACCAACAAAAGCTCATTTCCTGCGCTGAGAGTCCGGTCGTGCAGCCACGCATACCTCCACTTGTCCGTCTGTCAGTGCGTCCATTCACCTATATCTCCATCTCTTATACTAGTCACGGACTTCAACGTAAACAAAATGAACTTTGAGGACCTATAGCTTCGCCCCCTCGTCGTCATTTACTTCGTGGAGAAGCAGTGATTTTTTCAACGGTATCGAATAAAAATTACCAATGACTGTTCGTACCATTCCTTAGGTAGTATAAACTGTCAGTCAGCTTCAGGGCATTGTGCTAACTACAATTTATCTTAACTCGACGTGGCGGTTTTACGCTTCACGAACAATGTGGACTATTTCAAAAGAAATTGCGAGACCTGGCGTGGCTGTGTGGTAGAATACTTGATTACCATGTATAATTCTGGAGTTCGATTGCTGCTGGGACCCTGACATTTTTTTTACATTCGTCGGATCAACGCAGGCGATGTAGGCTTCTTCTTGACGCTCACATCTTAAAATATCCCATGTGTGGTCTCGCCATTCCTGGGTAATTATGAAGTGTTAATCAGGTGTGGCACATACTCTCATATCAGTGGGGCATACCCACCCACGGGTTCGCGCCATTGTCTGGCGGTAAGTGTTTGACGACTTACGCGGTGGAAGTGTGATATTATTCATGTCATGAACCAGGGAACAGGATAACCACTGGTCATTAAGGGTAATTAATTGAATTCCCAGAGAAGGTAAGCGGGTTAGGGGGAGACAGAAGGTTAGGTTGGCAGATGAGATTAAAACGTTTGCGGGTATAAATTGGCAGCAGCAAGCACAGGAACGGGTTAACTGTCAGAACATGGGAGAGGCTTTTGTCCTGCAGTGGACGTAGTCAGTCTGATGATGATGATAATGATGATGATGATGATGATGATGATGATGATGATGATGATGAACAGGGGAGCTCTGCAGCATCTTCCGAGCTGGGAGAAACTCGTGAGTAGCTCGGGATCATTGCGAGCTCTGGCGTCCCCCCTTTTGAATAAGGAAACGATGCAAAATTTTCAAATCTACCCCTCTGCGCAGAGCATTTTATTGGTTATGATAAAACTCAGCTTTGTGTTCAGGACGGCCGATGAAGTTGGGTGGTGTTTTCAAACCACAGTCATCTTCTTTCATTTGTTTGTTGTTCCACTGAGTGCAGAAGTGCACCCATGCAACAAAAGTGTAGGACATTTTTTGAGATAATATTTTTCAGAGGCACAGTGTGTTTAGATGTATTATGAAGATTTATTACTTGCGCAAACTCTGTTTTACCATAATGAGCGCAGAGGCCTCTGAGATTAGTTTCGGCCGAGCATTGTACAACAACGCAACCACAGCTGAACCCTAAGCCACCGATTAACCATCATGGTTATAAAGCACAATCTCGCGTGCTGCTCGGCCGGTGAAAGCCCTCTTCGTAGTCTTAGTCATCTGCTACCACTCGACTACATGCACCCGGCTAATTAGCTATTTTGCCGGGCGGTATACTTGGCGACTTAGGCTAGGACATGCAATGACCATGTTTACTACACCAAGTCGTAGTAAGGCTGACCTTGATTGATTTAATTGATTGATATGTGACGTTTAAAGTCACGAAACCACCATATGATTATTAGAGACGCCGTAGTGGAGGGCTCCGTAAGTCTTACCACCTCGGGTTTTCTACGTGCAGCCAAATCTGAGCACTCGGGCCTACATGTAAGGCCGACGTAATTACGCAACTATTGAGAAGACCACTTTATTGAAGCCATGTAAAGCTACCACCAGGATAATAAGACATGCTAGTTTAGTAACTAACTAAAACCTAAAAATCACGCGACGTTATTCATGTGGGCTCAGTAAAAATGATAATTGACCCTCAATAATAATATGACTAGCAGTGTGCTAATTGGCACTACATTTATCAGCTTCATACTGATCGTGACTTTAGTCATTGCGCCCGAGATAATAGCATTTTATTTGAAAACTTATCCATGAGTGCAAAACAGTTTTTTGTAATAGTAAATATGTCTTAGTTCATCAGTATAATCAAAATTAAGATAGAGCTGATGCGGTTTTCAATTCGAAGCAGGCCAACCAGATAAGTAGACAACCGCCTTCAAAAGCTGGAAGAAGCTAGATTACGCAGTGTTTTTTTTGTTAACTGGCGCAAATGTCGCACATGCGTTTTCAACGACACGTGCGCTATAGCACGCACTTTAATCGACGCTGCTATCACGCGCTCCGCACTGTCTTCATGTCACGGTCGATGACCGCTGTGCTGCTCGAGAAGCTCGCATTATTTGGCAGAGCACCCCAACGATTCGTATTCGACAAACCGAGTTACCCCTCCATAATAATTTTTGTATGCCTCAAGTTTAGGGCGTGATAACGAGAGCCCCCATATGTATTAGGCACCTACCAGACAGACAGACAGACAGACAGACAGACAGACAGACAGACAGACAGACAGACAGACAGACAGACAGACAGACAGACAGACAGACAGACAGACAGACAGACAGACAGACAGACAGACAGACAGACAGACAGACAGACAGACAGACAGACAGACAGACAGACAGACAGACAGACAGACAGACAGACAGACAGACAGACAGACAGACAGACAGACAGACAGACAGACAGACAGACAGACAGACAGACAGACAGACAGACAGACAGACAGACAGACAGACAGACAGACAGACAGACAGACAGACAGACAGACAGACAGACAGACAGATAGATAGATAGATAGATAGATAGATAGATAGATAGATAGATAGATAGATAGATAGATAGATAGATAGACATATATATAGACAGACAGACAGATAGATAGATAGATAGATAGATAGATAGATAGATAGATAGATAGATAGATAGATAGTATAAGGAGGTTTATTGAATAAAACCTACTGCGTGGTTCAAGAGGCGTCAGTCACTGTCACGAGCTCAGCTCTTCCTCGTAGTCGTCTTTCAGGTGCTCCAACTAGATACTGTCTCTTCCTTCTTCCCCACTACATTTGCCCCGGTGGTGACGAGGAGCCATCCTGGCGACTCACGGCGAAGCAAGCACAAGGGGATCATAGTAAGGTTTTAAGAGGCTGATGTGGACTGTCTCACGACCACGGCATCGTCTGTCCTCGGCAGGTGTCACTGGTTCGACGACGTAGTTGACCGGTGACGTGCATTGAACGATGCGGTACGGACCATTGTACTTGGGTGCAATCTTTTTGGAGAGGCCGGGGGACTGGAATGGAACCAAAAGCCATACAAATGAGCCTACGGGGAAGCTGTGAGCAGACTTGTCTTGGTCGAGTCGTTCTTTTTGGATACTTTGTGTGACGGACGTAAATGAGCGCGCTAATTGGCGGCACTCTTCGGCACACTGAACAAGTTCGGAGGCTGGGCGGTATTCTGAAGCATCTGGGCGGTAAGTAAGTATCATGTCAAGCGTAGAAGAGGGCTCACGTCCGTGCAGTAGAAAAAAAGGTAAAAACGCAGTAGTTGCTTGCGTGGCCGTATTACGCATACGTCACGAAAGGGAGCAGCAAGTCCCAAATAGAATGGCCGGAGGATATGTACATAGAAAGCATATCACCGAGCGTGCGGTTAAAGTGCTCTGTCAAACCGTTTGTCTGTAGGTGATAGCTTGTAGTGGTGCGATGAATAATATTGCACTCACTGAGAAGCTCCTGGACGACTTGCGATAGAACGGACGCCCACGGTCGCTGAGCAGCTTACGTGGCGCGCCATGGCGAAGGACGAAGCTACGCAAGATGAACAAGGCGACATCACGAGCAGCAGCGGCTGGCAAAGCAGTTGTTTCAGCATAACGGATTAGGTGGTCAACGGCCACAATAATCCAGCGATTTCCCGCAGGAGTACAAGGTAGTGGGCCGTAGAGGTCGGTGCCGATTCTATCAAACGGCCGAGCTGGACACGGCAATGGTTTTTATTCGCCAGAGGCATGACAAGTTGTTTTCCGTCACTGACACTCAGTGCAGGAGCGTATGTACTTGCGAACGTACGAGTACATTCCACGCCAGAAAAATCGCTAACAAAGCCGATCGTATGTTTTCAAAACGCCAGCGTGCGTGTTTTGAGGCTCTGCGTAGAAGTACGCGCACATGTTGGAGCGCAAATGGCGAGGTATAACGAGAAGCCATTTCCTACCATCCAGCTGATAGTTGCGACGGTACAACATGGCATCCCGTATTGCATAATGGGGAATTTGCCGACGTAGTGCACGAGGTAGACGCTGGCGTGGTGTCACCGAAGGCGAGGAGAGAACGTCGATGAGCGAGGCTATCCAAGGGTCTTTGCGTTGTTCCGAAGGCATGTCAGCGATATCGATGCTGCCGATGGTAGCTTCGGCGAAGGAAACAGGTGCAACGGCTGTAGGAAGGGGCGAGCGAGAAAGAGCATCTGCGTCGGTGTGCTTGCGGGCTGAGCGGTAAATGACGTGAATATCAAATTCCTGTAAACGTAGCGCCCAACGTCCAAGCCGGCCCGAAGGGTCCTTCAATGAAGCGAGCCAACAGAGTGAAATGTGATCTGTAACTACATCGAAAGGGCGTCCATATAAGTAAGGACCAAATTTTTGTAATGCCCAAACAATGGCCAAAAATTCCTTTTCGGAAACCGAGTATTTGTGCTCTGCCTTGGTTAGGGTGCGACTGGCATACGCAACTACATACTGCGAGAAGACAGGTTTGCGTTGAGCAAGGACAGCGCCAAGTCAAAAGCCACTGGCATCCGTGTGCACCTCGGTTGGAGCAGTAAGGTCGAAGTGGCGTAAAATAGGTGGTGAAGTAAGGAGATGGCGTAATGTTGCAAAAGCATCATCGCATGCTGGCGACCAATCAGAGAGGTGTCCATCGCCAGAGATCAGCTGTGTCAGTGGTGCGATTATCGAAGCGAAGTTCTTCACAAAGCGGTGAAAGTAAGAACATAGTCCGACAAAGCTGCTAAGCGCTTTCACAGTCGTAGGCTTCGGGAACTCAGCAACAGCACGAAGCTTCTCTGGGTCTGGGAGGACGCCGAGTTTTGAAACAACGTTACCAAGTATTGTGAGCTTCCGAGCTCCAAAGTGGCACTTCTTGATGTTTAGTTGAAGGCCTGCGCTCGTGAGGCAGCTCAAGACTTCGCTGAGGCGTTGGAGATGGCTGTCAAAATCAGGGGAGATCCAAGTAGCATAGGCATGTCTTCCATTTTAGCCCACGCAAGACGCTATCCATCATCCTTTCGAACGTGGCTGGCACATTACAAAGGCCGAAGGGCATTACGTTAAATTCGTATAGCCCATCGGGCGTCACAAAAGCAGTTTTTGGATGATCTGACGGTGCCATAGGAACCTGCCAATAACTGGACCATAGGTCTAGTGATGAGAAGAATTCAGCGCCTTGCAAGCAGTCCAGGGCATCATCGATGCGCGGAAAAGGGTATACGTCTTTAATCGTGATTTTGTTTAAACGGCGGTAATCGACGCAAAAGCGAATCGAGCCGTCTTTTTTTCCTCACAAGTACCACAGGTGAAGACTAGGGACTGCTGGACGGCCGATTGACGCCACGTTGAAGCATGTTAGCCACTTGCTCGGTGATTACACGACGCTCCACAGGAGATACACGGTAGGGACGCTGTCGCAGAGGCACTTGGGAGCTGGTGTTAATCTAATGCACAACGTTGTGCGTTCGACCTAAGGGCGTCTGCTGGCAATCGAACGAGTCGCGAAACTGGTGAAGAAGTTCTAGAGGCTTTCCGCGGTGTGGTTCTTCAAGTTCGGCATCAATTGAGGGGTCAAACAAATTATTATTTTTGTGGACAACTGAATGGGCAGATGGCGTCAATGCATTAAGCTGCAAATCACTTTCAACGTCATGGTCGAAGATGGAGGAAACGTCTAAGTCTTGGAATGTTCGAACACATTCTCCGCGACGCAACGTTGTGGGAGACGGCAAGGGATTTGTGACAAACAAATTGGTAGTGCCCGCCGAAATATCTAGAACTGCAAACGGCAACGCGAGGCTTTTGCGACTTTGAAATGTTTGGGAAGGCGTAAACAACACTGCAGGCTTAGACACATCGGCACAAGATACGAAAACTAAGGCTGTGCTAGTCGGTGGTATGTCGATGTCGTCAGCGACAAACAGCTTGTTCGACGGAAATTCCGGAGACGAGGCACACAACGCAGAGAAGGCCACTTCAGCACGAGCACAGTCGATAACCGCATGATTACGAGACAGAAAATCCCAGCCGAGGAACACATCATGAGAACACACCTGTAGCACAGGAAATTCAACGGTTTACAAAACATCTTCAATGAGAACGCGGGCGGTACAGGCAGATGGTGGTCGAATATGGTGAGCACTGGCAGTACGGAGGGACAGCCCCTTTGGCGTCGTGGTAGCCTTCCGAAGCAGGCGGCAAAGTTTTAAATCAATTACTGAAACGGCAGCACCAGTGTTCACAAGCGCAACGGTACGTTAACCATCCACAAAAACGTCGATGAGGTTTGTCGGAGAAATGCGAAGACTTGATTCTTTCGACGACGACGCAGTTAATGCCTCCAGAACTGCGGCATCTAGTTTTCCGCGTCTGAAGGGCAGGGTCGATGGCGCATAGGCGACAGGGAGCGACGTCGGGGAGATGGAGATCGGTGACTGACAGAGGTGACGGGTGAAGAGGATTCTTGTTGACGTGCCATGTTGTTAAAGCGCCAAGAGTCGTGCGACAATCTTTGCATGTTGTCACTCTGAACGAGAGTGCGGCGGCGGCACAAGCGAGCCACATGTCCTGCGTAACTGCGAAAATAGCAAATCAGGCGGTTGTCTGCGGTGCGCCACAGATTCGGAAGCGCTGCAATCGGCCGGCTGAACGGAACTGGTGATGGCTGAACAGGGATCGGTGAGCTGGCATAAGTGGGCTATCGAGGTGCTCTGGCTGCAACGACTTGCGCATACGTCAAGGGTGCGGCCTCCAGAGGTGGTGAACGAGCGAAAGGCAAAGCGTCCGCTACCTCATTTTGTATGACGTGCCTTATGACCGGGGCCCGATGATCTGGGGCCAAAGGATGCGTTTTTGCTGGCTCGGGCGTGCTCGAAAAAATGGAGAGCTGCCGAGCGACCTCCTCACGCACGAACTGCTTTATGTGAGCCAACATGTCGTTTTGGTCTCCGAAAGTCAAGGCCGTGATCGAATAACGTTGTTACAGAGAGCGCCGTGTTTGGGCGCGTTGCTTGCGCAATTCGTCAAAACTCTGGCACAAGCTGACGAGTTCGGCAATGGTTTGTGGGTCCTTGGCTAACAACATTTCAAATGCGTCATCGCATATGCCCTTGAGGATTTGTTTGATTTTGTCGCCTTCGAGCATCGCTGGGTTTACCCGCTTGCAAAAGTCAACAACGTCTTCAATGTAGCTGGTAAAGGTCTCTCCTGGCTGTTGAGCACGCTCACGAAGTCGTTGTTCTGGGCGGAGTTTTCGCACAACAAGGTGGTCGAAGACTTGCGGAAAGGGGGCCTTGAATGAATACCAGCTGGCAATGTTGGCTTCGTGATTGCGCCACCAGAGACTAGCGACGCCGGACAAGTAAAAGCTTACATAGGTCAGCTTAGCCGCATCGTCCCGCTTGTTCGCTGCGCTCGCCTTGTGGTAAGTAGCCAGCCACTCCTCAACATCTTGGCCGTCAGTACCGCTGAAGATCGGTGGGTGACGCAGTGGCCACACGCCGGGACATGTAGAGGCGGGAACTTGCGAGGTACCTTGGGTGGAGGGTTCTTCCGGCATTGCTGGCACTGCAGGTAAGGTGCGACTTCGTAGTTCCAGCTTCGAAGACTACCCAGCACTTCCACCAGATTATAAAGAGGTTTGTTGAATAAAACCAACTGCCTGGTTCAAGAGGCGTCAGTCACTGTCACGAGCTCAGCTCTTCGTAGTCGTCTTACAGGTGCTGTCTAGATACTGTCTCTCTCCTTCTTCCCCACTACAATAGATAGACAGATAGATAGATAGATAGATAGATATACAGATAGATAGATAGATGGATAGATAGATAGATAGATAGATAGATATCCTTCCTGATCATATGTAAGCCCTAAGGGACTAAAATGCCTTGGTGCCTAGATGAGTTTTAAATGCGAAGAATTTTTTAGCGAACTTCGGCAACATTGATCGTGAGGCGCACGCTGCGCTGCGTTGCTTTGACGCATGCTCGTTTCAGCACGTCCGGCATCCCTCTGCAACGAAAAGAGGTAGACGTAGTGTTGTCTGTGTAAAGCATCAGCGCAAAATGAAGCACTTCGCATTTCGAGCCAGTTGCCGTCGGGCCGCGCCGACGGACGCTGGTCGCGCCTCGCGTCAGACTATAGAGTGCTCGCGTTTTGCTAAAGTAGCGTCACTGTGCCCAGCATGCGCGTGCGTCAACGTTGCGTTGGAGTATATTGGGCCCTTTATGATGCGATCGCGGCTGTTTCGCTAGCTCCACATATACCGAATTTGGTGTTACTGGACGTTAATGAATTACAAACTAGCTGCACAAATACTAAATTTGGTATCGAGTGACGTGAATAGATGACGAAGGCAAACCACACATCCAAGCATGATAATCGTGACACGAAAGTCATGTACGTCATAATTTACCTCCACCTCGTAACCTTGCGCTGATTTTAAAGTAACACATCAACCTTCCTCATTCGTGCTTCGCATATCATCGACTCCTACTGTACGTGGGATCTGCCAATTCTTTCGACGTCAAACCCAAGAACTTTTGAGCATTTCGGATCTTATGTAATGCCCTCGGGCCTTTAAGGATGCACTAAATGAATTGAAATGAAATAAGGACGCATTCAAAGAGAATTTCGCTATGGCTTTCTAATCTCAAAGACGAAGCCTAAGAGTCCCCCAACTTTGGTTTTGTGATGTTGGCCTGCATCGTTGGCCTGGATCATGTGATAATGGCCTGCAGCGCCTTTCAAATGAGTGCTTTGACATCCAGGCTGGCGCTGCCAGCACTGCCATAACTCCATCACTGTGACCCTATTGAGTAAGTAGCGACGCGGCCACCACCACGCACCCCGCGGTCAAAAAAACCTGCGGAACAGCATTCCAAGCAACAGGCTGGCCTCTTTGTTTCTCCTTTGTCTCTTTCACTTTTGCTACTTCCGGTGCACTTCGTGAACCCCCTCTATTTTTGACTCTTAGGATGTCAGAATAAAGTAGATAGTTGTTACGGAAAAGACGTGTCCGTCACGTAAAACATGGCTCTACAAGTTTTTTTCCTTAAATTTGATTTACAGCAAATTTCATAGGGCTTGAAAAACACAAGCCGTCTATTTTTTTTATGAGAAATTGCGAAGCTCGTCACCAGGTAAAATTCTTGTTCTCTACAGTCACTCCTTTTTTTTTTGCAGGAAAACGCACCTGCCCCGGTGAGATTTTGGCCACCGTCGAAATCTTCCTGGCTGTGACATCACTGCTTCAGAGATTTCGTGTTCTTCCAGCTGGCAAGCTGCCTTTCGACATCAACAGCCCTTCCATATTGGCTGGTCACGTGCAACGACTGAAATTGCGGTTTATTGACCGGAACCAAGGCCTGTGAACCTTGCAGCTGACGAGGTTCTATCGCGATAGTTATTCATGCAAGGCTTTCATGTTTTGTGGAATGCCATGAACAAGAAAAGAATGAGGTGAAGAAGAATGAAAATGAGAAGCGACATGCACTAAAGAGCGGTTTTGCTTGCGTATACTCTTTACTTTGTACTAATGGCAAGTAAATTATTAACTCTTCTTAGCGGATAATAATTACCTAGTTTAACCTATACGCACGTTTACGTGTAATGTTTTACAAGAATAAGTTGTCTCCTATACAAATAATGCCCACATGAATGTTAACAAAAGAAAAACTTGGTTTTGCCATAGGCACGAAAAAATATTCCCATCTTTTTTTCTTTTTTTTCCAGCAGCCATTGGTTTCGTTACCTTGTTTAAATCAACCAAACCAAGGAACGTAAGGTTGTGTAAGAGGTTAGAATCACTGAAGGTGCAAGGCATGGGCCAACATAGCATTGCGAAAGCGTCATCGCTCTAGCTTAATGTGACCATACTCTGCACACTCCAAAGCAGGATTGGGGTGGCGTATGACAGAAGGGAGGACATGTGATATAGCTTGAGCGCAAACTTCCGCTTTACAGAGCGCGGTTGTTTCATGTTTGGAGAAAGTCAGCACCGTGAGTGCGAGAACCCAGACGTTTTCGCGCAACAGGAATTAGGCAAGCTCCACTACCGAGTACAGCAGAAGTGACAGAAAGCGAAGACACTAGAGGGAGCGCACGGAGCGAACAAGAGCAATTCAAGGTAGTAGGGGATGGAGGTATTAGGGTGGGAGTGCATAAAGTGTAATAATATGAGGAACGATGAGGCAATCACTTGGAAAGCAAGAGCGAGGCTAGCTATAAGCGAAGCTTTGTTCTTGGAAGTGAAGAGGAGGGAAGGAAGAATGAATATGAGTGTAGGCAAGGAGTGAATCAGTGAAATAACTTTATATTGTTCACGGTAAACGCTAGTTAACTCAGCGTCACCTGGCTACGCTCACTGGGGCATGGCCAGGTTGGCGAAAAAATGATTGAAATACGATAACATTTCGACGCAGCATCTGAAAAAAAAGGTGATTTCGGTCCGAAGGTGAGTTTCATAACCACTCATCTGTAAGGGCGTGGTAGCTGAACAAGTATTTAAGAAAACCAATTTATTGCGTTTTTGAGAGTTAGAGAGAAACATAAAGAGCAAGTAAAATTGAGTGAAGGAACGAAAGACAAAAACACAGAGAAAGAAATCAAGATAGAAAAAGAAAGACAGAGAAACAATAAGAAACAAAGAATATAGAATAGTTTAGGACAGTATAGCAAAAGGTGTGGTGGCCGATCTAGCTGAGCGTGACTACGACCCAGATTTCGGCCAAAAACATGACAAAACAGCGTGACGCAAGCAGGTTGGTGGGAAAGGGGCACCGCCGCCGTATATCTGGGTTATGTGTTACATAAATCGCGAAACTTGATCACTGGATTCCGTAATGAACGTTACTGTCGCCCACGATATCCGACAACAGCGTAGCTGGCAACGACTGGTCCGCCCTCCGCGATCTTCTGATGTCGTATAGCTCTCGCTGAGTGGCGCCCCATTCTCGGACTCCTCCAAATATATCCCCCATTTTACCTATCTTCTCTCCTCTTTATGTCGCTCCTGCATGGCGGGTGCTCCACATTATATATATTTCTCTATGTACAATTCCTTTATCTCGTCACCACCAACAAGGAGCTTTGCCATGTCGCCCACGAGGCAGACATAAACTTGGTAATTTTTATCTTTCTTCCAGAACCGTCACTAAATGAAGATGTTGGGTCACTTTATCTTACGAATCCCCTTTTTCGTTTGACGTGTAATACTCACAAGTCTTCATATTTGGTCAATCAAACTCAGTACTGATGCGCTCCATGTTTAGTTTGCCGAATATACGACAGTACCGCTTCACGTAATTAACTGGCCATGGAAAGTTTGTATACACCGATAAAGTAAAAATAAGAATCCTAGCAATCCCTCATAACAAGTGACTGACTTTGTCCTCGTCAGAGAGTCAAAGATTGATGATATTTGGGATTTGCAGTGCAGAATCAGTCGACTTCATAAGTATCTCGACACCTAGCTGCAAAGTCGAGTTCAGTGAAACTGCAGCATTGGTTCTCATTCAGCGGCGGCTGACTCCTCTTAATTACCCGCTGTTTCCGCACCTAACAACAACATTGATACAATTACACACTGTGCAAGCAGGAACTATGAAGAAAAGGCGACCGAGCAGCTGGTTTTGCACTCTAAACGAGAAAGAATTGTTCACCTTGTCTTTCTCTCGCCCGCACCTTCATATTATAACAATTATCATCATCAGCCTGAGTCAGCCAACTGCAGTGCAATGACCTTTTCCTTGATCCATTATTCAACCCGGTCTTGTGCGCAACAATAGTGTAAACCCCCAAAATTTAACAAAACAATGCGCAAAAAAGCTTCATAATAATAGTGGTTTCACAACTTCGCAACTACCACAAAGCACAAGTACTACAACGCCTGGAAGAAAGCTGTGTGATGTGGTTTATTGGCGCGTTCACTTCAGTGAAAGTCGAGCGACTTCACATCTAGTAGACCACCTGAGAGTGGTGGGTGTAAAAAGCATCCTAAATCTGGGCAAGTACGAGCTGGTGTCCTTGCTGCTGTTGACAAAGAGGCTTGCTTGCGTGCTCGTGAGTGTTGTCGTCACCCTCTCTTCACCAGATTTGCTCGCGAATAATATCGAAGCCATCCTGTTTACCTATGGCGTTGCCAATATAGTAGGGTCTAAATGTCGCTTGGTGCAGGACACATGCACGATTTCTCGGCCAAGATGGCAGAAGTCTTCAGGCGGTGTCCAATACTTAACCTGTTTGCTTAGGGGAAAAGTTCGAGGAAGAATGCGCTATGGATCATGATACCGGGTTATTATATACGAGGATAGTCCAGAAGTAACCTGTGGGAACCTAAGCCAGACAAGGACCCTCGTCGTCAAAACAGCAAGATGTTGGTAATCGTGTTGACAAACACGTTGGTCGTCGTCATGCTTCTCGCGACCTGTGTCTTCCGTCGTATTAAACGGGCCAACTTTCGGCAATCTTTTGCGTACCTGGCAACGCCGAAAGTCGAACTGTACTCAATTTCAGCAGGTGTGTCAGGAAGAATGGCGTCAAGGATGCGTGAAAGTTTGTGTCCGTATAAAATAATGAACGGTGCTAGTCCTGTATTCTCTTCCATTGCAGTGTTGTACGCATGCGTCCCGAAAGGAAAGGCAGTTTCTGAGTTGGTCTGGTCTGATGCGTTTATACATTGTCAGCATAGCCCTGAGAGTTCAAGTAAATCTATCGGTTAAGTCATTCATATATGTGTTATATGGGGTCATCAAAAGGTGAACGACGTTGCATAAACGAGCAAAGCTTCAAAAGCTTCGGCTAGAAGACACGTAACCCACAATTTTTCGCGAGGGGGGGGGGGAGTGCCGTGGCACCGGATGAAGTTGCGTAAGATGAGAATTGCAAGTTCTCTGGCAGTTGCTATGGACAAAGCTGTTGTCTCTGCAGAATGCGTGATATTGTTTATACCAATAAGGAGCCAATAGCACTCAGACGTGTTTGATGGAAGAGCTCTCTATATATAAATCACAGCGTGGTCAGATGGGCGCGTGGGACCTGGGAGAGGCTGGTATGTACCTGCTGGTTGTCGATGTTGAGCCTTTCGTCACTGACCTGCAGTACAAATGTGGGTATACTCGTTCACGAAAAGGCCAATAGCATCACTGACGAATGCGGTTGAGGTCTTTCACAACAGTGGCGAGAACACTTTGCAAGGTGGTGTAGAAGGCCAAATTACATTTCCCTGCACGTGTGGTGAGGTATGACAAGCAAATATCTCTGGTGATCAAAGGTGCTATTCCACTCATACAGGATAAGCAGGGTTTTTCAAGCCTGTTGAGTTGGTGAATTAGTCTGGAAGTCGAGCAAGCGACAATCCCGAGAATCCTTCCGTTGCTCCCACAACATTTCTGTTACGTCGCTTGGCGACAGGGAAGCGGACGTAGATGCCTTTTCAGATGCGAGTGGTTACTGGTTGAGCTTATCAGCATCAGAATGTTTCCGGCCTGATCAGTACACAACACGAACCTTGTAGTGTTGTAGCCGATACGCCCATCGACCGAGGGGTGCCGACGAATCTTTATACAACGCGTGCCTGGTGTTTCATCCAGATGTCGAAAGGGCGGGATTAACGGTAGAGACAAAACCTATCCAAGTCCAAATTATGGCAAGACATTTTTTGTCACTCATCAAATAATTGCATTTAGCTCTGTTTACTGATCTATTGGCGTAGGCCACAATGTATTGCTCATATCCTGGCTTTTATTTGGTGAACAGTGCAGCAATGCGAATTCCACTGGCGTCAGTATCGAACTATTGGAGCATCAGGGTTGAGTGACGAAGTTGCGGAGGCAATGTGCGTAATCATCGTAGAATGTGGGAAGATGTGTCATCACGTGGCCAAGCAGGTAGGCCTCTGCAGGCTGCTAGGAGACTAGTAAGGGGGGCAATGATGGGAGCTAAAGCAAGCAATATTTGGGGAAATTATGCACACAGCCCAATGTAACTTCCAAGAGAATTCATGCAAGCGTGCTTTTGGTGTTTGGCAACCACTCGGAGTATCGCTGGGCCTGGCAGGCTATCTTCCACGCAGACTATGTGCTCTGGTATTGTTGACTGGCCAGCCGCGAAGCGACACTTTTTGATTTTATGTTTAAGAGCAGCTGAGGTGAGGCACGTCAAAATTTCACGCATGTGAAGAAAATTTTAGTAAACAAATCTCTAGAAAAAAACTACAATGTCGTCAAGGTAGCATAGGCAAGGGCTCTCCCTGTAGCCATAAAGAAAGTTGTCTATCATTTGTTCGAAAGTAGCTTGGGGGGGGGGGGGAGGTTGCGCATTGGAAACGGTAAGACGTGTAATTCATGAGTTCCCCAGGAGTGACGAAAGCAGTCTAAGCGCAATCAGTGTCACCCATCGCTGCAACCGTTGACACTCTGAGATAATCCATCATACCTGAAAACTCTGGGGCCTCAACGAGGTGTTCTGGTGAACGGGAGTGAGCTTCTCGAACTTGAATCTATGTGTCTTTTCGGCTGCGTTTTGTGAGTGAAGGAGGGCTTGCAACCATACTCAGCAGTTTCACCAGTTTTTAACAAGCTTTGAGTTAGCACATTTCAATACAATAAAGCGATTCGGGAGAGCTTTTGCACAACAAACAAACAAAGAATTCAGGGAATGTATCTGACACCAATTCAGACGATAGTCTCTTCTTATTTCAAACCTTTTCTTGTCTTAGAAGTAATTGTTGTTGGGCTAGTTGGTTTGTCATACTGAGGGGTAATTGTAGACGCCTAAAGCACCACAGGAAGAAATATTCACAGAGAAAGAGCGTCAACTCGCAACTGATTTATTTGCAGGAGGAGGAGAAGGAAGAAAGTTTAAGCGGAAAGACAGGGAGGTTAGCCAGTTCTTAGACCGGCTGGCTACCCTGTGCTGGGGAAAGGGGTGAGGGGAATGATAGATGTTAAAAAGAATTGTTGCGAAAAGAGGAAGAAATTACAAAAAAAGAATTGCGACAGAGGAAAGGCAACATCAAAGAGTATAAGACACTAAAGTCTGTCTCTGAGGCCAGTTGTCCGCAAAAAGCGCAGCAAAGCTTTCAAAGCCTTCTGGGCTGAGGATGGGCTTGGCCAAAGACCCAGAATCCTTTGTTCTGACAAAGGCCGATTGTCTAGTCTATCCAGAGCTGCAGTGAGTTTTTGTCTTTGCACGTTGAAATAGGTGCACTCACACAGAAGGTGCGCGATGGTTTCTTCGCAACTGCAGTAAGTGCATGTAGGAGAGCTGGCCATCCCGATGAGATAAGAGTATGCGTTTGTGAAGGCCTCTCCAAGCCACAGGCGGCATAGAAGAGTCTCCTCAGCTCGAGATATCCTTGGGGGAAGACGAAGCTGCAGATTGGGATCCAAGTTATGCAGGCGCGCAATTGTGAAGTCTGTCGAGCTCCACTGTACCAGTGTGAGGTCACGTGCAAGCAAACGAAGTCTTGTAGCTGTGTTGGTTCTTGAGACCGGGATGGCTGTGTATTGGGTACCAACGTGTGCAGATCTAGCGGCCTCATCTGCGCGGTCATTGCCATATATACCACAATGTCCTGGTATCCACTGATACACTATGCTGTGCTGTTTTTCGGTTGCTTGGTGATGAAGAAGCCTTATTTCAGCTACTAACTGTTCATTAGGTCCATGGCGAAAGGGTGATATAAGACATTGAAGAGATGCCTTCGAGTCCGAGAAGATCGACCAAATTCCCGAAGGTTCTTTCACTATAAACTCCAGAGCTGCACGAATGGCTGCAAGTTCTGCAGCTGTCGACGACGTCAAACGCGATGTCATGAGTTTAATTGTGATGTTCCTCGCGGGAATAACCACTGCCCCTGCAGAGCTTACTGAAGACACCAAGCCATCCGTGTAAATGTGGAGGCGTCCGTTGTGCTTTTCTTGCAGGAAAAGTAATGTGGCCTGTTTCAGGGCTAGATGCGATGACGTTTTCTTATTTTGGATGCCAGGAATTGTAAGAAGGGCTTTGAGTGGGTGTAAGCACCATAATAGTATCGGCGGCTGTGCTGCATGCGTGAAGTGCAATGGAAGCACTGCGCAATGCTGAGCTACAGTTGCGCTGAACTGTGAGTCGGGCCTGGAAGTTCGAAGTGAGGCTAGGTGATGAGATGGAAGCCGACCGAAATGTCTTATGTGCATTCTCAAAGCGCCTACGCGGATGTATGCGTTGACTGGATAATCACGCGCAATGATGACTGTCGCTGCTGTAGACGCGCATCTCGGGAGACCAAGGCATATCCTCAGGGCTTGGGCTTGGATCGACTGGAGGACGCGCAAGTTTGTTCTTCGGATCCCGCAAAGCACGGGTAAGCTGTATCGCATATAACCGAGGAACAAAACAGTGTAGAGTTGGAGCATTGCTTGTACCGATGCACCCCACGTTTTTCCAGCAAGAAACCTCAGTACGTGGGTGATCATGGTGAGTTTGGTTTTCATGTGGGCGATGTGAGGGCTCCAGGAGAGGTCGCGATCAACTATGACTCCGAGGAATCGGTGGGTCTTCACGTAGTTGATCGTGTGTCCGTTGATTTTAATAACATATGGGCTCATAGGCTTATGCGTGAATGCTATAAGCGAGCATTTCTCTGATGACAGCTCTAGTCCCCGTTCTTCCAGGTACTTTGTCGCTATTTTTGCCGCTCTCTGAAGCCGGGCACGCAAATGAAGGCGTGTTACGCCTGACGCCCAGATGCAGATGTCATCTGCATATATTGATAGATAGACAGATTCTGGAAGTGCATCAACCAGGCCGAGTAGCGCTAGATTGAAAAGTGTGGGGCTAAGAGCGCCGCCTTGAGGCACACCTCGACGGTTGCAATGGTGCGTTGTTGTGCCATTCTCCATCTGTACAAAAAAAGTTCTGCCTTTCAGATAGCTGTGGATCCATTGGTAAACCCGACCCCCTAATCCAACAAATTTCATGACATCCAGAATGGCTTCATGTGATACGTTATCGTATGCACCTTTCACGTCCAAGAACAACGCCGCAGATAAACGTTTCAGTCTTTTTTGATGCTGAACAGATGAGACCAGGCATATAACGTTATCAATTGCGGACCTCCCACGCCGAAAGCCCGTCATAGCATGAGGGTATACCTCGTGGCGCTCCAGGTACCACACTAGACGAGTCAAAATCATCCTCTCCATCACTTTCCTGAAACAGCTGGTAAGCGCGATGGGGCGATAAGAGGTCAAGTACAGAGGAAATTGACCTGGGTTAAGCACAGGGACGAGGTGGCTGGATTTCCATGAATGAGGGATAAATCCGCTGCTCCACGAGTCATTGTACACGGATAGAAGGGCCCGTCGAGCTGCTTCTCCGAGGTTGCAAAGAGCCATGTACGTGATCCCATCCGGACCAGGCGATAAAGATCGTTTGCATGCCGTCAAGGCCGATTGTAGTTCCTCTAGAGAGAAAAAGGTGTCCATTCTTGAATCTCTGGAAACTGGAGCGTTTTCTAGGTGGCGCGTGGTGCACGCGGACACATGACCGGCAACTTTCATACAGAAATCTTCTGCTACTCCAATTTCGGTGCGTACTTGGTGGAGAGAAAGACACTTGAAGGGGCGATGTTGATGTGGCGATGTTCGTAGGCCACGGACAATCCTCCAGGTCTGCGTCAAAGGCTTGTGTGGATCCAAAGATTCGCACAGATGTTTCCAGCGAAAGGATTGAAGTGAAATGATTCGCCGCTGAATTTTTTTTCTTTAGGCGCCTTGCCTCCTTCAAGTCGTGAATGGACTTAGTGCGCCTATATCTTCTTTCTGCGCGACGACGGATCGCTCTGAGCCGTTCCGATTCCGCTTGATATTGACAATAATCTGAGGTATGTTGAATATGATAGGTCGCTTCTTGAGTAGCACCTCTAATCATATCCTCGAGGGTGTCAAGAGGAGGCGTTTTATTTTCTTGACACCTTTTTTCCGTTAGTGACCTGAACTTTGTCCAGTCAATGCGAGTCGAAATGTCGTAGTGTGGCGTGTTTTCCAGGCCCTTGATCTTCAAATAAGTTGGTATGTGGTCGCTTCCATGAGTTTCATAGTCTGCGAACCACTTGACCTTTCTATTTAGGCTTCGTGACACAATTGTCAAGTCAAGGCAGCTGCTGTATGTCGTTCCCCGTAGAAACGTTGGGCTTCCGTCGTTTACACAAAGCAGCTGCTGCTCCAGAGCAAAGGAGAATACTTGCCTTCCGCGACTGTCTGTGTTCTGACTTCCCCATAGTGGGTGGTGAGCGTTGAAATCTCCGGTGATGATCCATGGTCCAGGTGTGGCTGTTAACAGTGCATGTAGTCTTTCAAGTTCAAAATGGTTCGAAGGTGATATATATGCGTCTACGAGCGTGAAATTGAGGTCTCTACGTTTAACTGTCAAGCAGACATACTGGTTGCCATCGTGAGGTGCTACACCGTGCTCGATATAGGTAAGGTCGCATCTGATATATACAATGACTTTACTCTGTTCGTTGCAGGTAGCGGACTTGAAGGCTTCGTACCTAGATAGTCGTATTGCATTGTGTAGCCTTGGCTCACAGATAACAATAATTGGAAACTGGTTTTTGAACACAAATTGTCGTATATCAGAAATGTGGGGCTTGAGGCCTCGGGCATTCCACTGAAATATCGAAGCTCCTTTGACCTCTTTACGAGAGGCTTGCAGAGGCGGAGCCATGGTGCCTTTCCAGACTTGATAGCTCCGGCTTCAGTGCATCCACTAACTGAAGTGCACTGTTTGCAGCCGGACTGTCAATGCTAGTGAGGAGCATACGAATGGTATTCATAAGGGCCTTTGCCATGGCTACGATTTCTTTTTCGCGACTATCACTGCATTCTCGTTTCGAAGTGATTGTAGACGAGCGATGCGGTGGCTCAGACGGTGGGTCTATCGTTGGCAGCGCTGGCCATGCTTCAGGTGAGCCGGTGATGCTCTTGTCTTGCTTGGAGGATTTGTTGTCGGTGTGTCTGGACGCTTGAGGTGGTATGCCGGTGGTCGTTTGGTGAGGTTCAATCTTTGCTTCAGCACTGGGTCTCCTCAGGGGCCTCCAGCGACGAGACCACCGGCGTCGTACTTGGGCAGCGGCCTCCCTCTGAGTTGAGCCATCCCGGACCATTTGCCTCAACACTTGCATTTCCTTTTTCATGATTGGGCAATCTTTCGACGATGCTTCGTGAGGGCCATGACAGTTACGACTTTTTTGAAGTTCTGCCTGGCAAGCGTCTGCGCTATGTGATTCTGAGCATAGCGAGCACACAGCCAGGTTTGTACAAACAACACTGACATGTCCCAATCTATAACATTTCCGGCATTGAAGGGGCTTCGGAACGAAGGGTCGCACTGTGTGTCGAAAATGGCCGACCTTGACTTGTGATGGAAGGCTGTCACCCTTGAACACGAGCTTCACGCAGCGTGCTTTGCCAAGGCGACAAGCTTGCAGTATAGTAGGTTCTGCAGACACCGCTTTGATGAGAGCAGCAAAGTCACTTTCGCTGATGGAAATGTCGACGTCGTAAATGACGCCTGCCGTAGAGTCGTGGTCATCAGGTATATATGAGCGAACATTGATGTTATCCAACATCTTGACGTTGCTCAGCACTTCCAATGTGTTTCGTTGAGTGACGTCTACGGCGAGGATATTCTTACGGCCATTGATCCGCACGTCCGCGATCTTTCCCTGGGCGAGTTCCTCAAGAAACCTAGACGTGACTTGACGATTGAGCCGGTTGAGACTATGAGCCGCATCCACCGGCACAAACAGAATTGTGTATATCGTGGGCTCTCGCGTCGTCGTCACATTCTTACTTGTTGTTGGAGACGGCATCACTAGTCTTCTTTTTCGCTGCCGCCTTGTCACAGGCACGAAGTCGCCTTCATCGGAGCTCTCGTCGCTGGCCGTAGAGTGAATCAGCGTGTCTTCGCTGTCGGCATCACTCGGGTGGCCCGTACGCTTTCTCGTGGTAGCTGCGGACGACGTCGATGGTTGCGGTGGAAGCCCATGCGAATCCACGTCCATCGCCGCAGTCACTGAACGGTGTCTTCCACAGAGTCGCAGAAAAACTGAAAAATTACAGGTAGTGACAGGAGTGTTCTACGCCAGAATCACTTCGTCGTCGTCTTATTTGCAGAAGAAACGCAGGAAACATATTTGCAGGAGAAACGCAGGAAACATATAGCCGCACACGCATGTGCAGAGCCCACTACTTCACCTAGTGACATGACCACAGACATAAATTGAGGACGTTCAACCGGCATATCTAATCAAGCAACGAAGCGCAAAAATCAAACTCAGACTTGCGCAAGACGGCTAACGTGTCACTTATACACAAATCATCTTTTTTCTTTATCCAGAACGCTTCCATTATTTCTTGTCTTTTTTCTTATTGTTTCTTTTCTTGTCTGTTGTTAGAGGCGAAGCTCCTTAAACGGTGAGTAGTACGTCCCGTCGTAAGGGCCCCGCCGCAACCATACCTGGTGGTCTAGTGGTTCAGGTACTCGGCTACTTACGCGCAGGTCGTGGGATTGAATCCCGGCTGCGGCAGCTGCATTTCCGATGGAGGCGGAAATGTTGTAAGCCCATGTGTTCAGATTTGGTTGCACGTGAAAGATCCCCGGGTGGTCAAAATTTGCGCAGTGCTCCACTACGGCGTCTCTCATAATCATATGGTGGTTTTGGGACGTTCAACCCCACATATCAGTCAATTGGTGGCGCCGTACGCAAGGAGGCGCGGCGTAGTACAATAAAAGCCGTTTTGACACGCGCCCCCATTCTGAAGGTCGGCAGATGAACAAGGCCGCAGAGCGACATGCGCGAAATGCAGTGGTGGCTCGCACTTGAGAAGAAACCCCGATGTGCTAGTGCGTGACGCCAAAGCTGCGTGGTGACGCCGACAAGATCCTGATGTACAAGCGCGGGAGGCCGAAGCAGCGCGTTAGTGGTGCCAGGCCTCACGAGACGCTGTACCTGGCACGCAATCTTTTAATTGAAGACGTCTAAAAGTTCATCGACCAGGACTTGTGCATATACGATAGGTTGAGACCACTGCTGTTCGTCGGTGACTACAACATCTACGTATCGGACTCGAACAAACAATGGTTGACGCAATGATACTTTACTCACGAGTTTTCTTTGAGGTGGGGAGCGAGGTATCTTAAATAGCAAAATCTTTGCCCCACTCTTCATCATTAAACCCGCGGTTACGCCGTCATTTGTTCTTGTGTCTCACAAGGGGCGTGCTGCTACTGTTCCATGGCTCACGTAGCGACGTGGTACATGCCGGATTTGTGATCGCTTTAGTGAACACGCTGTGCACAATTGCGAGAAAGGAAGAAGTTTGAAGATAGCTTGCGTCATTATTCATAGCGAGACGAGGTGACAACGCAACTAAAAGATTACCATGCTAGTGAACCCCTACCTTTTCAGGGCCCGGATTCACAAAACTCACTTACGAAAACATTTTTGCGCAAGAGAAATTTCCTTGCGAAAGTCGATTCACGAAACGAAAAAAACGTCGTAAGAGGCCATAGTTGTCACATCGGCCGCTGCAAATAAAGCGCGCTGTGACTGCCCGGGAACATGTCAGCGATGGTGATGCAGTTGCTATATTTGCTTACGTCACCGAAAAGTGCTCGTAAGTGGATTAACGAAGCGAAATTGTGCGTAAAAACAGCATGGCTGAGAGAAAATCCTAAGAGTGGTCCGGACCACTCTTAGGAACAATGTGGCTACTTCGAACCTGCTGGCGCAGCGGTATACTATGGTGCCCTGGCTGGTTTTGAGTTAACTCACGCCCATCAAGGGCTGCCTGATGACTGCTGGTGCGTTTTTATTTCTTTCGGCGCTTTGAGCTTCGCGTGTTGTTTCCCTTGTACGCAGTGGATGGTGTTGACAACCACCATCGTCCAATAAGTTCGAAGTCGCAGTAATTGAAGAATTCTATTGGGCGTCAATGGCATAAAACTACGCATGTAAAGATTTGTGGTTGGATGAAAACCAATGTGTTACGTGAATGGTCGGTGCATTCGAACGGGACATGGCATAGGATCAACCTTATTTGTTATGTTGTTGTGTTGCGCCCCATCTCATCCAATTAAAAGTGCGACTCGAGATCCTTGCCTCATTGGTGGAAATTACCACCAAAGAGGTTAATGGGAGCACAATCTTTGCAGGCTATTGGAACTAAAAATGAGAGGAAGTTTTCAGTGAGTGGTTCCTAAAGTTTGTGCTCTAGTGTACTTTCATTGGCTCTAACTGTCCAATGGTTGAGATCTCTGAAATACAGCTGTCGATGCACTTTGGGACGATCTGTAACAAAGCATACTTTGTAAACCAAAGCGTATTAGGGGTTCGCGTGATTACGCATGCAACTACAAAAAAATCATGCATCTTCACCTTCACTGTTCAGACACCGATATGGACCGTGATATTATGGCAAGCAATCGGAATGAAATGACCCTAGTAACTTTGTATGACACCGAGAGTATGCAAACCCTCACGATTCTGGAGCAAACCTTGGCTGAAATCATCCCTGCGTCAATTACCAGCCATTTACCTTGGCGCACGAACATCATTCAAAGGTAGAGCGAGCCACTGACATGTATTTTGTGCGACGTAGCGACCACTTGACCTGAGAATAAAAGCGTTGCGAAGGCGAATCCCCTGTCGCATGCTCTGATCGAAGCAGACGACAAACGCGAGCAGACGACGGCTTGGCCGACAGGCACAGCTTGTGATTGGTTGTGAAGCAATACCCTCAACATCAGCTCACTCCGTGACGTTGCCAAAACACTTCTTTCATCTGGCACACCTGTCCTGTTCGTCATATCACCCCCCTCGCACATATGAGAAAATTTTGTCACGCCGTGAAAATAGTGCAAGTACTTTCTAGGAGCTTTCTTATCATCTTATGTGCTGCGCAGTTGTCGAAAACAACATGGCGTCGTAAACAGCATATTGGTTGGTGCGACTTTCAGCAAACGCTTCTCGCACGAGTTACTTCAGCGTTTGACCGGATGTGTTGTGATTACAGCAGCTCTTTCGGTGCGTGTAAGCAGTGCGGAAAGCTGTGGCAGTGCAATGGTGTACGGTGAAGCGCAGCGAAGCCTGTGCGTCGGTGTGGTTGTCAAGTGGGGATCGGCGTCGATGTATCGACGGCAACTAGCACTCGAGAAGCCTGCAATGTGTTTGTGTGCCGGTGACAGTTCGTTCGCTTGACTTTCCAGTCTCTCAGTTTGGTGCTGTGCGACATTTCGTATTGACAGCGTTTTGACACGTTACTTGAGTGACCCCAAGTACGTACGGAAACGTATGAACTACGCGCTCGGTTCTTGCTTCGCCACTAGTTAGCCCGTACGCTTCTATTTACTTGAGAGCAATGTACTGTTCGGTAGTGAAACGATGTTCGTTGTGAACAGTGGTGCTGTGTTGACGTTCCAAGACTTGTGAACAAGCTGTGCTCGTGTGACCGAAAATTGAAAGACAGCGTTGATAACTGTTTTGCCCTGCGAAGTCGTGGTGGGGCAGCTTGGCGCTTTTGTTTGTTAAGTCGTCACTTCTCCTTTTTGTGATAACCATAGTCCTAGCGCTGTCATGTGATCAACCAAAACGGCGAGATGCTACACTCTGTTGTGGATCGTGTTACTTTGGAAGCGCGCCTAGACTGTTCTTCGGTAACAAATTGAGAGTTCTATGTGGCAGCGAGAGCCCGTGAACGTCAAGCTTCCCTCCAGCCCCCCCCCCCCCCCCCCCCAGAAAGCAAAGATTTCACCGGTGCCTTGCTTTCGATGAAGTTGTAGGCCAATATCGCCTAACAACAGGTTTCCGAGTTCGCCTGGCCATCGTTTTGCAGGGCACTAGAGCCTTGACAACAGCCGGTCATGGCCAGTTCTTACACTTTATCAATGGACGTGCACGCCTGCCAGCCCTTCATTGCTGTCATTGGCAGCTTCCAGTCTGCAGATGCCTTTTGCCTGTTGGCCGTACTTGGTTCCTTATGACACCGACGTCCCTTTGCCTGTTGGCCGTACTTGGTTCCTTATGACACCGACGCCTACTAAGTGCTGCCATCGGTGAGTTCACCCTGCAGAACTAAATTTCACCGGTACTACAATTCACGCAGTTCTATAACGTGTGGAAGTTTTTAAGCCCATCAGATGTAATGTTTCTCTATGGTAAGTTGAAGCATGAAAAATTTACTACTACTGTTATATACATACATATATTATGGAGCAAATACATAAAAAGTTTTTTGTGATTTGGTACAAGTGAGCTCTTCTTTGATTATGAGGTTGGGCCTGTCGATTGACCACGTTTGATAGTTGGAAAGTTAATGTAAATTTATTTTTCAGGAGCCAGGTTGCACTTGAAAATTTATGTTATTTTGGAAAATTAGTTCTATAGACGATTACCACTGTGGTAGTACTATATTCAGTAGGACATATACATTGCGGTACGTAAATTTTACATCAGGCTTCAGTTTATTTCAAAGCGATTATAGCCGATTTTGGTCACTTTAACGAAGTGATAGCTTCCTGAAATAAGTATTAGAACTGAGTGCTTTTAATGATTGTTTTTAAATATCTCGTTTTTGGCTTTTCACACATCGCAGAGATTGGTTTGTTAAGGTTCTGTGATGCATCGGTTGCACATTCTGGCACATCAATCCTCATCATTACTTGGAGCACCTGTACAAAAATAGGAAGGACACGTTCTCCCTAACTGTGCAAGCCTATGTCACTGCTCGGACTGTTATCATTCAGCGGATGTGGCGTGGAAGCATGCATGGCAGCCTCATCTGGAAGGACTGCAATCTGCTTGGGAGCTTCGAGGGCACAAAACTGCCTAACGACTGGCTGCAAGGTTAGTTTTTCTTTAATACATACGATTACGTTAACACCACTTACTGTGCACAAATTGACAACACAAGCATGGTTGCTTTCAGTGGATACCTGTAATATTCTTACACATAATTCTTATTCAACATTTATAGAACTAAATTGCAAGATAATTGAGAATGTTGAAAGCTGAAAGCCTGCAGCTTATGAATGAAACTCCAATAATCTGAGACTCAAAAGCTTGTGCTTTCAAACGAGCACAAATACTTTGATTCCTTATTGAGATCTCGAGCTTGTGACTCTCTCTGTGGATCAAGTGCTCTGGAAGGAAGTAGCAAGTGGGTGAAAATTGCCTGGCTGTTCACAACTTGCAAGGAGAAAGACTTACTGAAGAAGCCTCAGATGACATAGGGCCAGTAACTGCATCTTTTACCTAATGTAGCTTTTTATCTCTCAGTGCTGTTGCTTGTGCTTCAGCCGAACATGTTCACCACGATTGCATAGTGATATATATTTTTCTACAAATTGTACCTGACCTAAGTATGCATTGTTGATCTCTAAAGGTGACGTTCAGTGTGTTTCAAAGCCATGGCTTCTCATTTCTCTGTCTGTGGCTAGCCTATTTCAGCAGCAGAGCGATGCAGCTAGCACACATGCAATCCAAGTCATGGAGCGCTCCTTTGGTGTTCTGTGCAGGACACAGCATATCCATCCGGCAAGACACTGGTATCAACAATAATGGTGAGAGTTGGTGGCACCTGTAGGAGCCCGTTGTGTTTGTTGCATATGATTATTTCTCCTGATGAAGTGCATTTTTGAAAGGTTTTCTTCATTTAGAATATTAGATGTCAGTAACAAGCACACTCATAATCCACAAGTTCTTTGTGTCTTCTAGACTGCCCATTTACTCCTATATGCGGTATGGTGAGCTGGCTATGTTAGACAGCCTTAAAGTTATCAACATTGGCTGTTTTGTTGAAATGCAGTCTAACTTGTGTTTCTTAGTGAACATATTTGTGGTCTGCTTCTCGCACCTAGTGTAAAGTCGAAATAAAAGAAAATCTATTGGCTTTTTATGCCTGTCAGAAGTTTCATGCCTTCATCTATAACATTGTGGTTTTGCTCTTGTATCATATTAAATATATTTTCAGCCTTCACTGTTTGTGTGTGTGTGTGTGTTGAGGCTTGTCATGGGCTTCTGAAAATACAATATCTGTAAATATGAGCACATAATTGACAACTATACACTCTTGCATGTAGCATGGTTGAAACAATGATCTGTATTTTTTAAGTTCCAGCAGTAACAAGGGGTTCGGGGCTCTACGGTCATGTACAGTGTATCAAGAACAGAGCACAGAAGACCAACAAGTATAAAGGGACTGCCAGTGATTGTTCTCCTGCTCAAAGTTTACAACAGCAGAAAGAGCACATTGTGATGTCAGGAGCAGCTGCTGCTTAACTTCTTAGCAGTGCATTATTCAGCAGTTCCTTTGCTTGCATTCGAAATTATTTAAATTTTGCATGGAAGATACCAAACTATGACACTAATTTAAAGGCTGCTGTAGTGTTAGTGGGCAAATATTTTTTAGCTGAAGTTGGTAACACAACTTAACACACACATGTGTGTTAAGTGCCTGCGCGCCTCTATATTTGCATGCCAGAAATCACAGCATCCATGGTCGCCAATGGTAACTGTGTTTGCATTCTTTGTAGTAGAAGAAGTAAAGCCATGGATGCAGTAATCATGTACTTAGTCGATGTAATCCTTCAGTGTACACTCATTTGTATAGCACCAATGATGCCATGAGTGTATAAGCTCTGGGAAGTGAATCTATGTGGATTATTTTATTTGGATGGAAGAGGATCATCACTACTCCTAGTATATCTAAACAGTAGATTTTAGTGCTTGGGTATTATCCCACTGCCTGTCCGTCCTTCGACAGTATACTTATCTACTGTGTAAGTGTAACTTTTTAAATGTATACTTTGCTCGGATAGGTTTGTTTATAATGTAATGCAAATGACTTATCATCTATGCAGCTCTACTCAGACTAGAAATAAAAGTATTTATTTTTACATGTAGCTATAGCATGCATTCACTTGTGTTTTTCTAGGTGCCTGTACAATTGTTTGGCCCCACAAAAGTGCTGGTATACTCTAATATTGAATCTGGCATCTTAAAATAGTTTGTTAGTGGAAGTAAGAATGTGTTTACAACCAATATTATTATCCTCAGATGAACTGTGAAAATTTTGTGGAAATTTAGATACAGTTTTTGAACGTTGTGAAGGCAAATGTTATGTTCTTTTATTGTGGTCCCTGTTTCATGCAAATGACACATAATTACTTTGCAGTGGCATAGTATTAGTTGTTATTTTACACATATGTGCTGAGCAACATCGCAGTTGAGGCCAGCAGCAAGACATACATGCAGTGCACTGGAGCATCACCTCACATAGTGTACAGTCTTTGCCCACCAGTAAACTCCATATTTTTCAAGCAGACTAATAGACAGCTGTATGGGAACTGTGTTGGTGTGCAAACTTTGAAGTCTTCTTG
This sequence comes from Rhipicephalus microplus, assembly GCF_013339725.1. Taxonomy (NCBI): domain Eukaryota; kingdom Metazoa; phylum Arthropoda; class Arachnida; order Ixodida; family Ixodidae; genus Rhipicephalus; species Rhipicephalus microplus. Next base: position 177,075,882 of record NC_051168.1, read on the forward strand.
AGGAGTGTTTTTCATCATTTTTGTCCAAGTGAAGTAGCTACCCAAGGCCACAACTGGTGGGAATGGGGTGGTTTCCTCTCTCCAAAAGCACTCTTACCAGCTGCCTCAATGTTAGCATGGGGTGAATTCACGAACTGGAAAAATAATTGGTCTTTGTTTTCTTGGCTGAAAGAGTCACTTCCACCGTTGAGCCACCACGACGCGCCAGAATAGAAACTTTTAGCTAAATAATGTTTATTCTACTTTTGAGAAGTGTTTTGGGGAAACGAAATGGCACCTATAGCCGTCAATATAAACACCATTTGCACCAAGGAGCTTAGTAGCTTTTAATTGTATTATTCATGTATTGTCTGAAATTTACTCGCGCTGGGCCAACTTTCAGCCCAAGTGTCCTAACATGCTTTGTTAGTGGGTTGTGAATGAGCCAAGCTATGTAAATAAACAGAGTGATATTGGAGACATGTACAAAATATTGATGCACAGCCCTTTACTTTAGCATGACATTGTCAAGGGCTTTATTCTTGTGTTTTTTATAAAAAGTGCTTGTCACTGGGCATCAGCGGAAAACTATGCATCAAGCTTTTGCGAGATGGTTCGAGAAACATTGTGTTCAGACATAACAGTGCCGGTGGATTTCTCTCGTAAGTTACTTTCTGTAGTATATTCAAAATGAGTTCATAAAAATTGTTGTTTTATAGCCATTCATTTTAATATTTACACCTGAGTGTGTGTATGTATGTATGTATGTATGTATGTATGTATGTATGTAGTATGTATGTATGTATGTATGTATGTATGTATGTATGTATGTATTATGTATGGGTGTACATATGTATATGTGTGTGTGCGTATATGTATCTATGTATGTATGTATGTATGTATCTTTTAAATGAGAATCCGTTTATCATTGGTGAGTAAGTTTGGTAATGATTTGGCTGAATTTGTTTCTAGTAATTTCTCTTTTGAGCCATTACATATTTCAATTTATTTTGTACTGCATAAAAATAAATTTAACCTTACACAGAATATGTGTGTTCGAAGAAGTTGTTTCATTTACCAACCTACAGTCATGGGCAAGAAATTGGGTAAAATGGAACGAACCTGCGAAGATTAGTTCAGAGCATAGCTACTCTACAAGGCATATCTCGTACACATTGTGGTGGTTGAATATGTCGATTTCAACCTTTCAATTTTAATCAGAATAAGCAAGCTATCACCCGTGGTTGTATATGTGTGTGATATTTATGCATACTGTGATACCGGTTCGCAATTTCAATTAAGGTCACAAACCTAGTCAAGCTGAATACACGAATTTTGTCCATGCACCTTTCATCTGCCCTGGAACTGTTGTTAATAAAAAATAAATTTCAGTTCAGAAATTTATTCTAGTATCCAAAAGCAGGGTATCTCTTTATCACACAAATGAAATTGAATTGTTTTGTTCCATTCTGGACAATAGGGGACCCTCTCAGCAGAGCTCGATTAACTGCTATAGTTCATTTTAACCATTGACAGCGACATTACACTGAAGCGTGCAGCATGACAAATAGCGAGAGAGAAGACTCACTCTGTTCGCGTCAGCTCTAACTGTCTGTGCTCTTTGGTCTTGCTGCATGTGATGATGCCCACCAAATTAGCACGAAAGCGTGTCCCTACAAAGGCAGTCAACTTGGCTGCAAGCAGTTAGCTCACTGCATGTGTAGATTTTCTTCAAAACACCGTGAAGACTGATTGCTGGTCGAATATCGAAACACGTGAAAAATAATATACCAGGTATAATATTGGTATTTCAGCACTGGACACATTTGCGATAAGAGAGAATGGAGGAAAAAATTATGAACCCTGAATTGTTTAATTTTTGAAGGAGCACAGTACAGCGCTTTTGGGTCAAAAGGGGAGTGAAAGAAGCAAGTGCGAAAGCCTACTTCTCAAAAAATTAGTACCCGCCACCACGCATAATGTCAGGCTGGGCAACCTCTTGAAAAAAAAGTGCTCAGTGATTCTGCGAATCGAACCAAGTACCTCGTAGATTGTAGTTGAGCGCTGTAACCGCTCGTTTACTGCAGCGGTGCTTGCATTCGCCCTATTGCTGATATATCGTCATTCCTTCGAATGAAGCCAAATGCAAAAACGTCTGGTGTAACTCTGTCAAAAATAGAAAAAATAGTTATAATGCGTTTGCCCAAGGTTACTAGAAGATAGAAACCGCCACGTGTGACTGTATAACCGTGCGCTATTTACCTTGCACATTACTGTCATGACGTTGGGATAGCCGGCTCTAACGTAGGCTACCTTCTCATAGTTTGCGAAATATAAATACGAAAATAAAATTATATATTGGCCTGTGAAAACGCTAAACAACTATTATGAGTTCACTGTTACTAGTGTCACTTTCACTAGATGAATGCTCAGTTTGCTTCCATTATTGTTATTTAGGAAAGTTTTGGCTCATTAACTCAACTCTTCTAATTAGCATTGATTCTCACATCTAAGGACAGTCACACTTCATCTCGCTTTCTGAGTGGCTGTCACTCCCATATAACGCGTACTCCACTTTTTTATGCTCTCCGAGCATCTGACACTGCTCTGCGGAGACTTTCCCTGACGTCTGGTGGGCAGACAACTGTCTTTATTATCTATCAATTTCAAGCTTTCGCGAAGCCGAAACGAGAGTCTCTCTCTCTCTCTCTTTTCATCCTTTTCGCACGTGTGATAGCGTCTCTCGACCTCAAGACTCGTATACACGTCCCTTGCTTTGTTTGCGCACTCAAACAACGCTGGACGAAATATTTGCACCGTGTTTTGTGAAAAGCATTAGCACTGAGACACCTCCCGACGAGTCTCCCTCATTTTACGTAGACATATACCTAAGCGTAAGCGTATGCAAGTTATCGCATTCCGGCTTTATAAAAATGCTGCGGTGCATGGAACCAGCGAAATTGCGCTCACAATTTCATTTGATTACTGATGTTATCTATTTTAGCACAATTCGTCTGCAGGCATCAAAGTCGCTCATGTGTCTTGTAATAAGAATATTGTAACAAAGGCTACCTTTGACTATAGGTACAAAACACCCTTACGTTTACCACTATGCCGTGCTAGATTGCACCGAATTAGTTAAGTAGCAGCGCAGCTTCAATGAAATGTAAGGTAAGTGGTCGCTTTAAATAAGGGAAGACATTCAAGGCATATTCTCAAACGTTGCATGCATCGATTTATGTGTGGTTTCATTTATGTGGTGCCCCTGGAGTGTTGCTTACTTGTACTTGGCGAGATAGTGCATGGATTGCTCGGTGGCTTAAGGCCATCAAGCAATTATTTTTTTAGCTACAGTCGTTGATTAAAGGCGAGTGCTTGGCTTTGCACAGCCCACCAAAACGTCTATTACAACGTACGCGGCATCCCGTAAGCGCTGTAGCAGACGCCGCGGAACTGAAACTTAGATGCAGCAAATCATTGGCTATCATCGTATACTCCCGATGCTAGACGCTTTGCGTGCTACCTTGATATTATCGGCACACACTTCTTTCTTTCCTTGTCGTTTCATCGGCTATCGTCTGTCCTCCTTGCCCTCTTAAGTGCCGAATAAGTTAAATTCAAACCCGCCCTATAGTAATACCTCCAGATAAGAGAATGTTTGGCTAAGAAAATGCGTAGCCAAAGAGAAAACTTTGTGAATTCGGGCCCAGATCTTTAGTTTATAATTCGTAGTTATGTCTTTCAAAAACAAAAGATGGTTTGACCACTTGTTCAGCAAACATTTTTGCTTTTTGGTAGTAATATTTTAAGCTACTTTTTCAGATCGGCTTCATTTTCAATTTAGTTTCATTTAAGTATTCTGCCACCCGGTTCTTGGCCCATCCCCCTTTGTGGGTAAGCGCCATCCATCGGAGGTCTTCAGCATCATCAGCTTCAGGTGACATCATGACAAATATTAAGTCATGTGCTACAACTACCAAAATTACGCGGTTTCTGCCACCTAAACAAGGAGCACACAAAAGAGTTTGCATCAAAAAAAGAGGAACCTATACATTATTGCTCATCGATACGGTCACAAATTACCATCTAATGACGGCCGGCGCATTGCTGTAGCAATGCGCTACACCGCGGTTTTAGGGGCGAAGCTTGTCCGGTGTTCAGTGTCATGGCTTCATTATTTGGGACCACGCTCGGGTAACTTGCGGTATATGCGAGATGTATAAAAGTTTAACAGACAAATAATAGTGAGAATTGTGACGGCAAAATAGGGAACACCTTCAAGCACAAACCTTTCAATCTTGTCGGCGACTTCAACGTAGATACTATAGACAAATTCAGTGTTGTAAACAAACTGGCTCTCATATAATGGCTTGCCCAAGAAGACTTCAGCTGCACCACTTTCGGCAAAACTTCTTAATAGTCCCAACGGTGGTTTCGTGCTGTGTTTGAGCTTCCTGCTGTAATAATTTCGGCGCATTCTTTAGGATGCAATATTAGGATTCCTTAGGATTCATTAGGAGCAATATCTAGTGGCTACGTGAAGGGGCTCTACGTTGCGCACGGTAATATTGCGAACAGAAAATGCACACATTGCAGGAGATATTTGTCGGCGCACGTAATTGAGCCAGTTGCTTCTGTTTGTCGCCGATGTTGGTACGCTTTGAAGACAAAGACAAGGATGAGGCAAGGCACTCTCTCTTTTCCCTGTCTGCGTCTTCACAGCACGCCCACATGGTGGAGAGGCAGGTGAAGAGTTGCCCGAACTAAGGTGAGGCTATACAAATCAACGTTTGGACTAGACCTGGAAACCTGCCTTCTGTCCAAGCACAGGCATTGATTTGTGGGGTTTACGTCCCAAAACCACCACATGATTATGAGAGACGCCGTAGTGGAGGACTCCGGAAAATTTGACCACCTGGGGTTCTTTAACGTGCACCCAAATCTGAGCACACGGGCCTAGCCCTGCCGCGGTGGTCTAGTGGCTAAGGCACTCGGCTGCTAGCCCGCAGAGCGCGGGTTCGAATTCCGGCTGCGGCGGCTGCATTTCCTATGGAGGCGGAAATGTTGTAGGCCCGTGTGCTCAGATTTGGGTGCACGTTAAAGAACCCCAGGTGGTCTAAATTTCCGGAGCCCTCCACTATGGCGTCTCTCATAATCATATAGTGGTTTTGGGACGCTAAACCCTACATATCAATCAATCAGCACACGGGCCTATGACATTTCCGCCTCCATCGAAAATGCAGCCGCCGCAGCCGGGATTTGAACCCATGACTTGCGGTTCAGCAGCCAAGTAACTTAACCACTAGACCACCGCGGCGGAGCCAAAGCACAGGCATACTTGTGCTTTTGTCTGAACTTACGACCTCAGAATCAATCAGTTATTTCTGCACCTGTGTCACACCAGGCCCTTTTTATTGAGATAATCCCCACTTGGTGTCACTCATGATTTGAAGTGTTCGCTGTGACTGAGAAATTATAAAATATACTCATTGTGCAATGACGTCAACAGCGGCTGAGTGACGCAAACTATTATGGTATACTCATGAGTGCACCATGATGAATTAAGGCTTCGCGCACCCACCTAAACCTGCATTCGATGATCACTACTAAAGATAAGTTAGCTATAATTGGGGAATGTTCATTGGTGGTCTCAAGGCAGGTGATTAGTCATTTACTCTCATAGATACGAATACACTAGCAGGCGCTGTTTACAAACAAGCCAAACTTAAAGGCAACAAAACGTGGACATGATGACGTACGCTGTGCTGCGGTTCATGGTGAGCTGAGCTGCTTTGTATGGCATGTTGTTGCGAACAGGTCACATCATTGGTGTATACGTACGTGGCTCAAACTATATAAAGAAAACACCTTCTCGATGGTTTTTCAGTGTTAGCTTTCAGGTCTTGCAGTCCACTTCAGGTCATATCGTGACATATCTGTCACGCGCGGAAGACGACGACTTCCGATGTGTTCTCTGGGACTGGGCGCCTTTGGTTGATGTATTATCTCAACATCGCCTCTGTGCCATTAGTATGTGTTGCGCTTCACAATGCCTTTTATGAAATGGACAGATCAAAATTAGACATTACTTTTAGGAATCTCTTTTTCTGACACGATCACTGCAATGCACGTGCACTTTCTAGTCTCTTAGGTAGGAAAAAGGTACGTTTTGACTGGCATATAAAATAGTTCAGGCTTGCAGACTGCATTCTGGTACGACACAACTGTGCCCTAGTTGCGAGCGCTTCGAAGAGATATCAATGAAACAGCGAAACAGAAGCAGCCGCGGCCAGCAAAAAAAAAACCGCTGAGAGACACGCTAAACAGAAAGTTTCCAAGGGGACGTTTCCGGTGAAGGTCTATAGGTATTAGGGCCTAGCTTTGTCATAGATTTTGTATGTTGATTTCTGTAAAGATTTAGTATGCTGTGACAGTTCATGCTGCAGTATTTTTCAAAATGGTAAAAGTATCCCGAGACGTATGAAAAATAAACAATTTGGCGTGGTAAAGAACCATGTAAGAGCATCGCTGTTGAAATCACCGCGCGAAGCTTACAGAACCGACTACACCAGTTCTAGTCATGTACCTAATGATACATAACACCTTATTTAGTTTCTGAGAGTGAACACAAGAGGTATTGGAACGAGTATATCATTGAAATATACGGAAGAAGTTGTATAAGGCTGGCGGGAAGAGATGTGAAACGTTTTCGGTGCTTAAAAAAGGAACAGGGATCGACGTAGCTATAAACACTAGTAGAGATGCCAGACCAGAAGCACTGAGTCTTGATGTGATTGTAGGTTTTGTGAAAACATAAGTGGCCCGCCTTTTGGTCGTCATGAAAGGCTGATAAAGTTTGGAGCCGAATTGAGTGAAGTATGGTCGGGACCCATCGGTACGTTTTCAGAAGTAAACTTCATTGCGAAACTTGAAACGCGTGAGGTGTCGTCATAAGTGACTGTTGGGAGCACGGGTTAAGCTAGTGAGCCGATGGATGATTTAAACGGCAGTATGTGTCTGCACGTGAGAGTGAGGCGAGGTCTGTTGAATGAAGTAAGTCATCCGGTGCAGTTAACTCGACAGGACTAAAATTTGCAATCTGCGTGGCCCCATGGCTGAGAGGTGCCGCACAGGACTTGAATGCGCCATAGTTGTTTTGCAAAAGCATACAGCGTGACAAAGTGTCGGCACCTTGACATTTTCTTCCCGACTGGTATGTGACGACAACCAACTGAGCACATGATGGTCCGTCACGATCGTAAAACGGTGCCTGCACAAATAGGGCTGAAACTTTTGCACGAATTATGCCATATCACACAATCTTTTTCAGTGAAGCTGTAATTTTGTTCCGCTGGAAAGATAGTACGACTCGCATAAGCGACGACTAGATTTTGCGAAGCCTGTTCTCACTGCAGGAGGACAGCGCAGAATGACAGGCGTTGCAGAGCCAAAAAGGCATCACATTGCATTCGCCAGCAGGAGTATAAAATTCTGCGTTCCCTTTATTAGAGTCACTCATCGGGATGTGGCAAAAGACAGATCGCAATTAGAGGCTTGCAAAGTATTCTGCACCCCGTAAAACGTCAAGGGCATCGTCAATTCGAGGCATAGGAGGTACATCCTACTGGGTAATTTTGGTTAGTGCCGCGTAGTCAACGCTAAATTGCACTCATTCATTCTTTTTTCTTGGCTAGGACCACCGGAGAACTTCAGAGCTAGCTGAAGGCCTGATAACGTTGCGTGCAAGTATTTCATTGACTTGTTCCTCCATAACCTTGCGTTCTGAAGACGACACACGGCAAGGATCACGGCGAATGATACGAGACCTGTCTGTGTCAATGCGATGAGAGGGCGCCGTAGTTTGTCGCCAGCCATCCGGACAACGTGAAAAACTCTTTGGTGTTTTGTTAAAATGGCCAATAAGTCTTGAGGTTCTGTTGGAGTCAGATCTGAACTCAAAGTGGCTTTTAGCGCATCAAGTGAGCCTTCTGAGGGCATAAACGTAGCAACTGACGATGGAGATGATACAGTGATTGCACATACCGGTGCTCTGTCGATGAGGCTGGCCACAGTGGACCCCTGTAGCAGTAGTGGTCACTCTTTTGTCGTGCTGTAGGCAGTGAGACTGGCATTTCCTCGTGAAAACTGCCCTAAACAACAGACTATGGCGGTTCCTTGAAAAATGCAGTGCTTATTAGGTCTAACCACTGTGTCATCGTTTATAGTATCGTTGGGCATGATTGTGAGAATGTATTTTAGGGCTGGAGGCAGTACAAATCTGTAGCTTCGACAATGTGAGGCGACGAGTAATTGTTAACACTATAATTCTCAGTGTCTGTATCGCTATTAACAGGTGGACCACACAAATTGACAGTTGAAGCATCTGACAGGAAGTCTCAGCCTAATATGACTGAATGAGCACACGAATAAAGCATAGCAAGTTGCATACGGTAGCAAATTCTGTCCATCAGAGCACGAGCAGTGCACTGTCCGATAGAGTGAATCAGATTTCCCTCAGCTCCACATAACGCCGGACCAATATACGTCATTTGCACTATTCGTTGACAGTGACATAGTTCGCGGTTAATGAACGAAATGGCGGCATTTTTGTCCACAAGGGTGACAACCGCAGTACCTTCTGCACAAACAGTCAGTAAATTCGCAAGGCGCGGAAAAGGAATTACCACATTTCTCCGACGTGCAGTTTCTCCACCAAAAACAGCAGCTTTTAGTTTTCAGACTAGCTGCTGACCGTCATCGGGGCAGAACGTGAAAAGAATTTTCAAGGTCTATGGCAGCGGTGAACAACAGCGGGGTGATCGGGAAGGATGAGGACCACCGTGGGACAAAGGAGGTGAAGGCGAGCGTCATGCAGAGAGAATGTAGGGAGCGGGAACCTAAATGTTGGGCCTCTGAGATGGGTCGCTCTCGTAGGAACAATAACCTCGTTGTGCATCTCACTGGCGCCTGCGGCAAGAGCGGGAGATATGTCCTCGTATGCCATAGTCTAAAAGCAGACGGGGTGCGTAGGGCACCACGTAGGTAACCATGATTGTACTGGTGGCTTGGTTGCTATCACGGCCGAATGGTCGCATACTACGTCTTCAGGTACAGGTGGAGTTGGTACAGGAGGCCGTGAGACGACGACCGGCATATGAAGGCGCATGGAAGGGCGCAGGAGACGGGGTACGTGGAACGCTCTTCATCAACACCAGTTCATCCATGATCACTTCCCGCAAGTTAGGAGGGTGAGAGAGGACGGATGAAGTAGCTGTGCTGGAAAAAGCAAGGCTGTGAAATTCCTATCTCATTGTGGTGTGAATATTAGCACGTTGTTCGTGCTCCGCAGTAAAGTGAGCGTTTCAAGAGGCGTGAAAATGGCGCGTTGAGTAGAGCTCGTCAAGGCGCTGGCAGGTGGTATCGATGTCCTGAACTGTTGTCGGGCTCTGCATGACAAGAGCATTGAAAGCGACGGATTTGATGCCTCTTAGCACATCACAAATACGATTGGCCTCCATCATGCCACTTGGAGCATGGCGGCGGAGAGCTAGAACGTCTTGAAGTTATGATGCATACGATTAGTTAAGCCCCTATGCGGGTAGAGAACTTCTGTTGCGCCACCTCAGACCATCCGGCAGACGTGCAGAGTATCCAACGCAGCTTCACTGTGAATTATAACCAATCAGGCATGTGGTTATATGCCTGATTTGGTATGTGGTTATACTACTACGCTTAGCGAATTTCTTGATTTAGAAGAGAACCTAGCGCATGTTGTGTGTCTCGTTCCAATAATTGCCAGCACTGTTTCCGTCGTAACTCTCGAGCCATTCTTAGACGCGCTACCTGTGAAGGCGAGAAAACACTGGAGGGTCTCGTCGCGAAGTATTCACAATGTAGTGAAACCCACCAGGCTGAGCGGGCGCGATGAAGGCGGCGAGGGGTGCGTCATTTCACGCCGTGACTCCTGTTGGAAAGCACAACCACCTACCAGAGCGCAGCTCCAGGTTTGCCCGGTAGAAAAGAGGATGCGGGAATCACGGCACGCTCCACCACTAGTGAGAGACGACGTTATGTGCGATGGAAAAATTGCGTGTTTTCAACACAGGCGCGAGAGCCGAACTGAACACGCGGCGAGCGAGCACGAGGATGATCATCACGACAATTCAGTTTTATGCACAATTAAAATCATCGCATATATATATATATATATATATATATATATATATATATATATATATATATATATATATATATATATACATACATACATACATATATACATATATATATACATACATACATATATATGCATGACTTTACTTGTGCATATTAATCCATCATCGTGATCATCATCCTCGTGCTCGCTCGCCGCGTGTTAGTTTTGGCTCTCGCGGCTGTGTCGAAAAGACAGCGATGGTTCCATCGCACGTATATGGATAGGGGATATGGCACAACAGTAGCGTTGTCAACAAGGAGGGGTCCTCTCTTCGTCAGGGGATGAGTTATACTAACATAGACGATCAAACTTCGTTGCTGCCGCGTCCCTCTCACCTTGAAAGATGTTTGCGAGAGTGAGAGAGAACTAAAGAAGCAAACAAGCAAAAAAGACAATTTGTTTGTTTTTTTAAGTTCTCCCTTACTCTCGCAAACATATTTCAAGGCGAGACGGACGTGGCTTCAACAAAATTTGAGCGTCTATGTTAGTATAACTTATCCCTTGACGAAGAGAGGACCCCTCCCGAAACAATTAGGAAATATATTTATCCTTGTTGACAACGCTCCCATTGTGCCATATTCCATACATTCACCAAGATTAACTGGTGTATTGATATATATATATATATATATATAGTCAAGTGGATCCTCCGTGAGTGGTCACTACGTGCTTTATTTCGACGTTTCGGCCTAGAGTCCGGCCTTCATCAGGATTGAAGGTACAGATTGTAGGTGCTGTGGTTTTATACAATCTCAGATCAGAAGGAAAGAGGGAAAAAGAGAAAAAAAGAATGAGGTGGTCTCTCCCCAAGCACCTCCCTTCCTCTCTTCCTTCCACTTCCCCCTTTATCTTTCTCCCCTTTATCTCTTTCAACTTTCTGATGTCTGCAGTCTGTGTATGCTTCCTTTCACTAACGCATTATTCCCGACCAGACAGGCCTCCTGGCTCTGGCGGTTCGGTGTGGGCAAAAAGAATTTTTTAAGGAGTTTAAGCCTTTAACTACTCAGCGCCCCGTCTACATTTCGTCGTAGAAAGAGGGGTGCCGCGTATTGCGGCAGAGGCTTGTAAGCGGGCGCAATGCAAATTCTTTGACCGCTTCTGGATTACTCGTGCAGTGGGGGCCTCCCGACAGTGCACAGGGTTGCTGTTGGGTATGTCATGCTTGGCACAATTGATTGGGTAGTAAAGTAAAAACAGACGACAGGTGTACTTAGGAATGTAGTTACACTTGAAATTGTTTTGAGTTGTCCAGTACCCTTCGCAGCTGCAGTGCCGCGAACTCAGTTACTTATTTCATTATTGCCGTTATTGTTTTCTAAAGCTTTATTGGCTGCGATTGTACCAAGATTCTCATTCATTCCTCTATCGAGGGTGTTAAATCGGTGGATAAGGTACGACACTCGTTGTTCACGTT